>JAUIMM010000139.1:1200000-2400000 GCA_031769625.1 Taudactylus pleione | reverse complement strand
TGCACTGCCATAGTTTTAGCATGCTGTTATAGCAAAAAGGTGGCAGTGCATGCTGGGATGTGTAGTTCCACAGCAGCTAGAGGGCCTAGGTTGACGACCCATGACTTACTGTATTGCACGATTTGTATGTAACCATAGGGGAGGTATGTTCTTCTAGCCAGCGTGATGTATAATATTAATCGTATAGATATGAAATAATCCGCACTTTCAGTCCTGCATTTACCATTTGCTTGCTAGTGACATGTAATGTAGCTTCTATATTACCATTATTGGTGTTCCCTTTCCAGGTGTCAGCTCAGGGACTGATTAAGGGGTTCCGGATGCCCTAGACTAATGCAAATGTAGATACACCGCCACTCCTACCCTAACACATGCACACACAACATTCATCTCCCAGCTAAGAACATTCTTAGTAGAAGACTCAATTTTTCATGCAGCCCTCCAGCTGACCTAGATGGCGCTGTAGCAAAATGTGCATAAAGTAAAGGCTTTAGCAGTAACATGGTGATATTGGCGCAGCCAACTAGTGGTCACTTTTCTCCTCAACACTAGGTATGGCTATCGGTAGGTTACCCATCGATGGTACCATTGGTGGTGGACATCGATGATATGAAACCCTCAGCTGTGAACCATCGATGGTTTCATCCGCCAATGGTCATCCCTGTTTTAATACTGGCCGGGCAGCGGGCCAATCAGTGAGTGGGGGTGGGGCTTCACCGGCTGTGTCGGGGCAGAGCTAAGGGAAAGAAAAACTCACTGTTTGGTTCTGTGCCATCGATGGCGGTGGACCATTAGATGTCCGTGATCAATGGGAAAACCATCGGACATTGTTTTTTATGCATTGATGTTTGCTAAGCATGGATGTTCTCTCACAATCGAAGTAGTACGCAAACCATCGGAACACTGAATCAGGCCCCGTGTACGCAATGACATGCAAAGATTCCCTCACCTTTGGTTTCATAGTAGACAATGCCGGCAAAGTGGTTGATGCCAAATTGCGTCTCATAGTTATTTTTCGGTGGGATGTAATAGGTGTTCAGTTTGTGCTGGGTGTTCAGTTTATTCAGCATGGTGGTGTCTGTGCCCTGAAAACAGCAGGAAAATAACCTCAATTTGCAAAATGATAAGCATATATTAAAGTTGTTTATAACCTATCGACTTGTGAGCTTCAGATTTCTGCAGGGCTTATCAGAAATGGCCAGATCCTGGCAAGGATTATACTGACGGGGCTTGATTTGGCCAGTTTGTGGTCAGGGGTAATTATGTCCTGATATGGCGTTTAAAAATGTACCCCCCTCCCCCCCGTATTTCATTAACAATCTCTTCCCAAGATTACTTTCTATGTTACTACTGCAGGATCACATTTCCTACAATAGGTTCCCTGTACTGTCAGTACTGACAGCCCCAATGTAACATTAACTATAACATTTTCTTTGAGTCTTCCTCTTCCATCGAATGTCTTCTGCACAGTCCATTAAATTTTATTTTGTTTTTAACAAGGGCCCTGATTCTGAGCAGCAGCTGCGACCTCGTCTCGCGATTTTTATCAAACTGCTCGTGGGTGGCAGCCGACATATACAATTTAGATCACACCCCCTCCCCCCTCCAGTAAAACCTGCCAACTCCAGTCAGCCAGTTCCAGTCTCCACACTGGCTTGCTAATCACACACAGGACAGGCATTCCCTGGGGGATGTGTTCCTTTCCCCTTTCCCCTGGGACTGTCAGCTTGGAACGCCATTAACAGAGAGTGACTGTTTACCAGCGGGAAGCCCCTCCCCAATTTTTACGTCTGCTCTACTTGGCTTCCCGGGGCTGCAGCCGGTGCAGCTGCTTTGGCCTGCTGGTGTCTGTACGCATACACCGGTCCGGGCGCCTGACAGATCCATTGCATATGGCAGAATGGAACACCCTACCCTCCAACATGACCCGTTCCATTAGGTACAAAACACTCTGTTCCTGGACTTCCCATCTAATGTATGATTGCAGCCACCTGTGTTGAACCGGGTAATTGATGACAAAGGTGCTTCAGCACAGGTGGCTGCAATCATACATTATATGGGAAGTCCAGGAGCAGAATGTCTTGTACCTAATGGAATGGGTCATGTTGGAGGGTCTGGAACACTGAATGTCCAGACAGCAGCACAGCGGGCAGCCCCCCTCAGCAAGAAGGGTAGGAGCTGCCGCTGGCTACGAGCGCTCCCGAGTCAGATTCTGCACTAAGCATGGGGTAGGTGGTGTAACCTACTCTCACGCTTGGAGGATTGGGGCGTCTGGCTCTGAATATCGGCAGGTAGTCACATAAGACTTCCGATCACTGGAGGCGTCTGCGATCGCATTACATGCATCTCAGGATCAGGCCCTAAATGTGTTGCTGTAAGTTTAATCACACAGGGGCAAACCTGGCCCATTTGCTATTTATAGCTATAGAAAAGCCGCTGTAGGGATGGCTATCTGGGTCAATGGTTTTTCCATTGATGGCAATGATGTGCCAATGTTTTGGGAGAGTTTTGGTGCGCACTGCGCAATGCTTAGCCCCACCCCCTGTTGCACCACTTAGCCATAACTCACTTCCATGATTGGCCCGCCATATACCCACGACCGAAAGCAGAAATGCCCATTGATGGATCAAACCATTGATGGTTTCCCAGCGATGGTTTCCTGCCTTGGATGTAAAACACCGATGGCACCAGACCAGCTGATGGCCATCCCTACTGTGCAGAAATATTTGTCACTTTGTTTTGTAAATACCCGTGTGCGTTATATAAATAAGTGAACGTATCTGTTGCAGTATTTTATCCCCGAGACCTGGGCACAGTGGCCGCACCTTGGGAAACTTGCTCTCCTCATCAATGAGAGAGATGATGTTCATGGGTTTGATGGCGATCATGTCCAGGGCGTCCTGATTGTCCGTGAACTCAATGTGCTGCCAGTTGATGTCTTCCAAGTTATACTCCTCCTGCTCCAACTTAAAGACGTGACGGACAAAGAACTGCTGCAGGTTCTCGTTGGCAAAGTTGATGCAGAGCTGCTCGAAGCTGCAGCAGGAGAAAAGTGGGGACATGACTAGTGTAAGTGGCGGATTATATGGCAGGAGCCCTCAGGTAACGCAGGGATGGCCACAGCCCCGGGGAGAGTTAGAAAAGAGAGCGATGCAATAGGCAGTGGGTGCTGTCCACATGACACAGACTAAAGCTGGCCACACACTAGACCAGGGGTTCCCAAACTCGGTCCTCAGGACCCCACACAGGTCATGTTTTCCAGGTCACCCAGCAGGTGCACAGGTGTATTCATTACACACTGACACATTTTATAAGATCCACAGGTGGAGCTAACTATTTCACTTGCGATTCTGTGAGGAGACTTGGAAAACGTGCACTGTTTGGGGTCCTGAGGACCGAGTTTGAGAACCTGTGCACTAGACCAACTTACATCCAACCATCCAAATAGTTGATTGGTTGGAATGACAATCTGGTAAGGTATGAAAGCAAATGACAATCAGCAATTTGCTCCCAAACGCCGGAAAATGGACAAAAACTGTTGTTTGAACAAATTGTTTAGAAAGATCAAACATTTAACAAACTTGTCTGACGACCATTTTCATCTGTTTTCTGGCATTTAGGAGCAAATTACTGATCATCATTTACTCCCATATGTTACCAGATTTTCATTCCAACCAATCAACTAGTTGGCTGGTTGGTTGAAAGTTGGTCTAGTGTGTGGCCAGCTTAAGGGGTATATTTACTAAAGTGCAGGTATTTAGAAGTAGAGATGTTGCCCATAGCAACCAATCAGATTCTAGCTATTATCTTTTAGGTGCTAGATAAATGATAAGTAGAATCTGATTGGTTGCTATGGGCAACATCTCCACTTCTAAAATCTCTCACTTCAGTAAATATACCCCTAAGACAGAATGAACTGATGAAGCTAAAATAGGGACAAAACACACTTTTGCCTCCCAATAGACACATAGCTTGAGTGCTTAATAGTAAAGTGCTATTGCTTCTTATAAGTGTGTAAAATATACTCTATTCAAGGTATTAGGGGCTCTGTTTATAAAGCAGAGACAAACGCTTTTTCCAAAAAGGGGTTACTACCACTTTGTGCAATTTATAAACAGGGTAACTGAAGAGAAATTAATGATCCCTCACATGGGTGGAAGTACTAAGCCTTGGTGAGTGATAAAGTGGAGATAGACAAAGGCCCTTATTCAGAGCCGTTCCCGAGCGCACAGCCCTCGCAAGCGGCCCAATGTTTATTGACTGCGCATGCGCCGCGTCCAGGGTGCGCATGCGCGAACCCCGCTGAGCGACTGATGTTCAGTCGCTACGAGGTTTGCCACAAGACAGGGCGGCTGTCGATGGTGAGTGCCAGCTCGCCCCGTTTTGTGGGCGGGTAGTGGGGGGGTGGCTGGACAAACGCAGGCGTTCCCTCAGGAACGCCTGGCGTTTGTAGGGAGGTATTACTGACATCACTACTGATGTCAGTAGTGGACTTCCTGCTCTATTAGAGTCCCACAGCTTTGCGAGCGGCCGGAGAAAAAAAAAAAAAAACGCCCACAAACCCAGCGAGCTGCCAGCGGCAGCGAGCGGGTCTGAATCAGGGCCAAAGTACCAATCAATCAGCTCCTTACTCAGTATACAGGCTGTGTTTGAAAAATGACAGAGAGGGGCTCATTGGTTGATACTTTATCCCTCACCAAGGCAAAAATACGTCTCCCCTATGGTCCCTGAAATTGCAGAGTTGATCGCTCCCCTAAAGTATGCTATGGGGACTGTGCAAGTTATACATTCGTGATAAGCTAGGCTGGTCGCCAGGTTTGTGAATACTGCTGTACCATTACTGCAGCATGTCTTACTATCCAGGGTCACTAGGATAGTAAGGCGACCAGGGTCACTGTGATAAGCTAGGCTGGTCGCCAGATTTGTGAATACTGCTGTACCATTACTGCAGCATGTCTTACTATCCAGGGTCACTAGGATAGTAAGGCGACCAGGGTCACTGTGATAAGCTAGGCTGGTCGCCAGGTTTGTGAATACTGCTGTACCATTAATGCAGCATGTCTTACTATCCAGGGTCACTAGGATAGTAAGGCGACCAGGGTCACTGTGATAAGCTAGGCTGGTCGCCAGGTTTGTGAATACTGCTGTACCATTACTGCAGCATGTCTTACTATCCAGGGTCACTAGGATAGTAAGGCGACCAGGGTCACTGTGATAAGCTAGGCTGGTCGCCAGGTTTGTGAATACTGCTGTACCATTACTGCAGCATGTCTTACTATCCAGGGTCACTAGGATAGTAAGGCGACCAGGGTCACTGTGATAAGCTAGGCTGGTCGCCAGGTTTGTGAATACTGCTGTACCATTACTGCAGCATGTCTTACTATCCAGGGTCACTAGGATAGTAAGGCGACCAGGGTCACTGTGATAAGCTAGGCTGGTCGCCAGGTTTGTGAATACTGCTGTACCATTACTGCAGCATGTCTTACTATCCAGGGTCACTAGGATAGTAAGGCGACCAGGGTCACTGTGATAAGCTAGGCTGGTCGCCAGGTTTGTGAATACTGCTGTACCATTAATGCAGCATGTCTTACTATCCAGGGTCACTAGGATAGTAAGGCGACCAGGGTCACTGTGATAAGCTAGGCTGGTCGCCAGGTTTGTGAATACTGCTGTACCATTAATGCAGCATGTCTTACTATCCAGGGTCACTAGGATAGTAAGGCGACCAGGGTCACTGTGATAAGCTAGGCTGGTCGCCAGGTTTGTGAATACTGCTGTACCATTACTGCAGCATGTCTTACTATCCAGGGTCACTAGGATAGTAAGGCGACCAGGGTCACTGTGATAAGCTAGGCTGGTCGCCAGGTTTGTGAATACTGCTGTACCATTACTGCAGCATGTCTTACTATCCAGGGTCACTAGGATAGTAAGGCGACCAGGGTCACTGTGATAAGCTAGGCTGGTCGCCAGGTTTGTGAATACTGCTGTACCATTACTGCAGCATGTCTTACTATCCAGGGTCACTAGGATAGTAAGGCGACCAGGGTCACTGTGATAAGCTAGGCTGGTCGCCAGGTTTGTGAATACTGCTGTACCATTACTGCAGCATGTCTTACTATCCAGGGTCACTAGGATAGTAAGGCGACCAGGGTCACTGTGATAAGCTAGGCTGGTTGCCAGGTTTGTGAATACTGCTGTACCATTACTGCAGCATGTCTTACTATCCAGGGTCACTAGGATAGTAAGGCGACCAGGGTCACTGTGATAAGCTAGGCTGGTCGCCAGGTTTGTGAATACTGCTGTACCATTAATGCAGCATGTCTTACTATCCAGGGTCACTAGGATAGTAAGGCGACCAGGGTCACTGTGATAAGCTAGGCTGGTCGCCAGGTTTGTGAATACTGCTGTACCATTACTGCAGCATGTCTTACTATCCAGGGTCACTAGGATAGTAAGGCGACCAGGGTCACTGTGATAAGCTAGGCTGGTCGCCAGGTTTGTGAATACTGCTGTACCATTACTGCAGCATGTCTTACTATCCAGGGTCACTAGGATAGTAAGGCGACCAGGGTCACTGTGATAAGCTAGGCTGGTCGCCAGGTTTGTGAATACTGCTGTACCATTACTGCAGCATGTCTTACTATCCAGGGTCACTAGGATAGTAAGGCGACCAGGGTCACTGTGATAAGCTAGGCTGGTCGCCAGGTTTGTGAATACTGCTGTACCATTACTGCAGCATGTCTTACTATCCAGGGTCACTAGGATAGTAAGGCGACCAGGGTCACTGTGATAAGCTAGGCTGGTCGCCAGGTTTGTGAATACTGCTGTACCATTACTGCAGCATGTCTTACTATCCAGGGTCACTAGGATAGTAAGGCGACCAGGGTCACTGTGATAAGCTAGGCTGGTCGCCAGGTTTGTGAATACTGCTGTACCATTAATGCAGCATGTCTTACTATCCAGGGTCACTAGGATAGTAAGGCGACCAGGGTCACTGTGATAAGCTAGGCTGGTCGCCAGGTTTGTGAATACTGCTGTACCATTACTGCAGCATGTCTTACTATCCAGGGTCACTAGGATAGTAAGGCGACCAGGGTCACTGTGATAGGCTAGGCTGGTCGCCAGGTTTGTGAATACTGCTGTACCATTAATGCAGCATGTCTTACTATCCAGGGTCACTAGGATAGTAAGGCGACCAGGGTCACTGTGATAAGCTAGGCTGGTCGCCAGGTTTGTGAATACTGCTGTACCATTACTGCAGCATGTCTTACTATCCAGGGTCACTAGGATAGTAAGGCGACCAGGGTCACTGTGATAAGCTAGGCTGGTCGCCAGGTTTGTGAATACTGCTGTACCATTACTGCAGCATGTCTTACTATCCAGGGTCACTAGGATAGTAAGGCGACCAGGGTCACTGTGATAAGCTAGACTGGTCGCCAGGTTTGTGAATACTGCTGTACCATTACTGCAGCATGTCTTACTATCCAGGATCACTAGGATAGTAAGGCGACCAGGGTCACTGTGATAAGCTAGGCTGGTCGCCAGGTTTGTGAATACTGCTGTACCATTAATGCAGCATGTCTTACTATCCAGGATCACTAGGATAGTAAGGCGACCAGGGTCACTGTGATAAGCTAGGCTGGTCGCCAGGTTTGTGAATACTGCTGTACCATTAATGCAGCATGTCTTACTATCCAGGGTCACTAGGATAGTAAGGCGACCAGGGTCACTGTGATAAGCTAGGCTGGTCGCCAGGTTTGTGAATACTGCTGTACCATTACTGCAGCATGTCTTACTATCCAGGGTCACTAGGATAGTAAGGCGACCAGGGTCACTGTGATAAGCTAGGCTGGTCGCCAGGTTTGTGAATACTGCTGTACCATTACTGCAGCATGTCTTACTATCCAGGGTCACTAGGATAGTAAGGCGACCAGGGTCACTGTGATAAGCTAGGCTGGTCGCCAGGTTTGTGAATACTGCTGTACCATTACTGCAGCATGTCTTACTATCCAGGGTCACTAGGATAGTAAGGCGACCAGGGTCACTGTGATAAGCTAGGCTGGTCGCCAGGTTTGTGAATACTGCTGTACCATTAATGCAGCATGTCTTACTATCCAGGGTCACTAGGATAGTAAGGCGACCAGGGTCACTGTGATAAGCTAGGCTGGTCGCCAGGTTTGTGAATACTGCTGTACCATTACTGCAGCATGTCTTACTATCCAGGGTCACTAGGATAGTAAGGCGACCAGGGTCACTGTGATAAGCTAGGCTGGTCGCCAGGTTTGTGAATACTGCTGTACCATTACTGCAGCATGTCTTACTATCCAGGGTCACTAGGATAGTAAGGCGACCAGGGTCACTGTGATAAGCTAGGCTGGTCGCCAGGTTTGTGAATACTGCTGTACCATTACTGCAGCATGTCTTACTATCCAGGGTCACTAGGATAGTAAGGCGACCAGGGTCACTGTGATAAGCTAGGCTGGTCGCCAGGTTTGTGAATACTGCTGTACCATTACTGCAGCATGTCTTACTATCCAGGGTCACTAGGATAGTAAGGCGACCAGGGTCACTGTGATAAGCTAGGCTGGTCGCCAGGTTTGTGAATACTGCTGTACCATTACTGCAGCATGTCTTACTATCCAGGGTCACTAGGATAGTAAGGCGACCAGGGTCACTGTGATAAGCTAGGCTGGTCGCCAGGTTTGTGAATACTGCTGTACCATTAATGCAGCATGTCTTACTATCCAGGGTCACTAGGATAGTAAGGCGACCAGGGTCACTGTGATAAGCTAGGCTGGTCGCCAGGTTTGTGAATACTGCTGTACCATTACTGCAGCATGTCTTACTATCCAGGGTCACTAGGATAGTAAGGCGACCAGGGTCACTGTGATAAGCTAGGCTGGTCGCCAGGTTTGTGAATACTGCTGTACCATTACTGCAGCATGTCTTACTATCCAGGGTCACTAGGATAGTAAGGCGACCAGGGTCACTGTGATAAGCTAGACTGGTCGCCAGGTTTGTGAATACTGCTGTACCATTACTGCAGCATGTCTTACTATCCAGGATCACTAGGATAGTAAGGCGACCAGGGTCACTGTGATAAGCTTGGCTGGTCGCCAGGTTTGTGAATACTGCTGTACCATTAATGCAGCATGTCTTACTATCCAGGGTCACTAGGATAGTAAGGCGACCAGGGTCACTGTGATAAGCTAGGCTGGTCGCCAGGTTTGTGAATACTGCTGTACCATTACTGCAGCATGTCTTACTATCCAGGGTCACTAGGATAGTAAGGCGACCAGGGTCACTGTGATAAGCTAGGCTGGTCGCCAGGTTTGTGAATACTGCTGTACCATTACTGCAGCATGTCTTACTATCCAGGGTCACTAGGATAGTAAGGCGACCAGGGTCACTGTGATAAGCTAGGCTGGTCGCCAGGTTTGTGAATACATGCTGCAGCATGTCTTACTATCCAGGGTCACTAGGATAGTAAGGCGACCAGGGTCACTGTGATAGGCTAGGCTGGTCGCCAGGTTTGTGAATACTGCTGTACCATTAATGCAGCATGTCTTACTATCCAGGGTCACTAGGATAGTAAGGCGACCAGGGTCACTGTGATAAGCTAGGCTGGTCGCCAGGTTTGTGAATACTGCTGTACCATTACTGCAGCATGTCTTACTATCCAGGGTCACTAGGATAGTAAGGCGACCAGGGTCACTGTGATAAGCTAGGCTGGTCGCCAGGTTTGTGAATACTGCTGTACCATTACTGCAGCATGTCTTACTATCCAGGGTCACTAGGATAGTAAGGCGACCAGGGTCACTGTGATAAGCTAGGCTGGTCGCCAGGTTTGTGAATACTGCTGTACCATTACTGCAGCATGTCTTACTATCCAGGGTCACTAGGATAGTAAGGCGACCAGGGTCACTGTGATAGGCTAGGCTGGTCGCCAGGTTTGTGAATACTGCTGTACCATTAATGCAGCATGTCTTACTATCCAGGGTCACTAGGATAGTAAGGCGACCAGGGTCACTGTGATAAGCTAGGCTGGTCGCCAAGTTTGTGAATACTGCTGTACCATTACTGCAGCATGTCTTACTATCCAGGGTCACTAGGATAGTAAGGCGACCAGGGTCACTGTGATAAGCTAGGCTGGTCGCCAGGTTTGTGAATACTGCTGTACCATTACTGCAGCATGTCTTACTATCCAGGGTCACTAGGATAGTAAGGCGATCAGGGTCACTGTGATAAGCTAGGCTGGTCGCCAGGTTTGTGAATACTGCTGTACCATTACTGCAGCATGTCTTACTATCCAGGGTCACTAGGATAGTGAGATTTTGAGGATTAAAGGTATTCACAAGGAGGCCAGGAAATCCCGAACGCTGATGTGTAAAAATAACAAACTATGGGCCTGATTCAGACCCACTCGCGAGCGGCTGTCCGCTCGCAAGTGGGTCGATGTTATGGACTGAGCATGCGCACGACGGAGGGAGCTCCGTCGTGCGCATGCGCCAGACGCGACGAGCGAAGGAAAGTCCTTCGCTCGTTGTGTCCGATCAAAGGGGGGCGTGATGTTAATGTTGATTGACCGCACGCCCCCTTTGGGCGTGCCGGGGGCGTGCCTCCCTGACGGGGCGTTCCCACGGGAACGCCTCCCGTCAGAAGCCGGCCCACTGACATCACTAGTGATGTCAGTGGGAGTGATTTTGGCTCTGATAGAGCCAAAATCACTCCGGAGCTTGCGGTTGAAAACCTCAACCGCAGGCTCCGGCTCGCAAATTCGATGGTCGCGATGGTCTCGACCATCGCGACCATCACAATGCACGCTCGTATAGCCTGTGGGTGGTGACCCACAGCTATACGAGCGTCCAGGAGGACGCTCCATGAAAATGGAGCCCGGCCCTCATTCAGAGCGTGCGCTCTGCTCAGAGTGTACGGCTCTGAATGAGGGCCTATCCCATTGTTACAGCAGGGATGAAGAGCTCACCCTTCGGGCTTATCCTCAGTCGGGCGTAATCCGCCCTCAGTCTTCATTTCTAAAGCATTTGCTATCTGTTACCTGTTTACAGTGAAGTTCTCAAACCCAAATATATCCAGCAGCCCAATGGATCTCCTGACGATTTTTGGTTCATTAGACAGAGGTCTGTAAATAGCGGCATTGATCTTCTCTACAATCCACACGAAGAGGCGCCCGTATATTCCCTGGAACATCGATAGAACAAGCTGTGTTTACTGGAGCTCAGTATTTTATTTTAGAGGTGTATTAGGATAAATGACAATTAGTGGAAATAAAGGCTCCACATGTACATCGGGGATCCGTACTGCATTACTGTGGTTTGTTCTAACCGCCTATATAATACCACTAACAGTCATCAAACATAAAATGATAACAGCGTATTGCGTTTCTCTTCACTCTTCCGTGTAATATCGCTCATGTAAACGCTGACTTTAAAACTTGTGGGAAAAGGACTGAAATTACTGCTACATAAAAAGAAAAGCTTTAAAGACAAAATAAACAACAAATACAACAAATAAAATCAAGTGAAATTTCCATATACAGTATGAAGTTGAAAATATTTTGATCAGTCTTAAGGGGCCCATACATCTACAATCAATTGAGGCAATTCCCCGTTTTACCAATGACTGCGTTGGGGGATCGTGACAATCCAACATGTTGGACAATCTCAATTTGCCACCCAAAAATGATTGGAGTCGGCGAATATGAGATTTTTTAAAATGTTATATTTTCCCGATCCCTCCAGAGATCGGCAGATTGGGGAATCTGGGAATCACCCGGCAGATGTTTGGTCCGCATTACTCTGATTTACAGATACAACTATTAGTTTGTCAAAAAGTGTGAAGAAGTATTTACTCCTGCCCCCATCCATAGCGGAAACAATACACATACCCTCATCAATATACAAAGACACATAAAGATATTATATCCATAATGTGATCATATCAATGCGATCTCTATTGTGAGTAGACAAATATTAATCAAGTCTGATGTTTAGAAAATAACTGTGGTAGAGGGAAGATTTAAATAAAATTTTCTGTGTGTCAACAAATCACCCAATAAAAAGAATGTTTGTAAAAGCGTTTTTTGCGATTGATGGAATTATTGTATCGCTGGTCACCTAAAACTTAAACTAGGTTGATGCAGCCAAGACACCCAAACGGCATAGCATAGCATAGTCAGTGTGTTATTAATCTTAAACCCCGTACAGGAAGCAGATTATGATACAAGATAGAGGCTCACCACACTCCTGGAATGCAAATGCCAGCAAATCAATGAGAGAGGTACCTTGCATGCATGTCTAATAATGGGAAGATTCGTTCTTTATCTACCTTAACGAAGGCGTCCCTGACATCCAGAGCCTGCTCCATGCTGAGGGGGGTGGACACGGTCTCCCCTCTAGTGATAATGGTCCGGCTCGTGAGGCAGTTCATCAGGTCTTGAGGCTCAACCTGTTAAAGGCAAAGGTGGGGACAGACATAAGGAGAACAATAACAAGGATAGATAAATAATCTGTGTCTAAGCCTTTCCTGTGACGGTAGCTTCAGGCGCGACTTATTAATATTATATCCTTGTATAGACATGTATATAATGTATACATTTCAGGAACCCGCCTAACTGTCCACGTCATACATAGGTGCCGAAAGGTGGAAAAAGGGAAAACGTCAATCCAAACTCCAATTTACCACCAATTTGCCACTATTTTACCACCAATTTACCACTATTATACCACCTCCTTACCTCCAATTTACCACTATTTTACCACCTCTTTACCACCAATTTACTACTATTTTACCACCAATTTACCACCAATTTACCATTATTTTAACAAAAAGTTACCACTATTTTACCACCAACACTATATTACCACCAATTTTCCACCTCTTTACCACCAATTTACCACTATTTTACCACCAATTTACAACCGCTTTATCACCAATTTACCACTATTTTACCACCTCTTTACCACCAATTTACCACTATTTTACCACCAACACTATTTTACCACCAATTTTCTACCTCTTTACCATCAATTTACCACTATTTTACCACCAATTTTCTACCTCTTTACCACCAATTTACCACTATTTTACCACCAATTTACCACTATTTTACCATCAATTTCCTACCTCTTTAGGGCCCCACCAAGGTAGAGGGGACCTTGGGATGTATTTATTACTTTTGTAGGATCACATGTAATTATTACATGGATCGGAATACGCCCAGGAATGCGCCTTACTGTACTATGTGTGCCTGGAAGGTGCACAAGACGTCCCACTGATTTGTTTTAAGAATATATTCTATTGTCTGAGCCCTATAGCAGCGGCAGGCCTTATGTAACTCGGCAGGCCTTATATAACAGCTTCAGGCCTTATGTAACCCGGCAGGCCTTATATAACAGCTTCAGGCCTTATGTAACTCGGCAGGCCTTATATAACAGCTTCAGGCCTTATGTAACCCGGCAGGCCTTATATAACAGCTTCAGGCCTTATGTAACCCGGCAGGCCTTATATAACAGCTTCAGGCCTTATGTAACTCGGCAGGCCTTATATAACAGCTTCAGGTCTTATGTAACTCGGCAGGCCTTATATAACAGCTTCGCCTTATTTAACTTGGCAGGCCTTATATAATAGCTTCAGGCCTTATATAACTCGGCAGGCATTATATAACAGCGTTAGGGTTTTTGTTACGCGACAGGCCTTATATAACAGCGGCAGGCCTTATATAACTTGGCAGGCCTTATATAACAGCGTCAGGATTATGTTACTCGGCAGGCCTTATATAACAGTGTTAGGCCTCATGTTACTCAGCAGGCCTTATATAACAGCGTTAGGCCTTATGTAACTCGTCAGGCCTTATATAACAGCGTCAGGCCTTATGTAACTCGGCAGGCCTTATATAACAACGTCAGGCCTTATGTAACTTCTCAGGCCTTATATAACAGTGTCAGGCCTTATATAACAGCGTCAGGCCTTATGTAACTCGGCAGGCCTTATATAACAGCGTCAAGCCTTATGTAACTCGGCAGGCCTTATATAACAGCGTTAGGCCTTATGTAACTCGGCAGGCCTTATACAACAGCGTCAGGCCTTATGTAACTCGGCAGGCCTTATATAACAGCGTCAGGCCTTATGTAACTCGGCAGGCCTTATATAACAGCGTCAGGCCTTATGTAACTCGGCAGGCCTATACTCAGAAGCTCGGCAGGCCTATACTCAGAGAACCACAACAATGTATTCTTTACTTTCATTTCTTGGATGCACAAACTCTGCAAATGCAACTATGGGAATTTTTATTTTTTTGTTAGAATTCTGCCTGTTCCCCAATATAATGTATTTGAAATAAAAAGCTATTCTGCCACACTAAACCCATATAAACTGTGAGAAGGTATACAATACCTTGAGCAATGAAGCAGTTAAGGTAACTGTATAGAGAATGCATCACATTATTACATGAATGATATTCATTTGTACTCCACAGCGAGCTCTTTTGACTGGGATGACTGAGAGATCTGTACTAGGAATATGTCACCTGCAGAATTGTGACCCACCAGTAGATGGCGCTGCTGGCTGCAGTTGCGAGCTCTGGGCCTGATTTGAGAGGACGAAATGCAAACGCAAATGCATACTCTGACGGATTGCAGTTGCTAAAATATGCTAATGCCCTCTAAAGCACAGCCGAGCCTAGGTGCGCCCCCTGCTGCCTCCTCATATCTGTCCGACAATGTACAAGAGTGCAAACATCGGTACCATTGACGCACCGCAGACAGCCATGCTTCATCTGCGGCAGGTCTGACCAGCCGCAGACTCGGGTGCACCCCTGACACTCAGAGAGCTCTCGTGCTGCTAAAAAGATTGCAATGGCTAATATATGCACGCCCATGTAATGGCGTTGAAGCGGTCAGCACGCCTGCGTTTTTCTAAACCACAACTCCCCCCCCCCTTTACCATCCCGAAACACTGACAGCATGTGCACAGTACGGCGTTCGCGCATACGCATTAGCAAACAATCGCTTGATCTGCATAAAAATTGCCATTGCATCCGTCTCTGAACCAGTCCCTCTAACTCTAATTTACTTTTCTCTACATCTCCCTGTTTGAATTAGGGGTGTGCACCGGCCACTTTTCGTGTTTTGTGTTTTGGTTTTGGATCTGGATCTTTCTTCGTGTTTTGGATCTGGATTGGTTTTGCCAAAACCACCCTTCCGTGTTTTGGGTTCTGGGTTTTGTGTTTTGGATCTGTATTTTTTTGAAAAAAAGCATAAAAACAGCTAAAATCACAGAATTTGTAGGTTTTTCTGCTCCTATGCTATTATTAACCTCAATAACCTTAATTTCCACTCATTTCCAGTCTATTCTGAATACCTCACACCTCACAATAGTGTTTTTATGTCCAAAAGGTTGCACCGAGGTAGCTGGATGACTATGCTAAGCGACACGAGTGGGCAGCACAAACACGTGACCCATCTAGGCGTGAAACTGCAGTGGCAGACAGGATGGCATTGAAAAACTAGGCCCCAAACTGTACATAATGCAAAGAAAAAAAAGAGGTGCAAGATGGAATTGTCCTTGGGCCCTCCCACCCACCCTTATGTTGTATAAACAGGACATGCACACTTTAACAAACCAATCATTTCAGCGCCAGGGTCTGCCACACAACTGTGGCTGAAATGATTGGTTCGTTTGGGCCCCCACAAAACAAGCTGGCAATTAATCTGTCCCTGCACAAACTGGCTCTACGGAGGCAAGATGTCATCCTCATCCTCCTCATCCACCGATTCCTCACCCTCTTCAGTGTGTACATCCTCATCCTCACAGAGTATTAATTCGTCCCTGCTGGAACCACAGGTCCCTCTGTACGTTCTGGAGGCTGGTCTCCCTGGAAGAGTTGATAATTCATTTTATGAACATCATCTTCTCCACATTTTGTGGAAGCAACCTCCTACGCCTTTCGCTGACAAGGTTCCCGGCTGCACTAAACACTCTTTCGGAGTACACACTGGAGGGGGGGCAACTCAGGTAAAATAGAGCCAGTTTGTACAGGGACCTCCAAATTGCTTCTTTTTCCTGCCAGTACAGGTACGGATTGTCTGACATGCCTACTTGGATGCTGTCACCGATGTAATCCTTTAACAGACAGACGCACGCTTGTCGCTGCTGCTTTGAGGATTCAAGTGCGGCTACAGCCCACACAATTCACAAAGACTGAAAAAAAAAAAGAATATTTTTATTGTTTGTGGAGCACACTTTGAGGGTTACACCACCCTTTAACAGACAGACGCACGCTTGTCGCTGCTGCTTTGAGGATGCAAGTGCGGCTACAGCCCACACAATTCACAAAGACAGAAAAAAGAAGAAGAATATTTTTATTGTTTGTGTAGCACACTTTGAGGGTGTCACCACCCTTTAACAGACAGACGCACGCTTGTCGCTGCTGCTTTAAGGATGCAGGTGCGGCTACAGCCCACACATTTCACAAAGACCGAAAAAAAAAGAACAATATTTTAATTGTTTGTGTAGCACACTTTGAGGGTGTCACCACCCTTTAACAGACAGACGAACGCTTGTCGCTGCTGCTTTAAGGATGCAGGTGCGGCTACAGCCCACACAATTCACAAAGACAGAAAAAAGAAGAATATTTTTATTGTTTGTGTAGCACACTTTGAGGGTGTCACCACCCTTTAACAGACAGACGCACGCTTGTCGCTGCTGCTTTGAGGATGCAAGTGCGGCTACATCGCACACAAGTCACAAACACATTAAAAAAATAGTTTTTTATTTTTTGGAGCACTTTGAGAGTTACACCACCCTTTAACAGACAGACGCACGCTTGTCGCTGCTGCTTTAAGGATGCAGGTGCGGCTACAGCCCACACAATTCACAAAGACAGAAAAAAGAAGAAGAATATTTTTATTGTTTGTGTAGCACACTTTGAGGGTGTCACCACCCTTTAACAGACAGACGCACGCTTGTCGCTGCTGCTTTGAGGATGCAAGTGCGGCTACATCACACACAAGTCACAAACACATTAAAAAAATAGTTTTTTATTTTTTGGAGCACTTTGAGAGTTACACCACCCTTTAACAGACAGACGCACGCTTGTCGCTGCTGCTTTAAGGATGCAGGTGCGGCTACAGCCCACACATTTCACAAAGACCGAAAAAAAAAGAACAATATTTTAATTGTTTGTGTAGCACACTGTGAGGGTGTCACCACCCTTTAACAGACAGACGCACGCTTGTCGCTGCTGCTTTAAGGATGCAGGTGCGGCTACAGCCCACACAATTCACAAAGACAGAAAAAAGAAGAAGAATATTTTTATTGTTTGTGTAGCACACTTTGAGGGTGCCACCACCCTTTAACAGACAGACGCACGCTTGTCGCTGCTGCTTTGAGGATGCAAGTGTGGCTACATCGCACACAAGTCACAAACACATTAAAAAATTTTTTTTGATTTTTTGGAGCACTTTGAGAGTTACAACACCCTTTAACAGACAGACGCACGCTTGTCGCTGCTGCTTTGAGGATGCAAGTGCGGCTACAGCCCACACAATTCACAAAGACAGAAAAAAAAAGAACAATATTTTAATTGTTTGTGTAGCACACTTTGAGGGTGTCACCACCCTTTAACAGACAGACGCACGCTTGTCGCTGCTGCTTTAAGGATGCAGGTGCGGCTACAGCCCACACATTTCACAAAGACAGAAAAAAAAAGAACAATATTTTAATTGTTTGTGTAGCACACTTTGAGGGTGTCACCACCCTTTAACAGACAGACGCACGCTTGTTGCTGCTGCTTTGAGGATGCAGGTGGAATCTAGACGGAATTTGGAACCAAGGACACACTACCTCCATCAATTGTCTAAATCCCACAGCACTAATGTCGGATACCGGACGCACGTCTAACACCAACATAGCAGTCAAGGCCTCAGTTATACGTTTTGCTTCAGGATGACTGCTGTCGTACTTCATCCTCATCGCTAGGGACTGTTGGAGGGTCAATTGTTTAGTAAAAGTAGTGATGTTCCTACTTCCTCTCTGGGATGATGAACAACTCCCAGCAGCAGCAACAGCACTAGGAGGAAGTGGTTCTTGATCTTTCCCTATTTTATTTTTATCGGAGAAAGTTTGGTCCTCCATTTATGTTATATTGATATATAATATACGTGCGGCTAAAGCGCACACAAACACAGAAAATATTTTTTTATTTTTGCTGGAGAGTAGTGCACTTTGTGGGTTACACCACCCTTTAAGAAATGAGCCAGCCGGCTCTTTACTTATGGGACACAGGCGCACGCTTGGCGCTGCTCCTTTGTTGATGCACGTGCAGCCACAGTGCACACAAGTCACAAACACAGAAAATATATATTTTTTTGGTTTGGAGTGTACTTTGGGGGTTACAGAACCCTTTAATGGTCAAGCCAGCCGGCCCTTTACTTATGACACAGGCGCACGCTTGGCACTACTTTGTTGATGCACGTGCGGCTACTGCGCACACAATTCACAAACACAGAAAATAATTTTTTTTTTGGTTTGGACTCTAGTGTACTTTCGGGGGTTACAGCACCCTTTAACGGTCAAGCCAGCCGGCCCTTTACTTATGACACAGGCGCACACTTCGCACTACTTTGTTGATGCACGTGCGGCTACTGCGCACACAATTCACAAACACAGAAAATAATTTTTTTTTTGGTTTGGACTGGAGTGTACTTTGGGGGTTACAGCACACTTTAACGGTCAAGCCAGCCGGCCCTTTACTTATGACACAGGCGCACGCTTGGCACTACTTTGTTGATGCACGTGCAGCCACAGTGCACACAAGTCACAAACACAGAAAATATATATTTTTTTGGTTTGGAGTGTACTTTGGGGGTTACAGAACCCTTTAATGGTCAAGCCAGCCGGCCCTTTACTTATGACACAGGCGCACGCTTGGCACTACTTTGTTGATGCACGTGCGGCTACTGCGCACACAATTCACAAACACAGAAAATAATTTTTTTTTTGGTTTGGACTGGAGTGTACTTTCGGGGGTTACAGCACCCTTTAACGTTCAAGCCAGCCGGCCCTTTACTTATGACACAGGCGCACACTTCGCACTACTTTGTTGATGCACGTGCGGCTACTGCGCACACAATTCACAAACACAGAAAATAATTTTTTTTTTGGTTTGGACTGGAGTGTACTTTGGGGGTTACAGCACCCTTTAACGGTCAAGCCAGCCGGCCCTTTACTTATGACACAGGTGCACGCTTGGCACTACTTTGTTGATGCACGTGCGGCTACTGCGCACACAATTCACAAACACAGAAAATAATTTTTTTTTTGGTTTGGACTGGACTGTACTTTCGGGGGTTACAGCACCCTTTAACGGTCAAGCCAGCCGGCCCTTTACTTATGACACAGGCGCACGCTTGGCACTACTTTGTTGATGCACGTGCGGCTACTGCGCACACAATTCACAAACACAGAAAATAATTTTTTTTTGGTTTGGACTGGAGTGTACTTTGGGGGTTACAGCACCCTTTAACGGTCAAGCCAGCCGGCCCTTTACTTATGACACAGGCGCACGCTTGGCACTACTTTGTTGATGCACGTGCGGCTACTGCGCACACAATTCACAAACACAGAAAATAATTTTTTTTTTGGTTTGGACTGGAATGTACTTTCGGGGGTTACAGCACCCTTAACGGTCAAGCCAGCCGGCCCTTTACTTATGACACAGGCGCACGCTTGGCACTACTTTGTTGATGCACGTGCGGCTACTGCGCACACAATTCACAAACACAGAAAATAATTTTTTTTTGGTTTGGACTGGAGTGTACTTTCGGGGGTTACAGCACCCTTTAACGGTCAAGCCAGCCGGCCCTTTACTTATGACACAGGCGCACGCTTGGCACTACTTTGTTGATGCACGTGCGGCTACTGCGCACACAATTCACAAACACAGAAAATAATTTTTTTTTTGGTTTGGACTGGAGTGTACTTTCGGGGGTTACAGCACCCTTAACGGTCAAGCCAGCCGGCCCTTTACTTATGACACAGGCGCACGCTTGGCACTACTTTGTTGATGCACGTGCGGCTACTGCGCACACAATTCACAAACACAGAAAATAATTTTTTTTGGTTTGGATTGGAGTGTACTTTCGGGGGTTACAGCACCCTTTAACGGTCAAGCCAGCCGGCCCTTTACTTATGACACAGGCACACGCTTG
This sequence comes from Taudactylus pleione, assembly GCA_031769625.1. Classification (NCBI taxonomy): domain Eukaryota; kingdom Metazoa; phylum Chordata; class Amphibia; order Anura; family Myobatrachidae; genus Taudactylus; species Taudactylus pleione. The sequence continues at coordinate 2,379,772 of JAUIMM010000139.1, read as the reverse complement.
GCACTGCTTTGTTGATGCACGTGCGGCTACTGCGCACACAATTCACAAACACAGAAAATATATTATTTTTTTAGCACTTGGGGGGAGCACCCCTGATGGACAGAGCACTCCCTGGACAACACTACAGCACCCCTTTAGGACTGGGACACTGCACAGGACTTTGGAGTGGACACAGCCCCTATGGAGAACTGACTGCACAACACAGTCCAGCCAGCCCCTATGGACTTTGAAGTAGTGGACACAGCCCCTATTAACAACAGCAGCACAGCACAACACAGCCAGTCCCTATGGACTTTGAAGTAGTGGACAACAGCAGCACTAAACTACACTACACTACACAGTCCAGCCAGCCCTAACTCCCACCCTCCCTCTTCACTGTCCACAGCCGAGTGAGAAAATGGCGCCGACGCGGGTACCTTATATAGGATCCAAAACCCGCGAGACTCGGAAGGCGGGATGATGACGTTTTGCCTCGATTTCAGATCCGAGTCAGGCGGGAAAAGTCGAGCCTGATTCGGATCGGACTCGGATCGGGGGGGCTCGGGGGGGTTCGGATTTCTGAAATCCGAACCCCCCCGAGCCCCCCCGATCCGAGTCCCCCCTAGTTTGAATACAATTTTAAAACTGGCTACTTTTAAAAATAATCTGTCAATAACAGAACAGGTATGAGAGCGGTACAATGTACTCAGGGCCTTAGGCCGCGTTTCAATTCAGTGCGATGCTGAATAGCGCCGGGAGGGAGCTCCCGGAGCTAATCAATTAAGCGCGCTAAGTCAGAGAATGGTGGTTCTCTGACTAAAGTGCCGGCCGCGAGGCTGTTAGTGCCGCGCTAAGGCGGCAAACAGCCGCACGGCTGGCACTTTTGTCGGATTTGTCCTCGCTCCCCCAGGAGGGTGCCAGAAGAAATCCTTTAGTCGGACCAAACAGCGCGCTGAATTGAATAGCTCTGGGAGCTTCCTCCTGGGGCTATTCATTATCACTTTGAATTGAATCAATGCCTTAGAGAGCAATGGCGGGCCCGGGTGATGGGGGCGTGGCCAAATCATGGGTGTGTGGCAGCGCCATTGTACGCCAAGGAGGGGAGCATTCTGTCCCTTGCACAGCTGCTCTGGGCCCCTGCTAAGCCTCTTAGACAAGCCTGGGCCCCTTAGATAAGCCTGGGCCACTTAGATAAGCCTGGGTCCAGGTAATCAGTACCTGCCCCCACCCAGCCCTGCAAGTACTGCCACAATGTATGATATATCGAGTGTACCATAAAAAAATAGAGTTCTATCTCAGCTGAAACCTCACATTACTGCATTTGGCCCTTTGATGAATCTGCCCCCCAGTCGCGTCTGTAAACCAGCAGATAAGCGCCAAGATTAGACAAATGCGCTGTGAGTGACTCACCTCCAGGAGTGTCGCTGCTGTGGTTAATGAGGTGGAATAAACCACTTCACAGGCGTCCAAGTTATCGTACATGCGGGCTGCAAAAATAATAAGAATTAATCTGTGTTCCTACAATACGTGGAGATGAGCGATGCAATAACACTGACACGTATGCACAGTGGAGGCAGCCATTTTGTTGACTGAGCCAGTCATTACATAGCAGCATTATCAGTTCACAGGGGAATTCCTGATATGAGAAGGAACCAGGTGTCGTTATTATCACATATAAAACCTCATTTTCACTTGTATTATAAGCATTTTTTTTACACACACGGGAGCTGGGTGGAGGGGGAGTGCACGGGTACTACTTACCTGGGCCCCAGTCAGTTGGAAGGGCCCAGGTAAGCTTCTGATGGGGATATTGTCCCCCATTGCAGCACTGCTGAGGTAGGGGCGGATCCAGGCGCAGAGCGATCAGTACGAAACCTCTCCTCTGTCCGCTGCCACTGGCCGCTGTATAGCAGCGCAGCAGCACATCGCGCAGGCGAAGAGAGGGAACTGCTGCTGGGAGGCTGTTGCCGCAGTCTCCTCTCTCTCCCCTCCCTCCCCTGTACAGAGGCCAGCGGCAGTGCGCAAATGAGGCTGAGTTCGCAGCAAAGTATTTTTAAAAACAGAAATTCAGAAGGGGCATGGTCACTCCTCCCAGATTTGGCTACACCCCCAGTACCCCCAGAGTTCTCGACGGCCCGCTCTACACAGGGGCCGTTTGTCCGCCCCGCAGCACTCCCCTGGGAATGCCCTCCTGATGTCACTCAGATTGAAGCTGGGATACAATGGCAGCCATCCAATCTGTGTGACCGGTTCATTGTAACTTCATGCATCCGGTAGACAGTTGTGGTGCTGCCAATGTCTAGGCCTGGACTTACCAGATTTTTGTTTACCCTGAGATGTTTTCACTGCCTCTATTGCGCTACCCCCCCCCCCCCATCCCTATTACCACTGAGCCCCCTGGTCACAACTTAATTACATCCATGTGTATAAAGACATATTGCAATCTGCCAGTAACTGTGATTATTATGAACTGTTTATTCTTGCGATAACAGAGAACAAATATGTGTTAGCCTCAAAATATAAGGCACAACTTGCTAATCATTTGGGATGTGGATGAGGCCTGTTTGCAAATCCAGCTCTTTCCAGAACCACAGAATTCTCACTTTCCAAAGAGCTTCTGTCTTTCTAGCGCAGTGAGAGGCAACCTTCAGGGGCCACAACCTGATACACTTCAGGGGCCACAACCTGATACACTTCAGGGGTCACAACCTGACACACTTCAGGGGCCACAACCTGACACACTTCAGGGGCCACAACCTGACACACTTCAGGGGCCACAACCTGATACACATCAGGGGCCACATGGGAGGCCCGTGTACACAATACCTTTAACCTCAGGAACAAGTTAAAGCAATATATTTAATTAAAGATAGAAACATCTATCTGTAATGTTGTAAAGATCAGTTTAATCGCAGCCCCAAAATAGAGTCACTGACGCATTTCTTTGTGAAATGACACAATAAAACGCGTCAGTACATTACATTGGGATTACAACTGGACTGATCTTTAAACCATCCTCAGAATTGTAATAACATATCAACAGGTATTTTAACCAAACGCTACATGTTATAACAGATAGAACTGACAATGAGGCAGGACGGAGCCGGCCCTTCACATGTGATCTAGCAAAAGTTAAGCGTTGAAATCAAATAGTTACTGTCTTTCTGTACAACTTACATATGGGAAAACCCCAGCAGTTTCGCCTGTATTATTGCACCATTTGTACTAAACACACAGCAGTGATAAATCATCGGCCGCGTTCTATTACCTTCATAGCGGAGGTTGCCCATATGCAATATGGCAGCCAGGAGCCGGGAGATCTCCCAGTTCTCGGTATCAGTAAACATCAATACTTTCATGGCTGATCGGATGTTGGCATATTCCTTAGTGTCATCTCTGCCGTCACAGGTGGTGCAGTTCCCCTGGAAGAGACATCAGCCCAAACCTCAGACAGTCACTTAGGAAAGACTTGTATATAATATTATGGGGGAGGGGACCATGGGCTTGATTCAGGGATGGACGCAATTCCCGTTGCTGCTGCGATTCCGTGAGCGGTGGACTTAAATAATGCATCTTGTGCACTGAGGTCCTGATTCGCTATTGAACTCAACTGCGAATGCAATAGCGAATACGCGCGCAATTCAATTTGCGATAGTATGCTAATCCATTGCGATTGCTATGCCGCCGCTGCACGACACCAGGACGCCCACTTTACCTTACACACATCCGTAATGTTTAGCAAGACTGCGACACCATCGGTAACATGGAGTACCATCGCAGCCTCACGCACACTTGCACAAGCCCTGACCTTACTCAGGAATTGCTAACTTCATCGCACGCTATCAGCCTCAGGCTGCGTCGGGCATCGCAGTGGATAATTTATGCATGCCCCTGCAACGGCGTTCAAACGCACTGGCACGCCTGTGTCCGGCCGACCACCCCCCTGGTCACCACCCACAAATGGCACCTCCTGTTAATCACTCTACGATGGGTCTGCGTAGTCACTGCAATCGCAGTCCCGATCGCAGAGGGCGGTGTGCATGTGCATTACGATCCATACGCATGTGCAGTACGCAACAATCGGCTGATCGCATGCGTATTAACAACTGCGTTCCTTGCTGAATCAGGCTTATTGACTCTCTGGCGTCTCACAACCACCGCTTACGGACAACATCGGTAAACATCGGTCAGTACACTGGACCTGGGTAAACCTATGCTGTCTTATAATGAGCGTCTCACCTAAGGCGCCGGGGCCTCTAAGTGGCATACAAATCTGTAAGAGGCTCACTAGAGCAGGCCCAGAGAGCGGTCCTGACACGGCTGAGTGTTTTTAGCTGCCCCTCATTACCTCCCCCAGACGCTGACTGCCTGTCACTCATTTTGCAAATAAATCCTCACTGCGACCGCCTTCACTAATCTATCGCTGCGCAGGGGCAGTGCGGCTTTAACAAGAAATCGCTCCACTGCGCCTGACATCCACATTGCGTCCATCTCTGAATGTGGCCCTGTGACAGTGAGCTCAGACAGTCTGGCAGCGCAAGGGAGGACTCGCACGCTCTCTAATTCGCTGCTGCTGATACGGCTATGTACACAACATTTAGCACCTCGCAATCTACACATAATGTCGATGTTCACAAAATGTATCGATTATTTACTTTATTTACTGCGCATGTGCAAAAAAATTCTAAAACCCCCTATGGCGCAGGCCGTTGCACAGAGAACGCAAAAAAGGCGCTGCTGCGATCTGGTCAGACGGTATCAGAAATGTGGTGTAAAGTGATGGGCGGTGACTGGGCGGTGGCTAGTAGCTTACACAAACATGGGCCGTTCTGTGGGCGTGTCATGGGAGTGTCGCGGGCGTCTCAATGCAAGCGCTGCATTACTAGACGCAAAGCGGCAAGCATAAGCGCATGTGATCAGACGGAGAAACTGTATTTGCCACAGGGCTGGTGTACGATTCGATGTAGTGACAATTGGTGGCGTGTAAAGACACGCCGATCGGTATTACAGCGTGCACAGGCGCTAAATGCTGGTGTCTCATTCCTTGCACATTCGGTCGCACGCATGTCCACACAGGAAAGAGTTTCTAGCGCCATTTGCATAAACTCGCAGATGGCCAGCAATAGACGCAGCTGCGTGCGCTTTTCCGTACGACTCAGAATCAGGACCTGGATGTGGTAAATCACAGCATCCTCTGTCCAGATCTGAAAATACCATTTAGTGCTGTTGGATGAGATATTCTAGTGAGAATTTGAGAGGTGGCCGCTGAGCAATTAGGAGTGAGCCCCACTGGTCAGGGACAGAACTGTGCATCACCAGGAACCACACCAGGAACCATCACCAGGAACCAGCAAATCTAGCCTCCTGCGCCTCTACTGGCCATATGAAGCCGATCTTCTCTAACAGGGACCTCAAGGAGGGGGTGCAGGGGTGGGCAGGCCGTGTGCTCCCCCTCACCTTAGGGCCCTGTTGTGGCCACTCCCCCTGAACTTGCTGTACACCCCCTGAATGTAGACGCTCCGCTACAGGCAGCGATTCCCGGACCTTCATACTTTTTCTTGAATTTTGCTTCTTATTCGCATCGTAGCTACATACAGAGTGGCTTATAGGGGTCTATTTACTAAGCAGTGTTAGGAGAGAGAGTGAAAAGTGATAAGGTACCAGCCAATCAGCTCCCAACTGCCATCTCACAGGCTGTGATTAAAAAATGAAAGTTGGGAGCTGATTGGCTGGCACCTTATCACAGACTTATCACTTTTCACTCTGGGCCTGATTCAGACCCGCTCGCGAGCGCTATGCGCTCGCAAGCGGGTCGATGTTGGCCCAGTGCGCATGCGCGAAACCCGGATAGCGACGGGCAAGCCGTCGCTCCGGGTCTCGCTACAAATGGGGCGTGCTATCGATGTTGAGTGAGAGCACGCCCCCTTTGGTTGGGGGCGTGGCTGCCTAGACGGAGGCGTTCCCATGGGAACGCCTACCGTCTAGGGCCGGCCCCACTGACATCACAAGTGATGCCAGTGGGAGTGCTTTTGGCTCTGTTAGAGCCGAAAGCACTCTTGGGCTTGCGGCAACGAGACCCTACCACAGATATGCAAGCGACCAGGAGGCCGCTCTAAAAAAAGAGAAGGACGGCCCTGATTCAGAGCGAGCACTCTGTCAGAGCGTCCGGCTCTGAATCAGGGCCTCTGTCTCCTAACACTGCTTAGTAAATAGACCCCATAATGTCCTAGGCACTTACTGTAGGATCAGTATTTTTATGTCAAAGGAATTGGTATAAAGTCGCACAGTCAGCACTGTGATGCGTGGTGCAATGCAAGGGTGAGGCTCACTAGTATCAGTCCTCAGGCTTTTCCCTATTTACCCAAGCTAACGTACAAGTCGCACACAGAAGTACATGAAATCCCAGCACCAGAGATCAGTGAGCCCATCACTGTCATTGTGTCACATAAGAGGCATATTCTGTAGGGAAAAAAAAGGATAGGGGTACGTATCCTCAATAAACTCAACAAGATTGTCCGTTATGAAGAGAAGTGCTGCTTGGCTGTGTTATCCCTTTGAACGCAGTTTTTGAGATATCTTTAACCCTTTACATCAGGGGTGGGAAACCTTTTTTCTGCCGAGGGCCATTTTGATATATATAACATTATTTGCGGGCCTGGTCTAGGCCATGCCCACTCCGCGTGATGTCACATGGGGGCAGAGCCACAATCACCAGCGATTACAGCAATACCCGGAACATCCTGAGGATGTTCCAGTGAACTGTAAGGGCAGCGATGTGACCACCTGAAGCATCCTAAGGACGCTCCAGACGGCACTGCTGCATAGATTCTGGCTGCAGGGTACCATTCTGGGCACCCTGCTAGCCAGATGAGGCTAGCAGAAAAAAGCTCCGAGGCCCAGACCAAATTACATCGAGGGCCTTATACAGCCCCCGGCCAGGAGGTTCCCCATCCCTGCTTTACATGCTGGAGTGATTGGCTGGGTTACAAAATGTATAGGCCTAGTGACAGAATAATAGGGGCTGGTAGCTGTCGTGCCTGGAGGTGGCGGGTGATTCAGATAGATCTGCACTTAAGGGATAGGTGAGTGCAAGACTGAACGCTGAAACCTTGTGCAACCTCCACAGCAGCATCCCGGTCACGGACTCTGTGGGTGTTGGCACCGTCATTTGGCACTGACAGGGCCAAATGTAGCAGCCTGCGAGTTGCAGTAAGTGCGCGTTGGTTTTGCCTTAAAAAAAAAAAATATTGCAGCTTTCTGGGGGGGATGTATCAAACCTTGAAGAGAGATAAAGTACCAACTAATCAGCTCCTAACTGTCACTTTACAGGCTGTTTTTGAAAAATGACAGCGGCTGATTGGTTGGTACTTTATCTCTCCCTAAATCTTGGGGCTAATTCACTAAAATCCTGGCACTGGCCGTGACTCGCAGGCTGTTACATTTGTCCCTCTGGGGTAGATGTATGAAGCAGTGAAAAGAGTGAAGAAATGACCAGTGGAGAAGTTACTATGGCAACCAATCAGCTTCTACCTATTATCTTATAGAATGCACTTGATAAATGCAACCTGAAAGCTGATTGGTTGCCGTGAGCAACTTCTCCACTGTTTTCACTGCTTCCTGGGGTTTAACCATGTAGCAGTGAGAAGCCCTTTATCAGAGGTAACAGGGCTTTTATCACTGCTTCTCCTTATTCATAGAAGGGGTTACCATGGAGAAATCATCTCCCCAGAGGTGCCCTTGATTAGTATACACATGGCTTCCCCATAGTATGTAGTATGGGGAGAGCGATTCATAGAAACACTGAGAGCTCAGCTTTCCATTTCGCTTCTAAGGGCCGTATTCAATTAGGTGCGAAAAGTCAGTTTCTGCGGAAAAGTATCGCCGGTGACGTCATTTCGCCAGGCGAAAACTTATGCCCGTATTCAATCCCAAAGACTTTTCACCGGTGGGGAAAGTCAATGCATTTTAATAGGCAAAAAAGATTCACCTATGAAAGCTGTTGAAAAAAAGTGCAGAATTGGGGTTTTGGGGTGCAGACTTGCGGGAACCACCCTGCTCTCTTGGGCCGGCCCCCAAAAGGTAAACTGCGTCATAAAAAGTTGAAAAAATACTTAACAGCCCAAAAAAGTACTTTGAAAAAGGGGGCAAAAAAGTACAAAGTTGGGGACAAACTTAAAAACTAGCGAAAAAGACTCCAGGGAGTCCCCCAAGTATGCCCCAGGTGATTTTAAATTTGCAGGTGGTTGCACCAGGTGGATATTTGACTTTTTTAAAACTTCCCTTTAGCAACTTTAAAATATGCTAGCCCCCATTTTCATGTACCCCAAATTTGCTGGGACTACTTATTTTCTGCAAAAAAAACCTGTTTAATGCTAATCTTCACCACTTGTGCAAAGACGCTAAATAGCAGCTATTGAGAGCATATAAGTACCCCAAATACCTTCAGCAGGGCTACTCAGGGGTATCTATAGTGATCCCCAATCCCCAATGACTTTTTGTCAGGTCCGAATTCGCCGGGTTCCGTTTTCGATGATTTCTAATTGAATACGGGGATAAGCGGGGACGAGCGCGATACTTTTTCCCATGGAAAACCAGCAATCCTGGCGAAAAGTCCGGCATGTGAAAAGTACGGGACTTTTCGCACCTAATTGAATATGCCCCTAAATATGTTTTCTCCATCTCAGGATGGTGTAATGAGCCTCCTGGGGGGAGGAGAGCAGGGAAGACCGCTGTCTCCCTGCCTTCTCCCCGCCCCCTTTCCTGACACCGGCCAATCAGCGGTGCCCAGGGAGAAAGTGGGAGGGAGAAAAGCTCCTCTTCTCCCTGTGTGTTACCGGGACTGTGGACAGGACATTCCCAGACAGTGTAATAGTACCCTGCATATGTCGGGTCACCTCACTATGCTTGATTGCCCGGTGCCTTCGCTGCTGGCTCGCATTACCCCCACCCACGCGCAGCCGGCCACTCTTGCCCCACCACGCCGCAGCGCTGTCCTTTGAGTTGCTTCATGAAGTGACCCGGCATATACTGGGTCACTACAGACTATACTCCCCGTCGTCTTCCACTCCGTCAGGCCCCGCCCCCTGATCGGTCGATGCAATTCCTTCGGCTCCCCCCCTGTCCCTGTACTACTGCTGTGCTGCAAGGGCACTAGGGATTAAAGGACTGCAGCAGCTGAAGTCTGGATCTCCCGTGCCCTGAAATTCGCATCGAAAGGTAGGTATGTATGGATTGCTACCTAACTCAGCTATATAGTGCATCAATGCGATATTGATATATAGTCAAAAGTAACAATTCATATCGCAAAGCCTACATGAATAGACCCCCCCCATATGTCTTACAAGTAACGGCAGGTGATCTAACTCTGTGATTTGCTACAGGTGTCCTGCTGGGCCCTATGTCACCAAGGCTGCCCCTGAGAAGAGAGTATGGATTTGATGCACAGATAAGATAGGATTGGTTGGTGCAGTCGCTGATTACCAATCTGCCTGGGCTGTGTGAACAAGTTGCGCTGGCGGTGCTGCCTGGGACACCGCGTACAGCCATCGGGTGCCGTGTTGGTGTCATAATCCAGTTTTCCACTGCAAATTCCATGTGACCACAGCGAAGGGATTAGTGGCGCCTATGAAGTTACGGAAGTACCCGTCGCTGGTGTGAAGAGACACTACCAGAGGCGTAACTAGACTTTTTAGTGCCCTGTGCCAGAGAGAGCATTTGCTCCCCCACACACACACCCATTTTTTAAATAGGGACATAAGATAGTGCATCTAAAAAAAGGACCATGACCTAATGGGGAAGGGCCAGGGAAGAGATAGGGGAGGCCAGGAGATGCTGGGGATGAAATAAGAGGAAGCTACAAGTGAGATTGATAATACACAGGAAAATTGACAGGCCCAAACAGCGCCCCCTGCCCTGCGGTGCCCTGTGCCACGGCACTGGTCACACTACCCTAGTTACGGCCAGGGCCGGCTCCAGGGGTCTGAGCACCCTGTGCCAGCCCGGTAAACAGCGCCCTAGAATCGCGTGCAGCTTAAATTGGAGGCGTGTTAAGCCGCGCACGATTCTAGGGCGCTGTTTACCGGGCCGGCACAGGGTGCTCAGACCCCTGGAGCCGGCCCTGGCCGTAACTAGGGTAGTGACGTTATTTGTCACTGGCTGGGCTTCCCCCAGCCCTCTCCCATCATCCATTTGTGCGGCATCAATTCACACTCCGGGGATCCGGTACTGCCGCACAGCTGCGGCGATGGGGGTCCCCAGCCTCCTTATTTGACCACCCGCGGGCCACTTCGGCCCACGGGTGGAACAGCGGGACAGGACTGTCCCACTGAAATCGGGACTTTGGGGAGGGGTGCGCCCTCTATCGGTGGCGCCCCTGTGCGACCGCTCTGGTCGAACACCCCTAGAGCCGGCCCTGGTTACGGCCCTGACACTCACCATACAGAGGTAGTTGTAGTCGGTGGCTTTCCCGAGTCCCAGTTTCTTCTTCTGCTCTGTAGACATACCTTTCAGCATACAGTAGAACACGTGGTAATTCCGCTCGTCCCGAGCCTGAGGAAAAATAACAGCGATTATACAACAGTCCCAGTTTTTCTTGGAGCGGGTTTCTATATACTGTATATACTGCGGAGCTGCCTGTAATCAATGATTCTCACAACATGATAGGGGTCAGGGTGAGGGGTTGGCTAAGGATAGGAATGGGTAAACTAATCCTGCGCTCATCCCTATCCTACCCCCGAGCACAACTCCAGCCTGATGGTGAGCAGCATGTATATACACCAGGCCCTGGCACCCGCCAATTGATACGTCTGCTGACAGTGTATGCGTCTCTGTGTGCGTCTGCATCTGTGCGTACTTATGCACTCGCTTACTGGGCCTGATTCAGCATGGAATGCAACTGCAGCAGCGTAGGCAAATCCATCCATGGTGCTTACGGCGCGTGAGTGTGCAGCACAGTGCGCGTGCGCGAGTCAGCATTGTGATGGCTTGGCGATCGCTCAAGCAAAATGAAAGCCATCGCAGAGTGAGTGACAGACTGTGAGCGTTTGGGGGTGGTGACAGGGGAGTGGTTGGAGAAACGCAGGCGCGTCTGTCCATTTGAACGCCGTCACATGGGTGTGCATAAATTAGCCACTGCGATGGTGTACTCACTGCGTGCAACAAGACTTGCAAACTATACACAAGACTGTAAGGTATTACGGATGTGAGATCGCGGTAGTGGGCGCTTTGTAAATGCATTCATTAGATATTTTCGCTGCAGACCTACATGCGTACTCGCAGCTGCAATCGCAATAGCAATCCATGCTGAATCAGGCCCACTGCTTACAGCCTATTTTACACTGGCCACTTCCATCCCCCAATACCACCCCCTTCCCTCCCCCAATACCGCTCCCTACCCTCCCCCAATACCACCCCCTTCCCTCCCCCAATACCGCCTCCTTCTCTCCCCCAATACCACCCCCTTCCCTCCCCCTAGCCTCCCCCAATACCGCTCCCTACCCTCCCCCAATACCACCCCCTTCCCTCCTCCAATACCGCCTCCTCCTCTTCTTCAATACTGTCCCCTTCCCTCCGATACCGCCTCCTTCTCTTTCCCTGTTCCACCCCCTGCCCATCCTCGATACCGACCCCTCCCCTCCTAGGATGCTGCCCCCTTCCCTCCCGATACCATCCCCTTCTCTCACCCGATACTGCCCACTTCCCTCCCTCCCCTGATACCGCCCCCTACCCTCCAACAATACCTCCCCCTAGCCTCCCCCAATACCACTACCTTCCTTCCTCCAATACCAAAGCCTACCCTTCCCCGATACTGCCTCCTTCTCTCCCTCCCCTCCCCTGATGCCACACCCTACCCCCCAACAATACCTCCCCCTAGCCTCCCCCAATACCGCTTCCTTCCCTCCCCCAATACCAACCCCTTCTCTCACCCGATACCACCCACTTCCCTCCCCGAAAACCACCCCCTTCACTCTCCTCCCTCGATACCAACCTCTACCCTCCACCAATACCACCTCCTTCCCTCCACTTACTGATACTGCCCCACTACCCTCCCCCGATACCACCTCCTACCCTCTCGATACTATCCCCTTCTCTTACCCGATACTGCCCACTTTCCTCCCCGAAAACCACCCCCTTCACTCCCCTCCCTCGATACCGCCCCCTACCCTCCACCAATACCACCTCCTTCCCTCCTCCTACCCTCCCCCGGTACTGCCCCACTGCCCTCCCCCGATATCAACCTCTACCCTCCACCAACCCTCCCCCTGTACTGCCCCACTACCCTCCCCCCGATACCGCCTCCTTCCCTACCCCAATGGCACAGCTGAATCAGGCCTTGAGTCTTATCCTTTGCGTCAGATTGCAGATTGCTGTGTAAAGTACTGTTGGTGCTTTATGTATACAGATTAGTGACCGGGGATAATATTTCTGCACCTGTCTGCACACACGAGACTTCTCCAGCAGGTACTGCTCAATCTTTGCCCCCTCAATGGCTCCTTTCTTGTTGAAATGTATGTCGATGTATTTTCCAAACCGGCTGGAATTGTCGTTGCGAATTGTCTTGGCGTTGCCAAAAGCTGGAGACGTAAATTGCAAATCAATGCCAGTCAGTGACATCCGTCATGTTTCAGATAGTAGATAAATAGCGCAAATAACTGCATCGAGACAAACCATGTTGCAATGCAAGAGGTGCAAGTACATATACTTTTTTTTGCATGCAGGGTAAATACTGGCTGCTTCTGCATGTAGCACACATATGCTGGACAGCTATATTACACTGCAATTTAGATTTGAGCTAAGACACACCCTTCTCAAATCTAAATCTCTCTGCACTTCTTAAATCAGCCCCACCTGCATTGCTGCCTCGTTTTACCAAGATGCACAGTTACCTGCTCTTTCTAAAGGTGCGCACACACGTAACGATTTTTTGAACGATTGATTTTATGGGGGGTGAACGATGAACGATAATCGTCCAAGCGCCCTCCCGTTTGTAGTTTGTATTTTGAAGTTCATCATCCTTTCTGACTGTCCAACATAACGATTTTTGTTCAGAAAATCGTTCATGTTGTACAGATTGAACGATGAACGATGTCCATTCACTGTATGCATGATTAAAAAAATCATTCATCGTTCATGAAAATCGTTGACAACATCGTTCATTAATTTAGTAACCAACGATTTTTCTAAACGATTTTCGTTCACTTTTTCAAGGGAAAATCTGGACGAAAATCGTTATTGAAAATCATTGGTTACTAAAATCGTTACATGTGTATGCAGCTTAATACTCTACTCCCACATCTGAATCAGGCCCCAAATCATATAGTAAAACCTTCTGGCATGGCACCCTTACCCTCTAAGATAGGATTGGCTTCCAGTACTTGCTGTTCTATCCACGAGTGCTGCCCGCTGATCGCTGCCAGGAACTGCAGGATTAACTTGGTGCTTTCCGTCTTTCCGGCACCGGACTCGCCGCTGCAACAGATCACAACACAAAATCATGCCAAACTTTATTAGACCTAACAGTGACACTGAAAATCGTCACAATATAAAACAATATAATGAATCTAAATGTAGAAAAAAATGCCACTATTGTCAATGTTAGAGTTGTCTACATATGCCTCAAGGAGGTATTTATCAAAGCTTGGAAAGAGATAAAATTGTGAGAGATAAAGAGCCGTATTCAATATGAGCCAAGCCGCGATACTTTTTCGCGACCCGGACTTTCCGTCTACTTCGCCTGTTTGGCAGGCGGAAAAGTATCACGCGCGTGCCCGCTTTACCCCGTATTCAATATGAAAGTACGCGAAAATGGCATCCGGCGAAACTGAAACAGGTGGAAAGTACTGTCAGATTTGGGGAAATCAGTCTGACACCCCCCAAAAGATGCTCTGAAATGGTGGTTCCCTATGATACCCCCTGATTTGGCTTGCTGAAGGTATTTGGTGTTTTTAAACGGGCTCAATAGCTGCTAAATAGCGTTTTTGTATAAGTGGTGCAGAATAGTATTCAGGAGTATTTTTTTCTGAAAATAACTTATCCCAGCAAATTTGGGGTACTTGAAAATGGGGGCCAGCATATTTAAAAGTTGCTAAAGTATAGTTGTAAATATCGTGAAAACTCCACCTGCCGCAAACCCCTGCAATCAAAAAAGCACCTGGGGCATACTTGGGGACCCCCCCAGAGTCAAGTTCGCTAGTTTTTAACTTTGTACCCCAACTTTTTTTTTATTTGCCCCCTTTTTCAAAGTCATTTTTTGGGGGGTCCTTAAGTGTTTTATTTTTTTATTTTTTGACACAGTTTACCTTTGGGGGACTGTCTGAAGGCTGCATGGGGGTTCCCACAACATTGCACCCCAAAACCCCAATTCTGCACTTTTTTCCACCTGCTATTCATAGGAGAATCTTTTTCACCAATTACATTGCATTGACTTTCCGCCTAGGCGAAAAGTCTTTCAAATTGAATACGGGGTAAAACCAAAACAGGCGAAAATGACGTCACCCGCAAAAAAGTTTTGCCAGAAACACGTGAAAACGGCTTTTTGCTCCAAATTGAATACGAGCCAAAGTGGTAGATGTATTAACCGTCGAAGTGATATCAGTGCACGTTATGTGCGCTAATAACGCTTCGCCCCCATGTATTATTGGGGGACTGGGCGGTAAATGGGTAAATGACAGGGGAGCTATGCTATTTACAAGACAGCAGCGCCGATGAGCTGGGCAAAGTATGAAGTTCTGAACGGTCAGTTCGCCTGATCTATTCTTCAGATGCAGCTATTGATATCGACAGCTGCAGCTGGCGTTGCCCTACCAGTACAGCAGGGACAGCGCTATCCCTGCTGCGGGGGGCTCGCAATGCTTGCGAGATCCCGCGCATGCCCAGTGGAGCTGTCCCGGGAGTGAGACACAGCTCATCAGCACTAGGCTAATGCGCTGTGTACTCAGCCAGGGATCGCCGGAGGGATCCCTCCACTCCAGCACAAGAGATGTTTATACATCTCATCGTTAGTGCTTCTTTTCCGAGGCGAAGGAGGAAGTTACAGCGGCGCGATAATACATCTCCTAACTGTCACTTTTTGAACACACGGCAGGATGTACTAATCATCGCTTTGTGCATGCGGTACATCCCGCTACCTATTGGGAACATACCGGCGTTAATAGAAATGCGATTAAAATCGCAAAAGACAGCGCTCCCGATAATAGCTGTCCTTTGCGATAGAGGGTTTATGACCCAGAAGTCACGCTGCGCATAAGTCTTATGATGCGTGAACCGCGGGAGGTGCGGCATATTGTGATAAGAAACCCATAGGCTTCTATGGGTTTCAGATGGCAATGCTTACCAGGGGGATGTAGTCGGCATCCCGACGTGCGGGATGCCGACGGTCCTAATACTGGCGCCGAAATCCCGACAGGTCGGGATCCTGACACCAGTATTCCGACCATCGGCATCCCGAAGGTAAGTATAGGGGTGCACAGGGAGCCAGGTCCAAGCTGCTTGGTACGTATGGGAATACGGACAAAACTCCAAAAGTGGGAGTTTTCTGAGTCTTGACCGCATTTCAGACTTTAGTCAGCAATGATCGCTATTCTGCTAATACGCACGCAACGCAGTTGCTAATATCAGCGGTGATATGTAAATGTTTGCATTCGAAATGCGATCTCAGCCTAACATGAGGACGCCCACTTCCCCTTACTCACATTCTGCGTTCGGCCAACCACCCCCCTATCACCACCCACAAACGCCACTTCCTGTCAATCACTCTGCCATGGGGCTGCGCACACACTGCGATCTCATTCCCGATCGTATTTGCTAGTTCGCGCACGTGTACTGCAGATCGAGAAAATCGCCCGACTGCGTGCGTCTTAGCACTTACGATCCTTGGTGAATCAGGCCCACAGTCTGTAAAATGTAAGTTAGGAGCTGATTGGTTAGTACTCTATCTCTCACAATTTTGTCTCTCTCCTAGCTTTGATAAATACCCCGATAAACCAATAATTCATATTGAAACATCTGTTCTGCACACTCTGGCTGGCTGGATCCTGCCATAATGATCTTCATCAATGTACTTAGAGCCCCAGAAAACTCAATCAGGTTTCTCCACTTCAAAGGACGAAAAACATGTTTGCAGTGAAGTCATCAATTGGCCGTAATTCAAACTATGGGTTCGAAATCTGTGGCTAACATTCGTCATTCACAAATTGAAATTTCAGGTTTGCAGCTTTCATTTGTAGTTCGGATTTGTGCTTCGTTGTTTGTGTTCGAAATAAGTGTTTTAACTTCTTTTAATCACTGATTAAATAATAGATTCAATTAAGGGAAGAAGAAAAATGTTTAAACCAAACTGCAAACACTGTTGTAGTCAAAGTTCGAGATAAGTAATTAAAAAAAAAAAATCACAAACTTATTTCAGGTTTAACATACTGTGAAACAGGCTTGAATTGTTTTGACTTTTTACTTTTCTTTAAATGTTTAAAAAATTGTTGAACTGCTAGTGAAATGCTGGAATGTTGCAAGTGGTTGTAGAACCAGTTTGAGAAGAGAAGCGCAGCAGGTTTCATGAATTTTTATTATACTTTACGGACTGTAAATCACTGTTACAGTCTAAAAGAAGAATCTTGGTGATAACCATTTTCCTCAGTTTGTTTTTTTCAGCCTCCTGTTAATGATTTATGATTTTGCACAGTTATACAGTCACATGGCACATGATGCATCCAGCAGTGGTGCTTTGATACACCTCCCTGAGCTCTGTCTGCTCTGTGTACTGTACAGTAAACTGGAGGGGATAGATCGAGCGCTAATATGCATTTGTGTTATTGTGAAGTATAAAATAAAAGTGGGTAGGAAGGAGCAGAAATAAGAGATGGACTAAGAAAAGGATAAAGATAAAATAAAACAACGTACAATTATATAAAATAAGATAAATAAAGTTAAAATCAAATGAAACAATAAAAGTAAATAAAATAGAAATAAATAAAACTCCAGCACCAATGTTTATACTCTTTTCCAAAAAGGTGGCTGTAGCCAGAATCGATAGCGGTAAACTTTCCCTATCACTCACCCTAGCTGGTCCGGGTTCTTCAGACTGACGCTGCAGTCCTCCCCATGCTGGCTGAGTTCTTGGAACCGGCGTGTAGTGCGGCTGCTGTAGATGATGTCAGAGGCCGCGTCCTGCTCGGTTGTTCTTAGTATTATTTGGCTTTATCTTTGGCTTGCCCAGATGTGTTCAACGCATTTCTTAGCACTTGGCTACTTTTTCAAGGATAACTAGTGAAATTGCTTGATTCTTATTTATAGTGAAAAACTTGTGCAAACTTTATTGTTCTTGTTTAAAAACGGAAGATAAAAACAGGAAATCTCCTTGATTTGATGGGAATCATATGTCCCTTTCAATAATAGAATACATAGGTACTGGTAATAAAATAATAATAAAAATTTAAGATACAAAAATGTAAGATATAAAAATGGGAATAAAAAATAAGTAAGAACAATAAAAAAAAATAAGAATAATAAATAAAGAATAAAAAAAAATATATAAAAATAAATAAAATAGATGATAATAAAAAAAGATATAAAAATATAAAAAAATAAAATCAAGTAAATAAGATTTTTGGAAGAAGGCAGTTTAAAGTGGGAGCTTAAAAATGTATTTATAGGAATACCCCAAGTTCTAAATCGAAATTGAGACCATGGGGTTGTAGTGTTTTTAGTAGGTGGATCCACCTAGTTTCGTTCTTTCTTAAGGCTATTATTTGAGATCTTCCCCTCCAATCTGGTACTTTTTGTATCCCTAAAAAACTTAGGGCCTCATTCAGAGGCGGTCGGAGGATGCAAGCGGTCGCTCAGAAACTGGGCGGCCGCTTGCATCCTGACCGCCCGCCTCTGTTGCGGTCATTAGGCTGTGGGTTAACACCCACAGCTCTAACAACCGCTAGGGTGATGGTCGCGATGGTCATTGACCATCGCGACCATCGGGGCTTACGACGAGACCCTAGGGTAGGGTCTCACTTGTTGTAAGCCCCGGAGAGCTTCTGGCTCTGTCAGAGTCGGAAGCTCTCCACTGACATCACTAGTGATGTCAGTGGGGCCTCCCCCAAACGGCAGGCGTTCCCATGGGAACGCCTCCGTTTGAGCTGCCACCCCCCCCGGCCCGCCTTCCAAACGGGGCGAGCTGTAAATCAACATCGACAGCTCGCCCCCTTTGGAAATAGACCCGCTACGACCAGCGCTGTCGGTCGTAGCGGGTCTCACGCATGCGCACGAAGGAGCCGGCTCCCTCGTGCGCATGCGCACTAGACAAACATCGAGGCGGCTGTGCGGTCGTAGACCATACGGCCGCCTCTGAATACAGCCCTTAGTCTTTTAGGGTCCTTATTGTGCACATCTGCAAAATGTTGGGACACACTGTGTGTGCTTAACCCTCTTTTAATGTTATAAATATATTCTGCCACTCTTGTTTTAATTTCCTTTTTGTTTAGCCAACATATTGGATTCCACATGGACATTGCAGAACATACACTACTCCTTCACTGCTGCGCGTTATTTTGTCTCGAATTTTGTATTCTTGGTATGTTTGTTTGCAATTGTCTTTTTTGGTTTGGTGGAACCATTTAGATTTTTGCATCCCTTGCAGTTCAGGCAATAGTAGTGTACTTTATTTACTTCTTCACCTTCTGTTTTTGTTTCACTGGAAAAGTAGCTTTTAGTTAGTTCTTGTTTTAGGCTTTTGGCTTTTTTATAGATGACTCTCGGTACTGGTGGCAATGTTTTCTTCATTTCTTCGTCTAGTTGAATGAAGTATGTTCCAGTGTTTCTTTAAGATTTGCTCAATTGTCTTATAGTTCCCATTATATTGAGTGATGAAAGGTATTTGTGGTTCTGCTCTGGGTATTGTATTGTAATTAATGAGCTCTTGTCTGTTTTTTTTAGACTGTTTATTTGTTCCTCAAGAAATTCTACTTTGTATCCTTTTTGTATAACTTTGTGTTTCATCTCTTCACTTTGAGTTCTAAAGGTGGTGTCTTCTGTGTAGTTGCGCTTTCATCTACAGAATTGGCCTCCTGGAATGTTTTTACTCCAATTTTGGTGGTGGTTGCTGTGAAACGGGAGCATATTGTTGCCATTGACATTTTTTATGTGTGTTCTTGTTTGTAATGTGTTGTTTTTTTAATGAATATTTCTAAATCTAGGAAGATGACTTCGGTCTTATGTACAATGTAGTGAACTCTAGGTTGAGATTATTCTGTTTTATGTGTTTGATGAAGTTTATCCAGTACCTATGTATCCTATTATTGAAAGGGACATATGATTCCCACCAAATCAAGATCTCTTGTTTCAACTTAAATTTTTAAACAAGAACAATAAAGTTTTGCACAAGTTTTTCACTATAAATGAGGATCAATCAACTTCACTAGTTATCCTTGAAAAAGTAGCCAAGTGCTACGAAACGCGTTGGGTACATCCGGACAAGCCAAAGACAAAGCCGAATAACGGTAAGAACAACCGAGCAGGACGCGGCCTCTGACGTAATCTACAGCCACCGCAGCCGCACTACTACATGGCATCCAAGATCTCAGCCTGCACCGGGAGGATTGCAGCGTCAGTCTGAAGAACCCGGACCAGGTAGGGTGAGTGATAGGGAAAGTTTGCAGCTATCGATTCTGGCTACATCCCACCTTTCTAAGAAAAGAGTATAAACATTGGTGCTGGAGTTTTATGTATTTCTATTTTATTTACTTTTATTGTTTCATTTGGTTTTAACTTAATTTATCTTATTTTATTTCATTTTATGTTGTTTTATTTTATCTTTATCCCTCTCTTAGTCCTTCTCTTATAGTTCTGCTCCTTCCTACCCACTTTTATTTTATACTTCACAATAGCACAAGTACAAATTAGCGCTCAATCTATCCCTTCCAGTTACTTATCATTTATTGAGCAGCTCTCTAATACTGACTGAGCGCAGACAACCTTTTCCATTCTAATGTACAGTAAAACCCTTCCCCTTCTCCTCCTACCTCTGCCATCAGATGACATGGAGAGAGCTGTGAGCCTGTGTATGACTGGCAGCCATATTCCAGAGAGATTTTGAAAAGGTGAAAATGATTTGTAGAAGGTTGTTTATAGGCAATGACTATCAGATGCATGCTTAGATTGCCGCCTATTTCTCTTCACCTTCACACTGGTACTTAAACCACAATATAAAGGGAGTTTTCCATCTGGAATAATTGACAGTCTGACCAATAGCGTTGATGTATATCCTGCGCTACGAGATTTGTTTACAGTATAGTACCCATGGACGGAAGCTCACCTAATGATACAGCACTGGTCCTTGCTGTTACGCTGCATGTTAAAGTAGCAGTTGTCGGCTATGGCGAAGATGTGTGGCGGCATTTCTCCGATCTTTTTGTTGGTGTACAGGCGAATCTGATCCGGGGTGTAGATGGGCAGTAGCTGGTAGGGGTTCACTGCAACTAAAATGGATCCGGTGTACGTCTGCAAGAGAAATACGTGGGTCAGTAAGGCTGCGTCATGCGTCAGATTATTTAAAGCTCTGATTTGGCTTTAGATCAATAATAGTCAGTAAATATTTGTAATTCACGTTCTGAAATGTGGTTCTTTATATTGTTCTTTATACTGATGTGTTCTTATACACTTAACGTCTTTACACCATACGACATGAGACATTCGCCGCGACTGAGATGCTTCGACACTTATAGCGCAACATACCTTTTCCCTAAATACCGCGTCTAAGTCGCATCTAGTAAGATACAAAGTCCTTCACAGGGCACCAGAGACCAAGCAAGGAGGGGGCCCGTGTACAGACTAAGGCCCTGATTTAGAGGCGCAAGCTATTTACGTGCGCTCGCTCTGAATCAGGGCGTCCCTATTTTTTTTTTTGGTCGGCCTCCAGACCGCTCACACAGCTGTGGGTGACCACCCACAGCGTGTGCGTGCAGCCTATCGATGGTCGCGATTATCTTGAACATCGGGATTGCGGGGAGACCCTATGGTAGGGTCTCAGGTCTCGCAAGCCCGAGAGGACTTCCAGTTATAATAGAGCAGGAAGCCCACTACTGACATCACGAGTGATGTCAGTAGGGCCGCCCACAAACGCCAGGCGTTCCTTCGGGAACGCCTCCGTTTGTGCAGCCACCCCCCCTCCCCGCCTGCAAAACAGGGCGACCTGTCGATCAACATCGACAGCCACCCCGTCTTGTAGCGAGCCCCGGAGCGAGTGATTTCTCACTCGCTCTGGGGCGAGCGCACGTGTGCAATGGCCCACCATCGACCCGCTTGCGAGCGATATGCGCTCACAAGCGGGTCTGCATCAGGCCCTAAGTACGGTCCCTCTCCTCTCTGGTGGCGCAGTAGATTCTAGCTTGGCGCCTTATTGCCGGGGACATCAGTGCTGCTCATGAGCGAGTCTCTGGTATAATGGCTGCTGCCATTTTCCCAGTGATTTTTGTGGCTGTGCAGCACTGGCCCGGTAAGTATAGCACAATATGGGTGTAGGGTGTGCGGTGTGGGGCACCGCACACCCTGGACCCATTATACTGTAGATGTGACTCAGCCAGAGACGCTAGGTTCCTACTTTTGTCGCAAAGTAATTGGTACAACCTATGTACAAAGTGCAGATTCAGCAGTAAAGCTATGATATAATTATAGCGATGTTACAACTCCAGACAGTCAATAAAGAGTCCACGATTTCCAAGAGTGACCGATGAGGAAATTACTTCTCCTGCGTTATACTGTACCGTAGCTACCGCTGGAAAAGTGTACATGAATGAAGGGATAGGCCATAAAGTGACAGGAGGCGCAGGCAATGTTTTCACATTTCCTCCATGTGCGCTTCCATCCTGTCCCGCAGTCTTACAAATGGTCGCACAGAGTGTTTTGCACAGGGGCATCTCTGAAACCCAGAAGTAGTCATGTATCTATGTATTTATTATATGTGCTTGGCAGACAAGTTAGGGGCTTATTGACACGATGGAATGCGCTGTGCTTTGCATATTGTCAGCAGTGGAGTTATCAAATACCAAATGCGACAAACATCTTGGGTTATACTGTATTTACTAAGCGTCGGGTTTTCAAAGTCACAAATTATCGTCCGCAGTTTTTAAAACCACAGCATTTAATATTATTGCCGTTTCAATTATTATCCCACAAGCGAAACCTCCAAAAATCGGTGGTTTTGAAAACCTGCCTCTTAAATATAGACCCTGGGCCCTGACTTTTTACTCTTGCGGGTATAAATGATCTTACACTTACACACTGGCGCCCCCTAGTGATTGGGCGGGAGACAAAAGCGAGCAACCAAGCAAATACATTGCTGCTAAGCTCACTACAGTTACCTATACAGTATAAACAATATTTATCTTTTTTATCCATGATATACACTGCAGTTACTGTGACTACACACACAGGATATAAGAAATATATTGTTATACACCATAACATGCACACGGTAGTCTGACATGGATTAACATACATAAATGACATGCCACTGATGATAAGTATATGTACAGCCATGTTTCATGACAGCGAGCGGAACACATGTTATTTTCACAGTGATTCAGCAGATGGGTGTGATGCCCGGACAGCTCTTATCCCTAACTGCTGCAAGCAAGCGTCTGCTGTGGAACTACAAGTCCCAGCATGCCATTCTGAGGGAAACAACTTGAGAGCCATGCATTTCCTGCTTTACCTCTGGTCAGTCAGCCAGTAATGTTGGCTATCAGTTGATATGGAAGACCACCGACCATCCTAACGTCCCCAATGTGATCTCCAGCCAATAGACAGCTCGTTCATGACTGCGCCTATGGTGGGTCATACTAGTAGAAGAATCCCCTGTGCTACTGTCCTGCTGCTGGCTGAGGCCTGGCCCCTGGGATGTGCTGGGAAGGGCAGTAGGATTATGGATGAGAGATTTGTTTTCCAGCTACCGCAAGCATTATCAGCAGCATGTCCCTGGGGCTGGGGCACCTGTGCATATTACCGCAGCCTCCATGCGCACCCCTCCCCGGCTGCTGAACATGGCGATGAGCATACCTCCCAACACTTGCGTCCGAAAAGGGTGTGTGGCCTAATCGTACAGGGGGCATGGTCTGATGACACGCCCCAATTTACATCACTAATGGGGCATGCCCAGCATCTCCGAGATGCTGGGCAGCCCCCGGGCTTTCCCCCTGTACTCTGAATAGATGTAGATGCGCACAGTGTCTATTCTAGCTCTGCTATGCAGAGCAGCGTGTATGCTTCCCTCAACTTCCCCCCCCCCACCACGGGACAATGCGGCCCGCGGGCAGGACAGTCCAGAAAAACGGGACTGTCCCGCTATATGCGGGACAGTTGGGAGGTATGCGATGAGCCATGTCCTCTTTACACAATGTACCCTATATTTCCTGGCCTTCCTGTTGAGCTTCCTCGTTGTGGAGCCCCTGTACGAGAATAGCGCTGACTTCCATGGGAGGTGCCTCCTATTCACCGAGGGTGTTTGGTGAAGAGGGAACATAACGCTTCATAGTAGAGGAGCAGTGGCTGGAGTCTGCTTGCAGGTTCAGCGTACTGTAGGAATGGACATCGGAATCTGATGGTTACTAACCATCGATTTTTTTTGTTCCGATGGTAGTGTTTTTACTATTTGATAGTTTGCCAACATTAAATACAATCATTCAATGGTGTTCCGATGGGTATGTGTTTTTTTTTTATAAATTCCTGATTCCTGCCTCCTTCTGGCTACTTTGTCTGCATCAGGGCACCTTCATGGGTTCATTGGAGGCTGTCTCTCACTCTCTGTCTGCTTCAGACGTGACCCTGCTCAGTTCCTGACTCCCTCCCTTCTCTAGGCTGCTGCTAAATAACAGGACACATAGCTATCTCAGATTGGTTCTCACTGTCTGAAAGAGCCAAACAGAAAACAGCCCTCGGCCATGCAGCAGCAGTCAGTCACTCACACAGCACAACTTTTTTCTGTGACTTGCTTCATTCCAAGCCCCCATTTCAGATGCTCTCCTACTGCTTCAGCACCCTGGCCAGCTCCTATACAGCAGCTTAGTGCAAGATTTATTCTGTGAATTGCTACACTAAAATCGTGACTGCTCGGCTCCCTTTTGTCACAGATGAATGGTCCATACACCTAAACCTTCCGAGATAACAAATTTGTTATTTAATTATAGCACATTTCCATTCAAGTCTTAGTTACCCAACATCCAGATCCTTCTAAATCTAATATATAAAATTAATTGGTTGGTTTGTTTGTTTGTCCGGTTATGCATTCGGACACCACTGCACCAATTAGGATGAAACCAACGCGAGCTGATCCAGTTGGATCCTGGCTAGGTTTTAGGGGTGTTGGGGTCGCTAACGGACCTTCTATCGGTGTACGCTGGGCAGAACTTTGACACGAGGAGCCTGTTCTGAGCCTTCCACTGGATGAACTGAGACGTAAACTTCACAGACTGGTAACACTAGATCCCAGAAGACATACTAGGGGGGCTGAGGTTCCGGTCGGACCTCCCGTTGCTGTACACTGAGCAGAACTTTGACCCGGGGAGCATGTTCTGGGCCTTCCACTGGATGGATTTGGATGAAAACTTCACAGAGTGGTAACATTGGATCCCAGAAGACAAACTACGGGTTGAGGTCCCCATCGGACCTTCCATTGGTGTACGCTGGGCAGAACTTTGACCCGGGGAGCCTATTCTGGGCCTTCCACTTAATATATTTGAATGAAAACTTCACAGAGGGCTGGCAAATGGTCTGGGATGCCTAATGAAGTGGTTGGGGTCCCTGTCGGACCTCACAGCGGAGTGCGCTGAACAGAATTATGACCCAGGGAGCCTGTTCTGGGCCTTCCACTGGATGGATTTGGACAACATAGCATAATAAAACGTATTAATTTGAACTTTGAAGACTTACAGCCGTACTTCAGCTAGTAACTCATACATTTAAAATAATTTAATTCTAACCCTGTCCTATCGCATCGTCACAGCGGAGGTAGCCATTTTATGGTCTGAACCAACTGCCATGTCAATGCATCCTATATAAATCCCTCAGGAACTAGTGGCCCCTCTGTGCATCCTGCCTCAGTGATATTACTGCCAATTACTAGTGAGCTGAAAGGCATCGACTGAATATTGGATCATTCAACAAAATGTATGAATTGTAAGCAACAAGTCTACGTATACTCCACTCAAAAATGATACTTTTGGGGCTTAAATCGTTGTTGCATGCAGCTCTGTATGCGGATTTTAGCAAACCACTGTAGCGACCATACGCATCTGGGCGATTCTGATGCGCCCCAATCTCTACCTATGTGAAATGGGCGTTTCGGGGTGGCAACTGGGCAACTGAAGAGAGCCGTCTTGTCAGGGTGCCATGGGCGTATCGTGGGCCTGTAGCTAGTTGCGTCCTATACGTGCGCATGCCAATTAGCGACAAATCCCTTGCACCCAGCATAGGTTGGGTGTAGGTGCCGCTACTAACGATGACGTCTGTGCCGGTGGACATTAAACGGTGGACTGGAGCTTGAAGTCGTGCATACAGTCGAAATTAGCATTCCGCTAGCAAAATATTCGCATTCTGAATAAAAAACACATCAGTACCGCACTTCCGCGCATCAAGAACCCCGATTATCCCGTGTAGATGGTACAGTAAGTAATATGTGGGGTTGACTTGCAGGTAGCGCTGGTGACAATGACTGCTGGGTAAATGATATATGGAAGATAGTGAAGTGACCCGAAGAGGATGATGAAGGTGAAATGTACAGGCCGCCATTATGGATGTTGAAGTCTTGATGGTTACAATGCATCATACTTACCCGTCCTCCACAGTTAGTCTTAGGAAAGAGAAATGTATAATATAATATAATAGATATACAGCAGATATATAATAACCATTTAACTGTATAAATCATAAAGAATAGAAATTACTGTTAATCAATAAGAATTAGCATTAAGCATTGGGAAAGTCTTTCCTTATTGCGTCGTGCACCGGTCAGGGGAGCGGAGTTGTTTATAGTACATTAGAAGGGGAAGGAAATACACATCACTAATCAGCAGATGAATAGATAATAGATAAGTTTGTATAGTATTAATTCCTATAGCTGATGTAACTGGAACACGTATACGTTACGGAATCGGTATGATTTACCGCCGGAAACGTGGAATCCCGACAGCGGCAGCCCGGCATAGGAGGAAATCCCGATCGTCCTAAGGTAAGTATATACTAACCTATTTCTACCCCCTAACCCTCCCATAAGGGTGCCTAACCCTAACCTTCCCCCCCAGTGCCTAACCCTAATCCCCCCTCTAAGTGCCTAAACCTAACCCCCCCCTCCCCGCCACCTAAACCTAAGTCCCCCGGGGGGTGCCTAACCCTAACCTCCCCCCTCCGGGGGTGCCTAACGCTAACCCCCCCTTCCCCTAGCCTAAACCTAACCTTCCAGGGGGGTACCTAACCCTAAGTCCTAAACCTAACCCTCCCCCCCAGCGGCTATCCGCGCTTGGCGTCCCTTTGATCGGGATGCCGGGCGTCGGGCTCCCAGCGTATGTCTAATGACAGGCGTCGGCATATCGACGCCTGTCTTTAGACCCTTGCCGGGATGTGACACTCGGGAACCCGGCTGTCGGGATTAGGTCTGCCGGCTTCCCGACTGCATACCTACGTTACAGTGTTCTCCACATTCAGTTTCTTCATGCAGCTTTTACTAAATACCTTTATTCACCTTCTATCTTTGTTCTGTGTGTTTCATCCCCGTGTTTATATCATAAGGCCAAGTAACTGTTGCCTAGGAATACAACACAAAGCTGCTCTCCGTATAAGAGTGTATCCAATGCAGAGGGCACAGCAAAGGAATAAACCAGGGCAATGAGCAGAAACAACTCTACTGATAACACAAATACAGGAATGAAAAGCACAGAAAAAAAAATTTATATACAGTATGTAATTCAATTGAAGTCATTCGGAAAAGTGAACAACTTTGATTCAATTCTCCAGAATGTAGTTTTTCTCATCTACAGTACAGTATGCCCTAGTGAAATATTAATATTAAAAATTATACAAATCTCAAGAGTTTAATGGTGCGTACACACGGTACGATCATTCAGCAATAACGATATCGCTGACTGATCTCCCTGCACCTTACCGGAGTGCTTTATGATCAGTATCGATCATCCAGCACACCACCAACCCGCCAATGACGGGCCAGCGACCCTCGATAAACGATCGCGGGTCCCTATGTAACCTGGTCGATATCGATCATCCAGCACACCACCAACCCGCCAACGACGGGCCAGGGACCCTCGATCAACGATCGCGGGTCCCCATGTAACCTGGTCGATATCGATCATCCAGCACACCACCAACCCACCAACGACGGGCCAGCGACCCTCGATCAACGATCGCGGGTCCCTTTGTAACCTGGTCGATATCGACCAGGTTGCCCTGCATGCACGGGCGTTGGTTTATATCGTTATCGTCCAGCACATCGCTGGTCGTTTGAGGGTTGGTAGGCACCAGAAAATTAACGATCTGAACGATAACGAAATGGTCGATATAGTTATCGCTCATATCGTGCATTTTTATTGTACCGTGTGTACGCACCATAATAGTCATTTGTTGAATTCTAAGGTCAAATTGCTATTTCCTATATATATATATATATATATATATATATATATATATAATAGTTTGCTGACAGCTACCCTCTTTAATAAAGGCTAGCGTGGAAGAGTGGGTGTGGCCATGTCATACTGTGGGTGTGGCTACATCACATAGATACTTTTGACATCCCTGGGCTGCAGAGCGAGCACTCCTGGACCACTAGACTGTGGCTGTCGCAACTCTCTCTCCACCAATAAAATCACCCCACATTGTTGAATGAACTGTCCGGAGTCTCTCTTTTGTGGTGGGCGGGTCCCTGATGATGCGTTTCACACCATCACCTTACACTGTATGAGGAGGCGAATTGTGTCATCGGGTAGCGGCGGCTGGTGCATATTGGTGCAAAATGTGTTATGATTTTAAGATTTTTGGGGATTCTCACATTATATCCACCATGTAACTCAAACATGTTATACACAGACATGACTCCGGGCAGCACAAATATAGAGGGGGCTTAAACACCCAGAGAGCTGACTCCTATGGGCATGATGACCCTGCCCCCACTGCGTGGTGACATCACTGTCCCCTGCCCCTGTCCCAGCACCTGCCCCTTGGACATTTCCTCCGGTCCAAAAATGGAATTCTGTGGTGGATCTACGGCCGGACAGTGATGTCACATCTACCAAGTCTGACATGTTTCCTATATAGAGCCGTATTCAATTTGAGCCGAGCCGCGATACTTTTTCGCGGCCCGGACTTTTCGCCTACTTCGCCTGTTTTGTAGGCGGAAAAGTATCGCGCGCGTGCCCGCGTATCCCCGTATTCAATTTGAAAATGCGCAAAAACGGGACCTGGCGAAACTTAAACAGGCGGAAAGTGCTGTCAGAATTGGGGAAATCAGCCTGATACCCCCCAAAAGATGCTCTGACATGGGGGTTCTCTATGGTACCCCCCGATTTGGCTTGCTGAAGGTATTTGGTGTTTTTAAACGGGCTCAATAGCTGCTAAATAGCGTTTTTGTACAAGTGGTGAATAATGGTATTCAGGAGTATTTTTTCCAGAAAAAAACTTATCCCAGCAAATTTGGGTTACTTCAAAATGGGGGTCTGAATATTTAACAGTTGCTAAAGTTGTTGAAAAAATCATGAAAAATCCACCTTCCGCAAGCCCCTGCAATCAAGAAAACACCTGGGGCATACTTGGGGACCCCCCCAGAGTCAAGTTCGCTAGTTTTTAACTTTGTACCCCAAGTAATTTTTTGGGGTGTCCTTAAGTGATTTTTTTTACAATTTTTGACACAGATTACCTTTGGGGGACTGTCTGAAGGCTGCAGGGGGGTTCCCGCAACATTGCACCCCAAAACCCCAATTCTGCACTTTTTTCCGCCTGCTATTTATAGGCAAAACTTTTTTCGCCTAGTACATTGCATTGACTTTCCGCCTAGGCGGATAGACTTTCAAATTGAAAAAGTATCGCGGATCCGGACTTTTCGCCTCAAATTGAATACGGGCCATAGCCTTGTTCTGGCCCATATACATGGGCGTAACTACCATAGGTGCAAGGGGGTACAGCTGCTAAGGGGCCCAGAGCTTGGAGGGGGTCCATCCTACTTGTCAAAATTACATGTGTTACATGTGTTATGTACATTTTTCACCATTGGGTGGTATATAGGGGCCCTTACAAACCTTTGCTACAGTATGGTAGATTGGTGGCTTTCTAGTTAGTGATGGGGCATCACACTTTAGGGCAGATGTACTAAGCTCTGGAAAGTGATAAATTGGAGAGTAATAAACTGCCAACCAATCAGCTCCTGTCATTTTTTGAGTGATAAAACTTGTTGCGTATGATAAATGGTGCTCCAGCCAATCAGCTCCCAACTGTTATCTGTTTGAAAAATGACAGTTGGGAGCTGATTGGCTGGAGCACCAGTTATCATACGCAGCGAGTTTTATCATTCATTGTAAATGTTAACATTCGATAACATTCGCTAAATAAGGACCACAGCCTGTAACATGACAGTTAGGAGCTGAGTGGCGGGACGTTTATCACTCTCCACTTTATCACTTTTCAGAGCTTAGTACATCTCCCCCTTTGTCTTTACGCTTAGCAAACACTTACCCCTAAAACATTGTAACTCATGGTACAAGAATGATGAAGTGTCAGGAAATGTTTATAAAATATAAAATCCTATTTCATATTATAAAGGGGTTATACTCAGTTCCTGCGCACAACAGCAGTTACCTGCAGAGCTTTGTATAGGAAGAAGATTGCAGGGCCGCGCTGAGCGGGATCGGTATGAATGACCGCCGTACCTATGTTCTGGCGGTTCAAATCCTGATGCCGGAAGACCGGCGGCAGTGAAGATCCCGATAAGTAAGTAAACTAACTATATCTAACCCTCCCTTAGAGTGCCTAATCCTAACCTCCCCCCTAGTGCCTAACCCTAACCCCCCGTAAGTGCCTAACCCTAATGGTGGGTACACACTACACGATATGCTCCCTGAGCGATATCGTGTAGTGTTGTCCCCAGCAGGCTGTGCTCAATGCCGTTCATGACATTGAGCACAGCCGCTGAACGATATCATTCCCCAACATGCAGCAACCTGACGAGATCGTCAGGTTACCCTGCATGTCAGCCCGATGAACGATGATGACGAACGACCCGCGGGAACGCGCATCGTCGTTATCGTTCATCGTTTTGGGGTTAAAAATGGACGATAAAGTGGACGATAAAGTGGACTTCAGTCGTCCACTTTATCGCCCAGTGTGTACGCTCCTTAACCCTCCCTCCCCGCAGCCTAAACCTAACCCTCCCTCCCCCCGGGGGTGCCTAACCCTAACCCCCCTTCCCCTAGCCTAACCCTCCCTGGGGGGGCTCCTGGTGTAGGGATAATGATAGGCGTCGGGATTTCGACGTCTATCATTAGTCCCCTGTCGGGATTGCACAGTCAGGAAGCCGGCGGTCGGCATTTCAACCGTCGGTAACCTGACTGCATACCCGCCGCACTAAGAGCCCGTTTAGCATAATGCCAGGTATGTGTAAAAGTGCATTTAGGGGGAGATTTAATAGAGCTTGGGGAGAGATAAAATTGCAGATAAATAGCACCAACCAATCAGCTCCTAACTGTCACTTTACAGGCTGTGTTTGAAAAATGCCAGTAAGGAGATGATTGGTTGATGCTATTTAACAAATAGTAAATACCAATGAAAACTGAAAGATCTGAAAGACTGTTATACGTAGGTCATTGCTGTATACCTGTTTAAGTGATATAAGGTCACACACCCGGGAATGCACCTGAAACCCATCTGCCTTCCTTACCATGAATAATTCAGAGCAATGCTAGGGTTAATTCTACTCACACAATGGCAGCAGGAACACACTTCAACCAGCCCATTAAACCTTAATGTAGACAGTGTATACTAAACAATACACTAGAGCCAGGACGGAGGATGTCTGTGTGTCATAATTATCTTCCTTATATCAGTCACTGGCACAAACTCGTAAACATGGCGCACGGTTACCGTTGCCGGGTCAGCCATCTAAACCCAAAACACGTTAAAAAAAAATCCTCGTCACAGGGCTCAATTGCTTCATTTCTTCAGACACAGCCCACTTATCTGCCTTGTAAAACAGCCACCGAGCACTGAAATTAAAGAGCACCTGCAGCCAAGACCACAAAGGAGGCGGCCATTTTGTGACCGAACCAATATTCTTGGGGAATACAGCCTAATATTTATAGGTGCGAATTGCGAGGTTCGAGTTGCTGTTTTCTTTTCATATTCAATTGGCGAATTCATTTTGCAATCTAATTAGCAACTCACACTAAAACAGTCAGAGTAAATTCACATATTTTCATTTGCATCTCCCTGAGAGATGGAAAGGAAAATCTTTATTTAAACTTAAAGGTTAAAATATTGGGACACTGCTGAGCCCCTTGGACCCCCCCTCCCATCCCCCTTCATAATGACTAATTAGGCAATTGGAAGTTTCCAATTAGTTTAATTAGTCCAATAATTACATGTCATATTTGGGGGTAAAAAAATTGCCTCAAATTACCCCTGTTCGGTTAGGCACCCCAAATTTATTTGCAAGGTTTTTTTTTATCGATTTTTTTTTTTTTTTTACAGTTTTTCAAAGTGCCCTCAGAGTACCCCCAAAAAAATCACTTTTTTCTACTTTTTTTTTGCATTTTACATTTAATTCGTTTGAGATTAAACTAAAAAAGTTTGTTTATCTTTTTTTTTTTTTTAAAAGAGCACAAATCAGTCATTTGACACCATGTAAAAACCCTCAGTACTCTCCTAATGTCCACAAACAGCCTTCTATATGGTCCTGAAAAATTAAATTATCAATTTTGGGGGTACAGGATGGTCTCCCCACTTTTTAATGCACTTCTCTCACTTCGCATATGGCAGTCATTTCGCAAACCTGAGGCGAATACCGCGAATATGCATTTTCAATTGGATTGGAGAATTTTCGGGTGCGTGTATTCATGCGAAAATCTGCGAGTTTCATGAAACAAACTCGATACTCGCATTTCGCACCTAATTGGATTGACCCCATAATTGGAAATATGTAGAAACCTTACACATAGATATGACAGGCACGCAACAATACCAGCCTGTTTTCCTAAGAAATAGGATAAATATTATTTTCTATATACAATAATAGCAGCCATGACACATGTTACTGAGCCCCGAACTCACATATATGAGGTGATCCCGGTATCTAATGAGCAGATTGCGAAGTATCCCAGCCTCATTGAGATCTCCCAGGCGGATCATGTCTTCTACGCCGTGGATTGAGGTCGGGTGCATTGGTTTGATGTTTGTGGCATTTTGGGGAGATATCCAATGTTCCTGTAAGTGAAATCAACCAAAGAACTCACATTATCATAGGACGCGAGACAATTTGCACATTGTGGGCACCATTTTGAGAAATGCAGAAGCCAGCCTGTCTCAAAGTTGAAAAATTTAGAACTAACGCAAAGGTAGATTTATTTATTTACTTGAAAAAGTGACCCAGTTATTACCGTGATTAAATAATCATGATATATATAATATTTTTTTTTTTTTTACAGAGAGGTTTAGAGCACAGGTTCTCAAACTCAGTCCTCAGGACCCCAAACAGTACATGTTTTCCAGGTCTCCTCACAGAATCACAAGTGATATAATTAGCTCCACCTGTGGATCTTTTAAAGCGTATCAGTGAGTAATGAATACACCTGTACGCTTAATGGGTGGCCTGGAAAATGTGACCTGCGTGGGGTCCTGAGGACCGAGTTTGAGAACCTCTGGTTTAGAGGGTACAAAAAAATAGTTTTAAATATGTAGAGGGGAATTCAATTAGCTGCGATAACCTGTTTTTGCTCGTTATAGTGCATAAAGGTAAATTTTGGGTGAATAAAAACTTTTATTTAATTATAATGTAAATGCCAGAAGGCAACTTTTCGAAAGGAATTGTGCTAAGAACGGGAGCGCGCATACAGACGAAAAGTGAAATTAATGGGCGATAGCAGGGCTATTTTTCTGTAAAATAGGTTCAGGAAATGTGGGTGGAGCTACTGGGGGCAGCGCTATAGAAAAACATTTTTATATATATATATATATATATATATATAATTTAGGAAAGAGGGCACTCAAAATGGGCTTTAAAATATAACTTATCTTATGGAAAATACATTTTGGCCCAGAACATTACATCACAGTTAAGGTTAACGATTTTGTTACCAATGATTTTCTGTCAGATTATCTGTCAGATTATAGCTGGGTACACACGTAAAGATTTTCTGTCCAACCACCTAACTAGTTGATTGGTTGGAGTGAAAATCTGGTAACGTATGGGAGTAACTGATGATCAGCAATTTGCTCCTAAAGGCCAGAAAACAGATGAAAATGGCCGTCAGACAAGTTTGTTAAATGTTTGATCTAAACAGTTTTTGTCCATTTTCCGGCATTTGGGAGCAAATTGCTGATTGTCATTTGCTTTCCCTTACCTTACCAGATTTTCATACCAATCAATCAACTAGTTGGATGGTTGGACAGAAAATCTTTACGTGAGTACCCAGCTTAACTGTCAGATGTTTTTAGGGTGTAATGAATGATTTTTTGAACTACAAACGATTTTTGTAACCTCCCTTAATGAAAATCGTTCAGTTGGTCAGTCAGAATGAACTACAAACGGGAACGCGCATGAACGATAATCGTTCATCATTATAACTCAGAAACTGAACGATTTTTTCAACGATTGAACGATAACGACGTAGTTAAAGTTAAATAGTTCAAAAAATCGTTACGTGTGTATGCACCTTATGTGAGAGATTCAGTAACTGAGTTCCTGCTTGTTCCTGCTGAAAAATAGCACAGGACGTTAGGTTCGATAAGTTAATACACGAAAAATGTACGTTCTATCATGACTAATTAAATTCCCCCATATATTAAATTAATTTGTTGTTGAATGAGATAGCTGTTACACCTTATAACGCGCTAGCCTGCTATAACTTTAGGACAAGCCGCTTTTTTTATGGGCCTATTATGCTGCTCAGTCCAATGTACCTAGGGCCTGATTCAGACCCGCTCGCGAGCGGCTGTCCGCTCGCAAGTGGGTCGATGTTCTGCACTGAGCATGCGCACGACGGAGGGAGCTCCGTCGTGCGCATGCGCCAGACGCGACGAGCGAAGGATTTTCCTTCGCTCGTAGTGTCTCTTCAAAGGGGGCGTGCTGTCGATGTTGACTGACAGCACGCCCCCTTTGGTGGGCGTGCCTCCCTGACGGGGGCGTTCCCACGGGAACGCCTCCCGTCAGAAGCCGGCCCCACTGACATCACTAGTGATGTCAGTGGGAGGGATTTTGGCTCTGATAGAGCCAAAATCACTCCGGAGCTTGCGGTTGAAAACCTCAACCGCAGGCTCCGGCTCGCAGTTTCGATGGTCGCGATGGTCACGACCATCGCGGCCATCAAACTGCACGCTCGTATAGGCTGTGGGTGGTGACCCACAGCTATACGAGCGTCCAGGAGGACGCTCCTTTTTTTAGGAGGGCGGCCCTCATTCAGAGCGTACGGCTCTGAATGAGGGCCCTAGTGTCTTATATTAATCACTAGAATGAGGCCTAGCTGCCTGCTGTCCCGGCAATGTATGGGAAAGTCCCTGATTGCTGAGTTTCCCAGGAGAGCTGGTAACTGCCACTCACTTATTGTCGTAATGACGCAAATTACGTCAACAAATCTCACCTGTCTCAGTGGGCCCCGGAAGGAGGGATATTTATTGTAGGGAGAAAAACTAAAATCAGGTGAGAACCAGTATTTTTTTTTGCTTGAGATATTGCAACAATTGTTATTTATTTCCTTTAAATACTGGGCCTGATTCAGACCCGGACGATATATGCGGACGGTCGTTCAAAAAAAGGGGCCGGCTATTTAAATTGTGCGCTCGCTCATTGTGGTTTGTTGACGCCTCTATGAGAGAGCGAACGAAAAATGCACTCGCTATTTTGTAAAGACGCCCCTTTGCCGTTCGCATCACACGTCATCTCCGGTATTTATTAGATTAATCGGGTACATCAAAAGGCATCTGAACTGCTCGCAGTGCTTGTGGTAGCTTTTTCCTACCGCAATCACTGCGAGCAATTCAGGCTAAAAGACAACCAAGTGACGTGGTCGATGACGCTCCTTTACTAATTATGCACTCCCATTAAACGCCCTTTTGACCGTTTGGCACGCCTGCGTTCAGATCTCCACTCCCCCGTTTTCAAGCACCTTCCTCTGTTACCACCCACAGTCGGTACATTCTGTCAATCAAATTAGCAGCCCCTCGCTGTTTTGCGAGCGCTCGATTTCCGGCCGCAATGACTGGTTTGCGCATGCGCATTACGACCCATACGCATGCGCAGTTGTGCGAACATCGCTCAGAGCGAACGAGCGGCCGCTTACAAGTGGCTCTGAATCAGGCCCACTGTCTTTATTTTTCAGTGAATCTGCAGTTGTGAGGCTGCATTATTCTGACTTTGCAAATGTTCCTTGGTAACTCAGAATGTCGGAGGGACTCCCATAGACAAACAGCACACACGCACACAGCAGCATGCGTGAAGTAACTCATGAATACGCTTGGGGAGAAGTTTAGTTCCACTTTATAGCAGTTGCATTAAATTAGTTTTATAACAGATAATGCGAGTGGCAAATAAGTTATGAATAAACACTTAGTATACCAATGTCTTACGGGAGAAATGACCATTTGGGCTTACAGGTCCACTTGGCCGGAAAATAAATAAATTCTGATTCTGAGTCACACGCAAGTCCGCACGAGGCTGCAACTAGCGCCATAGCAAACATGAGTCAGATGGATGAAGTCCGTTTCTCTCGGTACGTGACATAGGCAATTCTGGGTGTCTACTGGGTGTATGCACAAATTACAACCGTCTAGAAGAGGGATTACCGTGGGCATCTAGTTGGCTATTTGCCCGAGTCGTACCATATTCTGATTCGTGCGTATGCCGAACGGATCCCTATTTCAGATGGATTCCTTGTACCAAGCCTGGGGTAGGTGTAAGTGTCAATACTAGCGATGACGGCAGCACTAGCGGACGGAAAGCTGGGGGCGGTGTAGTCGCATTTGAGTTCTGATCGCAGAACCTAACCTAACCCCCCTAACCCTAACCCTCCTTAGGGGTGCCTAACCCTAACTTCCCCCCCAAGTGCCTAACCCTAATCCCCCCTCTACGTGCCTAACCCTAACCACTCCCTTCCCCGCTGCCTAAACCTAAGTCCCCCGGGGGGTGCCTAACCCTCCCTCCCCCTAGCCTAACCCTAACCCTCCCGGGGGGGTGCCTAACCCTAAGTCCCCCCCGGGAGCCCTAAACCTAACCCTCCCCCCCCGCGGCTGTCCGCTCGCGGCGCCCGGCATCACTACAATCGTGATGCCGGGCGCCGGTCTCCCGGCGTCGGGGAAATGCGGGTATCTACATCTAGATGCCCGCCATTTCACCCTTGCCGGGATAAGACAGTCGGGAAGCCGGCTGCCGGTATATAGGCAGTCGGCTTCCCGATTGCTTCCCCCGGAAGGTATTATCCAGCACCAGCAGGGACATAGACTCCAAAAGGAGCCCGTCCCTGAGATGTGCCCAGAGCGCTGCTGGGACTACAGCGCAGGCCAGCTAACTGCACATGCGCTGCAGCCATTGCCGGGAAGGGTCCGGGGGTACCCTCTGCCGGCTAATTATGGGTGGTGTAGCCCATAGGCTCCAACAGACTAACGCCATCTTCAGAACCTATGGGGGCTGCGGCTGCCGGCGGGAATGGAGGGATCGCAGCAGGGGGTGATACTAAATATTTGCTGCTACCCCTGAAATCACTGAATAAGACGGAAATATTTAATGATAAATGTGCCCCTGAAAATACAGCCAATAGGTAAGGACGGAGGAATCTTTATGGGCTTCACAAGACACCCGAAAGGTCAAGGCTTATCATTGTATCAGTAAGGGGAAGGATTTACCTCAGCTAATCCCCTCACGTCCCTCTCTTATTAGATCCTGACCGCACAGCAATAAATTCGTATTATATAAACCTAGATACGTACATTTCCTTCATCATCCAGGACCTGGATCTGACCGGAGTCACAGAGCTTAACCACAGCTCCCACCGGAACATCAAACTCCCGGCCCGTCTTGAGGTCCAGCCAGACATAATCGCCCTGTAACAAAGCAGAGGAGATGTGGGTCAGCGTCACCGGTGAGGTCCAGGTTACCAATTGTTCTTAATTTACATGGACAAAAAATAATTATGTATAATCAAGCTCAGTAAGCATTTATTATAAAATGTATTTATTAACATTTTTATATATAAGACGCCAAAATACTCCAGTAATACAACAAGACTAGGTATTAACAAGTGGAGTAGGAGGGCCCTGCTCGCAAGCTTACAATCTCAGAGGACAGAGGGCCACAAAGGCCCAACGATCTGTAAATGCAGAGATAGGACCTAAGTGGCAAGGAAGGGGGTTGGGTGCATTGGCATATCTATAAAGTGCAGGGTGTGCGTGGGTCCAGACCACACAACCTGCATCATAATAATACTTACCTCTCCGGACCTCCGCATCGGTCAGTACTGCAATACTGCAGAAATCACTGGGAAAATAGTATGGCGGCCATTTCCCTGGTGTTTTGCGCATATGCAAATGAGACGTCTCCAAGAACGTGGCACGGAAGCCATTTTCCCGGAGACCTGTGCATGCACAATAGACTCTGGCACAAAGCTAGCTGCCAGAGTCTAATGCGTTGCCAGAGAGGAGGGGACTCGCATGGGTCCTGCACACGGGCCCTCTCCTCTCATAAACAACCCCTGGTTGGGAGGTTTAGTTACCTGTAGGAACACAAATATAAGTGATACTTATTACTTGCCTACTCTCCCGAAACAACCAGGAGACTCCAGACTATCGGGTGGCTCTCCCGGGCTCCCAGAAGAGTAGACAAGTCTCCCACCAGCCCTTTGCTGCCGCCCGCTGCTGCCCAGTTCCTGAGTGAAGTGGGCTTGACAATGCAATTTGCGCTGAATGACATTGTCATAGCCCTGACCTCTTCTTTAAAATGAGAATCGCATGTGTGTATAGAAGAAGTCAGGGCCGCAATGATGTGATAACTGTTCCATGTCACGCACACCGCCTGGTTGTGCCACCCCCCCCTTCCCCTCACCTCCCATCTTGTGCCGAATTCTGCAGAAGGGGCAAATATGAAATACTGTGTAGAATGATTAGAACTATTGGCAGATTTTCAGATACCCACATAGCCACGCCGGTTTTTAGAATTGTGTAGGAATATTGCAATATGGTTACATGTGTTGTAATGTGTTGCAGAATGGCGACAGTCAGGGCTTGGAAACAGCAGAAACATTAAAGTGATTACAGTGAGTAAGCAGGCCCATAACATAAATTCATTTTTGGGTTAATACATTATATTTCACTTCAGTAAGATATTAGGAAATAAAAACTGATACATCAGCGGTGTAATTGACAACTCTGACCAGCCAAACAAAGGGCCTGATTCAGAGCCGCTCGTAAGCGGCCTCTTGTTCGCTCCGAGCGATGTTTGCCCAACTGCACATGCGTACGGATCGTTATACGCATGCGCGAACCGGTCAGTGCGGTCGAAATTCATGTGCTCGCAAAATAGCGAATGCCTGCTATTTTGAGTGACAGGAAGAGGCGTATGTGGGTGGTAACAGGGGAAGGTGCTTGAAAACGGGGAGTGGAGATCTGAACGCAGGCGTGCTTAAAGGTCAAAACGGGCGTTCTATGGGTGTGCATAGTTAAAACAGCAGCGTCATTGACCACGTCACTGGGTTGTTTTATAGCCAGAACTGCTCGCAAATTTGTGGTAGCAAACACCAGCCACAAGAATAGCGAGCAGTTCATACGCTGTTTGATGTACTCGATTAATCTAATAAATAGCGGACATGACGTATGATTCGAGCGGCCTTTTCAAAATTACAACCGCAAGTTTTGTTCGCTCGCTCAGACATAGAGGCGTCAACAGACCGCAAAGAGCGAACGGTTCATTTGAATAGCCACCCCTTTTTGTTCAACGAACGACCGCAAATAGCGACCGGCTCTGAATCAGGCCCAAAAAGCGCTAAATTGTAACAAAAATCAATTGAATACATAATTAGATAAAAATAAACATAAAAATAACACATCGATAACACACACATAAACATACACAAAGCTGGTGATTAATAATGAGAATACTCTAATACCCCTTTTACACCAGAGCAAAAACCTGGGTTTTTGCTGGGTCTACCCGGGTCGTAGCTCAGTGTAAAAGGGTCCCTGAAAAATAACCTGGGTCAAGTTACCCTGCAATCCAACCCAGGTAGCTACCAGGGTTGGACCCAGGATGGACCCAGGAAATGGTGCAGTGTAAACGGTGCAACCCGGGTTATCTGACCTGGATCATGCCTAAAATGAGCTGATTGGTGGATGTGGAGCATTCACCTCCCACTTTTTATGACCTCACAGGTTTAGCAGGGCAGACCTGAGTTCAATGTGAACAGGGCTGACCTGGGAGTAACCCAAATTAAAGGTGCAGTGTAAATGGGTCTGACCAGGGTTGGAACCATGTCCAAAAACCCAGGTCGGACCTGGGTTTTTGGTGGAAAAGAGGTATAACTAAGCAAATTGGGTACACCTCTGCAGTAGGTGTATCTCAAAAATTGCCCTAAGAAAAAACAGTTCCACCATATGGTTTTGATTATCCGGGTAGGTAATGTGTTTCAGACATCAGAGTCACTATAATTTAAATCTCACCCTTGAAGGTATAAATACGTTTGTTTTGAAGTTGGTACTTAATAACAAAGCACCAATTAATGTCAGTCATCTGTAGAAAGTGATTCTGAGGTTCTTCAGCATATCTTCATTGGTATGAACCTTAGTCACAGTAAGATAAAGTACTGTCCATACGCGTGTGTTAAAGACTGGTTCCCATAAATCAGTTGTAATAATGTGTCTTACCGCCGGCCGGCTGTTACACAAAAAGTCCTGCTCTGTCAGCAGAAGACAGACGGGACTCTCCAGTCGCCACTCGCAGTTGTCCTATTAATGTCAAGTGGTGGAGTTTTGGGGCTGAGTTGCTGGTTTATAATAGTGAGTTCCTGGTTGGGTGGCCTCTTGCCTCTTTGACCCTCCCCCCACCCCCTCACACACTTAGGGGTACATTTTGTAAAGTGAGAGTTTTTAGAAGTGAGTTTTAGAAGAGATGTTGCCCATAGCAACCAATCAGATTCTACATCAAATTTAACTAGCACATTCTAGAAGATAATAGCTAGAATCTGATTGGTTGCTATGGGCAACATCACTTCTACAACTCACTTCTAAAAACTCTCACTTTAGTAAATTTACCCCTTATTGTGATTGTCTGCATTATTGTTTTGTGGGAAAGACAAATAACAGCAATTGTCTTGTAGGTCTTGAGGTGCGCTCCCCACCTGTACACGGGTGTAGGCTGATCGTCCC
Source organism: Taudactylus pleione (assembly GCA_031769625.1). Lineage (NCBI taxonomy): Eukaryota > Metazoa > Chordata > Amphibia > Anura > Myobatrachidae > Taudactylus > Taudactylus pleione. The sequence goes on along the minus strand of JAUIMM010000139.1, from coordinate 2,339,203 downwards.
CTACTGGGGTCAGCGACACCACCAGTTCCGATGGGCCTCTTTGTGCTTAATTGGGAGAGGAGATTGGATACCTTAAGTTGTTGGCAATGGGCTGGCAGTTGGCCTGCATCTATAGCTGGGTACGCACTATACGATATATCATCAGTAATATCAACCGCGATGGATCGAAATGACCATCGTTTTCTGTGTACCCTGAAAACCACCCAATTCATTGTTCGATGAGTTGGGTGGCTGCATCGTCCCATCAAATAAGCTGCAGATGCCACAATGCCACGGATGATGCGGTATAGTTACATTAGACATGTAACAATATATGTTGCAGCTTCGTACAGCGGATCGTGCAGTGTGTACAGCAATGCGATATATTGTTACATGTGCAAGAGGACATGTGTGACAAGCTGGGGAGCATGGGGACATGTATGATAAATGCTGGTACCCTATGGCGGAGGAGCCGGAAGGCATACAAAGAAGCATATGTGGCTCTGATGATATATGTGTAATATATTTTAAGCTTTTCTTGTGTTCTTATAATAAAACTCAAATGTACTCCCCCCCCCCCTCCTCCCAAATCTCCAGAACTTTTCTGAGTGGTCCACAATTTTTTTAAAGTTGAATAGCCCTGCTTTAGATAGTTTGATACAGCTTCCACCATGGTGACAGATCACGATTGGATATACTTGTGTGTCCTTCCCATAGAGGTGATACTAAAACCCAAAGAAGCTTCATCATTTTTCAAGAGTGGTAAAGATAGAGAAGTGCAGAGGGCCTAGGACACAGCCTGTCATTATGGGGATTGTATTACAAGAGGGTCTATATGGACATTATCACACATGGAGTGCCCATCTGGACCTACCGAGTAAAACTCAAGTTGCTGGATACTTTGTTTAATTGTTGCCAAGAAATGAGCCAACAAAAAAGAAAATAAACAATAAAAAGGTGGAGGCAGTGGAGTTGATGTCTCCCTAGTGAAAAGTTCTCACATCATTTATTATTTAGGGGATTGCAACTCGGTAGCAATCAGCTTCCAGGAAACACATAAAGCCAAATTGATCATCCCCTTTATGATATTTTGTGGGTTTGGTGTTGACAATGTGGTAGTGAGTCTATTGTTGTTTTTATTCCTCTGCTATTGATAATTTTTCTGGTCATTTTGAGGTTTCACGCTGAGTTGGAACAGAAACAACACCATAAAGAAAGACAAACCGCTAAAGCTATTTGTATAAATAATTAAACGTGTGGTTTCTAAAATAAAAAGTGTGCGAGAACCCAGGAGATGCCATTCCCGAACTGAAAGGAAGATCCAAAACAGCAAGGATCAGGCACACACCACAAATAAAGATGCAATCCCATATAAATGTCAGATGACCAGATTCAACAGTCACCAGACATGATGTTACCATAAAGATTTTGGCAAGTGGTTATCCGTCATGGAGTTCCCAATATGAACAGCTCACACCAAGCGTCCAATCACTGCTAATCAGCTGCACTGTGTGTTCCAGACACCGTTGCTTTCATTACAGAGGCTCCTTCCAACGGGATTTTATCCGTTCAGCAAAACCGCTCTCAGCAGCGATTGCCAGGTATATTCTAGAGGAAAACTGCTGGGATGACACACTCCAATGACATTTATCACTTGACTGCTAAGGTCACATGAGATGCTCCTGGATTCTGCTAGACACACCCACAAGGTGCTGGTAAATATCCCCTAGGCATCATTTTTCATTACTAAAATAGTGTTAAATAAATTATTAATGACATATTATTAATCTAATTTATTAATTCAAAATAAAAAAAATACAATTGAAAATGAATAACATTTGTTGAAAAACATTCACCAGTTAAGCGGTTAATGGAAGTTTATGGGGATATATTTGCAGCATAATGACTGCAGACAATTCACCGCTGTGATGCTACTGTGTGCAGTTATGTAAGCCCATTATACCTTCAGTTTTCAAGATTGCAATCCTGGATTGTATAAGTAGTGTAATTGAAACTATTGCTGTTGAATATCCCCTTCTTGGGTTCCCTCTCCACCCAAGTCCTCTGATCTGACCAGCTGGGGCCTACCTGTGCATACAGTTAATAAGCCCATGCTCAGAAGAGACTGTAACCAGTAGGGTTAATGTTAGTGTGATCCTTGTCCCACATTTATTTGTTGTTCAAGCAGGGGCGCCTTAAGATACAAGGGGGCCCGTGTGCACTCCCTGTGCGGGACCCCCTCCTCGCTCCCCGGTATTCGGCTGGTCATCCACCGGAGCATTAGTAGACTCCGGGCACTAGAGTGTTCCCGGAGTTTACTGCGCATGTGCAGAACACCGGAATAATGGCCGTGGCGGCCATTTTTCCGGTGTTCTGAGCAGCGCTGACACCCGACGCGGGACCACAGACAGGTAAGTTTTGAAATATATGGGTGCAGTGTGTGCGGTGCGGGGTCCCCCTGGACCCGGGGGCCCGTGTGCCCCACAGACACTGCACCCATTATAGATACGCCACTGTGTTCAAGTTTTGTGTATGTCCTTTTTGTTCAAATTTGTGCAGGTCACTTAGTGACTTGCGCAGATGAGTAGTTATTGAGCTTAAATGTGCTGAATAAGGTAGTTCTCGTAATAAAACACAGGCCGGTGGCCTTGACAATTTATGTAGATAAACATGCAAATTAATATGTTTTATTCATAATTGGGGCAATACTGCCCCTTGCTGCTAATAAAAGTAGAGAATTAACATATGCATTCTGGGGAGACGGCCCCCCCCTCCAATGTCACGGGGGTAAATGGTGAATTCATGTAACACATGTCAGCCTTACTAAGTTGGGACCATGCTGATTGAGCCAATATGGATGAATGGTGTCCAGTATGCACGTTCTTCAATCTGGGTGTCTGATTAAGACAAATGGGGCTCCCCAGGGAGTGTTGAAATTGATGCATTGAATCTAAACCTTAGCTAAGTATATATTTTATATTTATATGATTCTGTGTGTTGCTACTCGGTCACTACCCATTTTCACTAATAAACGTGTAGTAGTCCAGTGTATGACTTCCCAACCGACAGCAGAGGCCCCTGCGCCTCTCTAATGTAAAGTAAAATATAAAGATATAATGCGATTGCACAACATGTGAATTAAATGGTCAGCTAGAGGTTGTAGTGACATACAGTGTTGGGGAAATGCCTCAGGACATGCCTAAAATGGGATGGGTATGGGATGGCGATGCTCAGGATCCTGGCGGTGAGAATCACAATGCCGGCCTCCCGACAGGGTTAGGATAATGGCACCTGTCGGTAGGTATCCTAAGTGCGGTTCGGATTCTGTGGAATCCGAACCGCTCCGAACATTGGGGATCCGAGTCCACCTGAACCCTGACTCGGATCCCCGTTCGGGGCTGAACGGCGGCCGCCTGATGTTGGATTCTCACTAGAGAATCCGACATCAGGGCTCCTCTAGTGTAGGGCAGAACGCTGTGATAGCGCTCTGCCCTACACAGACACAAACACACAGTCGCCAGCGGCAGCTGTGTGTTTGTTACAGCAGCCAATGAGAGTCACACAGACTCTCATTGGCTGCTGCATGGAGGGAGCCGGCTGGAGCTCACACATGAGCTCCGTCTTCGGGCTCCCTCCTCAGCGTGTGACAGCAGAGCGGACGGCGCGGGAGCGGGGATACAGGTAAGTTTTTTTTGTTTACTTGTGCAAGGGCCGGGGGCGCTACTGGGGGGGTGTCTGCTACTGGGGGTGCGGGGGGGCCATACTACTGGGGGGGCTATACTACTGGGGGGGTCTGCTACTGGGGGTCCATACTACTGAGGGGCCTGCTACTGGGGGGGGCTATACTACTGGGGGGGTCTGCTACTGGGGGGGTCTGCTACTGGGGGGGCCATACTACTGAGGGGCCTGCTACTGGGGGGGGGGCTTACTACTACTGGGGGGGGCTTACTACTACTGGGGGGGGCATACTACTGGGGGGGCTTACTACTACTGGGGGGCATACTACAGGGGGGCTACTACTGGGGCAGCCTACTACTGGGGGGGGCCTGCTACTGGGGCAGCCTACTACTGGGGGGGCATACTACTGGGGGGGCCATACTACTGGGGGGGCTGCTAATGGGGGGCATACTACTGGGGGGGGCATACTACTAGGGGGCATTCTACTGGGGGCACTGCATAGGGGACCCTACTACTAAGGGGACTGCATAGGGGGTACCACTGCTGGGGGCATTGTGTAAGGGACACCGCTACTGTGGGCATTGTGTAAAAGGGGCACTACTGTGGGCATTGTGTAAAAGGGTCACTACAGTGGGCATTTTGTAAAAGGGGCACTACTGTGTGTCGTAACATAAATAAGAGACACTACTTTATGGTGTAATGTGAATCAGGCCCTATGTGCGGTGTAATGTGAATAAGATTGTGCACTGTGACTCCTTGGGCTGTAGCCCACTATGTAAACAAGTACTGTGATTCTGCTGGCCGTACCCCACTGGGTGGGTGCACTACTTTTCATTTCTGCCACTGCTGTGTGGCAATGTGTCATAGATGTGCTTTATACTGTGGTGTCTGTGTCGTTGTGCCGCTGCTTTGTCGCTTAGTAACCAGTCAGCTCACTGCAACCTTTGGCCAATAATGTTGAAAACAATATTATAAGCTGTGATATGGTCTAAATTGACTGGAAATTAATGTTATTGTGGTTAATAATACTCTAGGAAGAAAAAAAAGACCAATTTATGTGATTTTAGCTTTTTTTGTCAATTTTTGTAAACAAATCCAAATCCAAATCCAAAGCCAGTCACCGCAGTTTGGCAAATCCAAATCCGGAAGACGAATTAGAACCAAATCCAAATCCGGCAAAAATGGTCCGGCGCACATCCCTAATCCTAACCCTCCCCCTTTCCCTAGCCTAACTCTCCATCCTTGGTGCCTGAACCTAACTTCTCCCCTGGTGCCTAAACCTAACCTCCCCCGCACTCTAAACCTAACCCTCCCCCCTTAGTGCCTAACCCTCCCCCTAGTGCCTAGCCCTCCCCCTTAGTGCCTAACCCTAACCCTCCCCTTGGTGTCTAACCCTAACCCTCCCCCTAGTGTCTAACCCTAACCCCGCTACTTAAGTAACAGGATGCCGGCCCACGTGGATTCTGACAGGTATCGGAATTCCGGCGCCGGCATTCTGACCACCGGAATCCTCGCAGTCGAGATATTGACCACATCCCTCTAAAATGTATGATTGAATAATTACATTATACCGCTTTATGCACTAGATGAATTCATCATTTGCAAAAAGCTGAAGGTCAAATCTTGCAGCGTTCAGTGTAGATTCCAGAGAATCTTTTTTTCAAAGTAATTTTTTACACTGATTTCAATAGTGTCCAAACCTTTCTGACTTAAGTAGCTGCTACAAATTGTCAGTGTGCCTCAGCCTTTTACCAGAGACACCTGAGAGATGCGTGAAGGCAGCTGACTTTGAGACAGTCAGCGTTGCATTAACTGAACCAATGCTTCCTTGTGTGTGGTAGAAAGCCACATCCACTGATTATGTCTAGCGCTTCCTTAGTGTTAGGCTGCCCGCAAACCCTCTCCCCACTGATTTAAGTATTACTACATTGCCATGCGCACAGCAGCTGTGAGGAGGACATACCTCCCAGGGCCGGTTCTAGATTTTGTGGAACTGAGGGCCTGATTCAGAGCCGGACGCTCTGACAAGAGCGCTCGCTCTGAATCAGGGCCCTGCTACCTAAAATTGGAGCGGCCTCCTGGCCGCTCGCATAGCTGTGGGTGACCACCCACAGCTTATGCGCGCGGGCAAAAAGATGGTCGCGATGTTCAAGACCATCGCGACCATCGGGCTTGCGACGAGACCCTGCGTTAGGGTCTCTCTGCCGCAAGCCCAGGAGTGCTTTTGGCTCTATCAGAGCCAACAGCACTCCCACAGACATTACTAGTGATTTCAGTGGGGCCGGCTCCAGACGGAAGGCGTTCCCATGGGAAAGCCTCTGTCTGGGCAGCAACGCCCCTGGCACGCCCACCAAAGGGGGCGTGCTGTCACTCACCATCGACAGCACGCCCCTTTGGTGCTAGACCCATAACGACGGCTTGGCCGTCGCTATGCGGGTCTCGCGCATGCACACGACGGAGCTCCCACCGTCGTGCGCATGTGCACTAGGGCACCATCGACCCGCTTGCGAGCGCTCAGCGCTCGCGAGCAGGTCTGAATCAGGCCCTCAGGGTGAGAGCTTCCTTTGGTGCCATGAGCTCAGGGGGCGCGGCCCGATTGGGGGACGTGGCCATGGCTGCCGAAAGAAAAAAACAAACAAAGAAAATAGTAATTTCTGAGCAACTAGGGATAGCCATCGGTATGGTTACCATCGATGGCAAAATAGGTGACCATCGATGGTAATCAACTATGCAATGGATTACCATCGATGGCTTCACCAACCGATGGTCATCCCTGTTCCATGACTGACTGGCCCGTGGGCCAATCATAATGGGGGGCGTGTCTTCACGGGTGTCAGGGGTGAAGCTATGCTCAGTGTCCCGGCAACTTGAAAAAAAACAAAAAAAACTATTCGGTTATGTTCTTCCATCGATGGAGGGAGACCATCTGGTTCTCCCCCATCGATGAGAAAAACATTAGATTTCGGCCATAAACCATCGATGAATATGAATTATCGATGGCCAAAAGCCATACCTATGAGCAGCACAACAGGGGAAGCGCTGTTTGACGGGGGTGGTAGAAGGCTATTTGCCAGGAGAGAGCCATTTGCCAAATTCTTACCTTGTGAAGGCAGGCGTGTCCCTCATCATTGCTGCTGCTCCTCCGTCTTCTTTCTCCCTCGGCTGCTCCCAGAATGCCATGTGTGATGTCGTCACCGGCATTCTGGAAGACTGGAATTCCCAGTGCGAGGGAACAGCAGTGCTGTTTGTAGATATTGTGCCACTGCAGCCGAGGGAAAGAGTGGGTGGGCGCTGTCAGATTAGACTGCGCCGGAGGGATGACTGCGGCTGAGGCCTCAGGCCACAGCACCCTGGGCGATAGCCCTGCTTGCCATCCCCTAGAACCGCCACTTATACCTCCCAACCTTCCTGCAGTTGGGACAAATGATAAGCGGGATGGTGGCACAGTCCCTTCGATTTAGGAAGGTTCCTTCTTAATCAGGACAGTTGGGCGGTATGGTAGCCTACTTTAGAGACTGGCGCTTCGGTAGTCTACTGTATAGACAGGGGCTTCCAACCCCATTTTCAACGCGCAATCAAATTATGTCTACAAATCAACTTTATGACCTCATCCTTATATTTGTCATCATTTAATTAGAAGGCACCAGAAAGGGGCTGTACAAAGAGACCATAGAGAAACAGCACATTAATTACAATACAGAACATTACCAAATAATACACAGTTACAATAGCAGAACAAACAGCAACGAGGTACAAGATCAGGCTGAGAATAATAGCCTGGGGAGCAGGTGACTTATAGTTGTGCTGGTGCCATTTATAGCTAGTGGATAAGGACACAAGGGAACTGGTGACTCAATCTAAAGGAGAGGGGTGTACTGTACAACAGAGAGGGTGAAATTGGTGGGACAGTAGGTAATGGGCGGAAGTTAGGAAGAGGGTTGGTGGGCCAAAAAGGGAAAGCTTCATTTTCAGTGTACGAAATTGTGGGGACTGGTGGATAGTCTGAGCGGGATCCAGAGTGAGTTCCAGAGGTGGGGAGCAAATGTGGGTGAAGTCTGGGAGGAAGGAGTGAGAAGAGATAATGAAAGTGGTTGTGAGATGAGGGAGTGTGGCCTGGCAATGAGGCTGGACATGTAGGGAAGAGACAAGTGACTGAGGGATTTATAGGTGAGGGTGAGGATAGGAACTGAATTCTCCAGGGGACAGGAAGTCAGTGTAGTGACTGATAGGGAGGCCTATGCCGAGTGACAAGAGAGGAAAGTAAAATGAATAACGGCGTTAAAGATGGATTGAAGTGGGAGGAGTGGGTGAGAGGAAAGCCAGAGAGCAGGAGGTTGCAATAGTCCAGGCAGGAAATGAGAGTGCTAGATGCATCTAGGGATTGATAATGGAAACATTACAAAGGTGGAAGCAGAATGATTGGCAGAGGGACTTGATGTGGTTACAATTAACCTAACTTTGGTTTTACAGAAATATTAATCCTACTGGTGATTCAGCTTTGTCCAATGGCTTTTATTGCCTGGGTTTCCCTTTGTTCCTCATTCCTTCTGAACCTGGCTATGCCACTGGGTGGGGTCATAGGTAGAGACAGGGAAGTCACAGTTGTAATGGTAGAAGGACAACCAAGAGAGGACTGTGTCATGGAGACCAAGCGAGTAGTGACTGCAGATGAGGGAGTTGAAGATTGCAAAGAAGCGATAGATGTTAGAGGACTGGGTGGAGGTGAGCTTCAATAGTACTGTGTGAGAGCATTCATGGATGGTTAAGTATGGAATGCCAGGTTTGTGGTGAGGATTATCACAGGCTGATAGTGACAGCTGGGGTGGCAGAGTTGATGGTGCTGTTGTAAAAGGAAACAGCATGGTCAGGGCAGGGAAGTATGGAGATGGTGGACATAGTTGAATCAAGGGAAAAGGAAAGTGTCACGGTTGGGGAGGCCAAGGTTACGAATGGAGAGGGTAGCCTTGGGAGGGAGGGAAGGTGGAGGGATTGGGGAAAAGGGTAAAGGAGATGATGGTCAAAGAGTGTGAATGTGGAGTAAGTAAAGTCAGATATCAGTGGTGGGAAAAGACCAGATCAAGGGAGTGGTCGCTGAAATGGAAATGAGAGAGAGGGGGAGTGGGAAGGGGGTATGACCCTTAAAGTGCAATGGGGAGAGGAAAATACACCTACATCACTACCTTGCTGGCTTCCAGGAATAGGGGTGTGGGAGAAAGACAGGCTTCCAGAAAAGAGAGAGTTGGGTGTTGGTGACAGACTAGGGGGTCTATTTACTAAGCAGTGCTAGGAGACAGAGTGAAAAGTGATAAGGTGCCAGCCAATCAGCTCCCAACTGTCATCTCACAGGCTGTGTTTGAAAAATGACAGTTGGGAGCTGATTGGCTGGCACCTTATCACTTTTCACTCTGTCTCCTAACACTGCTTAGTAACTAGACCTCTAAGAGAGTCAATATTTAGTCACAGTAAGAGGGTTTAGAAAGTTAATAAGGAGATATAAGATATAGATATAAGGTTGTGGATGGAGGCTTGTTTATTACACATAGGGCCTCATTCAGACCCGTTCGCAAGTGGGTCGATGGTGGGGAACTTCTCACGCGCCGCATGCGCACAGCGCGTGCGCAAGCCTCGGAGCGAGAGAGAAATTCTCTCACTCCAAGGCTCGCTACAAAAGGGGAGGCTGCTCGATGTTGATCGACAGCTCGCCCCGTTTTGTAGACGTGGTGGGGGGATGGCCAGACAAACAGAGGAGTTCCTGAAGGAATGCTTGCCATTTGTAGGCGGCCCTACTGACATCACCAGTGATGTCAGTAGGGAGCTTCCTGCTCTGTTAGAGGAGGAAGTTGCCTGGGGCTTGCGGTAGACGGGACCCTACCGCAAGGGTCTCCTCGCAAGCCCCGATGGTTACGATGGTCTTGACCATCGCGACCATCAACCTGGCCGCTTGCTAAAGCTGTGGGTAGTCACCCACAGCTTAGTGAGCGGCCAGGAGGCCGGATCTTTACAGAGAAGCGGCCGCCATCATTCAGAGCGAGCACTCGCATTTTGCGAGCGGCTCTGAATGAGGTCCATAGACCTTGCATTCCAGAGGGCTCAAGAGAATGGGAGGGAGGGCTTGGAGAGGGCAGGTGTGAATGAGGTTGGCAGGGTTAATGGTGAGTAGGTGTGAGTCAGGTTTGGAGTGGGGGGAAGTCACCAGACGCTAGGGGACTAAGGCAATGGAATGAGGCCAGGGGAGATGGGCAGAGAAAGAAACAAGAAACAACACCTCTCTGGAGTCCCGCGTCAGCTGGCGCTGCAGACAGAAATCACCCGGGAAAATGTTGCGGCGGTCATTTTCCAGAAGATTTGCACATGCGCAAAAGGGAAGTCTTGCGTAATATAACATGGGCACCTTGTTCCCAGAGAGCTGCACGTGCCCAGTAGACTACAGCATAAAGCCAAAGTGTACTGCACTGCCAGAGAAAAGGGAGCCTGCACAGAGGAAGCACACAGGTCCCTTCCTCACTTAAACCGCCCTGATTGGAGGAGCACAGAGTCCTGTCTGATGTGTGGAGAGTGGGACTGCAGGGTTGGGGGAATTCGGAATTGCAAGCACTAGGGGTGGGATGGGAGGAAATGATAAATGAGGGAAAGTAGGTCAGGTGGCATGGATGGCGTAATTGAGGAGGCAGTGATCAGGGTTGGGCTAGGGATGCTGGTGGTGGATGCAGGTGTGCTGGAGGCTGAAGGGGATAGAGGGGTGAGGTACAGTATGTATAAAGTATATGATATGTCAGTGGTAGTTAAGACAAAGAAAAGGAAACTGCATTGGCCGATGGGACAACGGTAAAATAGGTGTGGAACCGAAAGCCGGCATTCAAAATCTCAACACGTACAGAATGTTGACATGTCAAATGTCGACACTGACATAATGTCGGCTGTCGAAGTCAAATAATTGGTTGGGATCGCTTGTAAATTATTATCTGACAATCTAGTCGTCGATGGTCTGTTGAAGAGCGAGTTGGACGATGCTCTGCATCAGCTCAGTCTGATTGCAGCAAAAATGTGTATTTGTGCCTAACAAATTAATTAAAATATGCACAGAGACTAGTATGTTCAAAGGAAGTGGTCTAAATGCAAAATTACGAATCATTGTCAGCAAACTGCAAATCGTAAACAATTGTGTGCTTTTTTTTCCAGTACTGTTTTGGTTCAAAGGAACTGGCATGTAGACTTTGAATAGGCAGAGGAAAACCTTTGAATTAGCTATCAGACAAGGTGGCAACGGCAGATAGCTGGAGGTGTCCCCCTGATTGGAAGTGAACCTTGCTGCTTGTAACACCTTGCACTGTCGTTTTAAAATATGTTAGAAATGGATAATATATATATTAATCCATCACAAATACCCTAAATTACATAACACACATAGACTTACATGCATACACACATTAAATAAAACATATAAATATACACGACGCACAGCGCGCAGTTGCGATGTTTATCAAAGCACAAAACACATAAACGCACCACACATATTAGCAAAACTACGCAATATTCTCACACACATACCAAAACTTATAAAAAGGTTCCTCCACATTAAAAGGTTAATATTAGAGGTTTTATACATTATCAAGTTTATTGTGAAATACATATATTTGGTATCTAAGGTTTAGTATATGATAAGCAGACCATGTTTGGTGCCATTCTAAACCACTGTTTATTTGCAGATATTCGGTTCTATCGGCAAGGAGATCGCAGCAGGCATTCGCAAGATATGATTTATAGGTTAGAATGGATCTCTGTATGTAGTGTTTCTTTATTAGTTCTTGCCTACACAAAGAAGCAGTTAGAAAGCTGATCCATACCTCTGATGACACCATATGAACTAACCAATGAACTGAGTGACCTGAAGCCAGAATCAATGAGCATCTGTTATTCTGTGCCTTTGTTGTCTTTGAAACCTGTACCGAATATAGGCTTGTAAGCTGGGGCAGTAGTCAGTCATTCCTCCATATCCTTGGGTGACGGTGACCGCAGATTCAGGATTGAAATACTGCATACTGGGCCAGTGCGCATGCGTAAGTATTGGTTAGTACCTTTATATACACAAAAAACCAGCGCTGAATAAGATGGACGGTGTAATATAAACCACAAAGTTTTATTTAAAAAACAGAAATACCTCAAATAAAAAATGAATGGGTAAAGAAGACCACCCAGCTTCTTCTACTCCTGAAGAAGCTGGGTGGTCTTCTTTACCCAGTGAAACGCGTTGAGACCCCTCTGTACTCCTGTGATACTGCTGGACTATAATTTGGACTCTGCTCTACTCCTCCTGGACCCCTTTGGCATATACTGGTACTTTCCATGTGGATTGATTACACATCTCACTAAGTGCTGCATCTGGAATGCTAAGGACTGTGCTGGTGATTTACACACCACCTCATGGTAATTAAGTGTTGCCTTCATATATCTATTCATCTGTATGGGACGTATTGGAGGTTGTCCTAGGTCCAGCTGTTTATTACACAGGAACAGACATTCATTCATCTTGTTCTATTGTGAACTTTTATTCATTAATTTTTTATTTGAGGTATTTCTGTTTTTTAAATAAAACTTTGTGGTTTATATTACACCGTCCATCTTATTCAGCGCTGTTTTTTTGTGTATATATTTGTATGTTGTTTCCTTATAGGGACTGACTATCCCTTTATCACCAGCTGCTTTGTGACAGCGCGTCCATCCCCCCTTTTTATATTGGTTTGTACCTTGTTAATGTATCATCTTTTGCGCTAATTGTAATTAGATCACAGCGTGTAACTAAATGCTTTTTATGTGAATAATAACTTTTGTGCTTTGGAACCACACTCAAAGTCTGGAAAGCGATTATTTCATATGCGTACGCAACGTTAAATAGCAACATTTAGGGTGTTTAGATTATTATAAATTCATACGGTATTGCCAGAATGTCAACATTGGGAATGACAACAATGCAATTTTGAAAAAAAAAAAATTCACCTCACCCGAACCCTAACCGCATACCCACCCGAACCCTAACCCTAACCCAACTCAAACCCTAATATAACACTAATCTAACAATAACACAAACTCTAATCTAACTTTAATCCTAATATTACACTAATCTAACACTAACCCTAACCCAAACCCTAATCTAACCAAACCCAAGCCCTAATATAACAATAATCTAACCCTAACCCAACCCCTAATCTAACAATAATCTAACGCAAACCCTAATTTAACCCAAACCCTAATATAACACTAATCTAACCCTAACCCAAACCCTAATCTAACCCAACCCAAACCCTAATATAACAATAATCTAACCCTAACATAAACCCTAATCTAACCCTAACCCCACCCAAATCTAACAATAATCTAACCCAACCCTAATCTAACCCTAACCATCTAACCCAAACCCGAATCTAACCCTAATATAACACTAATCTAACCCTAACACAAACCCTAATCTAATCCTAACTCAAACCCTAATCAAAACCCTAACCATCTAACCCTAACCCAAACCCTTATATAACACTAATCTAACCCTAACCCAAACCCTAATCTAACACAAACCCTAATATAACCCAACCCAAACCCTAATATAACAATAATCTAACCCTAACACAAACCCTAATCTAACCCTAACCCAACCCCTAATCTAACCCTAACCATCTAACCCTAACATAACACTAATCTAACCCTAACACAAACCCTAATCTAACCCAAACTCAACCCAAACCCTAAACTAGCAATAATCTAACCCTAACCATCTAACTCTAATTTAACCCTAACCCAAACCCTAATATATCACAAATCTAACACAAACCCTAATCTAACCCCAACCCAACCCAAACCCTAATATAACACTAATCTAACCCAACCCCTAATATAACACTAATCTAACCCTAATATAACCCTAACCTTAATCTAACCCTAACCCTAAAATCGGGTGTGGAGATTCTGGATGTCAACATTCAGGCTCTTTACCAGTCTCCTTCCTCTCCCTGCATAATGTGCCGCTGCGAATGCGCTGCCATATAGCGGCCAGCGGTAGTATACAGGGGGGAAGGCAATCACACTGATGCCACCCCTCCCCATTCTGGAAACACCCCTGAGAACACCTGGTACACTCCCATCCCCCAATTATGAATGCACTTGGAGGGGTTTAAATAGTAATATTTGGGCAATAAAGACAGGTGATTTTTTTTAGGTGATTTACTCAAAAAAACTGAAAAATGGGTGTAATGATGTGTGACATGTAAAGCAGACAGGGCCGGCTCTACCAGTGCTGTTGAACAGGGGCGCACCCCTCCCCAACATCCCGATTTCAGTGGGACAGTACTGTCCCGCTGTTACACCCGTGGGCCGAAGTGGCCCGCGGGTGGTCAAATTGGGAGGCTGGGGACCCCCACCGGCGCAGCATCTGTTCAGTGATGGGAGAGGGCTGGGGGAAGCCCAGCTATTGAGGCTCCCCCCAGCTTGACGTTATTTGGAGGCATGCCATGCGGGCACGCCTTCAAATAACGTCACATAGGGGGCGTGGCCTATGGTAATTAGGCCATGCCCCATTTTTGGTCATTTTGAACTTCCAGATGGGAGCTGCCAGGGATTTTTCCAGCTTTCTACAAACTTGATTTTAAACACAAATACCCTTAAGATGATATATTGGCCTATCAATTGATCAGCCAATATATCTGTTGCCCGTCGGGCAGTGTGTACCAGCGATATGTCTGTGAATGACGTCGTTCACAGACATATCGCGTCGGCTGTGCTGTACAGACAATGGACAGATATATCTGCAGACATATAGTATCTGTCCATCGGCTGAGTGCCCGTACACAAGCAGCGGCCGCTGCGGGGAAGGGGCAGACACGCCCCCAACCCGCCCCCTGGCCAGCGGAACCCGCAGCTGCCTGGAAGATGATGGCCTTCAGTGTGTATGAACGACCATCATCTGCAGATATATCTGTTCGGTGTGTACCCAGCATTAGAGACATTTTTATGTGCCCCAAATGACTGTAAAGGCTTGTATCTGCTGGCTATCAGTATTCCATCATTAATTTAAAAAAAACTGTATAAATCATCCATTTGTCACCATGTAACAGCCTCAAATACTGTATATGGCCACCAGCAGCCTTCTATATGGTCCTGTTATCTCATTTGCCACTTTCTAGGGGCTCATGGTGATTTCCCGACTTTTACATGCACTTCACCCAAGGTTGCACGTTGTAGAATTAACGCACAGCATTGCCATGATACCCGTGAACAGGGGCGCCGAGAGGGGGGGGGAGTGGGTACAAATGACCTGGGCCCGGGCTTTCTGACGTCGCCCCTCCTCCCTCACAGCAGCACAGCACACAGTGTGAGCAGCAGCCATAGCAGTCTCCTATGCCTGTGGGGAGGAGCGATCACACTGATCGCGCCCTCCTGGCTTTGCGCCGGGCTGAGGGGCTTAGAGCGCCCCCCTCACCAGTGTGAAGGGGCGCTGAAAATCCATTTTTTTTTTCGAAGGGGGGGTGGACACACATCCCGCAATTAGGCCACGCCCCCTGTTACCCGGGACCGCCGCAGCTCTTGGTGAGCATGCCCGTGAATGGCCGTCTACAATGAAAATAGATAGAATAACAGAAAACAGTCTGACTGCTAGGGTACGGTATCCCTACAGTCACAATGCTGATGGTCAGAATCATGACAGCGGCATCCTGATGATCAAATTCCAGTCAGATTTTGGTAAGTATTTTAACCTTACCCTAAACCTCCCCCTAACCCTAACCCACCCTCGCAGCCTAAGCCTAACCATCCCTTCTTGCAGCCTAACCCTATCCTCCCCTACCACAACCTAACTCACCCCTCCCTAATTGCAGGAGGCGTGGCCACACCCTCTTAGTTAAAAATTAATGAATAAGATTTTCAGGGCAGTGAATCGGCACTACGCCTTGGGGGGGTGGGCCCAGTGAGGCGCATAACCGACTTGATCGCTCCCCTCACAGGCTGGGCTGCTGTGATGTAAGGGGGGGGGGGGGGCGGTGCCGGACCTGGGTCCCCACCAGGCCCCTCTAGCAAGCTCGGGCCCGGGTAATTGGTACCCGCTCCCTCCCCTCTCGGCGCCCATGCCTAACCCTAACTGTCCTAGAGCCTAACCCTAACCCCCCATCTCCAGCCAAACCCTAACCTTCCCTACCGCAGCCTAACTATCCCGTCCCGCAGCCTAAACCCTAACCCACCCATTCTGCAGCCTAACCCTAACATTCCCTACCGCAGCCTAACCCTAACCCATCCATCACGCAGCCGAACCCTAACCTATCCTACCGCAGCCTAACCCTCCCCTCCCACAGACTAACCCTAACCTCCTGCAGCCTAACCCTAACCTACCCTACCGCAGCCTAACCCTCCCCTCCCACAGACTAACCCTAACCTCCTGCAGCCTAACCCTAACCTACCCTACCGCAGCCTAACCCTAACCTCCTGCAGCCTAACCCTAACCTACCCTACCGCAGCCTAACCCTCCCCTCCCACAGACTAACCCTAACCTCCTGCAGCCTAACCCTAACCTACCCTACCGCAGCCTAAACCCTAACCCACCCATTCTGCAGCCTAACCCTAACATTCCCTACCGCAGCCTAACCCTAACCCATCCATCACGCAGCCTAACCCTAACCTACCCTACCGCAGCCTAACCCTCCCCTCCCACAGACTAACCCTAACCTCCTGCAGCCTAACCCTAACCTACCCTACCGCAGCCTAACTCTAACCTCCCACAGCCTAACCCTAACCTACCCTACCGCAGCCTAACCCTAACCCACCCATCACGCAGCCTAACCCTAACCTACCACAGCCTAACCCTCCTCTCCCACAGACTAACCCTAACCTACCCTACCGCAGCCTAACCCTAACCTCCCGCAGCCTAACCCTAACCTACCCTACCACAGCCTAACCCTAACCCACCCATCACGCAGCCTAACCCTAACCTCACGCAGCCTAACCCTAACCTAACCTACCCTACCGCAGCCTAAACCTAACCTACCCTACAGCAGCCTAACCCTAACCTCCCGCAGCCTAACCCTAACCTACCCTACCGCAGCCTAACCCTAACCTACCGCAGCCTAACCCTAACCTACCCTACTGCAGCCTAACCCTAACCTCCCGCAGCCTAACCCTAACCTACCCTACCGCAGCCTAACCTCACGCAGCCTAACCCTAACCTACCCTACCGCAGCCTAACCCTAACCTACCGCAGCCTAACCCTAACCTACCCTACCGCAGCCTAACCCTAACCCAGCGCCGTAACTATAGTTACCGTCATCCGGTGCAGGCCATGCCCACTCTGCATGATGTCACATGGGGGGGCGGGGCTATGGCCACCGGTATACACAGCAATGCCCGGAGTATCCTCAGGTTACTCCGGGGTTCTGTAAGGGCAGTGTTGGGCACGCTAAGGATGCTCCAGGCGGCACTGCTGCATAGATTCTGGCAGCAGGGTACCGTTATAGGCACCCTGCTAGCCAGAGACAGGGACCGTTGGTGAGCAGTGGTGCCGCCCACAGAGCCCTGCGCTCTGTGCGGGCGCACCACTCGCACACCCCTAGCCCTAACCCACCTCTCCTGCAGCATAACGATAACCGTCTCATCCCACAACCAACCCACCCGTACCGCAGCCTAATCCTAACTCTTCCCCTAGTACCTAACCCTAAACCTAACTCTGGGACTGATTCAGCAAGGATCGTTATTGCGATCGCAGATGCGATTACGCACACAGTTCAACTGTGATAGTATGCTAATCCATTGCGATCGCTATGCCACCACAGCACTACACAAGGACGCCAACTTTACCTTACACACATCCGTAATGTTTAGCAAGACTGCGAAAATCTCGAGTACTATCGCAGCGTCACGCACAGTTGCACAAGCTCTGACCTTACTCAGGAATTGCTCATTTCAGGGCACGCTGTGCGTACTCAGGCTGGGTAGGGCATCCCAGTGGCTAATTTATGTATGCCCCTGCAATGGCATTGAAACGCACTGGCACGCCTTCTCCGACCACCCCCCGTCACCACCCACAAACGGCATTTCCTGCCAATCACTCTGCGATGGGTCTGCGTAGTCACTGCGATCACAGTCCCGATCACCGTGGCCGGTTTGTGCACTGCGATACATGCGCAGTACGCATTATTCGGCCGATTGCGTGCGGATTAGCAACTGCGATCCAAGCTGAAACAGGCCCTCTAACCCTAATACCGTTGAGATCTGTCGGTATTGTTACGGTCGGAATCCTGAATACATCCCATCTGACTTTCCACAGAGCAATGTACTGACTGTCCTGCACACAGCTTCTACTTCATATTGGCACTTAGTTCAGCACATATTACTGCGTGGTCAAAACAGCAGCATAACTGGGCCTTAACATTGCCCCAGTCACTCTCTATGAATCACATGAATCCCTATTGTTATGGTAATGGTCCAGTAGCACAGAATAGGTCTCACCGGTAGTAGCGTGCTGGGCTTCACAGCCTGGTTAACGTTACGTAGCAGGGCCCATTTGCCCTGGTCCTTTTCCAAGACGTCCTCCACTCCCCTACGATGGTACATCCCGCTCGTCGCAGTCAATGTTTAAATACACAATACAGATATCCAACGGCAATCATTCAGTACAGTTCATTATAATCCACATACGTCGCCCAATCAAGGCAGAGTTTCCATTTTATAGGAAGTAAATCGTCATAAATTCAAAAAATTGTCAGGGGTCGCCGTGACTGAGGGTATCAGGTCCTGTGTGCCAACATCGCCGAGCATTGATCCATAGATATTGCTGTTTCACAAAATAAAAGGAGCTTCGGTCTCTGCTGTTCCCGATATCTCTACAGAGCTCCAGGCACTTTTCTTTGCTGCTTCCCGACGAACTCTGATCCTCATCAGTTCTCTTCTTGGAACCCCTCTGGGTACTTATTAATCTGCAGATGGACCCAGTCGCATAGAACACATGGCTTTTGATTAACTTAATGCCTTAACAACCAGAAAGGCAGAGCACACAGGGAACCCAAAACCAAGACCCACCTCGGCATATAAACAGATAACCCACTTCCATAGCAACCGGATTTTAAATAATTCATTGATCTGTCACCTTCCTTAAGCAGTCTGTGCTCCTCAGAGTATTCACCGTTCTTGGAGGCTTTACATGAATCAATTTCTACCGAGGGAAAACTGAAGGAGGAGGGAGAGCCAGCCATGGTGCATGTAACACAGGGACTGGGCATGGAAAGGAAAAAGCGGAAAAAGCATAATGAAATCATGTGATCATATCATTGTGAGTGTATGATGCCTGTGAATTATGCTTAGAAACATTGAAGATCTCATTCGCAGAAGTGGAGGAAAGACTGGGGGCGGTTCTTGTGTAAGAGTCCTCAACTGTAACTATATTGGTAGCACCATGGAGCTCATTCATGGTCGGTCGTGAGCGCTGAGCGCTCACAACCGACTCGATGTTGCCCCACAGAGCCGGCTCCATCGTGCGCATGCGCGAGACCCGGCTAACGACGGGCGCTCCGTCGTTAGGGCTCTCGTAGCAGACGGGCGAGCTGTCGATGTTGAGTGACAGCTCGCCCCGTTTGCTGGGCGTGCCGGGGGCGTGCCTGCCCAAACTGAGGCATTCCAGTCGGAACGCTTGCCGTTTGGGGGCGGCCCCACTGACATCATTGCTGATGTCAGTGGGGAACTTCCTGCTCAAACAGAGCAGGAAGCTCCCTGGGGCTTACGAGTGCCCAGACCCTTCTCTAGGGTCTGGTCGTAAGCCCCGATAGTCGCGATGGTCTTGACCATCGCGACCATCACCCATGTCGGTCGTTAGAGCTGTTGGTGTTAACCCACAGTTTAACGATCGTCAAGGAGGCGGCCGTTCAGGATGCAAGCGGCCGCCCTGATTCAGAGCGACCGCTTGCATCTAAGGACCGCCTCTGAATGAGGCCCCATGACCCTTCTTAAAAAGGCCTGGGGAAGGGGGAAATGTTATGAAAAATAGTTTGTCAAAATAAAAAAATGTTGGCGCTTTTTTGTGTTGGTATTTTATTATTAATAATAATAATTTTATTTAACAATATTAACAATAGTCGGAAAGCTCGAAACAGCAGCTACAACTGGAATAGTAAGTAGCACAGAGGGGGCCTGTTTCAGCAAGGATCGCAACTGCGATTACGCACGCAATCGGGCGATTGTTGCATACGTATGCATCGCAGTGGGTTGGTGCGAACCATCCACTGCGGTCGGGCTAAATAATATTTGATAGATAGACCACCCCTCCCCATCCATTTTACAGACTCTGACATCCTTCTCCCCTGTATCTGGAGAGGAAGTTATGGCCCTCATCTGGTCCTCCGCCCCTTCCACCTCGCCCTTGACCCTATCCCCTCTTGCCTCCCCCGCTACCTCTCTCCTTCTGCCTGCTCCCATCTTGCCCACCTCCTTAATCTCTCCCTCTCATCAGGCACTGGTCCCTTCTGCATTCAAGCATGCTCTTGTCTCCTCATTCTTAAAAAAACTACCCTTGATCCTAACACACTCTCTAACTACTGACCCATCTCTCTCCTCCCTTTTGCCTCCAAACACCTTGAGCGTATTGTTTACAACCGTCTTACCACCTTTCTTTCCTCCCACTCCCTCTTTGACCCTTTTCAGTCTGGCTTCCGTTCTCTCCACTCTACTGAAACTGCCCTCATGAAAGTCAGCAATGACCTCCTTGCTGCCAAATCCAAGGACCACTACTCCCTGCTCATTCTCCTTGACCTCTCTGCTGCATTTGACACTGTAGAGCACCCTCTCCTGCTGCATATCCTTCACTGCCCTGTCCAGGCTGTCCTCCTACCTCTATGTCTGATCCTTCTCTGTCTCCTCTCATGACTCCTCTCCATCCCCACACAGATTCTTACAGTAGGTGTTCCCCAAGGTTCTGTTCCTGGACCTCTCCAATTCTCCCTCTATAAGTCCTCTCTAGGTGAACTCATCAGCTCTTTTGACCTCCATTATCATCTCTATGCTGCTGCTTGGCTCATCTTCCTCTCCAAATGCTCTACAAATGACTCCCCTCTCCTACAAGCTCTCCACTGGCTCCCTTTCCCTTTCAGAACCCAATTCAAGGTTCTCACACTCGCTTACAAAGCCCTCACCCATTCCTCTCCCATTTACATCTCTGATCTCATCTCCCTTCACACTCCCGTCCGACCTCTTCGCTCAACGAATGTACGCCGCCTCTCATGCCAACTGATTACTTCCTCCCACTCCCACCTCCAAGATTTTGCCCGTGCTCCTCCCCACCTTTGGAACTCTCTCCCTATTACCATCAGACTCTCCACCTCTCTACAATTGAACTGGCTCTCAAGACCCACTACTTCGTTAAAGCCTTTCAGCTCTCAAACTTGCTGCTGCATGTTCCTTCCTCCCTGTCTAACCCATCTGTGTCAGCCCTGTTTGTCTGCCCCTCCGATTAGAATGTAAGCTCTTGCGAACATATAGTACTGTACTGTAAGCCACTGGTCATCTATTTGTTTATGTACTTTGTAAGGCGCTGCAGAACGCTTGTGGCACCATATAAATAAATAATGACAATAATAATAATAATAATAATAATAATAATAATAATAATAATAGATAGATATGATGTAGATAGATAGATCTGAGATAGATAGATAGATGCATAGATATTAGATAGATATGAGATAGATAGATATTAGATAGATAGATAGATATAGATATTAGATAGATATGAGATAGATAGATAGATAGATAGATAATAGATATATTAGATATATATGAGATAGATAGATAAATAGATATGAGATAGACAGATATGAAATAGATAGATATGGGATAGATAGATAGATAGATAGATAGATAGATAGATATGAGATAGATTAGATAGCTATGAGATAGATAGATAGATAGATAGATAGATAGATAGATAGATAGATAGATAGATATGAGATATATAGATAAATAGATATGAGATAGACAGATAGACCGATATGAAATAGATAGATAGATATGAGATAGATAGATATATTAGATAGATATGAGATAGATAGATAAATAGATATGAGATAGACAGATATGAAATAGATAGATATGGGATAGATAGATAGATAGATAGATAGATAGATAGATAGATAGATATGAGATAGATTAGATAGCTATGAGATAGATAGATAGATATGAGATAGACAGATAAATGGATACATAGATAGATAGATAGATAGATAGATAGATAGATAATACCTGTGCAAAACATTAATTTTAAACATTTCTTTTTAAAAAAATCACAGTAATGACAGAAATTAGAAGTAGGTTGCTCCCATATTCAAAACAGAGAAATGCTTTTTATAATAAGAGCAGTAAACCTACAGTATGCTATAAGTTATGGTCTGTTTATCTATACTATTAGTTCCTTTTATACATCTAGGACAAACATGTAACAATTACAGTGTCTCCTGTCCCAGTAAAACCTAATTTTTGTACTATTTACGGGCAGAATTGAGGGCGTGAGAAATGTATATGTGTAACTACCAGTGAGGAACGGCTGTGCTGCTTGTACCAGTAGCGTCTATTCTCCCGGGGACTAGGACCAGGAACCCTGATTCAGCAAGGATCGCAGTTGCTGATATGCACGCAATTGGCCGATTGTTGCGTTCTGCACATGCATATGCATCGCAGTGCACGAACTAGCTATTGCGATTGGGACTGTGGGCCTGATTCAGAGCCGCTCGCTGCTGACGAGCGCTCGCTCTGAATCAGGGCGGGAAATAAATTTTTTTTTCAGGCCGCTCACTAAGCTGTGGGTGACCACCCACAGCTTTTGCGAGCGGCCTGGAGATGGTCGCGATTATCGCGACCATCGGGCTTGCGAGGAGACCCTGTGGTAGGGTCTCAGCTCTCGCAAGCTCGAGTGTACTTCCTGCATCACTAGTGATGTCAGTAGGGCCGCCCCAGAAATGCCAGGCGTTCCTTTGGGAACATCTGCGTTTGCTCAACCACCCCCCCTACCCGCCTAAAAAACGGGGCGAGCTGTCACTCAACATCGCTGTCTTGTAGCGAGCCCCGGAGCGACTGAACTTTAGTTGCTCACTAGGGTTCGCGCACGCCGGACGTGGCACATGCGCAGGGGGCAAACCTCGACCCACTAGCGAGTGAAAATGCGCTCGCGATCGGGTTTGAATCAGGCCCTGTGATCGCAGAAGCTACACAGACCCCTCGCAGAGTGATTGATGGGAAGTGCTGTTAGTGGGAGGTGAGGGGAGGCGGACGCAGGCGTGCCAGTGCTTTTCAACGCTGTTACATGGGTGTGCATATATTGGCCACTGCAATACCATACGCAGCCTGAGGCCTCATAGCGTGCGTGGCTGTTAGCAATTTTTGAGTAAGGTCAGGGCTTGTGCAAGTGTTTGTATGGGTCCGATGTTACTCGATGTTACCGGCTATTTCGCTATGTTGCTAAAGTATACGGATGTGTGTAAGGGGAAGTGGGCGTCCTTATGTGAGGCTGCGATCGCAATGCGAATGCAAACATTTACATATCACCGCTGATACTAGCAACTGCATTGCCTGTGTATAAGCAGAATAGTGATTTTTACTGAATCAGGGCCTGATTCAGAGGCGCATTTTGCGTGCGCTCGCTCTGAATCAGGGCGTCCCTATTTTTTTAAATTCCGGCCTCCAGGCCGCTCACAGCTTGTGCGAGCAGCCTGGAAATGGTCGCGATTATCGCGACCATCGGCATTGCGAGGAGACCCTTGTGATCGAGTGATATCAGTAGGGCCACCCACAAACGGCAGCCGTTCCTTCAGGAATGCCTCAGTTTGATCAGCCACCCCCCCTACCCGCCTACAAAACGGGGCGAGCTGTTGATCAACATCGACAGCCGTCACATTTTGCTGCGAGCTTCGGAGCAAGTGAAGGTGTCACTCGCTTCGGGGCTCGTGCACGCACTTTGAGCACGCCGCACAAGCGCACTGGGCCACCATCGACCCGCTTGCGAGCTGCTGTGCGCTCGCGAGCGGGTTTGAATCAGGCCCTCAGACCCTAAGTCATTAATAAATGCAGTATGATCACAGGTGTTAAGGCTGAGGCTGTAATATATTCACCCCACAGAGATTTATAAATAACAAATGCAGTGTCAGACTGGGGCATGAATGGCCCACCAGGGAAATGCAGAGGCGGGGTCCAGCTGAAGGGGTGTGTCCAACCAATGGGTAGTTGTGGTCATTAGCGGGAGTGACGCCACCGTCCCACAAAGATAACGGCATAATGTAATGCATTCTCAGGCAGTGCTTTGCCCAAATTAGGCTATACATTTTATCTGTTCCTCCACACCACTTCTGATTGGCAGCCATTTGCCATAGGGAGAAGGTGCAGATGTGGAGGGGGAAAAGGCACAGTGTTAAGCCTCTGGTATGACTTAGTAGGATATAGTCCCGCAACCACCTTGAGGGCTGGTATTACCTTGGCTAGATGCGGCCGTGTAGTATCTTAAACAGCTGATAAGATTAGAGTGGATGAAGCCTGTAGGATGTGGTGTGGCCTTTGGGCCGTGCAGCAGCCTTGAGGGCTGGAAGTGACTTAGCTGGCTGTGGCCTGTAGGCCAGTAAGATGAGATGCGGCCTCTGGGCCGGTAGCAGCCTTGAGGGCTGGAAGTGCGGCCTGTGCCTCCAGGTTGACACAAGCGCGAGTACGCTGGCTTGTGTACAGAGGACGCTGGAGTGCGGTCTGTGCCTCCAGGATGACAGAAATGGCAGGTAGATAGTAAAAGAACCGAGCCGCCCAGATGACACAAACGGCGGGTATACAAGATAAGCAGCAGGGCTGGATACTCAACTGGATACAGGAGACAATGCCAGAACCGGTAACACGTGAAACGCTATCACCAGCATCGGAGCAGCGTTCACAGCAAAAGGACATGGACGCAGGAGCCAAACCGGGCTGATCCCAGAATGATGGACAGGAGGTAGGTGGAGTTTCAGCAAACGCTGGCCCGGCGTTCGCTTTGCACAGCATTAGCAGTGCGGTGGCTTGTGACACACAGATGGAAAAGTGGGCAAAGGCACAAATGACAGTAGGGGCTGTGTGGCAGAGACACAATTGTGGAAAATGCAGAGGGACAGCTGGGGAAGGTGGCAGAGGGACAGCTGGGGAAGGTGGCAGAGGGACAGCTGGGGAACTTGCACAGGGACAGCTGGGGAACGTGCAGAGGGACAGCTGGGTAGGGTGCAGAGGGACAGCTGGGGAAGGCGGCAGAGGGACAGCTGGAGAAGGCGGCAGAGGGACAGCTGGGGAAGGCGGCAGAGGGACAGCTGGGGAACTTGCAGAGGGACAGCTGGGGAAGGTGCAGAGGGTCAGCTGGGGAAGGTGCAGAGGGACAGCTGGGGAAGGTGCAGAGGGACAGCTGGGGAAGGTGCAGAGGGACAGCTGGGCAAGGTGCAGAGGGACAGCTGGGGAACGTGCAGAGGCACAGCTGGGGAACGTGCAGAGGGACAGCTGGGGAAGGTGGCAGAGGGACAGCTGGGGAAGGTGCAGAGGGACAGCTGGGGAAGGTGCAGAGGGTCAGCTGGGGAAGGTGCAGAGGGACAGCTGGGGAAGGTGCAGAGGGTCAGCTGGGGAAGGTGCAGAGGGACAGCTGGGGAAGGTGCAGAGGGACAGCTGGGGAACGTGCAGAGGGACAGCTGGGGAAGGTGGCAGAGGGACAACTGGGGAAGGTGCAGAGGGACAGCTGGGGAAGGTGGCAGAGGGACAGCTGGGGAAGGTGCAGAGGGACAGCTGGGGAAGGTGCAGAGGGACAGCTGGGGAAGGTGGCAAAGGGACAGCTGGGGAAGGTGCAGAGGGACAGCTGGGGAAGGTGCAGAGGGACAGCTGGGGAAGGTGCAGAAGGACAGCTGGGGAAGGTGCAGAGGGACAGCTGGGGAAGGTGCAGAGGGACAGCTGGGGAAGGTGCAGAGGGACAGATGGGGAAAGTGGCAGAGGGACAGCTGGGGAAGGTGGCAGAGGGACAGCTGGGGAAGGTGGCAGAGGGACAGCTGGGGAAGGTGCAGAGGGACAGCTGGGGAAGGTGGCAGAGGGACAGCTGGGGAAGGTGGCAGGGGGACAGCTGGTGAAGGTGGCAGAGGGACAGCTGGGGAAGGTGGCAGAGGGACAGCTGGGGAAGGTGCAGAGGGACAGCTGGGGAAGGTGCAGAGGGACAGCTGGGGAAGGTGCAGAGGGACAGCTGGGGAAGGTGCAGAGGGACAGATGGGGAAAGTGGCAGAGGGTCAGCTGGGGAAGGCGCAGAGGGACAGCTGGGGAAGGCGCAGAGGGACAGCTGGGGAAGGCGCAGAGGGACAGCTGGGAAAGGCGCAGAGGGACAGCTGGGAAAGGCGCAGAGGGACAGCTGGGGAAGGTGCAGAGGGACAGCTGGGGAAGGTGGCAGTGGGTCAGCTGGGGAAGGTGCAGAGGGACAGCTGGGGAAGGTGGCAGTGGGACAGCTGGGGAAGATGCAGAGGGACAGGTGGGGAAGATGCAGAGGGACAGCTGGGGAAGGTGGCAGAGGGACAGCTGGGGAACGTGCAGAGGGACAGCTGGGGAAGGTGCAGAGGGTCAGCTGGGGAACGTGCAGAGGGACAGCTGGGGAAGTGGCAGAGGGTCAGCTGGGGACGGTGCAGAGGGACAGCTGGGGAAGGTGCAGAGGGACAGCTGGGAAAGGTGCAGAGGGACAGCTGGGGAAGGTGCAGAGGGACAGCTGGGGAAGGTGCAGAGGGACAGCTGGGGAAGGTGCAGAGGGTCAGCTGGGGAAGGTGGCAGAGGGACAGCTGGGGAAGGTGGCAGAGGGACAGCTGGTGAAGGTGGCAGAGGGACAGCTGGGGAAGGTGGCAGAGGGACAGCTGGGGAAGGTGCAGAGGGACAGCTGGGGAAGGTGCAGAGGGACAGCTGGGGAAGGTGCAGAGGGACAGATGGGGAAGGTGCAGAGGGACAGATGGGGAAAGTGGCAGAGGGTCAGCTGGGGAAGGCGCAGAGGGACAGCTGGGGAAGGCGCAGAGGGACAGCTGGGGAAGGCGCAGAGGGACAGCTGGGAAAGGCGCAGAGGGACAGCTGGGAAAGGCGCAGAGGGACAGCTGGGGAAGGTGCAGAGGGACAGCTGGGGAAGGTGGCAGTGGGTCAGCTGGGGAAGGTGCAGAGGGACAGCTGGGGAAGGTGGCAGTGGGACAGCTGGGGAAGATGCAGAGGGACAGCTGGGGAAGATGCAGAGGGACAGCTGGGGAAGGTGGCAGAGGGACAGCTGGGGAACGTGCAGAGGGACAGCTGGGGAACGTGCAGAGGGTCAGCTGGGGAACGTGCAGAGGGACAGCTGGGGAAGTGGCAGAGGGTCAGCTGGGGAAGGTGCAGAGGGACAGCTGGGGAAGGTGCAGAGGGACAGCTGGGAAAGGTGCAGAGGGACAGCTGGGGAAGGTGCAGAGGGACAGCTGGGGAAGGTGCAGAGGGACAGCTGGGGAAGGTGGCAGTGGGACAGCTGGGGAAGGTGGCAGTGGGACAGCTGGGGAAGATGCAGAGGGACAGCTGGGGAAGGTGCAGAGGGACAGCTGGGGAAGGAGGCAGAGGAACAGCTGGGGAAGGTGCAGAGGGACAGCTGGGGAAGGTGCAGAGGGACAGATGGGGAAGGTGCAGAGGGTCAGCTGGGGAAGGTGGCAAAGGGACAGCTGGGGAAGGTGCAGAGGGACAGCTGGGGAAGGTGCAGAGGGACAGCTGGGGAAGGTGCAGAGGGACAGCTGGGGAAGGTGCAGAGGGACAGCTGGGGAAGGTGCAGAGGGACAGCTGGGGAAGGTGGCAGTGGGACAGCTGGGGAAGGTGGCAGTGGGACAGCTGGGGAAGGTGGCAGTGGGACAGCTGGGGAAGATGCAGAGGGACAGCTGGGGAAGGTGCAGAGGGACAGCTGGGGAAGGTGGCAGAGGAACAGCTGGGGAAGGTGCAGAGGGACAGCTGGGGAAGGTGGCAAAGGGACAGCTGGGGTAGGTGCAGAGGGACAGCTGGGGAAGGTGCAGAGGGACAGCTGGGGAAGGTGCAGAGGGACAGCTGGGGAAGGTGCAGAGGGACAGCTGGGGAAGGTGGCAGTGGGACAGCTGGGGAAGATGCAGAGGGACAGCTGGGGAAGATGCAGAGGGACAGCTGGGAAAGGTGCAGAGGGACAGCTGCCCGCTGCTGTCTGCACTGATGCTGGGAACCCAATGATGCTGATTACAGGAGGGGGGGACCACTGCTGCCATCGCTGATTACAGGGGGGCTCTGCTGCCGGTGCTGATGACGTGGCCCCGCTGCAGCTGGCACTGAGGACAGGGGCCCACTGCTGCCAATGCCAAGGGCAGGGAGGCCCATAGCTGCCAGCGCTGATTACGGGGGGCCATCTGTCACTTTGTGCCCCATACAACAGTACTGATGTCCGTAACCTCTGATGGCGGCCCTGCCCATAGGGACCAGTCTGCCCCTGCATGACAGCACCCCCAAGTAAAGTGGGTGGAGCTTCAAAGTAGGAGGGCCCCCTGGGGATTTACCCGGCTCCGCAGCGGCCCAGTCTGAGCCTGAACATATATAGCAACTGCAGGAACATTGACCTATATTTATATATTTACATTTTATTCTACTGCTTTCGTACAGGAGAAAAAGCTTCTTACCTTTTACAAAAAGCAGAAACAGCAAAGAAACGGTCCGATCTCCGCTGTCTCGCTTCGGGCAGAGTGGAAGTGCCAGTCCCATAGCTTAACGGATTGCCAGGGATGTAAGACTTAGGGGTCTATTTACTAAAGGTCGATTTCAATCAATTTAAAATTGATCAACATCTATGTTGTGTTTCTGGGGCTAAATCACACATTTACTAACAGACTTTTTTTTAAGTATTTAAAAAAATATGTGATTTAGCTCCAGAAACACAACATCGATGTTGATCGATTTTAAATAGACCAAAATCGATAAAAATCATCCTTTTAGTAAATATGTCCCCTGGACTGTCAAAACTAGAACAGTCCCAGTCAAATCAGGATAGTTGTTCCCCCTTCTCCTTCAGCACCCGTTCTGCATTGCTGCTTTTGAAATAGTTATTTTGCTACCTATTTTTAATCATTTGTTTTTCAGCAAGTGCAAGTGGTGCTGAAATCTCAACTACACTGTAGCCTGATCACTTTGGTGTATATCGGCGGATACTGGCCACCAATGGGTTACGACCAGCATCTGTGGGGATCACTGAAAATCAGAATTAACGCAGCAGATTGGTAAATAAAGCCCTTTATCACACGTCTAGAAAGATTTGCTACAATCAAATTAAAAAATTCTTTATTGCTATAATTATTTGTTGTTTTGTTTCTACAACAGTGTCAGATAGAGCATCAATTTTCTCCTGACATGCTTTTCCCATGTTCCACCCTATAGATTGTAAGCTTGCAAGCAGGACCCTGTTACCTGTCTGTTATCACCCAGTTTTATGTAAAGTGCAACTGAATATGCTGCACTACATAGGAAACTGTTAATAAATAAATAAATACATTTTTAAGAAACTTTTTTCCCCAGTTTGGCTAGAAAAGTTTCATTATACCCGAAATAATGCACCAGCGCCACCTAGAGACTCAAAGAGCAAATGTATGAGATCATCAGTACTGAAGAAGGATTATAATATAAGGGGCTATTTGTCATAGACACAAAGCTCAGATTTCTCGGGATTTATGGCTTTTGTGTCTCTTTATCAAGCTCCTGATGATGACTGTCGCTGGGGGCCTCCCATGAAGCCTATTAATCACGGACAGCAAATGTCCTTCGATTGCCAATGCCATTTAGGATGTCATAAGCCAGAAAAAAAGTTGTTTCATTAAAATACATTTTGTCTTTTTTTGTTTGTTTTTTAAACTTTTATTTATTAAAACTTTATTATTATTATTTTAATTTTTTTGTGACTCTGAACCTAGAAGCTGGAGTCCAGGCTACAGTCCCAGTGCACATGCGGTAGCTGGGAAGCCGGATCACGCTTACACCGACCTTGCGAGCGGCCAGACTTCACCTACGGTTGGCCCCCGTCATCCCTGGGGATCTGTGTAGGGCTCATCTGCTCTGATTACTTTTATTCTTAATAACTCACAGGAACAATGATTTCATATAACTGCAATGAGGAGCGATAGACAATATTCATTTCAGAGGGGTCTCAATAAATAAAGACCCCCATACAGCAGAGGAATGCAAACTATGACACTCCATCAGTTGTGGAACTATAAATAATCTGGATGGCAGGGCATGCTGGGATTTGTAGTTGTACAAAAGCTAGAGAGCCACAGATTTTCTAAGCCTGACTGTCAAGGTATATATAAGGTATATATATATACACATAAATACCGGTATATGTAAATCCCTCAATTAACTGGCACAGTAGCACTAACACCTTGGATTGGGATAGTTAGTGTGGATGGGGAATGGCGGCTCTCTTGGAAGGCTGGAAACATTTAGCGTGTGCCAAATAAATTGCCAATTTAACAACAGTATCTCCAGTGTTTACAATAACTGTTTTATGGGCATGGGACAATAATCAAAATATGTGTCTCACTGGTATAGGGGTGGGGGGTGAGGCAGAGTGTGTGAGGGTTTTTCTTTTTAAACTGGGCGGCGGGTGCACATCAAGCACTTTATGACTGATGTGTGTGCTGTGGTGACATCATTTTTATCAGCACTTGATTTTATTCTATAGATGCTTCTAAAAACCTTTCATAATACAATGCCCCGACCCAGAGACAAGAAATTATAAGATGTGTTATCCAAGGGGATTGGGGGGAGACAAGTTAGGAAAGGTCTGAAAATATGACTTCGGGAAAGGTGCATCGTGGAATCAAGAAGGGGACGTGGTGACACATCACGGGGGCGTGGTCTCACTTTTCAGGGTGTGACCAGTGCTTCTGACACACTGGACTGCCCCTTTGTAGAGCAGCAGTGAAGGGGACATGTTGTACCGTACATCCCAACCTTATGGCCCAGTCGGGACTGAGCTGTCCTGATTGGGATGTAAGGACAGAGGGCCTGATTCAGACCTGGTCGCAAGCGCTGTGTGCTCGCAACCGGGTCGATGGTGGCCCAGAGCGCATGCGCATGACGGAGCCGGCTCCGTCATGCGCATGCGCGAGACCCGGATAGCGACGGGCAATCCGTCGCTCCGGGTCTCGCACCAAAGGGGGCGTGCTGTTGATGTTGAGTGACAGCATGCCCCCTTTGGTGGGCAGGTCGGGGGCACGGCTGCCCAGACGGAGGCGTTCCCATGAGAACGCCTGCCGTTTGGGGCGGCCCCACTGACAGCACAAGTGATGTCAATGGGAGAGCTTCCGGCTCTGTTAGAGCCGAAAGCTCTGTAGGGCTTGCGATGAACGAGACCCTACCACAAGGGTCTCATCGCAAGCCCGATGGTCGCAATGGTCTTGACCATCGCGACCATCATCATGGCCGCTCGCTACAGCTGTGGGTGGTAACCCACAGCAATGCGAGCGGCAAGAGGTCGCAACTAAAAAAACCTGCACCCCCCCTGATTCAGAGCGAGCGTTCGCTTTTTGCGAGTGCCTCTGAATCTGGCCCAGAGTGCCTGATTTGCCCAGAGCTCTCATATTGGGACAGATGGTAGTATGCTGAATATATGTGGCAGCCATATCACCCTGAGGGTTAATATAAGAGGGGAATTCAATATGAAACGTAAACTTCGCTGTCGAAGTTTACGTTTCATATCGGAGCTTTTACCTGGGATAAAGTATCGGGTGTGCGCCCTCTTATCCCCGTATTCAATATGAAACTAACGAAAACGGGAGCCTGCGAAGTGGGATTTGCGTAAAGTTACGAAATTTTCTTTAAAAAAATTGTAGGACCCCCCTAAAGTTGTAAAAACATGGGGGATCACTATGGGTACCCCCGTTTTAGCCTTTAAATGAAAGTCGGGGATTTAAATAGCCGCAGCAGGTGTTTTTTCCCGACATTGAAGAAGTGTTGCAGAAGAGCACTTAGGTTATTTTTTTCGTTTTTTTAAGTGGTCCCATCAAATTTGGGGTACATGAAAATGGGTACTAGCATATTTTGATGTCCCTAAAGTAAGTTTTTAAAAATTCTGCATTTGTGCACCTGCCGCTATAAATCTATTCTAGAAAACACCTGCCGCTATAATTCTATTCTAGAAAACACCTGCCGCTATAAATCTATTCTAGAAAACACCTGTCGCTATAAATCTATTCTAGAAAACACCTGCCGCATCCTTACAGAATAGCCCTGAACCTATTTCCCTATTGTTAAACAATTTTTTCCCATTTTTTTTTCACCCCAATATTTAAATTAATTTTTTGGGGTGTCCCTATTTTTTTTAAAACTTTTTTTGACACAGTTCTTTTTTAAATGTCATTCCCAGGGGTGCAGGCTATTTTTTTTAAGCCTGCACCCCTAAACTCCAATTCTGAGCTTTTTTTCGACACCTATTCAATGGTGAAAAGTTATCCCCGTTTTTTATCAAAGACTTTTCGAACCTGCGAAAAGTCTTTGAAATTGAATACAGTGTAAACGTAAAACCTGCAATAATGACGTCATAGGTGCGATATTAACGCAAAAACTGAGTTTTCGCTCCCATATTGAATACCCGTTAGTCTGGTATATACATTCCCTGGAACAAGGAAAAATAAATATAGATTTTACCGTCCCTTACAGCAGCTACAACAGAGCGCAGTAGTGTGACAGAGGCAGTGGTATGATATTTCCCACTGGAAGCTGATATACAACCTGTAATTGCTCACATTATATTACCTGACCTGGCCGTCTCTAACGCTGAGATTGAGGTCATTTGATGAAGTGTCTGCTCGGAGCCTGGACGCCGGGTCACAAATGTCAGCGCTTGTACAAAACCGTCCCCTGAACATCTATTCTCTTAATTGTGTCAATAAATTGTTGGTGAATTTTCAACGCCCCCGTGCTTGTAGGGACTATAAAAGTGTCATCACTTCCAAAAATACTACACCAAGCTGGTGCGTCGCAATCTAAATGCTAATGTGATCTTTCCCATGGTTTGTACAGCAGAGGGAACACTTTTAGACATGTTATTCTTGGGGGGTTTATTTCCACATTAAGGTCCCTTTGCTGCCCGCACCCAGCTCAGGAAACCATTATGTGAACCAATATCAGCTCACTAGGAACCAGTGACATCAATGAGGTTTAAGGAAATCATTTGCTGACCGTTTAGTGACAAATTTACTGATAGCCATCAATCTTACTGACACATTATTCCTGTGATATGCAAAGACGCATTTTTTTTTTTTTAAATCAGCAATTTACAGTAAACTAGATGTAGGGGGTTTGCAGAAACTTACATTTTACATTAATGAGTCACTGGGGAAGAATTAATTTGGGTTTGTGAAATAATTAAATTATAAATTGTACTACTCCATCATACATTATAACCTCATACCCAGCTTGTTACAAGCGCAATGTTTGTCATATCCAGCGGCGTTGCCATTTTACCAGTGATTTTTGAGGCGTCGGCAGAGAGGTAAGTAAAGTCTGTGCAGGGTGTGGGGTGTGCAGTGTGGGCCTCCTGGACCCAGGCCTGTTTGCGTCATATACCCTGCACCCATTACAGAAATGCCCATGGTCATATATGACTATGAGTATATTATATAGCCCAATGTCCGTCATGTAGGGCCCAGAATATACATTGTAGCACCATCTCCATTATGTAAGACTCAGAATGTC
Organism: Taudactylus pleione; assembly: GCA_031769625.1. Taxonomy (NCBI): domain Eukaryota; kingdom Metazoa; phylum Chordata; class Amphibia; order Anura; family Myobatrachidae; genus Taudactylus; species Taudactylus pleione. The sequence continues at coordinate 2,305,813 of JAUIMM010000139.1, read as the reverse complement.
CAGCATATTATACAGCCCAATGTCCATTAAGTAAGACTCAGAATGTCCAGCACAGTATACAGCCCAATGTCTATTATGTAAGACTCAGAATGTCCAGCACAGTATACAGCCCAATGTCTATTATGTAAGACTCAGTATACAGCCCAATGTCTATTATACAGCCCAGTGTCCATTGTGTAAGACTCAGAATGTCCAGCATAACATACAGGCCAATGTCCATTATGTAAGACTCAGAATGTCCAGCACATTATACAGCCCAATGTCTATTATGCAAGACTCAAAATGTCCAGCATATTATACAGTGCAATGTCCATTATGGAAGACTCAGAAAGACTCAGAATGTCCAGCATATTATACAGCCCAATGCCTGTTATGTAAGACTCAGAATGTCCAGCATATTATACAGCCCAATGTCAATTATGGAAGACTCAGAATATCCAGCATATTATACAGCCCAATGTCCATTATGTAAGACTCAGGATATCCAGCCTATTATACAGGCCAATGTCCATTATGTAAGACTCAGAATGTCCAGCCTATTATACAGGCCAATGTCCAATATGTAATACTTGGAATATCCAGCCTATTATACAGCCCAATGTCCATTATGTAAGACTCAGAATCTCCAGCATATTATACAACGAAATGTCCATTATGTAAGACTCAGAATGTCCAGCATATTATACAGCCCAATGTCCATTATGTAAGACTCAGATTGCCTAGCCTATTCTACAGGCCAATGTCCATTATGTAATACTCAAAATGTCCAGAATATTATACAACCCAATGTCCGTCACATCATGTGTAGCACAGAATTTCCAGCAAAATGTATAAATGTAATAAACAACCTGGAATATCTATATAATAAGCGAGAAAGCGTGTCTGTCTGTCCTTTATGCGCAGCCAGAGTTTTGGACCTAAAGTAGTTCCACCAAAATTTGGCAGAGTGATGTAGTTTGGCCACGAATAGGTTTTTGCCTACGTTTGTACTTTATCAGGGCCACCCAATCCATAAAAATGGGGACACTCTTAAATTACACAGGTTCCGGGGCTGATTCAAGTGAAAATTGGCAGTCTGCCAAAAACCTTTGTGAAAGCTACAAAAGTATCCTTTTATCTTCAGTCTGAGCAAGTGTCAAACTTTATGACTCATGCAAGTTCATATCAAATCCAGAGTTATGCTGAGTACACATTGTCAAATATATTGGCCAATCAATTGATCTGCCAATATATTGTGTGTGTGCGTCGGCCAGTGTGCACCAGCGATATGTCTGTGACAACATCGTTTACAGACATATTGCGTTGGCTGTGCTGCACAGCCGATGCCCATTATATCTGCAAATATACTGAGGCATTGTGCTATGTGTACGCGTGGTCAGCCGACCACCCGTACACTTGCTGCAGAGTCCATGAGTATGTCAGGTGTGTACCCAGCTTTAGTCCTTTTTAAAGTGACCAAATATATTAGTCAACCCTCTGTGTATGCATGCAAGGGCGTAACTAGAACTTTGGGGGCCACAAAGCAAGATCCTAAAAGTGCCCTCCCTAGAGGTTAAAAAAAACACATTAATTTGCCCCCACACAGAGGGCCTGATTCAGAGCCGGACGCTCTGACAGAGCGCTCGCTCAGAATCAGGGCCGTCCTTCTTGTTTTTCAGAGCGGCCTCCTGGCCGTTCGCATAGCTATGGGTGACCACCCACAGCTATAGCGAGCAGCCAGGAAGATGGTCGCGATGGTCAAGACCATCGTGACCATCGGGCTTGCGACGAGACCTTTGTGGTAGGGTCTCGTTGCCGCAAGCCCCAGAGTGCTTTCGGCTCTAACAGAGCCGAAATCTCTCCCACTGACATCACTTGTGATGTCAGTGGGGCCGGCCCAAGACGGTAGGCGTTCCCATGGGAACGCCTCCATCTGGGCAGCCACGCCCCTGGCCCGCCCACCAAAGGGGGCGTGCTGTCACTAAACATCGACAGCACGCCCCCTTTGGTACGAGACCTGGAGCGACGGATTGCCCGTTACTATCCGGGTCTCGCGCGTGGGTACGACGGAGCCGGCTCTGTCGTGCGCATGCGCACTGGACCACCATCGACCCCGCTCGCAAGCGGGTCTGAATCAGGCCCAGAGCCCATTCAGGTTATACCACACAGTAGTACCCCTTATACACATTATGCCACACAGTAGTAGTGCCCCTTATACATTATGCCACACAGTAATGCCCCTTACACTACACAGTATGCCACAGTAATGCCCCTTATAACATTATGCCACACAGTAATGTCCCTTACACATTATGCCCCCCCAGCAACTCACCTCCCTGTCTCCCTCCAGCAGCCTCTCGCCTCCCCCTGTGTGCCATCGGCAGCCAGCATTTGTGGATTTTGGCTGGGCTGCCAGCTAATTACAGCTGGCGCACCGGCAGGCAGCGACAGACATGCACAGACAGCGCCGGAGCAATTTGAATCTGGCGCCGGTCGCCAACCAATCGGAGGTCGCTGACCGGCAGCCAATCAGGAGCCGCCACTGGCAATCTCTTATTGCTTCGTGACTGGCGGTGCTGTCTCTCCATGTCTGCCTGCCAGTGCGCCAGCTGTAATCAGCAGCAAATCAACACCGCTGCCACCTGGGCCCCTCTTGGCAGCCCTGACTGGACCGGCCCATCATGTGTGCGTGACTAAGTGCCACAAGGGCAGCTAGGGCACCATAGCAGCCACACCCCTTGCACCCACGATAGTTACGCCACTGCTTGTATGCATGTTAGCAAACAGTGGGCTCCTTTTCAGGATCAATGGAATGGGGTTATAGGCGAGGACAATGCAAATAAAGGCTGCAGGTGTACGTCAGGGTCCAGTCTTCAACCCGGGCAACGCCGGGTATCCCAGCTAGACTGACATATTATACAGAGCAATCAATGGCCACTAATATAGTCTGGAAAATCCAGTAAATGAAAAAGTCAATATTCAGCATAAATAGCTGGGAATATTCAGCACATGGTATATAACACAATGGCCCTGATTCAGAGCCGGACGCTCTGACCAGAGCGCTCGCTCTGAATCAGGGCCCACCTCCATTAATATGGAGCGTCCTCCTGGACGCTCATATAGCTGTGGGTCACCACCCACAGCATATACGAGCGTGCAGGATGATGGTCGCGATGGTCTTGACCATCGCGACCATCGAAACTGCGAGAAAAGCCTGCGGTTGGGTTTTTCAACCACAAGGCCAGGAGTGATTTTGGCTCTATCAGAGCCAAAATCACTCCCACTGACATCACTAGTGATGTCAGTGGGGCCGGCTTCTAACGGTAGGCGTTCCCTTGGGAACGCCTACGTCTGGCAGGCACGTCCCCGGCACGCCCACCAAAGGGGGCGTGCTGTCAGTCACCATCGACAGCACGCCCCCTTTGATGAGACACTTCGAGCGATGGAAAGTCCTTCACTCGTCGGGTCTCGCGCATGCGCAGTGGGGACCATCAACCCACTTGCGAGCGGACAGCCGCTCGCGAGTGGGTCTGAATGAGGGCCAATGTCCTTTATATGCCCATCAGCATTAGCACCACACCAGTTATGATAATAGGAGGTACAGTGTATCTGTACTGAGCGCTGTTTTTGTTCCTTTTCAAATATTTAGAACGACATCATTATCGTTCAATCGTCCATTAATCGTGCAGTGATTATGCCGGCAACGACCAGCGATGCGCGCTCCCGCTTGTCATTATCGACATCTGTCATCGCATGAACATACTGCCCAACCTGACGATATCGTTCCGTGTGGGCACATCGTCCACTGCACACTATAATGAACGATAACGATGTCGTTATCGTTCAATTGTTCTTTCATCGTAGAGTGGATATGCACCTCTGAACTCTGCTCAGTCCACAGATGCCATGTACTGTAAGTTAATTATAAATAATCCTAGTAACATCTTCACAATTATTCTCTGAGCCAGTAGCCGGTTCCATAAAAACCTTCTTGCTAGAAAACAGAACTGCGGGAGCGGCGGCCATGTTGTCTGCTTCACACACAGGCCCTGATTCAGAGACGGATGCTCTGAATCTGGGCGTTTTTGTTTTTTTTGTGGCGACCACCCACAGCTATAGCGAGCGGCCAGGATGATGGTCATGATGGTCAAGACCATCGCGACCATCGGGCTTGCGACGAGACCCTTGTGGTAGGGTCTTGTGGCCGCAAGCCCCAGAGAACTTCTGACTCTAATAGTGATGTCATTGGGGCTGCCCCCAAACGGCAGGCGCTCCTTCGGGAACGCCTCTGTTTGGCCAGCCACCCCCCTGCCCACCTACCAAATGGGGCGAGCTGTCAGTGATGTAGCACCCATCGCTAGCCGGGTCTCGCGCATGCAGTGGGCAAACATCGACCCGGTTGCAAGTGCTCAGCGCTTGCGACCGGGTCTGAATCAGGCCCACAGTCCTTCAGCAAACCATCCAGAAACGTATATTATATAATACACACAGGGGCGTCTTAAGAGAGGAGGGGGCCCGTGTGCACTCCCCCATCCTCTCTTCCCGGTGGCCGGCAGCCGACTGACGCGGCTGGCCAGGCATTAGTAGACTCCGGGCACTAGAGTGTGCCCGGAGTGTACTATGCATGCGCAGAACGCCGGGAAAACGGCCACGGCGGTCATTTTCCGGTGTTCTGAGCAGTTTTGACACCCGCCGCGGGATCACGGACAGGTACGTTTAAAATAATATGGGAGCAGGGTGTGCGGTGCGGGGCCCCCCTGGACCCAGGGAGCCCGTGTGCCCCGCACACACTGCACCCATTATAGAGACGCCACTGAATACACACATGATATTACTGTCTATAAGCTCATGCTAGGAGTATCTGTATAACAGCCACCTGTGATGTCACAGCGTCTCGTCATTATGTCTATAAAGTAAATTAACGAAGGAACTGTGGAACCACCAAGGCCGCCATTTATCAATGATCACATTGCAACATGCGATTCTATCACCGGATGTATCATCCAGCACATGCAGGGACTTGGGCTCCGAAAGGATGGCATCCCTGCGATGTGCCCGGAGAGCTGCGAGGCTGCTGCACATGCCCAGTCCCGCCGACTGCACATGCACGGACGCCATTGCCGGGCAGGGCTCCGGAGGAAATCTCTGCTGGCTAATTATGCGCAGTGTAGCCCATAGGCCATCTGGACGGTAGCTGAAGGGGCCAATATGCGCAATGCATCGCATTCCGGATGTTGGTAAATTTTGCAGCATCGCATTTCTGTGGGGGATGCGGCTGCCTGCGTCAATGGAGGGATCGGAGATACCTGCTGCTTTCCAGGGGAAACTTAGTATCTGCCGCAAATACAGAATGATAAATGGGCCCCAAATATTTATAGTGAGGTAGATAAATGACAGCTAGGAGCTGATTGGTTGCTTTTTGTAACTTCTCCCCTTTAGCTCTCTCCAAGTCTTGAGACATCTCCCCCTTACTGCCTGTGTATCACAGACAAGCATCTCCTGGTTTGCGCTGGTTGCTTCCAATCTATTACTATACTTTCTATTTCAAGATACAGAGATAACAATGAATTCCTTACCTGTCTGTGAGCTGAACAGAGGTGAACGCCCAATATAACCTCCGGGGTGTGGTTCTGTGACCCGTCGTGCACACGCCCCTGTGATTCTGCAGTCACAGGGACGGAGCATGGTACCTCTGCAGACATGTCCAGTTATCCACCTCCTCTCCCTTCCGGGAATATAGTCCCAGTCACATCACTAGCCCAGAACTTATCATTTATAACTGAAGGTCATGAACAATAAGTTGTCTGACATAGTTTCCTGGTGACACAACCGTATTTCGGAGCCTCATTAGGCAGCAAGGCAAACCCCACTTTCATTGTTTACCAAACAGGAGGTGCCAGAAGCAATTTGTCTGTGAATAGGGGAGATAACTTGGCCCAGTCACTTCAGTGTTTGCTTTTCTTTAGATGCAGCGGGTGGAAAGTTTAGTCCCGTGTTGCCGCGACGGACTGTTTACTTTTTAATAAGTTGGTTCCTAACTATTTCTCATCCTGTCCAGCTCAATGTGACAGACAGAAGAGGCTGATAAAATAACCACAGAGCCCGAGACAAGATACAGGTTTTCCATGCCATTTGCAACAAAAATCCATATTAAAAAAAAAAAAATGACAGTAATTTGGGCCCCTCAGTGTCCACTGTGCCCTAGACAGGAGCCTAGATGCCTAATGGATGATCCGGCTCTGAGAGGCAGTGTAATGGTTAATGTGTGTAATTACCAGTCACCAGTTCTGCCTGTAATCAAAACTTGTGTTTTTCAAGGGATGCAGTTAAGCGGGCGCATGGCTGGCGGTCTCAATCCCGACAGCGGAATCCCGGCAAGGGATTTAACATAGGCGCCGAAATACCTACGCCTATGTAAATCCCAAAGCCGGAACGCCGAGGACGCCAGCCCAAACAAAGGTAAGTTTGAGGTGCCTTTAGTAGGGGGAGGAGGGATTAGGGGCTATAGCAGGGTTAGCGTTAGGTTTTTTTTTTTGGGGGGGGGACTAGGGTTAGGTACCACGGGAAGGTTAGAGTTAGGCACCCCTAAGAGGGTTAGGGGGGGGGAGAGGGGAGGGTTAGGTAACTTACCTGACGCTGTCGAGATTTCATCCTCTCGGGCTGACGCTGTCAGGATTTGAATCGCCGGCATTTCATTCCCATTCCGTTTTTCAAAGAATATGATACTAAGTAATATAAGGTTGTGTTCGGCTGACGACTTTTGTGTTGGTATATTTTTTTTAAACATTTTTATTTTTATTACCAAGTAGATCTTGCCGGCGGCCCTGTACGCTGTGGCTGGAAAGGAGTAACGGGCATGTAATGGGGTAGTCTCGTATAGGCAAAGTTCAGTGAGGGTGGGTCAGTGCAACCGCAGGCAATGCAGAAATGGACATAAGCGAAATACGCCTGCTCCCAAGTGTACCATTTGTACCAAGTATAGGCTGGCGCACGTTGGCATCGATGTATGATGATGAGCAGCCAACCAAGAGTACGGATAGGGAGCACAATGCGCTAGCACATACAGGGAGGGGGCATGGCTAAATCCGGGAGGTTGCCCGCCATATATCTCAATGGCCCTGAGCACAGAACCCTGATATCCGTTCTCTGCATCATTTCCATATACATTATATTTCCAGATCTTTACAACACAATACTACATCCAACTCACAATTATCTCCAAACACATAAATAATGAACAATGGAGCAAATTGCTGTAATGAAAGTTGAAAGGACCTGATGACTGCGTTTGTCACACTACATTGTATAACAACACTAGCCTCTCAGCCTGTGTTATAGCTGCATCACATTATTCTGGCTATACTGGGTGCAATTTTCTGTATATTTTATTATTATGGGCATACTGGGTGTAAATCTCAGTATCTCTTATTCTGGGTATACTTCTCAGTATGGGTTATTATTCTGGGAATACTGGGTGTAATTCCCAGTATATATTATTCTTCTATTATTATTCTGTGTATACTGGCTGTAATTGTCAGTATTAATATTCTGTACACTTAGTCCAAAATTCAAATATGGGTGTGGATCCCCTATTTGAATTTTGGACTACACTGCCGCCCCACCTCTGGAACCGCCACTGACAGGGAGTAATTTTCAGTATCTCTAATAATTCTGGGGATACTGAGCGATATTTTCAGTATCTCTTATTATTCTGGGTATATTGGGTGTAATTCTCAGTATCTCTTATTATTCTGGGTATACTGGTGTAATACTCAGTATCTGATTATTCTGGGTATACTGAGTGTAATTCTCAACATTGCTTATTATTCTGGGTGTACTGGGTGTAATTCTGAGTATTTCTTATTATGTGTATACGGGGTGAAATTCTCAGTATTTCTTCTTATTATGTGTATACTGGGTGAAATTCTCAGTATTTCTTATTATTCTGGCTATACTGGTTGTAATTTTCAGTATCTCTTATTCTGGTTATATTGGGTGTAATTCTCGGCATCTCTTATTATTCTGGGTATACTAAGTGTAATTCTCATTATCTGATTATTATGTGTATACTTTGTGTAATTCTCAGTATCTGATTATTCTGGGCATACTGGGTGAAATTCTCAGTATCACTTATTATTCTGGGTATACTGGGTGTAACTCTCTATATCTGATTATTCTGGGTAAATTGGGTGTGACTCTCAGCATCGCTTATTATTCTGGCTATACGGAGTGTAATTCTCTATATAATTTATTCTCGTTATATTGGGTGTACTTCTCAGTATCTCTTATTATTATGGGTATATTGTGCATAATTCTCTGTATCTCTTATTATTCTGGGTACATTATGAATACTTCTCAGTATTGCTTATCATTCTGGGAATACTGGGTGTAATTCTCAGTATCTGAGTATTCTGGGTATACTGGGTGTTATTCTCAGTATCTGATTATTCTGGGTATACTGGGTATAATTGGGAGTATTTCTTATACTGGGTGAAATTCTCAGTAGCTTTTATTATTCTGGCTATACTGGGTGTAATTTTCTGTATCTTTTATTACTCTGGGTATACTGGGTGTAATTTTCTGTATCTTTTATTATTCTGGCTATACTGGGTGTAATTTTCTGTATCTTTTATTACTCTGGGTATACTGGGTGTAATTTTCTGTATCTTTTATTATTCTGGCTATACTGGGTGTAATTTTCTGTATCTTTTATTACTCTGGGTATACTGTGTGTAAATCTCAGTATCTCTTATTCTGGGAATACTGGGTGTAATTCGTACTATCTACTATTATTTTATTATTATTCTGTGTATACTGGCTGTAATTCTCAGTATTAATATTCTGTACGCGTAGTCCAAAATTCAAAAATGGGATCCACACCAACTGCCACCCCAAACATCGCCGGCCAGTTGGTGTGGATCCCTTATTTGAATTTTGGACTATGCTGCAGCCCCACCTCTGGAGCCGCCACTGACTGGGAGTAATTTTCAGTATCTCTAATAATTCTGGGGATACTGAGCGATATTTTCAGTATCTCTTATTATTCTGGGTATACTGGGTATAATTCTCAGTATATCTTATTATTCTGTGTATACTGGGTGTAATTCTTAGCATCTCATTATTATGGTTATATTGGGTGTAATTTTCAGTATCTCTTGGTATTCTTGCTATACTGAGTGTAATTCTCTGTATATTTTATTCTGGTTATATTGGGTGTAATTCTCAACATCTCTTATTATTCTGGGTATATTGTGAATAATTCTCAGCATCACTTATTGTTATTATTCTGGGAATATTGGGGTAATTCTGAGTATTTCTTATACTGAGTGAAATTCTCAGTATCTCTTATTATACTGGTATACTGGGTGAAATTCTCAGTATCTCTTATTATTCCGGGTACATTGTGTGTAATTCTCAGTATCTCTTATTATTCTGGGTATACTGGGTGAAATTCTCAGTATCTCTTATTATTCTGGTATACTGGGTGTACTTCTCAGTATCTCTTATTATTCTGGGTAAATTGAGTGTAATTCTCAGCATCCCTTATTATTGTGGGTATACTGTGTGTAATTCTCAGCATCGCTTATTATTCTGGGTATATTGTGCATAATTCTCAGTATCTCTTATTATTCTGGGAATACTGGGGGTAATTCTGAGTATTTCTTATACTTGGTATACTGGGTGAAATTCTCAGTATCTCTTATTATTCTGGGTATACTGGTTGCAATTTTCAGTATCTCTTATTATTCTGGGTAGATTGGGCATGATTCTCAGTATCTCTTATTCTGGGTAGATTGGACATGATTCTCAGTATATCTTATCTTTTTATTCTGGGTATATTGTGAATAATTCTCAGCATCGCTTATTATTCTGGGTATACTGGGTGTAATTCTGAGTAGTTCTTATACTGAGTATACTTGGTGAAATTCTTAGCATTGCTTATTATTCTCTGTATATTGGGTGTAATTATCAGCATTGCTTATTCTGGCTATACTGTGTGTAATTCTCAGCATCACTTATTATTCAGGGTATTCTGGGTGTAATTATCAGTATCTGATTGTTCACTATACTGGGTGTAATTCTCAGCATTGCTTATTATTCTGTGTATACTGGGATTGATTCTCAGTATCTGATTATTCTGGGTATACTGGGTGTAATTCTCAGTATCTCTTATTATTCTGGGTACATTGGGTGTAATTATCAGCATTGCTTATTATTCTGGGTATACTGGTTGTAATTCTGAGTATTTCTTATACTGGGTATACTGGGTGAAATTCTCAGCATTGCTTATTATTCTGGGTATATTGGGTGTAATTCTCAGCATTGCTTATTATTCTGGGTATACTGGGAGTGATTCTCAGTATCTGATTATTCTGGGTATATGGGGTGTAATTCTCAGTATCTGATTATTCTTGGCATACTGGGTGTAATTCTCAGTATCTCTTATTATTCTGGTTACATTGGATGTAATTCTTAGCATCACTTATTATTCTGAGTATACGGGGTGTAATTCTCAGCATTACTTATTATTCTGGGTGTAACTCTCAGCATCACATATTATTCTGGACATACTGGGTGTAATTCTCAGTATCTGATTATTCTGGGCATACCGGGTGTAATTCTCAGTATCTCTTATTATTCTCGGTACACTGGGTGTAATTCTCAGTATCTTATTATTCTGGGCATACTGGGTGTAATTCTCAGTATCTGATTATTCTGGGCATACTGGGTGTAATTCTCAGCATCTCTTATTATTATTATTCTGGGAATATTGGGGTAATTCTGAGTATTTCTTATACTGAGTGAAATTCTCAGTATCTCTTATTATACTGGTATACTGGGTGAAATTCTCAGTATCTCTTATTATTCCGGGTACATTGTGTGTAATTCTCAGTATCTCTTATTATTCTGGGTATACTGGGTGAAATTCTCAGTATCTCTTATTATTCTGGTATACTGGGTGTACTTCTCAGTATCTCTTATTATTCTGGGTAAATTGAGTGTAATTCTCAGCATCCCTTATTATTGTGGGTATACTGTGTGTAATTCTTAGCATCGCTTATTATTCTGGGTATATTGTGCATAATTCTCAGTATCTCTTATTATTCTGGGAATACTGGGGGTAATTCTGAGTATTTCTTATACTTGGTATACTGGGTGAAATTCTCAGTATCTCTTATTATTCTGGGTATACTGGTTGCAATTTTCAGTATCTCTTATTATTCTGGGTAGATTGGGCATGATTCTCAGTATCTCTTATTCTGGGTAGATTGGACATGATTCTCAGTATATCTTATCTTTTTATTCTGGGTATATTGTGAATAATTCTCAGCATCGCTTATTATTCTGGGTATACTGGGTGTAATTCTGAGTAGTTCTTATACTGAGTATACTTGGTGAAATTCTTAGCATTGCTTATTATTCTCTGTATATTGGGTGTAATTATCAGCATTGCTTATTCTGGCTATACTGTGTGTAATTCTCAGCATCACTTATTATTCAGGGTATTCTGGGTGTAATTATCAGTATCTGATTGTTCACTATACTGGGTGTAATTCTCAGCATTGCTTATTATTCTGGGTATACTGGGATTGATTCTCAGTATCTGATTATTCTGGGTATACTGGGTGTAATTCTCAGTATCTCTTATTATTCTGGGTACATTGGGTGTAATTATCAGCATTGCTTATTATTCTGGGTATACTGGTTGTAATTCTGAGTATTTCTTATACTGGGTATACTGGGTGAAATTCTCAGCATTGCTTATTATTCTGGGTATATTGGGTGTAATTCTCAGCATTGCTTATTATTCTGGGTATACTGGGAGTGATTCTCAGTATCTGATTATTCTGGGTATATGGGGTGTAATTCTCAGTATCTGATTATTCTTGGCATACTGGGTGTAATTCTCAGTATCTCTTATTATTCTGGTTACATTGGATGTAATTCTTAGCATCACTTATTATTCTGAGTATACGGGGTGTAATTCTCAGCATTACTTATTATTCTGGGTGTAACTCTCAGCATCACATATTATTCTGGACATACTGGGTGTAATTCTCAGTATCTGATTATTCTGGGCATACCGGGTGTAATTCTCAGTATCTCTTATTATTCTCGGTACACTGGGTGTAATTCTCAGTATCTTATTATTCTGGGCATACTGGGTGTAATTCTCAGTATCTGATTATTCTGGCTATACTGGTTGTAATTTTCAGTATCTCTTATTCTGGTTATATTGGGTGTAATTCTCGGCATCTCTTATTATTCTGGGTATACTAAGTGTAATTCTCATTATCTGATTATTATGTGTATACTTTGTGTAATTCTCAGTATCTGATTATTCTGGGCATACTGGGTGAAATTCTCAGTATCACTTATTATTCTGGGTATACTGGGTGTAACTCTCTATATCTGATTATTCTGGGTAAATTGGGTGTGACTCTCAGCATCGCTTATTATTCTGGCTATACGGAGTGTAATTCTCTATATAATTTATTCTCGTTATATTGGGTGTACTTCTCAGTATCTCTTATTATTATGGGTATATTGTGCATAATTCTCTGTATCTCTTATTATTCTGGGTACATTATGAATACTTCTCAGTATTGCTTATCATTCTGGGAATACTGGGTGTAATTCTCAGTATCTGAGTATTCTGGGTATACTGGGTGTTATTCTCAGTATCTGATTATTCTGGGTATACTGGGTATAATTGGGAGTATTTCTTATACTGGGTGAAATTCTCAGTAGCTTTTATTATTCTGGCTATACTGGGTGTAATTTTCTGTATCTTTTATTACTCTGGGTATACTGGGTGTAATTTTCTGTATCTTTTATTATTCTGGCTATACTGGGTGTAATTTTCTGTATCTTTTATTACTCTGGGTATACTGGGTGTAATTTTCTGTATCTTTTATTATTCTGGCTATACTGGGTGTAATTTTCTGTATCTTTTATTACTCTGGGTATACTGTGTGTAAATCTCAGTATCTCTTATTCTGGGAATACTGGGTGTAATTCGTACTATCTACTATTATTTTATTATTATTCTGTGTATACTGGCTGTAATTCTCAGTATTAATATTCTGTACGCGTAGTCCAAAATTCAAAAATGGGATCCACACCAACTGCCACCCCAAACATCGCCGGCCAGTTGGTGTGGATCCCTTATTTGAATTTTGGACTATGCTGCAGCCCCACCTCTGGAGCCGCCACTGACTGGGAGTCATTTTCAGTATCTCTAATAATTCTGGGGATACTGAGCGATATTTTCAGTATCTCTTATTATTCTGGGTATACTGGGTATAATTCTCAGTATATCTTATTATTCTGTGTATACTGGGTGTAATTCTTAGCATCTCATTATTATGGTTATATTGGGTGTAATTTTCAGTATCTCTTGGTATTCTTGCTATACTGAGTGTAATTCTCTGTATATTTTATTCTGGTTATATTGGGTGTAATTCTCAACATCTCTTATTATTCTGGGTATATTGTGAATAATTCTCAGCATCACTTATTGTTATTATTCTGGGAATATTGGGGTAATTCTGAGTATTTCTTATACTGAGTGAAATTCTCAGTATCTCTTATTATACTGGTATACTGGGTGAAATTCTCAGTATCTCTTATTATTCCGGGTACATTGTGTGTAATTCTCAGTATCTCTTATTATTCTGGGTATACTGGGTGAAATTCTCAGTATCTCTTATTATTCTGGTATACTGGGTGTACTTCTCAGTATCTCTTATTATTCTGGGTAAATTGAGTGTAATTCTCAGCATCCCTTATTATTGTGGGTATACTGTGTGTAATTCTCAGCATCGCTTATTATTCTGGGTATATTGTGCATAATTCTCAGTATCTCTTATTATTCTGGGAATACTGGGGGTAATTCTGAGTATTTCTTATACTTGGTATACTGGGTGAAATTCTCAGTATCTCTTATTATTCTGGGTATACTGGTTGCAATTTTCAGTATCTCTTATTATTCTGGGTAGATTGGGCATGATTCTCAGTATCTCTTATTCTGGGTAGATTGGACATGATTCTCAGTATATCTTATCTTTTTATTCTGGGTATATTGTGAATAATTCTCAGCATCGCTTATTATTCTGGGTATACTGGGTGTAATTCTGAGTAGTTCTTATACTGAGTATACTTGGTGAAATTCTTAGCATTGCTTATTATTCTCTGTATATTGGGTGTAATTATCAGCATTGCTTATTCTGGCTATACTGTGTGTAATTCTCAGCATCACTTATTATTCAGGGTATTCTGGGTGTAATTATCAGTATCTGATTGTTCACTATACTGGGTGTAATTCTCAGCATTGCTTATTATTCTGTGTATACTGGGATTGATTCTCAGTATCTGATTATTCTGGGTATACTGGGTGTAATTCTCAGTATCTCTTATTATTCTGGGTACATTGGGTGTAATTATCAGCATTGCTTATTATTCTGGGTATACTGGTTGTAATTCTGAGTATTTCTTATACTGGGTATACTGGGTGAAATTCTCAGCATTGCTTATTATTCTGGGTATATTGGGTGTAATTCTCAGCATTGCTTATTATTCTGGGTATACTGGGAGTGATTCTCAGTATCTGATTATTCTGGGTATATGGGGTGTAATTCTCAGTATCTGATTATTCTTGGCATACTGGGTGTAATTCTCAGTATCTCTTATTATTCTGGTTACATTGGATGTAATTCTTAGCATCACTTATTATTCTGAGTATACGGGGTGTAATTCTCAGCATTACTTATTATTCTGGGTGTAACTCTCAGCATCACATATTATTCTGGACATACTGGGTGTAATTCTCAGTATCTGATTATTCTGGGCATACCGGGTGTAATTCTCAGTATCTCTTATTATTCTCGGTACACTGGGTGTAATTCTCAGTATCTTATTATTCTGGGCATACTGGGTGTAATTCTCAGTATCTGATTATTCTGGGCATACTGGGTGTAATTCTCAGCATCTCTTATTATTATTATTCTGGGAATATTGGGGTAATTCTGAGTATTTCTTATACTGAGTGAAATTCTCAGTATCTCTTATTATACTGGTATACTGGGTGAAATTCTCAGTATCTCTTATTATTCCGGGTACATTGTGTGTAATTCTCAGTATCTCTTATTATTCTGGGTATACTGGGTGAAATTCTCAGTATCTCTTATTATTCTGGTATACTGGGTGTACTTCTCAGTATCTCTTATTATTCTGGGTAAATTGAGTGTAATTCTCAGCATCCCTTATTATTGTGGGTATACTGTGTGTAATTCTTAGCATCGCTTATTATTCTGGGTATATTGTGCATAATTCTCAGTATCTCTTATTATTCTGGGAATACTGGGGGTAATTCTGAGTATTTCTTATACTTGGTATACTGGGTGAAATTCTCAGTATCTCTTATTATTCTGGGTATACTGGTTGCAATTTTCAGTATCTCTTATTATTCTGGGTAGATTGGGCATGATTCTCAGTATCTCTTATTCTGGGTAGATTGGACATGATTCTCAGTATATCTTATCTTTTTATTCTGGGTATATTGTGAATAATTCTCAGCATCGCTTATTATTCTGGGTATACTGGGTGTAATTCTGAGTAGTTCTTATACTGAGTATACTTGGTGAAATTCTTAGCATTGCTTATTATTCTCTGTATATTGGGTGTAATTATCAGCATTGCTTATTCTGGCTATACTGTGTGTAATTCTCAGCATCACTTATTATTCAGGGTATTCTGGGTGTAATTATCAGTATCTGATTGTTCACTATACTGGGTGTAATTCTCAGCATTGCTTATTATTCTGGGTATACTGGGATTGATTCTCAGTATCTGATTATTCTGGGTATACTGGGTGTAATTCTCAGTATCTCTTATTATTCTGGGTACATTGGGTGTAATTATCAGCATTGCTTATTATTCTGGGTATACTGGTTGTAATTCTGAGTATTTCTTATACTGGGTATACTGGGTGAAATTCTCAGCATTGCTTATTATTCTGGGTATATTGGGTGTAATTCTCAGCATTGCTTATTATTCTGGGTATACTGGGAGTGATTCTCAGTATCTGATTATTCTGGGTATATGGGGTGTAATTCTCAGTATCTGATTATTCTTGGCATACTGGGTGTAATTCTCAGTATCTCTTATTATTCTGGTTACATTGGATGTAATTCTTAGCATCACTTATTATTCTGAGTATACGGGGTGTAATTCTCAGCATTACTTATTATTCTGGGTGTAACTCTCAGCATCACATATTATTCTGGACATACTGGGTGTAATTCTCAGTATCTGATTATTCTGGGCATACCGGGTGTAATTCTCAGTATCTCTTATTATTCTCGGTACACTGGGTGTAATTCTCAGTATCTTATTATTCTGGGCATACTGGGTGTAATTCTCAGTATCTGATTATTCTGGGCATACTGGGTGTAATTCTCAGCATCTCTTATTATTCTGGGTATACTGGGTGTAATTCTCAGTATCTGATTATTATGAGCATACCGGGTGTAATTCTCAGTATCTTTTATTCCGAGTATACTGGGTGTAATTCTCAGTATCTCTAATTATTCTGGGTATACTCGGTGTGATTCTCAGTATCTCTTATTATTTTGGGTATATTGGGTGTAATTCTCAGCATCGCTTATTAATCGGGGTATATTGGGTGTAATTATTCGTATCTGATTATTCTGGGCATACTGGGTGTAATTCTCAGTATCTCTTATTATTCTGGGTATACTGGGTGTAATTCTCAGTATCTCTTATTATTCTTGGTATACTGGGTGTACTTCTCAGTATCTCTTATTATTTTGGGTATATTGGGTGTAATTCTCAGCATTGCTTATTATTCTGGGTATACTGGGTGTACTTCTCAGTATCTGATTATTCTGGGCATACTGGGTGTACTTCTCAGTATCTCTTATTATTCTGGGTATACTGTGTGTAATTCTCAGTATCTGATTATTCTGGGCATACTGGGTGTACTTCTCAGTATCTCTTATTATTCTGGGTATATTGGGTGTATCTCTCAGCATTTCTTATTTTGGGTATGCTGTGTGTAGTTCTCAGCATCACTTATTCAGGATATACTGGGTGTGATTATCAGTATCTGATTGTTCTCTATATTGGGTGTAATTCTCAGCATTGCTTATTATTCTGGGTATACTGGGTGTGATTCTCAGCATCACCTATCATTCTGGGTATATTGGGTGTAATTCTCAGCATCACGTATTATTCTGGGTATACTATATTAATTAACTCTCAGTATCATTCTTGGTATACTGGGTGTAATTCTCAGCATCTCTTATTATTCTGGGTAAACTGGGTGTAACTCTCAGCATCACATATTATTATGGGCATGCTTGGTGTAATTCTCAATATCTTTTATTCCAGGTATACTGGGTGTAATTCTCAGTATCTCTAATTATTCTGGGTATACCGGGTGTGATTCTCAGTATCTCTTATCTCTTATTATACTGGGTGTACTTCTCAGTATCTGATTATTCTGGGCATACTGGGTGTACTTCTCAGTATCTCTTATTATTCTGGGTATACTGGGTGTAATTCTTAGTATCTGATTATTCTGGGCATACTGGGTGTACTTCTCAGTATCTCTTATTATTCTGGGTATATTGGGTGTATCTCTCAGCATTTCTTATTTTGGGTATGCTGTGTGTAGTTCTCAGCATCACTTATTCAGGATATACTGGGTGTGATTATCAGTATCTGATTGTTCTCTATATTGGGTGTAATTCTCAGCATCACCTATCATTCTGGGTATATTGGGTGTAATTCTCAGCATCACGTATTATTCTGGGTATACTATATTAATTAACTCTCAGTATCATTCTTGGTATACTGGGTGTAATTCTCAGCATCACTTATTATTCTGGGTAAACTGGGTGTAACTCTCAGCATCACATATTATTATGGGCATGCTTGGTGTAATTCTCAATATCTTTTATTCCAGGTATATTGGGTGCATTTCTCAGTATATCTTATTATTCTGTGTATACTGGGTGTAATTCTCAGTATCTTTTCTTATTCTGGGTATACTGGGTGTAATTCTCAGTATCTAATTATTCTGAGCATACTGGATGTAATTCTCAGTATCTCTTTTCATTCTGTGTATACTGGGTGTAATTCTCAGTATCTAATTATTCAGAGCATACTGGGTGTAATTCTCAGTATCTCTTTTTATTTTGGGTATACTGGGCGTAATTCTCAGTATCTCTTATTACTCTGGGTATACTGGGTGTAATTCTCAGTATCTTTTCTTATTCTGGGTATACTGGGTGTAATTCTCAGTATCTAATTATTCTGAGCATACTGGATGTAATTCTCAGTATCTCTTTTCATTCTGTGTATACTGGGTGTAATTCTCAGTATCTAATTATTCAGAGCATACTGGGTGTAATTCTCAGTATCTCTTTTTATTTTGGGTATACTGGGCGTAATTCTCAGTATCTCTTATTACTCTGGGTATACTGGGTGTAATTCTCAGTATCTAATTATTCTGAGCATACTGGATGCAATTCTCAGTATCTCTTTTCATTCTGTGTATACTGGGTGTAATTCTCAGTATCTAATTATTCAGAGCATACTGGGTGTAATTCTCAGTATCTCTTTTTATTTTGGGTATACTGGGTGTAATTCTCAGTATCTCTTATTACTCTGGGTATTCTGGGTGTAATTCTCAGTATCTGATTATTCTGGACATACTTCTCAGTATCTCTTATTACTCTGGGTATACTGGGTGCAATTCTCAGTATCTAATTATTCTGAGCATACTGGATGCAATTCTCAGTATCTCTTTTCATTCTGTGTATACTGGGTGTAATTCTCAGTATCTAATTATTCAGAGCATACTGGGTGTAATTCTCAGTATCTCTTTTTATTTTGGGTATACTGGGTGTAATTCTCAGTATCTCTTATTACTCTGGGTATTCTGGGTGTAATTCTCAGTATCTGATTATTCTGGACATACTTCTCAGTATCTTTTATTATTGTGGCTATACTGGGTGTAATTCTCAGTATCTTATTATTTATGTGTGGGCCACAGGTCTCGTTCTATACAAGGGACGGATGCAAACAATAGAACTTTAGGTTATTGTGCTGCGTCCAATGCTGGTGTCATTATGAAGGTGTGTAATGGGCACAGAGAGGGGACCTGTGTATAACTAATAGCCCAGTGGCACTGGATATGTTATTCAGATGCTGGGCAGCTGGAGGAATACAGCAATAAATCAGCGTCAGGCCAAAGCGTGGCTTCTAAGTATAGCGCAATAAAATAACATGAGAGACGTACCTGCCGTAAAATGACCATCCTGCCGAGTTATTCAGAGACATCAAGCATCGGGAGTCTAGGGAGGAAGAAGAGAAATCACTTTTACTAGGGCGCACTGAACGGGCAGACTCCACTCCGTGACATTATCACACTGCGGGATATTGGTGACATGTGGTATACACAGCGTTATATAACCAGGACACTAATGTCATTAGCATAGCCGGCCCTACACAATGACTGCTAAGCCGTTAATGGCTGGAGATTTAAAGTCCCATTGATGAATTGAAGACGCCAGTTGCCCTTTACGTCTCCCCTGGAGAAACCTTCATTTAATTTTCCTCTGTCGTCCTCAGTGACCTGTGACAGGATCAGGAACAGGAGTTGTAGTAAAACTGCATCTTCCAGGGACATCCCCAAATGTGCTATAAAGTGTCATAGTGTCATGCTGGGGACAGAAATCATAATTACAGAAGGTCGTATCTATAATGGGTGCAGGGTGTGCGGTGCTCATGGGCCCCTGGGGCTCATTCTGCATCTCCAGCCACCTCATTTGTTACTTGGTCACAGGGGTTAGATACTGTAAAAATTGTCGGAAGGAGTGCGCCCCTGCGCGGCCTCGCTCCAGCACCGTACAGGTAGGACCAGGCCGGCGGTCGCTAGCACCCATTGGAGCTCAGCTAAGAGAGGTACCCATCACATTCCACATCACAGTATATATATAATAACACCGGCATGCTCAGCATGTTACTTTGCTAAAAAAAACATATAAAAGAAAATAAATTTACGTTTTCACAGTACAGAAGTGTCCGCCTTTCCTGCATGATTCATGGAAGCCTTGATAAATAGGCCCCACTATGGGGCATATCCAATTAGCCGCGGGGTTTCACCTACGGCTAATTCTCGTGCAAAAGTCCCGCGACGCGGCCATTAGCTATTCAATTAAATAGCTTTTTCCCCGCGTCAATAGAACGGGACTCTTGCGTGAGAACACACTGATTCCTCGCGAACTGCGGAATCAGTGTGTTATACTATGTCGCGCGAGACCGAACAGGGCGGCTTCACGCTGATTTTACCTCGCACCTACAGGAGGTGCGAGGTAAAGCCCGACAGCGGGGACTCACGCACGGGGTCTCGGGGACACCCACACGTGGAATCCCGCTAATTGAAACCCAACGAGCACGATAACTGGCTAATTGGATATGCCCCTATATGTCAGTAACAATGTGCCTGCGGGATTGTCCTATAGTCTGGGGGGTGGTGTTACTGATGTAAACAGGGTCAGTATTATTCCGAACAGCCTGAAATAATTTATCTAGCTAAATAGACAAAGCAGTAAGCAGTTAATCTGGCAGAATACAGGGAAGACAATAAATGTGCAGATTAGGAAGTGATTTATCATATTCTGCTCAGTTATGTGATAAATGGTAGCAATGTATAGCAGGGGATGGCAGGCTATGCTGGGCACAGGGGCTAACACTCGCAGCTCCACACTTGCCGGTGGAAGGTCACTGGTAGCCAGTCTCTGGGATCTGGTATAAAACATTTTCTTCTGTCTCTCACACCTGAATCTCTTGAAATAGACATTTCAGGTCTGGTTCCCAAACCACTTACAGAACAGCAAACCCAGAAATCCTGGAGCGCTATTGGCTGTAATCAGATGTCACAGGACTGCAGCTGTGGGATATTGGTCCTTAAAGCTGCTTTATCACCTAGGGCAGTGTTGGCTAACCTTGACACTCCAGCTGTTATGGAACTACATAACCCAGCATGCACTGCTACAGTTTTGCTATTAGGGCATGCTAAAACTGTGGCAGGGCATGCTGGGATATATAGTTCCACAACAGCTCGAGTGTCAAGGTTAGGCAACACTGACCTAGGGATACATTTTCCTTATGTGGCCCCTCCCCCTAGATGAGTAAAGGTGCGTACACACTAGACGATAGAGGAACGACTGTACGATTACGACATTGTAGTCGTACAAATCGCCGGCATGTTCAGGCGATGATTGTTGTTGAAAACGACCAGCGGGAGCGCGCATCGCTGGTCGTTTTCGATATTATACTGCACGATTTCTGAACGGTTAATGAGCGATTGAATGATTACGATGTCGTAATCGTTAAATCGCTCATTTTAATCGCCCAGTGTGTACGCACCTTAAGGAACCAAACAAAAGCCTTGGCCAAGAGATTGCTGTTTGTGATTGGTCCTCCCACTCGCGGCCTCTGTGGTTGGGCTGATTCTGAGTCTCCTGCTGCTGCGACAGCATTCCATAGTCGCGCCTGTGACTTTATGCCAATGCTAGTATAAACCCTTCCCCCGGTGTACCAGCGTGCGTCAGGTAGGAGATGCCCACTTTGTGCGTCTGGAGACGCAACCTTTGGACGCACCATCAGGACTTTCACCTGCCCCACGCTGTGTGCAGAATCTCCGTCAGGGTATGGCCTCTAATGTGAGCGACTAAGTGTCTGAAGGGGAGATGTACCAAGCCTTGGAGAGAGATAAAGAGGAAAAGTTGCAACTAACCAGCTTCTAACTGTCATTTTATAGACTGTGGCCCTGATTCAGAGCCGGATGCTCTGACAGAGTGCTCGCTCTGAATCAGGGCCGGTCTTTTTTTTTTTTTTAGAATGGCCTCCAGGCCGCTCGCATAGCTGTGGGTGACCACCCACAGCTATAGCGAGCGGCCAGGAAGATGGTCGCGATGGTCTTGACCATCGCGACCATCAGGCTTGCGATGAGACCCTTGTGGTAGGATTTCAGCTCTAACAGAGCCGGAATTTCTCCACTGACATCACAGTGGGGCCGGCCCCAAACGGTAGGCGTGATGTCCGTTTGGGAAGCCACAGACCCTCCGTCGTGCGCATGCGCTCTGGGCCACCATCGACCCGGTTGCGAGCGCTCAGCGCTTGCGACCGGGTCTGTATCAGGCCCTGTGTTAGATAAATGACAGCTAAGGGGCCTATCCTATTTTGGTTGGAACATGCAAAAAGTCTGCAAGTGGATAGACTGGCAAGGACCAGCGATGCACGTGCACGCTGGGTCCTTGCCGACCCCGACTATCTATCGAACATGCCCGTCTACCTGACGACGGTCGTCAGGTTCGGCATGTTAATAGATAGGGAGGTTGGGTTCCTGCACTGAAGACGTTCAGACTTTCATGTCGTTAAATGGATAGGCCCCTATAGACATTGATTGGTTCAAGTTGGGCAACTTCTGCACTTTATCTCTTTCTAAGGGGTATATTTACTAAAGTGCGAGTTTTTAGAAGTGTAGATGTTGCCCATAGCAACCAATAAGATTCTACTCACCATTTAGCTAGCACCTTCTAGAACAGGGGTGGGGAACCTTTTTTCTGCTGAGAGCCATTTTGATATAGATATGACAATATTTGCGGACCTGGTGCAGGCCACGCCCCCTCCATGTGATGTCACACGGGGCCAGGTCACAATCGGGCCGGTGATTACAGCAATCCCCGGAGCTTCCTGAGGATGTTCCGGGGAGCTGTAAAGGCAGCGGTGTGACTGTCTGAAGCATCCTAAGGACGCTCCAGGTGGTACTGCTGCATAGATTCTGGCTGTAGGGTGCCATTTTAGGCACCCTTCTAGCCAGATGAGGCTAACAGATACCATCGATAGTTTGCACCCCTCGATGGCCGCCGCTGCTGAAGGTATGGCGAGCCGCGGACCAATCCCAATGGGGGTGAGGCTTAGCGTGCACTGGGAGCGGGGCTAAGCTCCATCCCGTCAAAAATAAATCAGTAAATAACATTCTGCTCCCGCCAGCCCATCAATGGTTCGCACATCTGCGCATGTGTACGGTTTTTAGTACGCATGCACGAACCAGTCAGTGCGGCTGAAAATCGTTTGTACGCAATATATCGAGTGCCTGCTATTTTGAGTGACAGAATGAGGCGTATGTGGGTGGTAACAGGGGAAGGTGCTTGAAAACGGGGAGTGGAGATCAGAACGCAGGCGTGCTTAAAGGTCAAAACGGGCGTTTTATGGGTGTGCATAATTAACACAGCAGCGTCATTGACCACATCACTTGGTTTTTTTTAACTCAGAACTGCTCGCAAAATAGCAGTTGAAAAAACCAACCCCAAGAATAGCGAGCAGTTCATATCCTGTTCGATGTACTCGATTAATCTAATAAATAGCGGACATGACGTATGGTGCGAGCGGCCAGGGGGCGTTTTTAACAAATAAACGAGCGTATGTTTTGCTCGCTCGTTCAGACTTAGAGGTGTGAACAGACTGCAATGTGCGAACGGATCATTTGAATAGCCACCCTTTGTTTTTGAACGAACGCAAATAGCGAACGGCTCTGAATGAGGTCCTTAATTCAGAGATTTAAGGACACCTCCACTGTTTGCAGATCCACGCATGTGCAGGAGCCGCACTCCGCATTTGCACATCGGTCGCAGTGCCCCAAAGCCGCAGCATGATCATCACGCTGTTAGCATTTTGGGGTGGCAAACTCTGACAATTCCGGGAAATGTGGGCGTCGGCCCCGTTTTTCTTCCCGTGCCGAAGCCAGTGGCTGCATCCTTGGAAACATCATCGCTGGCCCTAGCAGCATGAATCTCCTGGACATCCTCAGTAACCGATGGTCACGCAGATGATCCGATGATGCATCCTCAATAAATTGTTCGGTTGTTACTCATCTAAAGATCCGCTGGGAAAATGGCTGCGCAGCGCCTCCCGCTAGCTCCCTGCTGTCTCGTTGCGGTTATTTCAGGTTGCGGCTGCTGATATTGCCGCTACCCCATTTACATTCCAGATCTTTACGCCCTGAAGACCTGCCTATGTCCCATAGCTGGTCAGTGTCGGCTGCGTCAGTGAGCAACCTGCCTAACACTGCATGGGACAGCGCCCGACAGAGCGCTCGCTCTGAATCAGGGCCGGCCTTCTTGTTTTTTAGAGCGGCCTCCTGGCCGCTCGCATAGCTGTGGGTGATCACCCACAGCTACAGTGAGCGGCCAGGAAGATGGTCGCGATGGTCAAGACCCTTGCGACGAGACCCTTGTGGTAAGGTCTCGTTGCGGCAAGCCCCAGAGAGATTTAGGCTCTCACAGAGAGTGATGTCAGTGGGGCCGCCCCCAAACGGAGGCGTTCACATGGGAACGCCTCCGTTTGGGCAGCCACTCCCCCGGCCCGCCCACCAAAGGGGGCGTGCTCTCACTCAACATCGACAGCACGCCCCCTTTGGTACGAGACCCGGAGCGACGGTTTGCCCATCGCTATCCGAGTCTCGCGCATGCGCACAACGTAGCCGGCTCCATCATGTGCATGCGCATTGGGCCACCATCAACCCGCTTGCGAGCACATAGCGCTCGCGAGCGGGTCTGAATCAGGCCCTCAGTAGGGATCGCAGCTGCAATTACGCAGACAGTCTCGCTGCAATGATATGCAAATGTCTGCGATCGCAAAGTAATCTCAGCACAACAGAAGGACGCCCACCTTACCTTACACACATCCGTAACGTTTAGCAAGACTGCAAAACCATGGGTAACATGGAGTACTATCACATCCTCACGCACACTTGCACAAGCTCTGACCTTACTCAGGAATTGCTAACTTCAGCGCACGCTATGAGTACTCGAGCTGTGTACAGTATCGCAGTGGCTAATTTATGCATGCCCCTGCAATGGCGTTTAAACGAACTGGCACCCCTGCGTTTCGCCGACCCCCCCCCGTCACCACCCCCAAACGGTACTTCCTGTCAATCACTCTGTGATGGCTCTGCGTAGTCCCGATCGCTGTGGAGTGTTTGCGCACTGCGATGCATGAACAGAACGCAGCAATCGGCCAATCACGTTGTCCTATCTGTATTTCCACTGTCTTTATATTGCAAATCACCTTTTATTGTATTGTGCATCATATAGTCACCTGTACTCATTATCTCATCCCATGCAATTGCCTTCACACTGCCTGGCTCAGATAAATATATAACACCTTTCCAGTGTTAGATTTGTTTGCTAACAAACCCTTATCACCTTGCGGTTACATTGCTCCACACCTATCCCAACGTAGCTATTTAAAGGAGTAAGCCCACGGCTGGCCCTGGACATAGGCGACCAAGCTACTTGCCTAGAGTGACCTAGCTCCAAAGGGGACGCCTAGGGTTACCACCCGTCCGGGATTCCTACAATCGGGAAATCCGCCAGACTGTTCAGAACACATATAAGTCAGGTGCATAAATATTGGGACATTGACAGAATTTGCATATTTTGGCCTCTATACACCACCACAATGGCTTTGAAATGAAACAAACAAGATGTGCTTTAACTGCAGACTTTCAGATTTAATTTGAGGGTAATTACATCCAAATCAGGTGAACGGTGTAGGAATTACAACGGTTTCTATGGGCTCTATTTATCAACATTATTTTTACTAAAATAATGTGAAAAAGGGTGTTTTCACACCCATTTCACATTATTTTAGTGTCACCTATAGTTATTACAGGGCAATTGGAGTAGAATTCGTAAAATTCTACTCCAAGCCCTAAGTATCACTTATTTTTAGTAAAGCAGATCGCATTTCCCATAACTGTAATGGGAAATGTGATCTGACCATAGTTACTAAAAATAAATGTGAAAAAAATACCGGGGAAAGCCCTGTGATAATCCAGTGTCTCCCCCGGTTACCGGCCTCCTGCCCTGCTCTAACGGGGAGAGCAGAGCCGGGAGTCGGTCCCAGTAATCAGCTGTGTGGTCTAAACAGACCGCAAGCTGATTACTGTAAAAAAAAAGAAAAAAAATAGTAAAAAAAAAAATTACCTGACTCCAGGGACCGGTGATCGGGCCTCCGGTAATGACTCCCCTCCGGTCAGCTGGTCTCCCACAGTGCACTGCTGCCCGGTCATCAGGTGATCGGGCCCCAGTGCAGTATGGGAGATCACCTGACCGCAGGAATGGAGAACGTCACCGGAGGCCTGGAGCATGCAGGTAAGTGTAAGTAAGGGAGGGAGGGTCACTGGGGGTCCGCGATCGCGGGGGGCGGGGCTTAGCGCCGGAGGGGGGGTAGCTGCGGCGAACAGTCGGCGCATGCGCGGGCACTTAATCACTGTATTTTTTGCGAAAATACCGTGATAAGGCTCCAAAGGGGATTAGCAGGGACAGAGCTTTATCGCAAGCTCTGTCCCTGCAAGGGATTTCTAGTAAATCCCTGTTATATTACCTGAATTCACAATGCGAATTCACTCGGTAATATCACACTTCAATCTGCATTACCAATGCGGATTGTAGTAAATAGAGCCCTATATGTGCCTCCCACTCTTTAAGGGGCCAAAAGTAATGGGACAAACTAAACAATCCTAAATCTAACTTTCACTTTTTAATACTTTGCTGCAAAATCCTTTGCAGGCAATTACAGCCTGAAGTCTGGAACGCATAGACATCACCAGACGCTGGGTTTCATCCCTGGTGATGCTCTGCCAGGCCTCTACTGCAAATGTCTTCAGTTCCTGCTTGTTCTTGGGGCATTTTCCCTTCAGTTTTGTCTTCATCAAGTGAAATGCATGCTCAATCGGATTCAGGTCAGGGGATTGACTTGGCCATTGCATAACATTCCACTTTTTAGCCTTAAAAAACTTTTTGGATGCTTTTGCAGTATGCTTCGGGTCATTGTCCATCTGCACTGTGAAGCGCCATCCAATGAGTTCTGAAGCATTTTACTGAATATGAGCATATACTACTGCCCGAAACACTTCAGAATTCATTCTGCTGCTTTTGTCAGCAGTCACATCATCAATAAATACAAGGGAACCAGTTCCATTGGCAGCCATACATGCCCACGCCATGACACTACTACCACCATGCTTCACTGATGAGGTGGTATGTTTTGGATCATGAGCAGTTCCTTTCCTTCTCCATATTCTTCTCTTCCCATCACTCTGGTACAAGTTGATATTTGTCTCATCTGTCCATAGGATGTTGTTCCAGAACTGTAATGGCTTTTTTAGATGTTGTTTGGCAAACTCTAATCTGGTTTTCCTATTTTTGTGGCTCACCAATGGTTTACATCTTGTGGTGAACCCTCTATATTCACTCTTGTGAAGTCTTCTCTTGATTGTTCACTTTGACACATATACACCTACCTCCTGGAGAGTGTTCTTGATTTGGCCAATTGTTGTGAAGGGGTATTTCTTCACCAGGGAAATAATTCTTCTGTCAACCACCACAGGTGTTTTCTGTGGTCTTCCGGGTCTTTTGGTGTTGCTGAGCTCTCCGATGCATTGTTTCTTTTTAAGAATGTTCCAAACAGTTGATTTGGCCACACCTAATGTTTTTGCTATCTCTATGATGGGTTTGTTTTGATTTTTCAGCCTAATGATGGCTTGCTTCACTGATAGTGACAGCTCTTTGGATCTCATATTGAGAGTCGACAGCAACTGATTCCAAATGCAAATGTCACACCTAGAATCAACTCCAGACCTTTTACCTGCTTAATTGATAATGAAATAACGAGGGAATAGCCCACACCTGTCCATGAAATAGCTTTTGAGTTGATAGTCCCATTACTTGTGGCCCCTTAAAAAGTGGGAGGCACATATAGAAACCGTTGTAATTCCTACACCGTTCACCTGATTTGGATGTAATTACCCTCAAATTAAATCTGAAAGTCTGCAGGTAAAGCACATCTTGTTTGTTTCATTTCAAAGCCATTGTGGTGGTGAATAGAGGCCAAAATATGAAAATTCTGTCAATGTCCCAATATTTATGCACCTGACTGTATGTGGCCTGCGCTGGGACTGGGCATCGGATCTCGCCATCGATGGAGGAGCCGCTTTTTAAATCTGGTGCTGACTGCGAACCAATCACAGCTCGCTCCTGACAGACAATCGGAAGCAGCCACAGTTCTGCCCATTTGCTCTAGTTTTTATTAGCCTGCGTGAGCGTAACAAACGGAGTACAACGGCAGAGGTGGAGTATAGAAGAGCTCCAGAAGAGGCGACCAGAAGAGGTGATCTGGCAGGAAGAAATTCAGATGCCCCGGAAGACAGAAGATTGGGCGAGACAGCAGAAAGAACACAGAAGATGCCGGGTCGAGCCAGAAGACTCCAGGAAGCATTAGATCAGTAGTCCCAGTGGGACACCCTTTATACCCGTTTCGTACTGCCATCAAGTAACCCGGGTTATTGCACAGGAGCGCGCAGCAACCCGGGTTGCTGTGCAGTGTGAAAGGGGCCAGTTGAAATAACCCAAGTCGAGCGACCCGGCATTTCAACTCGGGTAGCGAGCAGGGTTGAACACGAGTTCAACCCGGCTCGCGGTGCGGTGTGAACGGATAACCCGGGTCGAAGCAACCTGGGTGCCCGGTTCACTGCATAGGGAGAGCCGGCATTTGGAGATGATCCCATCTTCAAATGCCGGCTCAGCAGCGATGGCGGTGATGTCATCGACCCAGCATTAATGGCGGATCGGGCCGCCAGTCTGAAAGGGGTCTCAGGTGGGACGCACCCGGGATCGACGTGTGCACAAATCCCGGGTGCGACCTACCATTAGCGATGTGAAATGGGTATCACTCAACCACCCTAGACCACCACGGTGTTCAGCGTTAGGCCAGTGGCATGCTGTCGGGCAGTAGGCATGGTAAGGAGGCCGCCCTTTCACACAGAACCCGTGTCAGCCCTGCCAAATATGTGAGTCATTAGAAGTATACGTTTTGTTACAGGCTCACAAAGATGAGTAATGGAAAGTGGGTGTCAACGCTCCTCAGCCCCCAATGAGATCCTTACACTATAACCCAGGCCGCTCCTGTTCAGATAGCAGGCAACCCGCGTCGGACCCGGGAATAACGCTGGTAGCGACCAGGGTCAAGGTCCAAGCAGTTTGGACCTGGGTAGACCCTTTCACACAGAGAAAGGACTCGGGTTGACCTGACTTACCCCTTCAGTATCCTGGGCTAGAAGCTTTGTCTGAAAGGGGTATTATATAGCAATTCATTTAAATGCTTCAGATTTGAGTAAAGTTAGACAATAGCACAGGGTTCATTAAACTTGGCTAGAAGTCTGAGATTTGGCAGCCATGATGTTCGGCCATGGTAAGGGGGGAATGTACAGGGGTCAGAATCAAACAATAGCGAGAAGTTGTGTCTTTTACTAAACAGAGGGCAGTGGAGAGCCAAGCGCAGTGGACGGATTCAGATCTGCACGCAAACGTCATCTCTCATCAATTGCAATAGCGAAAATATGCTGTCATAGGGACGCCCACTGCTGTCTTCTCATATCCGTCCTACGACCTGCAACAGCGTCACCATCGGTAACATCGATGAGGATCTGGTAGCCACGCAGATTCTGAGCAAGTCTGACCTGTCTCAAACACTGCGGCTCTCCTAACACGCAGAGAGCGCTTATGCTGCGAAGGAGATGCTAATGTACGCCATACATACCTACTCTCCCGGAAGTTGTGAGAGGCTAACGATTTTTTGGGTAACCCCCTGCATCCCCGGAAGAGTAGGCATATCTACAGCATCCCACCCACTTCCAAGTGAAGTGGGCAGGATGGCGAGATTTTACAGGGTATTTTCGTGTCCGCGAGTAGTGGGTGGGGCTAAAATGCCACAAATCGTATCATTTAGCCCCGCCCCCTGCTTGCGAACCCACGAATCACGGTCTTTTTCTGTCATATGGGCGGGGCCTAATGACGTATACAGTCTGGCCCCACCCCCCGAAGATGTCACAGAATCTCCTCTCCAGGGCTTCTCCCAGGGAGGGGATTTAAAATGTCGGCAACTATGATGTATGGCCGCCCCTTGAATTGGCATTTAAAGTAGCAGTGCGCATGTGCCCAGATGGTCCTGCGACGATTGACCAAGTGAAGATTTATTCACATAGTGATCGACAGGCAGGGACCGTTCGTGAGAGGTAACTCGGAGGTGGCGACTATGACACAGACGTTTCACGACCGTTTTTGTGGTGTGTCTCAAACTGCGACCCCTTACACAGTTGTAAAGACTGTGGCGTCTCGGTTCTGGTGTCCAGTCAGTCTGAGTAACCATAGAGTTACCCAGAAGTTTGATGATCGACCGATGGTTGCATCTTTGCACACAAGCAGTGGATCTGAAATGCCACCATACAAGTGCCGGCGGCTGTCCCATTTGCGTCCATCTTGGAATGAGGTCCTGAGTAAATAAAAAGGCTCTCCATCAGCACCTAGTGGTCAACATGGGTACTGCGATTTATTTACATAAGCACATTTATTTATACTATTGCAGAGGGATCTCGTCAAATGTGATTACCCCAGTGTTACCCTGTCCCCGTATCCGATTCTGCAATTTAGGGTTATACTAAGTCTGCACATCTTCATACAGATCTACACAAGAAACACCTGACAGGACAAGTGAAGATTTTCCCAGTTGAGAGTTCAGCCTTACGTATGTCACCTTTATCAGTTTCACAAACCTTATTAATATATTATTGGTACCTTTCATAGCTGTGTAGATATCACGTCTCTGCCCTGCGTGCGTACTGTATGGAGAACAGAGGGGTTTGTTGTGGTCGGATACAGTTACACTATATTCTGTGCTATTCTATAAGACTGTGACGCTCCATGAAGATTGCATTACATTGCATGGTCCGTGTACATGAATAGGCCGTACAGTCCTGCCCAACAGAGCGTGCCTGGCGTGGTGCCGCTAATTCCCAGCGCTGACTCCCCGAGGATCAACAGTATCATCTAAAAGGTTAGAAAGAATCAACAAAAATCTGAACAGACTCTAAATATATATTCATTTGAAACTGAACAAAAAAAACACATTGGGCCTGGACTGGCCGGACATCCTGAGGGTAGAAAAAAAAGAATATAAAAGTCCCCCGGCACACTGCAAGAGACCAGCAATAAGATGTGATACTATATGAGAATGCAATCCAGGGATCTTTATTGCATATATTTACAAAGATATATTTAAGCACCGGGCAGCATCAAGGCGTCTCTGTACCGGTGTCCCTAACGCTACATGATAATAGCACCCACTTTGGGCATACTTGCTGTCTTTCAGCTCCCTCCTTCCGAGAGACTTCCATGGCATGGGGGGGGCGTGTTGCAGCAGAAAGGGGGCGTGACATGGTGATGATTCAGCATTAGGGACAGAGCATCGGGCATGATCGCTGCCTCGTCCCATCTTAACATTGCCGAGATTAACGGCATTGTAAAGCAGGGGGTGGGGCAACGATGTCGCATTTCAGCACGATCACACCCATGCTCCGCCAACAATGCTGGATCATCGCTGTGTCACGCCCCCTTTCTGTCGCGACACGTCTCCTCTTGGGTGTATGTATGGGGTTTTGGGGGTTGCAAGGGGGTGGCGGCCGGCCGGGAGATTTGCCTACTTTTCTGGGGGGCCCGGAGCGCCATCCCATTTCGGGAGACCCCCGACCATCCTGGTAGGCATGTATGACTCTGGGTCATGTAATTGCATACTGTTATGCCACATGATAATAGCATTAACATAGCTAAGTTGAGAGCCAACTCAACCTGAGGTACCCCAGAGACCTCCAAATAGCACTACAGGAACCAGCACACCCTCACAATGCTGGTCCCATACATGCCTCTCAGACCATTCCTGTGAAGGACCATTACGTTGATTTGAACAGCCACTATTTTATATTAGCCTGGGGGTTACTCAGATGTACGATGGACCGGCGATAATCGTGGCACAACTCAGATGTACGATGGACCGTCGATAATCGTGGCCAAACTCAGATGTACGATGGACCGGCGATAATCGTGGCCAAACTCAGATGTACGATGGACCGGCGATAATCGTGGCCATACTCAGATGTACGATGCACCGGCGATAATCGTGGCCAAACTCAGATGTACGATGGAACGGCGATAATCGTGGCCATACTCAGGTGTACGATGGACTGGCGATATTTGTGGCCATACTCAGGTGTACGATGGACCGGCGATATTTGTGGCCATACTCAGGTGTACGATGGACCGGCGATATTCGTGGCCATACTCAGGTGGAGACACTGCACCTGTCAAAGGACTGGTGCAAGTTTCAATGGTGCATCCAATGGTGGCGTCTACAGGCCTGATTCAGCAGTGGACGCTAATGCGATCGCAGCTGCAATTTCGCATGGAACGCAGGTGGGAGAATACGCTAATGCCTGAAAAGCGCAGCAGCCATAGAGACGCCCACTGCTGCCTTCTCATATCCGTCCAATGTCGCCCTCCTGCGTAAACATCGGTACCATCGACGCACATCCAGCAGTCACGCAGCATGTACGGCAGGTCTGACCAGCTGCAAACACTGCCGCTCTCCTCGCACGCTGAGAGGTCTCATGCTGCGAATGCAATCGCCATGGCCAATTTATGCACGACCATGAATTGGCGTTTACATGGTCAGACACGCCTGCGTTTACCTAACCACCCCCCGGTACCTCCCCCAAACGCTAAATACCGGTCATTCTTTGTGAATAGATCCTCTATTCATACGTAATCGCAAAGCAATCACGATGGGTGCGCAATGGCAAATAATCGCTCATTCTGCGTAAATATTGGCATTGCTTCAGCTGCTGAATCAGGAACTAAATAGGCACCAAGCGGCATTTCAGCAACTACGGGCGCTGGTAATGGGCGCCTCAGTCACGTTTGAACGCACGGATGTACACCACGGACGGGCTCTGTGGCGGCATTAGCATGATGTCACAGGTGCATCTGCGGCGGCAGTAGACGGAGATATACGGACGGGCTTCATCCAACTCAGAATCATCCCTTACATATCATGGATACCAGCCTTTCCGGCAAACACCAGAATTGTCAGACCTCCCGTCCGGCAATAAAAACTGCATAAATTTCTTTCATCATTATAGATAACCAAATAACCACCGCGGGTTCAGAGTAAGCACCGGTGTTAGTAATGCAGGTTGGCAGAGGGCCTGATTCAGACCCGCTCGCGAGCGCTGAGCGCTCGCAAGCGGGTCGATGTTGGGCCAGAGCGCATGCTCACGATGGACCCGGCTCCGTCGTGCGCATGCGCAAGATCCGGATAGCGACGGGCAAGCCGTCGCTATGGGTTTCGCTACAAAGGGGGCGTGCTGTCGATGTTAAGTGATAGCACGCCCCTTTTTGGTGGGCGTGCCGGGGGCGTGGCTGGCCATACGGAGGCGGTCCCATGGGAACGCCTACCGTCTGGGGCCGGCCCCACTGATATCACAAGTGATGTCAGTGGGAGTGCTCTCGGCTCTGATAGAGCCAAAAGCACTCCAGGGCTTGCGGCAGACGAGACCCTACCACAAGGGTCTCGTCGCAAGCCCGATGGTCTTGACCATCGCGACCATCTTTTTGGCCGCTCGCTATAGCTTTCGGTGGTCACCCACAGCTATGCGAGTGGCCAGGAGGCCGCTCTAAAATCAGGAAGGATGGCCCTGATTCAGAGCGAGCGCTCTGTCAGGTCAGAGCGTCCGGCTCTGAATCAGGCCCAGAGGTCGAGCACCAGGTCTATCTCATATATGGATACAGCAGAGATCTGGCAGAGCGTTTGGTGATGATGTCTCCTACAAGCTCTGCAGCACTTACTAGCTCAGAACCCGTGTATCCGCCTCCACCCTGGGGTCAGTCATGCAGCTCCTGGGCTCAGGTTCATCAGATTATATTCAGGGTGGGAAATGACTGGCCCTCGACACCCGTTTTCTAGTGGTAACGCTTATGGATTTTTATCTCACACCCAGCCCACGTGTCGCTCGCTGACCGTGTGCATTCGGGTTTATCATTTGTTCTTATATTAAACTCTGCTCCGTTCATTTAAAAAGGAATCTTGTTCTGGGGATTCATTTATTGCTAAAGCATTTCTCCATGGAACGCACTATAAATAGGCACAACTGCGCAAATGTGAGTGAAGGAACGAAGATCGTTTGCGCTGGATTGTAAATGATTGTTTTAGGGACGGCCATCGACAGATGATGGTAATCAACCGCCTACGGATATCTATCGATGGTCAAGGGTTTTTCCATCTATGGCAGAACTCAGCTGGTGACATGGCAAAGTGTTTTGCCCGTCCCCCTATTGTGTGGCGCTTAGCCCCGCTCCTTTCCCTGATTGGCCAGCCACATTCATGTGTCAGGTAGTGATGACCGTCGATGGTTAAACATTCAATGTCTATCCCCATGTATGTGTGACCTGGACATATACCATGATATACCCACTAACATCTCCGTGACTTCAACTAACCCATGGGGCCAGTCGCCCACATTTCCGATATTTCCGCAACTGGTCGATGTTTTTCAACTGTGCATGCATCTAAGTAGCTACACAGGCACACAGCGCAGGCGTCCCGTGGTGTGTACGCACAGAGGCGCAGTAGTGATTGAGATGTGACCACGCCCCCTTAGGATTTGTTTCCCCCCAAAAAACTAAAAACTTTAGCAGCACCGCTATGCTGGGAAAAGGGGCGCTGTGAGCCCCCCAGGCCGGCGCAAAGTCGCGCGGGGGGCACGATCAGTGGAATAGGAGACTCCTGTGACTGCTCAGCAGCCGCAAGCAGCCTCCCACTGCAGCCCAGCACACAACAGTGTGTGCTGGGCTGCTGTGATTTAAGAGGGAGGAGGAGCACGTCGAGACCCCCGCCGGGCCCCTTAAGCAGCCTGGAGCCGGGCAATTAGTACTCGCTCCCTCCCCTCTCGGCGCCCCTGCTTATAACTTATAAACATCTTCTTTGTTTTTTGTTAGAATCTTTATAGTTAACACTCACCAGCTTTGTGGAGCTCCCTGGGACTACAGAGACGAGAGATGAAGCAGCAACAGCTCAGCCTCGCTTCTGTACAGTCAGACACCGCTTTCAGAGCTGGGGGCGGGGCCACACCACGGGCAGTAAGTTGCACAGGAAGAGAGCTAATAGAGGCATGCCTCTTAGTATGCGGGGGTGTGCCTTGACCACTGATGGACAGGTTGGGTATGATATCCCGGCAGCCAGGGCCGGCTCAGGGTGTTCAACTAGTGCAATAGAACAGGGGTGCCACCCCATAGAGGGCACACCCCTCCCCAACATCCCGATTTCAGCGGGACAGTACTGTCCCACTGTTCCACCCGTGGGCCGAAGTGGCCCGCGGGTGGTCAAATCGGGAGGTTGGGGAACCCCACTGCCGCAGCTGTGCCGGACCCCGGAGTGGCTGAATGGATGCTGTGCGCATGCGCACGGCATCCATTCAGTGCTGGAGAGGGCTGGGGGAAGCCCAGCTAGTGGCGGAGTGCTGGGCTTACCCCCAGCCTGACGTTATTTGGAGGCGTGCTATGCGGGCACGCTTCCAAATAACGTCACTTAGGGGGCGTGACCTACAGTAATTAGGCCCCACCCCCATTTTCGATCGCGAGTATTGGGCGCTATTAACTGAGCCGGCACATGGTGCGCCGACCCCTGGAGCCAGCCCTGCCAGCGGCTGAATAGTCAACGGTACAAATACAGACGCCAAAAGCCTAACTGTTGAAAATCCCGACTACAGGACCAAGATCCCCGACACCGGCTTCCCGAAGAGGATGAAGATACCAGCATGCCTGCGTTCGCCCGACCATCCCCCCGTCACCACCACCAAACGGCACTTCCTGTCAATCACTGCGTAGTCTCTGCAATCGTAATTCCCATCGCAATTGCTTGTTCGTGCACGGCGATGCATGCGCATGTGCAGAACGCAACAATCGACCGATTGCGTGCGTATTAGCAACTGCGTTCCTTGCTGAGTCAGGCCCACAGCGAGTGGGGGGTGAGACAGACTCCCAGCACTCAGACCCATCTCCATGTGTGCACCCCCAGCCATTCACCTCTTTTTAACTTCTTTTTATGAAATCTGAAAATTTCCCCTGTAGAAATTATGCGTTTGCCCCTGGGTGGAGGTGGGAGGGGGGGCACAGGGAGGGGGACTGGACAAAAATGCAGGTTCCACAATTGTGAAAGAATGTCAAGTGTCTTTTTACTTTACTAAAAAATCTTAGACATTTGCTGTATGACGAGAAGTCAATAATAGTACACAGGATTACAAGCTACAGAGGAGCCACGACAGAAATAGAGATCAGCAATGCAAATAATTTCACTGAAACCTTTAAATTATACTCCTTACATCCCAGCTTCGGAGCTCTTCAAATCGGGACTGTGAAAGGGGAAGTAGCCACAATGGGGGCTGGGCCACACACCAGGGCTGCACCTGCCAATGTGCAGCTCCTATGCAGAGAAGCAGTGAACACAACTAGGGATGGCCATCGATGGTCTCCATTGACAGTTCCATTGGTGGTTTACATCAATCGCAGCAAACCATCAACCGGACACCACTGATGGTTTACACTATCAACGGCCCTCAGTGCAGTGGCTGGATGCGGGACTTGGCGGAAACTGGATCAATCACAGGAGGTGGGGAGTTTTGTGAGGTACAATGGAGGCGGAGCTGAGTTCTGTGCACCAGAGGAGGGAAAAAAAACACCAACGGGCTCTCTGCCATCGATGGTGAAGTACCATCTGCTCTCTGCAAAAACCTTCGACTACCGGTGACTAACCATCGATGGTTGTTAACGATTGATGAACGATGGCCATCCCTACACCGAACATATATTTTAGATTTTAGATCGACGGGACAAAGAGTCCGCTACTGGTTGGGTGAACCTCACATCAATACAATTTTTTCTATGTAACACCCACACAAATTATAGCTTTGTTTTCTCCTTCAGAATATTTTAATCCTGTTGACGTCATGAATGCCACTTTCTGTTGTCAGTATTATGAATGTGAACATTATCACTGATCATGGCAGCCCAGCCCCCTCATTGCAACATCACAATGACATATTATCATCCTGCAATGGCCCTAGCACATAAGGACCTCACCTGCGGCTCTAGCTGTGCCTGATCCATCATCACCCTGCTATTGCCCTAGTACATAAGGACCTCACCTGCAGCTCTAGCTGTGCCTGATCCATCATCACCCTGCTATTGCCCTAGCACATATGGACCTCACCTGCAGCTCTAGCTGTGCCTGATCCATCATCACCCTGCTATGGCCTTAGCACATATGGACCTCACCTGCAGCTCTAGCTGTGCCAGATCCATCATCACCCTGCTATGGCCCTAGCACATATGGACCTCACCTGCAGCTCTAGCTGTACCTGATCCATCATCACCCTGCTATGGCCCTAGCACATAAGGACCTCACCTGCGGCTCTAGCTGTGCCTGATGTATCATCACCCTGCTATGGCCCTAGCACATATGGACCTCTACTGCGGCTCTAGCTGTGCCTGATCCATCATCACCCTGCTATGGCCCTAGCACATAGGGACCTCACCTGCAGCTCTAGCTGTGCCTGATCCATCATCACTCTGCTATGGCCCTAGCACATAAGGACCTCACCTGCAGCTCTAGCTGTACCTGATGCTTCATCACCCTGCTATGGCCCTAGCACATAAGGACCTCACCTGCGGCTCTAGCTGTGCCTGATCCATCATCACCCTGCTATGGCCCTAGCACATAAGGACCTCACCTGCAGCTCTAGCTGTGCCTGATCCATCATCACCCTGCTATGGCCCTAGCACATAAGGACCTCACCTGCGGCTCTAGCTGTGCCTGATCCATCATCACCCTGCTATGGCCTAGAACATAAGGACCTCACCTGCAGCTCTAGCTGTGCCTGATGCATCATCACCCTGCTATGGTGGTCCTAGCACATAAGGACCTCACCTGTAGTTCTAGCTGTGCCTGAGGCATCATCACCCTGCTATGGCCCTAGCACATAAGGACCTCACCTGCAGCTCTACCTGTGCCTGATCCATCATCACACTGCTATGGCTCTAGCACATAAGAACCTCACCTGCAGCTCTAGCTGTGCCTGATGCATCATCACCCTGCTATGGTCCTAGCACATAAGGAACTCACCTGCGGCTCTAGCTGTGCCTGATGTATCATCACCCTATGGTCCTAGCACATAAGGAACTCACCTGCGGCTCTAGCTGTGCCTGATGCATCATCACCCTGCTATGGTCCTAGCACATAAGGAACTCACCTGCGGCTCTAGCTGTGCCTGACGCATCATCACCCTGCTATGGTCCTAGCACATAAGGACCTCACCTGTGGCTCTAGCTGTCACTGACGCATCATCACCCTGCTATGGCCCAAGCACATAAGGAACTCACCTGCGGCTCTAGCTGTGCCTGATGTATCATCACCCTGCTATAGCCCTAGCACATAAGGACCTCACCTGTGGCTCTAGCTGTCACTGACGCATCATCACCCTGCTATGGCCCAAGCACATAAGGAACTCACCTGCGGCTCTAGCTGTGCCTGATGTATCATCACCCTGCTATAGCCCTAGCACATAAGGAACTCACCTGCGGCTCTAGCTGTGCCTGACGCATCATCACCCTGCTATGGTCCTAGCACATAAGGACCTCACCTGTGGCTCTAGCTGTCACTGACGCATCATCACCCTGCTATGGCCCAAGCACATAAGGAACTCACCTGCAGCTCTAGCTGTCACTGACGCATCATCACCCTGCTATGGCCCAAGCACATAAGGAACTCACCTGCAGATCTAGCTGTGCCTGATCCATCATCACCCTGCTATAGCCCTAGCACATAAGGAACTCACCTGCGGCTCTAGCTGTGCCTGACGCATCATCACCCTGCTATGGTCCTAGCACATAAGGACCTCACCTGTGGCTCTAGCTGTCATTGACGCATCATCACCCTGCTATGGCCCAAGCACATAAGGAACTCACCTGCGGCTCTAGCTGTCACTGACGCATCATCACCCTGCTATGGCCCAAGCACATAAGGAACTCACCTGCGGCTCTAGCTGTGCCTGATGTATCATCACCCTGCTATAGCCCTAGCACATAAGGACCTCACCTGCAGCTCTAGCTGTGCCTGATGTATCATCACCCTGCTATAGCCCTAGCACATAAGGACCTCACCTGCAGCTCTAGCTGTGCCTGATCCATCATCACCCTGCTATGGCCCTAGCACATAAGGACCTCACCTGCAGCTCTAGCTGTACCTGATCCATCATCACCCTGCTATGGTCCTAGCACATAAGGACCTCACCTGCAGCTCTATCTGTGCCTGATCCATCGTCACCCTGCTATGGCCCTAGCACATAAGGACCTCACCTGCAGCTCTAGCTGTCACTGACGCATCATCACCCTGCTATGGCCCTAGCACATAAGGACCTCACCTGCAGCTCTAGCTGTCACTGACGCATCATCACCCTGCTATGGCCCTAGCACATAAGGACCTCACCTGCAGCTCTAACTGTGCCTGATGTATCATCACCCTATGGTCCTAGCACATAAGGACCTCACCTGCGGCTCTAGCTGTGCCTGATGCATCATCACCCTGCAGTGGCCCTAGCACATAAGGACCTCACCTGCGGCTCTAGCTGTGCCTGATGCATCATCACCCTGCAGTGGCCCTAGCACATAAGGACCTCACCTGCGGTGAGGTAAATGGCTGGGGAGGCACTGGCTAGTATCAGAGCCTGATTTACAGATACATATATGAACATGTGGGCATTATACAAATGTGGGCAATATTCAAAGGTTCAGCATCTTCATGTGGGCAGTGTATAGTACTGGAAATTTGGTGAGTTGTGATCAGGGATGTTCGAAAAAGGTAGACGGGGAGGCAGTGCCTCACCTGCCATACACTTTTTACTCCAGAGTTTTAACTATAAAAATTATTAGAATAATACAAAGAAGATATTTATAATATTTTCTATATTTATTTTGTTTATAAT
Source organism: Taudactylus pleione (assembly GCA_031769625.1). Lineage (NCBI taxonomy): Eukaryota > Metazoa > Chordata > Amphibia > Anura > Myobatrachidae > Taudactylus > Taudactylus pleione. Next base: position 2,265,810 of record JAUIMM010000139.1, on the reverse strand, counting down.
TTTTATAGTCAAAACTCTGGAGTATACCTAGGTTTGACAGGTGAGGCACTGCCTCACCTGACTGCACATAACTAGAACATAGGGACCTCACCTGCAGCTCTAGCTGCGTCTGATGCATCATCACCCTTCTATGGCCTATCTTAATAACCCTGTGGAAATAGCCGGAGCTGTGATGAAAGTCACACGTCCCTAAGCGTTCGTGGCTCTCCGGCCATTGTGGGACGAGGCTGGCAATGTATTCTGGGAAGCCCACAAACGCTGGACAACCACAGCAGATACCTAACGAGGCTGGCAATGCATTCTGGGAAGCCCACAAACGCTGGACAACCACAGCCGATACCTATTCTTGCAAGAACAGCTGATTACATCCTCTGCTGATTCCCAGAGTGTGACTGTCGCACGGGCTGGATGGAGATGGTAAATGTTTGAAGAGGTCACGTCGTGTTTTGCCGGTTCAGGAGGGCAGCGTGTAATACAGTACAGCACTTTGAATGAATTCAGGTTACAGATGAGGTTATTAAATGACCCTGGAGAGATGCAATTACATGGGATTAAAAGACACTTAAACTATCAGAGTATTTCATGGTCCTGTCAGCAATACCAAGGTTACTACGGATGAATCCGGGGCCCTCAACATTCAGCTACAGAAGAAAAATTAAATATATTTGATCGCTCACTTATATAAACAGCTCTAAAAAAATGCAAATGCTGTATGTATGGGACCTGTCCTGTGTATGTAAGGGGCCTGTGCTGTGTATGTAAGGGACCTGTGCTGTGTATGTAAGGGACCTGTGCTGTGTATGTATGGGACCTGTGCTGTGTATGTATGGGACCTGTGCTGTGTATGTATGGGACCTGTCCTGTGTATGTATAGAACCTATCCTGTGTATGTATGGTACCTGTCCTGTGTATGTAAAGAAAATATCCTGTCTATGTATTGGACCTGTCCTGTGTATGTATTATTATTATTATTATTGTTATTATTATTATTATTATTATTATCCTTTATTTATATGGCGCCACAAGTGTTCCGCAGCGCCTTACACAGTACATAAACAAATAGGATGACAAGTGACTTACAGTACAATACAATACAGGACCAGGATAATATACATTGCTACATTAGCGACCATAACACCCAGATATACAACAGAGCGTAAGCAACCAAGTGTTAGGTGCCCTGGTGGGGGGTAAGAAGTAGGTGAAAGTAAAGTACGGAGAAGCACAAGAGGGTAGAGGTCCCTGCTCGTAAGAGCTTACATTCTAAAGGGGAGGGGCAGACAAACAGGGGTGACACAGATGGGGTAGATGGGGAGGAAGGAACATGTAGCAGGGAGTTAGGATGGGAGCTGGAAAGCATTGATGAAGTAGTGGGTTAGGATGGGAGCTGGAAGGCATTGATGAAGTAGTGGGTTAGGATGAGAGCTGGAAGGCATTGATGAAGTAGCGGGTTAGGATGAGAGCTGGAAGGCATTGATGAAGTAGTGGGTCTTGAGAGCCCGTTTGCATGATTGTAGAGAGGAGGAGAGTCTGATGGGGAGAGGGAGTGAGTTCCAAAGGTCGGGAGCAGCACGGGCAAAATCTTGGAGTCAGGAGTGGGAGGAAGTAATCAGTTGACAGGAGAGGCGGCGTGTATTAGTTGAGCGAAGGGGGCGGACAGGAGAGTGGAGGGAGAATGTATGGGACCTGTCCTGTGTATGTATGGGACCTGTCCTGTGTATGTATGTATGTATGTATGTATGTATGGGACCTGTCTTGTGTATGTATGTATGGGACCTGTCTTGTCTATGTATGTATGTATGGGACCTGTACTTTGCATGTATAGGACCTCTCCTGTGTATGTATGGGACCTGTCCTGTGTATGTATAGGACCTGTCCTGTGTATGTCTAGGACCTGTCCTGTGTATCTGTGGGACCTGTCCTGTGTATGTATGGGACCTGTCCTGTGTATGTATAGGACCTGTCCTGTGTATCTGTGGGACCTGTGCTGTGTATGTCTAGGACCTGTCCTGTGTATGTATGGGACCTGTCCTGTGTATGTATGGGACCTGTCCTGTGTATGTGTGGGACCTGTCCTGTGTATGTATGGGACCTGTCCTGTGTATGTGTGGGACCTGTCCTGTGTATGTATGGGACCTGTCCTGTGTATGTATGGGACCTATCCTGTGTATGCATGTGATCTGTCCTATGTATCTGTGAGACCAGTGCTGTGTATGTGTGGGACATGTCCTGTGTGTATGTGGGACCTGACCCGTGTATGTGTGGGACCTGTCCTGTGTATGTATAGGACCTGTCCTGTGTATGTAAATAAGACCTGTCCTCTGTATGTATGGGACCTATCCTGTGTATGTGTGGGACCTCTGCTGTGTATGTGTGGGACATGTCCTGGGTATGCATGGGACCTGACAGGTGTATGCGTGGGACCTGACTTGTGTATGCGTGAGACTTGTCCCGTGTGTGCGTGGGACCTGTCTCGTGTGTGTGTGGGACCTGTCTCGTGTGTGCGTGGGACCTGTCTCGTGTGTGTGTGGGACCTGTCTCGTGTGTGCGTGGGACCTGACCAGTGTATATCTGCGACCTGTTCCGTGTATGCGTGAGGCCTGTCCTGTGTATGCGTAGGGCCTGACCCATGTATGCGAGGGACCTGACCTGTGTGCGCGTGGGACCTGGCCGTTGTGTGTGCGTGGGACCTGGCCCGTGTATGTGTGGGACCTGTCCTGTGTACTGTATGTATGGGACCTGTCCTGTGTATGTGTGGGACCAGTCCTGTGTATGTGTGGTACAAGTCCTGTGTATGTGTGGGACCTGTCCTGTGTATGTGTGGGGCCAATCCTGTGTATGTGTGTGTGTGGGACCTGTCCTGTGTATGTGTGGGACCTGGCCCGTGTACTGTATGTGTGGGACCAGTCCTGTGTTTGTGCGGGACCTGTCCTGTTAGAGCATTTTGAGGTGCCACAACAATGTTTCAGACCAGGGCCAGCAGGAGAGGCAAATGGTAACGGTGTGGCTCAATTCCTTTCAGCGGTGCTGTAGCTAAACTTCTAAAGGGGGGGTCCCAAAATTCCCAATGTAGGAATATGCTTGATTTTACCCCCTCAATGTCACATGGCGGCTCTGATTCCATATTGGTGCAGGAGTTGGCGCATTCATCCACTTATATGTACTCAGCAATATAATGCATATAAAATGCCCTATTCCTCTCATTGTACGTGGCAAACTTTTATACCACGACCAAAACCATCAACTTGGGCCGGAACTCCATGTGCTTACCTATTAAACCGGTGTATAATGTGTACAAATACCGTAGGTGCGTGATATCGCTAAAGAGCATTTGCGCTGCTAGTTTGTATTTTTCAAAAACTCCTAAATTATGTCATAGACTTCACAATACTGCATGGCACCCAATACTGCATGGCACACAATAATGCATGGCACCCAATAATGCATGGCGCACAATACTGCATGGCACACAATAATGCATGGCGCACAATACTGCATGGCACCCATTAATGTATGGCGCACAATACTGCATGGCACCCAATAATGCATAGCGCACAATACTGCATGGCACCCAATACTGCATGGCGCACAATAATGCATTGCACCCAATAATGCATGGCGCATAATACCGCATGGCACACAATAATGCATGGCGCACAATAATGCATGGCACCCAATACTGCATGGCATGCAATACTGCATGGCGCGCAATACTGCATGGCACCCAATAATGCATGGCACCCAATACTGCATGGCACACAATTATGCATGGCACCCAATACTGCATGGCACCCAATACTGCATGGCACCCAATAATGCACGGCGCACAATACTGCACGGCACCCAATACTGCATGGCACCCAATAATGCATGGCACACAATACTGCATGGCGCACAATACTGCATGGCACCCAATGCATGGCACCCAATGCATGGCGCACAATACTGCATGGCACCCAATAATGCATGGCACACAATACTGCATGGCACCCAATAATGCATGTCGCACAATACTCCATGGCACCCAATAATTCATGTCGCACAATACTGCATGGCACCCAATAATGCATGGCACACAATAGTGCATGGCACCCAATACTGCATGGCGCACAATACTTCATGGCACCCAATAATGCATGGCGCACAATACTGCATGGCATCCAATACTGCATGGCGCACAATACTGCATGGCACCCAATAATGCATGGCACTCAATAATGCATGGGCCATAATACTGCTTGGCCCACAATACTGCATGGCCCACAATAATGCATGGCGCACAATACTGCATGGCACCCAATAATGCATGGTGCACAATACTGCATGGCATACAATACTGCATTACACACAATACTGCATGGCACATAATACTGCATGGCACCCAATAATGCATGGCCCACAATAATGCATGGCACCCAATACTGCATGGCCCACAATAATGCATGGCACACAATAATGCATGGCGCACAATACTGCATGGCACCCAATAATACTGCATGGCATGGCGCACAATACTACATGGCGCACAATACTGCATGGGCCCATAATACTGCATGGCACATAATACTGCATGGCACACAATAATGCATGGCACATAATACTGCATGGCACCCAATACTGCATGGCCCACAATACTGCATGGCACCCAATACTGCATGGCGCACAATAATGCATGGCACCCAATAATGCATGGCACCCAATAATGCATGGCCCATAATACTGCATGGCACCCAATACTGAATGGCACCCAATACTGCATGGCCCACAATACTGCATGGCACCCAATACTGCATGGCGCACAATACTGCATGGCACCCAATAATACATGGCACCCAATAATGCATTGCACATAATACTGCATGGCACCCAATACTTCATGGCCCACAATACTGCATGGCACCCAATACTGCATGGCGCACAATACTGCATGGCACCCAATACTGCATGGCATCCAATAATGCATGGCACCCAATAATGCATGACCCATAATACTGCATGGCACCCAATACTGCATGGCCCACAATACTGCATGGCACCCAATACTGCATTGCAGATAATACTGCATGGCACCGAATACTGCATGGGATCCAATAATGCATGGCACCCAATACTGCATGGCACCCAATAATGCATGGCCCACAATAATGCATGGCCCATAATACTGCATGGCGCACAATACTGCATGGCACCCAATAATGCATGGCACCCAATAATGCATTGCACATAATACTGCATGGCACCCAATACTGCATGGCCCACAATACTGCATGGCACCCAATACTGCATGGCGCACAATACTGCATGGCACCCAATACTGCATGGCATCCAATAATGCATGGCACCCAATAATGCATGACCCATAATACTGCATGGCACCCAATACTGCATGGCCCACAATACTGCATGGCACCCAATACTGCATTGCACATAATACTGCATGGCACCGAATACTGCATGGGATCCAATAATGCATGGCACCCAATACTGCATGGCACCCAATAATGCATGGCCCATAATACTGCATGGCCCATAATTCATAGAGCACCGAGAACGAATTACATGCACTCAGTATAAAAACACAGCAAAATGGATGAAAGCAGCCCATGAAACGGTGCAAGAACACATATGTGCTGTAACCAATAGCGACCGATCACACAATGCCATTGGTTGGTCTACCATTGCCGTCTGCAAATGACACAAATAAAAACAATGTCTGAAGGTTGCTATGGGTTACAGCATATTTTTGCAGTTTTCACCTTAACACAATAACTAGTACTAACAGAATAATAGTGACACAGGTGGTTACAGCTCATTATTATTAGTTCTATAAAGTCCCAGCTCTGTTACTACCACAAGATGTTTAGGACGAGAGGAACCAAAACTGCAAATGACTGCGGCAGCCTGTGCATCACTGTCTTCTATATAAAGCACACTAATTACTAATATCTCCGTCATCCCATGTTACTGCACTGGATAACAATGTACTTGTTTCCTCTTACATAATCGATTTACATGTCAGTAACTACTAACTTCTAAAGCCCATACAATGAAATCCCTTGGTAAGAATTATAGCCAAGGGCAGAACATTTTGGATTTTATCGTGCAGTTTCCCAGTACTGAAAAACGGGGACAATCCCAAATTCAAACCCAGGCCCTGTTCCTAAAAAAAAATAGGGACAGTTGGCATTTAAGCCTTTAGCTCTCCATCTGCCAGAATATCACATTCCATGCTGTGACTTTTAGTTCCACAACGGGTTGCATACACCTAACCCACTCCCCGTCATTCTGTGTCTGCAAATAGTATTTACTGTCATTAGGATTACGTTGTACAGAGTCCATTCCTGAAGCTTTGCGCAATTTGGCGTAAACAGTACGACTGACCATTTGTAACAGTTCTTTATCCATAACTATGATTAATATCTGCCGGGATTATCATGTCACTCACAAGGCAGAATGCGCTTACACGCTTGTGGCAACAATCCCTACTTTGTAAATATATAGAATACACACAGGCGTGCACTGTGTAAAAGTGTCTTCTATGCTCTCACCCCACATCCTCCCGCTGAAGGTAGGGTTCAGCCTGGTACCCCCTTCTCTGGCACTCAGTTACCAGACATGGTGGGAACAAAACTACTGAATGAAAGAAAACCTTGTTCAAGTTTATAAAAAAAAACCCCCAAGGAGCAACTTCTCTGTCCCTGCTGATACAGCCAGGCCAGGCATAAGGAGATTAAGCAAATCCCCCAGAGAATGGAACTGTAAAAACACAAGGATCTCAGTGTACTCACCAGGCACAGCCCATGGCACCTTGTGCAGAAGCTCAGGTGAGCAGCTGGCAGGTGACTGTCAGTGTCCAGGCTCAGGGAGGAAATCTGTGGCTCCTGGCTAGAGCTCTGCCCTACCTGTGTGTGTGCTGACACCTGAGCAGGCTGGCCATTCATGTCCACTGATCCTTCTTATCCAGAGGAGGAGATTACACAGGGCTGGAGCCAGGTCTGCATCACCAGGGGTGGAGCAGGGCACTGCACATGATAGGGACTTGCTGGTGGACAATAGCCCTGAATGAGTCTAATAAAAGCAGCACAGTACAGTCAGGGGAGGACAGCAAGTGACATTTCAGAAAGGTTAATAGGAGAGAGAATAAAAGGAGAGTTATAGGACCGTGAGTACTTCCTTACTGCCGTATTGTTCTGTTTCAGGAATGTATCACTGCATTGTCACCTATTGTGCAGGTAGATGACACGTATGGGAAGCTACACAGAGAGAGTGTTGGTGTCGCTATGTATCATAGGCTGTTAATGGCAAACTACATTTATTTTCATTTTAACTTTTTATTTTTTAAAGCAAAGAATTAGGATATAAGGGTCTCTGCTTAGAGGTCAGTATACGCTGCGTGGACTGGGTACAGGATCCCAGTGGTCGGGAGGCCGGCAATCAGAATCCCGACACAATTAGCTAAGTGCCGTAACCCCTAACGCTTCCCATAAATCACCTTTCCCACAGTCTAACCCTAACTCCCCCCCCACCTAGTCCATAACCCTCTCCCTATCCCCAATACTTACCGTCAGGATGTCAGCAGTTGAGATACCAGAGCCGGGATTCTGACTGCTGTCAGGATTCTGGCTCCGGTATTTTGACCGCCGACATCCCGACCGCCGGGATGCCGACTAAGGGTCAGATTCAGAGATGGACGGATTTACACAGCCGCATGCAAGCGGCTGTGCAAACCCCTGCACTGCAAACGGCGCTGCAGGCTGGGATAACATCTCCTTTTTTGGTCAGGCTGCAGGAGTTGAAGCCTCCCGCAGCCTGGCCGGTGCCTGGTCACGCAAGAGGCCAGGAATCTGCGTCCGCCGATGCAGACCCTGGCTTTGCTCCTTCCCGGAAAACGGAGGGGGCACGTCTCCGTTTCCGGTGCGCAGCCACACCCCTGCTACGGACCCCAAATGCTGCAGCCAGCATGTCAATCATGCTGCTGCTTTGGGGGGGGGGCTGCGAGCGAGATCGCAGGACTCATTCTGCACATGCACAATGCTGACCCCTAAACATTGATGGTGTGCTTTCATCCTGGGATGAACGTACATCTCTTAATCAGGTCTTAAATCCCCCCTGCGTATGTAAATTCTCCTCCCCGGGAGTAGCAGGTGAGCGGAGTTGGGACGGGGCCAACCGGGTTGTGACATTAAGCCACGCCCCTGCACTGGAATTTGCTATGACCGCTGGGTATTTAAAATAGGGGAGGGGCTAAATGACGCGATTCTCATAGAATCGCGTCATTACTCCCTCACCCAATGCACGGACCCGCCGATCCCCGGTAATATTCTCCCCATTCTGACCACTTCACTACTGGGTGCGGGGGGTTACCCGAAAAATTGGGAGCCTCCCGCGACTTCCAGGAGGGTAGGCAAGTTTGCTGCAGACGTGGTGATGTGGTGATGTGACAGTGACAGCAAATTGGCCCAATGTCACCAGGATCTTGGTGTCTGAGAATAATCAGACTGGCATCGTCATCAGGCATGCCCCTGCCCCTGAGATGGGCATTGTTGGCCTGTGTACCCAGTCACTGGCACGCTGCGGCGACAGGCGTCCCGCCCCCATGGGATGCAGCTTCTCAACCAGGGCTCTGAACAGCAAGGTGGTACGCCGGGTGTTGGTGTGTTGGCACAGAGTAGTTAGATCTAGATGGTACCTTACAGTAGAGATGGCAGCTCCAGCTGATTTTCCTTTTCTCTCTCTGGCGATGACTCCATGCGCTTGTCCTTCTCAGGCTGTAACAGAGAGGCTAGTCCCATACACACAGTAACATGACTTTTATGGCGGGATATACTAAAGGGAAAAATGGGCTAAACCCCCCGAAAATTCAGTTTTCGGGGGTTTTACCACATACCCCAAATGTACTAAGCACCAGAATGCATCGTCCCGATGGGTAACGCCATCTTCAGGTGGTGTTACCCAATAAAAGCTTATGGGCTTATTATCTGGACCTTGGGAGGGATCCGATCGGATCCCTCCCATCACCCCCTGCGGCCCGCGGCCTTCTGCGCATGCAAAGAAAGATGCCGCCAGAGGGAATTCTGGGTGTTAAACCCTGGAAGTCCCTCTGTCCAGAGCCATCGCAAAAGACAGCGCTTATCGGCAGTAATCAACCGCGTTATGTACCCGAAGACAGGCGGGATGTGCTGCATCGCGGATGCAATGTTTAGTACATCCCACCCTTAACATGATAAACTTTAGAAATAGAATAATCTAGCAAATGTAATAAAGGGGAGTAGGAGGACACTGGTCCAGGTAACCGGGGTATGCTGAAAATAATAATAAACAAATGAAATAATAATACAGGTATACTGTATGACTATATTTAGCAATACTGCAATGGGTAATCAATAGGTGATAGTTCTCTTGGCAATTCAATACACTTATTTATCCTAACTGCTTCAGCGCCTCATTGTTTGTGGCTATAGAAAATACAGATTCTTCACTACTTCAACATGTTATATTCTAAACACACAATTACTTGCCGAAGAGTACATACAGTATAATGAAATAGCAAAATATATTATCATTCAGCAAACTAGCAAAACCCCGGATTAATCAGTCATTTATGTTAAGGTGAACACAAACTTCTTTTGTTGGAGTACTCTATTGCTAGGTGGCCCCTGTCCTATTACATGCATGTACTTGTAATCTATAATAGGGAATCCACAATAGGCAAAGTTAGCATCTAAAGCTGCTCTTTCTTGATTAGAGAAAACAACAGCTTCAGATCTCCAATGATAAGGCACAGTATATACAGTTCAGACTTCAACAGCACAATTATCTTCAGCACTCATTAATATATGTATCTCAATGCACTTTAGCCAGCTCTTGTTTTATAAGGGGCCTATTCATCATCAGGGGCTGGATGCCACCAAAGGACGCAAGGTGAGGAGGTGACAGAGGGATCCGCTCTAATCCCTCTTCGCAACCCCGGTCCTCCTATCCATAGGAAGATGGCATTTTTTCTAGCAGGCAAATTCCAAAAACTTTATGTTTTTGGAGTTTGCAGAATTTTAGGTGGCCCTAATGGGCTCCTACTAATGGATGGGCCCATTCTTAAAACATGTGGAGACTAGGGATTCAGCATGAGAAACGGACTCATTAGTGATGATGAATAGGCACCTAATCAGTGGATCACTGGCCACCCCGCGGTGAAGCTGTGTATTGCACGCCGTGGATACTGTCAAGTCTCACTGCGCTATTTTCATGCCGTGACTTAGAAGCCCATATGGCGTGACTTGAGCAACAACGTAAGAGGGCAGTGCCAAAATTGGCGCAAGTATGCAGCAGAAGACGCACAGTTAGCGTGTAATCCAAAGATACTTCTTTCTGGCTGAGACTTGTAGTTGAGTAATGGTTTCTAACACTGCTGCTCAAACCCCATTACTAAATTCTAAGGTATGCCATCACTGTGTGAGCGCCACACAGCACTGCTGAAATTGCCGCAAGTTTGCTGTAGAAGATGCACAGTCAGTGTGTAATCCAAAAACACCTCTTTCTGGGCTGAGACATGTAGTTCAGTGATATTTCATTCAGCGCCCTTCAAACCCCAATGTTAATTTCTAAGGCATGAAGTCGCACATACTGGCACGGACTTTTCTAAAATTAGGTGTTGTTGTGCTGATACATGTATCTAGCATAATATACTGCAATATCAAGTGTACTCAGGACTCACACACCGAATGATTTAATCCTTTATTACACACTCAATTATAGCTCTCGATCAATAGCGAACACGCTGTTCTATAGCGTACCGAATGACAGGTTAAGTCAGCCAATCAGCGGGCAGTGCTACAGACAGTGCATTGTCTGTTTTTATGCATGCACAGTGCAGTTTAGGAAAAGCGACATCTGGTGGACAGAAAGATGTATTACAGTCTCCGGGTTTTCCAGTGTCTCAGTACGTTACGATGCAACTCAATACGCACGACTAGCAGGGTGTGCTACATGGCGTATGGAGCAAAGATATAGCAGGATGCATCTGTAAGTCTCTTGGTATTAGTATATCTCAGTCAGCACATGTATCATGCTGTCGGCATATATATATGTAACTATATATATATATATATATATATATACACACAGTATATATATATATATCACTTTATATTATAGCTCACTAACAATAGGGGACATCTCCCTTACTCAGCTCAACTCACACAGGGCGGGATGTACTAAAGGGGAAAAATGCGGTAAACCCCCCGAAAATGCTGTTTTCTGGGGTTTTACCACATATCCCATATGTGGTGTTACCCAATAATAGCCTATGGGCTTCTTTACGGACGCTCCTACTGAGAGGGATCTGATCGGATCCCTCCCATAATTTCCACGGCCCGTGTCCTTGTGCGCATGTGTATAAGGACACCAGAGTTCCGGGGGCATCGCAAAGGTCGGCTCTTATCGGGAGAGCTGTTCTCTGCGATGCACGCCGCATTTCTAGGTACATACCGCGGTAATCAACCGTGGTAGGTACTGTACCTGCAGAGCATTGCGGATGCGATGCTTATTCATCCTGCCCACAGCCTCCATGGATCTTGCTGCAGCTCACCGCGCTGTCTGTCCAAATCTCCTGCACACACTGCTGGTACTCTGCTGCGGCCCCCATCACTCTGTCAGCGGGTATGGAGTGGCTGTGAGGTTCTGCTTTTGTTGTGGGCCTGGGGTGGTAATAGGGGCAGACACTAAAGCAGATTTAAAAATAAATGTGGAATTTTTAATGAGTGGCTTAACAGACATGAATGTGGTAAAACAGAAAGTCCGGGTATAGCACTAAAGTAAGTGAGGCAATGGGAAAAAGTCCAGATAGTGAAACAGAAGGTAGTCCAGTATTCCAGGTCTTGTGAGGCTGAAATGAATTGTGGCTGAAGGAATAATGTCCAGAGGAAGGTGCAAGTGGAGGCGAGGTGCAGGGTAACAGCTGACACAGATACTCAGGCAATGGGGAAGGCAAAAGGAGGAGGCAGTGGGAGGAGGCAGTGGAAGTCCAGCAGGGTAAGGAGCAGGTTAGGTGAAGCAGGCTTAGGCAGAGATCCAACAGGGAGGTGGACAAGCTCAAGAACTCCCTGTCAGCTTGCGCTGAGAAACACGTTGCACCGGTAATGCAAGGGAGCTCTGAACTCCCTTTTATACCCAGCGCCCAGCCGTGAGTGGTCAGAGAGTGAGCATGTGACACAGCAGGATTGGGGAACTAGGTCACATGGCCGAAAGCAAGATGGTGGCGCCCATGACGGAGCGGAACAGAAACACTGCCAGGCCTACCCAGCACAGAGTGACTATATGCCCACACAGGACTGCGCACAGCCAATGCTCCCCGCCAGGCACCAGCACCACCACCAGACGCCCCCTGCCACAACATCCGCACAGGTAACACCCGCCGACCACCATGCCGAGAAACCCTGGTTGTGACAGTACCCCCCTTTTATGGGTGGCCTCAGGACACTCACCAGGCTTTTCAGGATGAGCAGTATGGAACTTCCTGACGAGTGCGGGAGCATGGATGTCCCCGGCATCGGTCCAGCAGCGTTCTTCCGGGCGGTAACCCCTCCAATCTAGGAGGTATTGCAAACGATCCCTAAGGACACGGGAATCCAGGACCTGGGAAACCTCATATTCCACACCTCTTTCGGTCTGGACACGAGGAGGAACAGGGAGAATCTTATGGAACTTGTTCAGGATCAGAGGTTTGAGTAGGGAAATATGGAAAGAATTTGGGACTTTCAAATATAGAGGCAGCTGAAGGCGCCACAGGATTGATTATTTAAATAATAGAGAAGGGTCCGATGAAACGTGGAGCAAATTTCTGAGCCGTAGATTCCGGGTAGACAAGCACACCTGATCTCCAACTTGCATACAGGGCACCTTTCTCCGTTTCTTATCTACCTGAAGTTTGTAACGAGAGGACTCCTTCTCTAAATCAGCACGTACCTGAGCCCAATTTGATGCAAACCTCTGTACAGTATCATCCACAGCTGGAACATCAAAGACAGGTAGGCTTTGGAACTCAGGGACTCGGGGATGGAGACCGTATACAATCTGGAACAGGGTTTGGTTTGTGGAAGAATGATACGAGGCATTGTGTGCACATTCAGCCCAGGGTAATAATTCCGACCAATTGTCTTGAGAGGATGACATGAAGGATGACATGAGGAAGGTCTCAAGATCTTGATTAACCCTTTCTGTAGATCCATTACTTTGCGGGTGGTAAGCTGTGGAGAAATTCAATTTAACTTGTAGGACGGAACACAGGGCTCTCCAGAACCTTGCCATGAATTGAGCTCCACGATCAGAGACTATTTCTGTAGGAAGACCGTGGAGACTAAATATATGTTGGACGAGCAGATGAGCCAAATCCGAAGCAGTAGGAAGTTTCTTTAGGGGGACATAATGGACCATTTTCGAAAATCGGTCTACCACGACCCAGATGGTAGTATATCCCTGGGAATTTGGCAAATCAGTCAAAAAGTCCATGGAGAGATGCATCCACGCCAGGTCTGGTGGACAATAGCCCTGAATGAGTCTAATAAAAGCAGCACAGTACAGTCAGGGCAGGACAGCAAGTGACATTTCAGAAAGGTTAATAGGAGAGAGAATAAAAGGAGAGTTATAGGACTGTGAGTACTTCCTTACCGCCGTATTGTTCTGTTTCAGGAATGTATCACTGCATTGTCACCTATTGTGCAGGTAGATGATACGTATGGGAAGTTACACAGAGAGAGTGTTGGTGTCGCTGTGTATCATAGGCTGTTAATGGCAAACTACATTTATTTTAATTTTAACCTTTTATTTTTTAAAGCTAAGAATTAGGATATAAGGTACTCTGCTTAGAGGTCAGTATACGCTGCGTGGGCTGGGTACAGGATCCCAGTGGTCGGGAGGCCGGCAGTCAGAATCCCAACACAATTAGGTAAGTGACCTAACCCCTAACCCTCCCCCTAAATCACCTTTCCCGCAGCCTAACCCTAAACCCCCCCTTAGTCCATAACACTCTCCCTATCCCCAGTACTTACCGTCAGGATGTCACCAGTCAAGATTCCAGAGCCGGGATTCTGACCGCCAACTTCCCGACCGTCAGGATGCCAACTAAGGGTCAGATTCAGAGATAGACGGATTTACACAGCCGCACGCAAGCCGCAAGTGGCTGTGCAAATCCCTGCACTGCAAATGGCGTCGCAGGCTGGGATCACATCTCCTTTTTTGGTCAGGCTGCAGGAGTTGACGCCTCCCGCAGCCTGGCCGGTGCCTGGTCACGCAAGAGGCCAGGAATCTGCATCCGCTGATGCAGACCCTGGCTTTGCTCCTTCCCGGAAAACAGAGGCGCACGTCTCCATTTCAGGTGCGCAGGCACGCCCCCGCTACAGACCCCAAATGCTGCAGCATGTCAGTCATGCTGCTGCTTGGGGGGGGTTCTGCGAGCGAGATTGCAGGACTCATTCTGCACACAAGCACAATGCACACCCCTAAACATCGATGGTGTGCTTTCGTCCTGGGATGAACGTACATCTCTGAATCAGGCCTTAAATCCCCCCTGCGTATGTAATGACTGTGAGCGCTCGCGACCGACTCAATGTTGCCCCACATCACATGCGCACGACGGAGCCGGCTCCGTCGTACGCATGGGCGAGACCCGGTCTCATAGAAGACGGGGCGACCTGTCGATGTTGAGTGACAGCTCACCCCATTTGCTGGGCGGGCCGAGGGCGTGCCCGGCCAAATGGAGGCGTTCCAGTCGGAACACTTGCCATTTGGGGGCCGCCCCACTGACATCATTGCTGATGTCATTGGGGAACTTCCTGCTCAAACCCTACCCTAGGGTCTGGTCGTAAGCCCCGATGGTCTTGACCATCGCGACCATCACCCATGTCGGTCGTTAGAGCTGTGGGTGGTAACCCACAGCTTAACGATCGACAAGGAGGCGGCCATTCAGGATGCAAGCGGCCGCCCTGATTCAGGGCGACAGCTTGCATCTAACGACCGCCTCTGAATGAGGCCCTGTGTGCCTTGCTGAGGAGGGGTGAATGGGGTCTAGGCATTATGATGGCTGCAGACCATACTTGCCAACTTATAAATTCTCCTCCTCGGGAATAGCAGGTGGGCAGAGTTGGTACGGGGCCGACCGGGTTGTGACATTAAGCCACGCCCCCACATGGGAATTTGCTACAAATGCTGGGTATTTAAAATAGGGGCGGGGCTAAATTACGCAATTCTCATAGAATTAGGCCCTCACCCAATGCACGGACCCGCCGATCCCCCGTAATTTTCTCCCCATTCTGCCCACTTCACTAGGGGGTGTGGGGGGTTACCCAAAAAATTGGAAGCCTCCCGCGACTTCCGGGAGGGTAGGCATGTATGCTGCAGACGTGGTGATGTGACAGTGACAGCAAATTGGCCCAATGTCACCAGGATCTTGGTGTCTGACAATGATCAGACTGGCATCCTCATCAGGCATGCCCCTGCCCCTGAGATGGGGATTGTTGGCCTGTGTACCCAATCACTGGCACGCTGCGGTGACAGGCGGGCCCCATGGGATGCAGCTTCTCAACCAGGGCTCCGAACAGCAAGGTCTGTCC
Organism: Taudactylus pleione; assembly: GCA_031769625.1. Classification (NCBI taxonomy): domain Eukaryota; kingdom Metazoa; phylum Chordata; class Amphibia; order Anura; family Myobatrachidae; genus Taudactylus; species Taudactylus pleione. Next base: position 2,250,208 of record JAUIMM010000139.1, on the reverse strand, counting down.
AATTTGGCATCCACATATATGGTACCCCGGGTGTTGGTACAGAGTATTGAAAGCAGGTTCAGCGTAGCCGCGCTAAATGAAAAGCAGCTCTATATAAAATAAATGTCTTGATAAGAAATAATAAGAGCGCTATTGATGTGATAAACCAATAAAATTATAAATAAACCAAGGAGGGAAAAAGGAGAGAGAAGAAAAGAAAAGTTTGACAAACACCATAGATGATTTATAACTCTTTTGAGATAAATTCAGTGGAGACCTAGTAAGTTCCAAAAAGGTATACAAGGGATCACATACTGACTTTCCCTACCTCTATCCTGAAATGAAAGTGGCAGTAAAGTCCCGTTGGTCTTGTCCCGACGATGATGCGATCCCTGCCGATGGTACTGAGGTGTTGCTCCCCGCGCTCCTTCCCGCTGCTGTCTCCTGGTGGTAAAGCGTCTCTCACGGCTTACAGCTGTGGGTTGTTTCCGGCGTTCTATCCCGGCGTGACCGGCCCAGCCTTGCGCTGGGTGATGATGTACTTGGTGGGTGCCGCGGGTGACGGTGTAAATGCGGGGAGTTCTGCTAGGTGTGCAGAATGTCCTGGTGGTCTCCACTGATAGCCCCAACGCGTTTCATGCGATAGACGCACTTTATCAAGGATGGATTGATATCCTAAAAAATGCTCCTTTTATAGGAGAAAAACTTTATTGTTTACACTTAAAAAACGGAAGTTCAAATCCGGAAGTGACTAAAAATAGCGATAACCGCATGTGAAACAAGGCCATCTTGGATCTATATCTTAGATGGACATTTGTTATCAAAAGGTGTGTCAAAGGAAAAAATCGGATCAGAAAAGTTTAGAAAAAAGGAAAAGGAAAAATAGAACATGATAGCTAAAATATACAATGTGTGTGTAATGTTAAAAATGTATTCCATTAAAAAGTTATAAAAAGCATTAAGTTCAAAATCAATATTTATTCCAGAAGGCTGTAAAGTCTTCATATTAAATATCCATTTGGATTCTTTCATTTTCAAATTCTTTGTTAAGTCTCCACCTCTCCAGTTATGGTTAACTTTCTGTATGGCTGAAAACTTTAATCCTGTTGGACTTTTATAGTGTACTTCTAAGAAATGGTTTGACACACTGTGCGTGGTTAATCCCCTTTTAATATTGTATAGGTGTTCAGATAATCTGATTTTCAGTTTTCTTTTTGTTTGACCAATATATTGGAGCCCGCATGGGCATTCCAACATATAGATAACTCCATCCGTGTCACATGTAATGCGATCTTTTATCTGATAAATTTTTCCAGTTTGATTTGATATGAATTCTTTTTTCGGTTTAGTGGTCACTTTGTCCAGATTTTTACAGGCTTTACAGTTAAGGCAGTAATGATAACCTTTATTTTTATTGTTTTTACTTGTACTGTTCTCTGGTGATAAAAAGCTTTTTATTAATTCTTGTTTAATGTTTTTTGCTTTTCTGTAAATTATTTTTGGTTTATCTGAGATAATAGACTTTAGATCTTTGTCCAATTTCAGAATATGCCAGTGTTTTTCCATCATATTTTTTATGAGTTGTGAATTGCTGTTGAATTGGGTGATGAAAAGTGGTTCCAGACTGTCGTCTTTAACCTTCGTTTTATACCGGACTAGATCTTGTCTCTCTAATCGGTTTACTTTCTGTATTTGTTTCTCTAACTCCATTTTGTTATATCCTTTTTCCATGAAGTTTCTTTTCAACTCTTCACTTTGTATTTGATAGACTTCATTTTCTGTGCAATTCCGTCGCACTCGTCTAAACTGACCAAAGGGAATATTTCTCTTCCAATTCTGATGATGGTTGCTGGAAGTGGGGAGTACCGTCATTTACACCGTCACCCACGGCACCCACCAAGTACATCATCACCCAGCGCAAGGCTGGGCCGGTCACGCCGGGATAGAACGCCGGAAACAACCCACAGCTGTAAGCCGTGAGAGACGCTTTACCACCAGGAGGCAGCAGCGGGAAGGAGCGCGGGGAGCAACACCTCAGTACCATCGGAAGGGATCGCATCATCGCCGGGACAAGACCAACGGGACTTTACTGCCACTTCCATTTCAGGATAGAGGTAGGGAAAGTCAGTATGTGATCCCTTGTATACCTTTTTGGAACTTATTAGGTCTCCACTGAATTTATCTCAAAAGAGTTATAAATCATCTATGGTGTTTGTCAAACTTTTTTCTTTTCTTCTCTCTCCTTTTTCCCTCCTTGGTTTATTTATAATTTTATTGGTTTATCACATCAATAGCGCTCTTATTATTTCTTATCAAGTTGGTACAGAGTAGTTAGATCTAGATGGTACCTTACAGTAGAGATGGCAGGTCCAGCTGATTTTCCTTTTCTCTCTCTGGCAATGACTCCATGCGCTTGTCCTTCTCAGGCTGTAACAGAGAGGCTAGTCCCATACACACAGTCACATGACTTTTATGGCGGGATATAATAATGGGAAAAATGGGCTAAACCCCCCGAAAATGCAGTTTTTGGGGGTATTACCACATACCCCAAATGTACTAAGCACCAGAATGCATCGTCCCGATGGGTAACACCATCTTCAGGTGGCGTTACCCAATAAAAGCTTATGGGCTTATTATCGGGACCTTGGGAGGTATCCGATCGGATCCCTCCCATCACCCCCTGCGGCCCATGGCCTTCTGCGCATGCAAAGAAAGATGCCGCCAGAGGGAATTCTGGGTGTTAAACCCTGGAAGTCCCTCTGTCCAGAGCCATCGCAAAAGACAGCTCTTATCGGGAGGGCTGTCCTTTGCGATATTCTAGGTACATTCCGCAGTAATCAACCGCGTTATGTACCCGAAGACAGGCGGGATGTGCTGCATCGCGGATGCAATGTTTAGTACATCCCGCCCTTAACATGATAAACTTTAGAAATAGAATAATCTAGCAAATGTAATAAAGGGGAGTAGGAGGACACTGGTCCAGGTAACCGGGGTATGCTGAAAATAATAATAAACAAATGAAATAATACAGGTATATTGTATGACTATATTTAGCAATACTGCAATGGGTAATCAATAGGTGATAGTTCTCTTGGCAATTCAATACACTTATTTATCCTAACTGCTTCAGCGCCTCATTGTTTGTGGCTATAGAAAATACAGATTCTTCATTACTTCAACATGTTATATTCTAAACACACAATTGCTGGCTCAAGAGTACATACAGTATAATGAAATAGCAAAATATATTATCATTCAGCAAACTAGCAAAACCCCGGATTAATCAGTCATTTATGTTAAGGTGAACACAAACTTCTTTTGTTGGAGTACTCTATTGCTAGGTGGCCCCTGTCCTATTACATGCATGTACTTGTAATCTATAATAGGGAATCCACAATAGGCAAAGTTAGCATCTAAAGCTGCTCTTTCTTGATTAGAGAAAACAACAGCTTCAGATCTCCAATGATAAGGCACAGTATATACAGTTCAGACTTCAACAGCACAATTATCTTCAGCACTCATTAATATATGTATCTCAATGCACTTTAGCCAGCTCTTGTTTTATAAGGGGCCTATTCATCATCAGGGGCTGCATGCCACCAAAGGACGCAAGGTGAGGAGGTGACAGAGGGATCCGCTCTAATCCCTCTTCGCAACCCCGGTCCTCCTATCCATAGGAAGATGGCATTTTTTCTAGCAGGCAAATTTTAGGTGGCTCTATCGGGCTCCTAATAATGAATGGGCCCATTCTTAAAACATGTGCAGACTAGGGATTCAGCATGAGAAACGGACCCATTAGTGATGATGAATAGGCACCTAATCAGTGGATCACTGGCCACTCCACGGTGAAGCTGTGTATTGCACGCCGTGGATACTGTCAAGTCTCACTGCGCTATTTTCATGCAGTGACATGCCACCTGTATGGCATGACTTGAGCAGCAAGTATGCAGCAGAAGACACACAGTCAGGTTTCTAACACCGCTGCTCAAACCCCATTACTAAATTCTAAGGCGTGCCATCACTGTGTGAGCGCCACACAGCACTGCTGAAATTGCTGCAAGTTTGCTGTAGAAGATGCACAGTCAGTGTGTAATCCAAAAATACCTCTTTCTAGGCTGAGACTTGTAGTTCAGTGATATTTAATTCAGCGCCCTTCAAACCCCAATGTTCATTTCTAAGGCATGAAGTCGCACATACTGGCACTGACTTTTCTAAATCAGATGTTATTGTGCTGATACATGTATCTAGCATAATATACTGCAATATTGATGGCAAAACACAATTATAAATTGTTTTTCACCAGTGTACTCAGGACTCGCATACCAAATGATTTAATCCTTTATTACACAGTCAATTATAGCTCTCAATCAATAGCGAACACGCTGTTCTATTGTCTTTTTTTATGCATGCACAATGCAGTTTGGCTAAAGCGACATCTGGTGGACAGAAAGATGTATTACACTCTCCGGGTTTTCCAACGTCTCAGTACGTTACGATGCAACTCAATACCGCCATGGCAGAGCACGACTAGCAGGGCGTGCTACATGGCGTATGGAGCAAAGATATAGCAGGACACATCTCTTGGTATTAGTATAACTCAGTCGGCACATGTATCATGCTGTCGGCATATATATATGTAACTATATATATATATCACTTTATATTACTTTATATTATAGCTCACTAACAATAGGGACATCTCCCTTACTCAGCTCAACTCACACAGTGCGGGATGTACTAAAGGGGAAAATGCGGTAAACCCCCCGAAAATGCTGTTTTCTGGGGTTTTACCACATATCCCATATGTGGTGTTACCCAATATAAGCCTATGGGCTTCTTTACGGACGCTTCTACTGAGAGGGATCCGATCTAATCCCTCCCATCATTCTCACGGCCCGCGTCCTTCTGCGCATGTGTATAAGAACGCCAGAGTACCGGGGGTATCGCAAAGGACAGCTCTTATCGGGAGAGCTGTTCTCTATGATGGACACCGCATTTCTAGGTACATACCGCGGTAATCAACCGTGGTAGGTACTGTACCTGCAGAGCATTGCGGATGCGATGCTTATTCATCCCGCCCACAGCCTCCATGGATCCTGCTGCAGCTCACCGCGCTGTCTGTCCAAATCTCCTGCACGCACTGCTGGTACTCTGCTGCGGGCCCCATCACTCTGTCAACGGGTACGGAGTGACCCTGGCACTCGGCACCACCTCAGCGCCTTTGCTTGCCTGGTCCTCTCTCACAGACCTGCGGCACCTCGCTCCGCTCTCCAAGTCTGCTCCTCGCCGTCTCTCAATCTTCACTGTGCATGTCCAACTACTAAGTCCTTTTCCTATTACCGGCATGTCTCTCTCTGCACTCCACAGCTCCACCAAGTGGTAACCTCCAGTACAGCAAAATCCATGGGCTTCCATAAAAGCCAAGGGTATCACACGTGTGTTGCCGGTTTGTACACCCACTGCAATATTGATGGCCATTTAGGTTGTTTTAGACTGAATTGATTACAAATTGCTGTGTGTATGGCCATAAACAACACAGATCAGATTGATGGGCGACATTTGTATATCTGTGTGAATCTGTAAAAAGGGCAGCGGCTATTTCTCACGCCAAGTTCTGTTGTGCTCAATCTGCGACTTTGTATGTGTTTTAGGGGTGTATTTACTAAGCAGTGTTAGGAGACAAAGGCTGGGATATACTAAGGTAAAAATGATGTAAAAACACAATTTTCAGGGTTTTTACTGCATTTCCATATGTACTAAACCCCAGCCACCCTTTTATCGGTGCAGAGGGTAACGCCAAAAAATTGGGTGTTACCCTATAGAAGCCTATGGGCTTCTTGCCGCATCCCGCTCCCGATGCTTCGCCGCCGCCCAGCACTGGTCCCCACGCACCTGAGTGTCCTGGTCGCCGGCCCCTGCTCATCCTGGGTCCTCTGCCGCCTCTTCCTCCTAATCTTCTTCCGGGTGCAAGGAGGAGGACCCCGGGACTTCCTGCACAGGTCACCAGCAGGAAGTTCCCGGGCTCGGAGAGGGCGGGGTCCTGCGGAGACCTCCTCACCCGGTGTCGGCTGCTTCGCAAAGGGCAGCTCTTATTGCATATTGCAAGAGCTGTCCTTTGCGATACTAATTGCATATGCGATTAGTAAGGTTGCGGTGACATCCCGGGCCTAAGTGAAAGGAGATAAGGTAACAGCCAATCAGCTCCCCTGTCATTTTTAAAGCACAGCCTGTGACATGGCAGTTAGGAGCTGATTGTCTGGTACCTTATCTCATTTCACTTTGTCTCCTAACACTGCTTAGTAAATAGACCCCTAAAACTGATTCCTGTGCGGTTAAAGTCACAGCCCCGCCTCTCTGGTACACTGTGAGTGGCTTTGCCCAGTATCTGCAATGCGTATAAGATGCAAAGTTTCAAGAAATGTACGGTACTCGCTCCTCACAGATTGCCTCAGTCACGCCAAGCGTCTAGTACCGTATGGCGTATAGACGCTACATGTATGAGGACACATCTGTACATCCCTGGCATAGATTTATCTCTTCTCTGAAGCCAGAGATTGTCACCATGGCTAATTCATTCTGAAGAGTCACTATACATTCTACAAGTAATTCTATCAACCCCAGTTTGCTATTAATGACCTGACCACGCTATTGCAAATCTATAGACACAATGGGACTGAGTTGAACGCACGTTGGCTGTAAATGTGCCCACACAGCGTGCATGGACAGACATAAATAGTGTATATTTCCCTGTATGCAGCATTGTACACATCTGTGCGACCGGACTGCGCTGCGTCGCCAGCAATGTCATCGGCACTCCCTCTGTGTACTGGGATTACGTGATGGGGCCCAGTTACAGACCAGTTATGTCCATTTATTCCCAAGCGCAAACTGTGTTCAGTTTGTGTACGACAGAGCTCGGACCTACTCTGTAAATAGACTTGGGTCCTACTCTGTATCAAACCCAATAAATATATTATCATGTCTAATATAACTCAACAGCTGGTGGCAAAATGTATTTCAGGCCCCTACTGTGTGTGTATTACTGTACAGCTGGCCCTAATGCAAGTGAGGCCTAATGCGGGCTTATTTATTTATTTTATTTATCTTGTAAATGTAAATCATTGCTGTAGATATACAGTACATTAATGAGAATAACATGCTGCTATTTTAATGCTCGTTACCCACTGATGGTAGAAAAACGCCATTGATACTGCAAACATGATCACGTCAGACATACGGTGGCAACCAGCGTTTGTGACCTGCACTGGGAGGCTGTGAGACCCACTCCCTCGACCGCAGTGCACTTACTTGCAGTGAACGTAATAAGACAGCACCTAAAAGCTGCCGCTGTTCCCACTCGCGAGAGGTGAAGTCGGTAATGGGAACCTTTAGATTACGTTGCCAAGCTTGATTGCAAGCCTTAAACAGCATTAGCATACCCTGGTGGTTAGCGAGTATTTCTGCCACTCCATTACAATCCCCATTTATGGTGACAGAAACTGGTGTGGTCTAACCCCTTGGGTGTGATTGGGGAGGGGGGCTTGTAGACTAGTTTGTCCTGATTTTCCAATCTGCATATTGGCCATGTAACAGAGGCCAGTGTGCAGGGCCCAGATTCAGGCTTCGGGGCTGGCAGTGACAGTAATTAGCAGAGGGTTGCTGTAGTAAATTCATTAGTGCCCCGGCAATCACAAAGTCATTACTTGTAGCGCATGATTAGAATTAGGAGCCGAAGCAAGGATAACTTGTGACCCGATTAACGCTGGACGAAAAGAATGAAATAAAATAAAAAGTATTTTGTGGACAGAAGGAACATTAATGAGAATGCAGAGCTTTCCTACAGTAACAGCCAATGACATCGCCCAGGCACCATATGACAAATATTACTGAGAATTAACTAATATTCCTGAGGCACCAAGTCCTACTGAATTTGTTGGTTCAGTCTACAAAATGGATTTTGCACTTCACATGGTCGGCAGGTCCTCTCCCCACCCACCCTCACTTATGTTCCTATTACAGTAATCTGAGCTGTAATGATTCATGTTATAAACACCTTTCATGTGAATTAATGAACTCAATCAAAAGCAGACAGTCTTGTACCAGGGGGCAGGGGCAGGGCCCGCTCTTCAGGCGTTAGACCAGTGCAGTCGAACAGGGGCACCACTCCATAGAGGGCTCACCCCTCTCAACCATCCCGATTTCAGAGGGACAGTCACGTTTTTCGGGCACTGTCTTGCTGTTCCACCCACAGGCAGTAGTGTCCGTCGGGCAGTCGGGAGTTTGGGGCCCCCCACCGCCGCAGCTATGCAGAGCATGGTGGCGCCGGACTCCGGAGAAGCTGAAAGGCATGTGGCATCCATTCAGTGCAGGGAGAGGGCAGGTGGCAGCCCAGCTACTGATGGAGTGCTGGGCTCACCCCCAGCCTGACGTTAAATGAGAGGCGTGCCATACGGGTACGCCCCAAATAATGTCATTCAGAGGGCATGGGCTATGGAAATGAGCAATTAGGTCATGCCCCCTTTTGGGACGCGCCCAGGGTTTATGGGCTCCGCAGTGTAATTTCTGCAGAGGGCGCGGCTCCTCCTGGAACTGGCCCTGGGTAGGGGTCATGCTGCAGGCATACTTACCTACCCTCCCTAAAATCGTGTGGTGCTCCTGGCTGCTCAGAAGAGTGGGGAAGCCTCCCAGATTCGCTCGCAGCCACTCACTTACTGAATGGGTGGTCCGGGTGGAAGAAGACGCTATACACGCTGAATCGAGTTTTCCTGGCCCTGCTTCCGCATTGTGTAGTAGGGGGCGGGGCCATGATCATGCATTTTCGGAGGTTTTAGCACATTTTTACCTTTAGTACATCCCACCCACTGACACATTGCGATTCTGTGAGGAGACCTGGAAAACATGAACTGAGAACCTGTGCTATAGCTTCATCCCCCCCTGACCCCTCTAGTAATGCATTGCAGAGTTTTATTTCACCTTTGCAGCCTCCTCCCAGCTGTGTCCTGCTACTCCATGTTCTGTCAGCTGCTATTCCTGGCTCCCTTTCCATCCTAATTGTATTCCTGTCAGTGTGATAATAGCGCTGTCATTACCGCAGCCTCAGCGCATACCTCTACATTCATCTCCATTACCTTTAATCTGCCGTTTCACAGCTCAGCCTTCTAACTTGTCCTGTAGCTGTTACTATCCTGCTGTGCATTAATAACCCGTCAGTCTTTAGACTGTAAGCTCTCACGAGCAGGGCCCTCTTACCTCATGTGCTTTTACTTCCCAACCTTTGGGTTCTGCTGCCCGGCTGCGTATTTGGGTACTATGACGGCTGATGCAGCAATGTTTATACCTTGTCCATGTCCTGCAATGTTCTGTACTGTGATAGGGGTATTCAATATGGGAGCGATAACATCATTTTTGCGTTAACATCGCACTTATGACGTCATTATCGCAGGTTTTACGTTTACACCGTATTCAATTTCAAAGACTTATCACAGTTTTGAAAAGTCTTTGATAAAAAACGGGGATAACTTTTCACCATTGAATAGGTGTCGAAAAAAAGTGCAGAATTGGGGTTTAGGGGTGCAGGCTTTAAAAAAATAGCCTGCACCCCTGGGAATGACATTTAAAAAATAACTGTGTCAAAAAAAGTTTTTTTTAAAAAAAAATAGGGACACCCCAAAAACTTAATTTCAAAATTGGGGTGAAAAAAAAAAGAATGGGAAAAAATTGTTTAAGAATAGGGAAATAGGTTCAGGGCTATTCTGTAAGTATGCGGCAGGTGTTTTCTAGAATAGATTTATAGCGGCAGGTGCACAAATGCAGAATTTTTAAAAACTTACTTTAGGGACACCAAAATATGCTAGTACCCATTTTCATGTACCCCAAATTTGATGGGACCACTTAAAAACCACTCAAAAAAACGGAAAAAAAAAACCTAAGTGCTCTTCTGCATCACTTCTTCAATGTCGGGAAAAACACCTGCTGCGGCTATTTAAATCCCCGACTTTCATTTAAAGGCTAAAACGGGGGTACCCATAGTGATCCCCCATGTTTTTACAACTTTAGGGGGGTCTTACAATTTTTTGAAAGAAAAATTCGTAACTTTGCGCAAATCCAACTTCGGAGGCTCCCATTTTCGTTAATTTTATATTGAATACGGGGATAAGCGGGCGCGCGCCCGATACTTTAACGCAGGTAAAAACTCCGATATGAAACGTTAACTTCGACAGTGAAGTTAATGTTTCATATTGAATACCCCTCAGAGTCTTTAAAAAAAAAAAGAAAACACTATTTGGTGAGCACTCATCACTGCTAAGTCGTTATGGAAGGACTAGCAACCAACTGGTTCCTGTAGTCCATCTTAAATTTAAATCAAGTAACCTTTGTGCAATACTGTACAATGCATTAGTATAGCCAGTCTATTGTTCTGATCAGTTACAGTTTGCCAGGTCTGTTCGAATACTCTGATTGGCTAGTGGTGGCCAGACTTTGTGACTGTTCTAATGCTCTAATTGGCTACAGGGGGGCCAGACTTGTCACTGTTGTAATGCTCTGATTGGCTACAGGGGGGCCAGACTTGTGACTGTTCTAATGCTCTGATTGTCTGCAGGGGGGCCAGACTTATGACTGTTCTAATGCTCTAATTGGCTACAGGGGGGCCAGACATGTGACTGGTCTAATGCTCTGATTGGCTACAGGGGGGACCAGACTTGTGACTGTTCTAATGCTCTGATTGGTTGCAGGTCAGTCTTACAGGTTGGTCTAGTTCTCTGAATGTTCTAACACTCTCATTGGTAACAGGTTGGTCTGGTCCTGTGAATGTCCTCATGTTCTGATTGGTTACAGGTTGGTACAGTCCCAAGAAAGTTCTTACGCTCTGATTGGTTACAGGTTGGTCTGCTTCTGCTCCCTTAAATGTCCCCATGCTCTGATTGGTTACAGGTTGATCTGGTCCCGTAAAAGTTCTCACTTTTTGATTGGTTACAGGTTGGTCTGCTTCTGCTCCTGTAAATGTCCCGTGGACGTTATAACCAGTGGGTCTCGCACTCTGATTGGTTACAGGTTCATCTTTTCTTGTCAAAGCTCTATTGTTTGGATTGACTGCAGTTTATTCTAGGGATGGCCATCGGTGGGGTGTCCATCGATGGTTACCATTGATGGCACACAAACAATGTACGGCAAACCATCGATGGTTTGCACCCCTCGATAGCCACTGCTGCAAGGGATAACGGCGAGCCAATAAAAAAACACCCGTTAGAAAAGAAAACTGTCTCCCGCTCATTCATCGATAGCTTATAACCATTGGCTCTCAGCTATCGATGGCCAAAATATTCAACATCGGCCATAAACCATAGATGATTTCAATTCATTGATGGTCGATGGCCATCCCTAGCTTATTCTTGCACTGTAAAAGTCTAGAACAGGACTGGTCAACCTGTGGCTCTCCAGCTGTTGTAAAATCCTGCCACAGTTTTTGCATTCCATAATAACAAAACTGTGGCAGGGCATGCTGGGAGTTTTCACAACAGCTGGAGAGCCACAAGTTGGCCAGACCTGGTCTAGAGGTTGGGCTAGCCCGGTGTCCGTTTTATACAAGCTTTATATATATTTATTTACAAGTTTTTGTAAATATCCTTCAAGATTAAATATCTAGGTATACAGTACATATCACCAATCATTTCACAGAAAATTCTTCCATAATCTAATCATCTCATGGTACGGTAGAATAATGGTTCCTTCTCCGGGTGCCAATTCTAGCGGAACTGCCTTGGTGGTTTCTAAAATAAGTATTAATATACGTAGAGCCAATTACAATGGTGTAATGGGGATTTATTTGTATATTGACAGATGTTAGGGCAATTCTGGATATCCATGCCTCTAATTAATGCGCCTCCATGGGCTCCTGAGATTGCTTAGACCTCCCGACTGTTAGCCTTTTTGTATATCTACAAATGAAACAGTACAGAGACTCCCTCCCCAATCAACTAGTTCCTTGACCTCACTTGAAAATCTGCATCTCCATAATCCTCTTAAAGGGTGCGGTCTCTGTCCTTTACAATCTTTTGCTAACCACCAATCAAGCAGATCTCCCAAAACTCGAGGCTACAGTAATTGGGACAAAGACTTGGGTAGTCCATTGGATGATGACACTTGGTCCACTGTAAGAGAAGGATCTCAAAATCCTCCATCTCATCTCTAGTCAAAGAGAAGGACTATAAGGTTTATTACAGGTGGTATCTGCTCCCTAACCAACTGAGGAGGATTTATGGCATTGCTTCAGCAGAGGAGGATTTGTGATAATGTGGGTTCATATATGTCCACACCTGATGATCCTGTCCTAAGATTGGTTCTGGAATGACGATGATATTCTTATTAACATTGTTCTTAAGATGTTGATCTTCTAGGTCACCCAACAGATGAACTAGTCAAATATGCTGATAAATTATCCGTATAAATCCTCAATGCTGCAAAGTGGCCGGTTACAAACACCTGAAGTGCCCCCACCCACCGATGGGTCTTGAACAAGATCTGACAACAATTAAAGAAAAAAAAAAGTGCATGCTTGAATAACAAATTCCATAAATATAGCCAGGTTTGGTGTGATGGGTTCAGTTACAATACATGGCCAAAAGTTTTGAGAATGACACAAGTATTGGTTTTCACAAAGTTTGCTGCTACAGTGTTTTTAGACCTTTTTTGTCAGATGTTACCATGGTTTACTGAAGTAAAATTACAAGCATTTCATAAGTATCAAAGGCTTTTATTGACAATTACATTAAGTTTAAGCAAAGAGTCAATATTTGCAGTGTTGACCCCTCTTTTTCAAGACCTCTGCAATTCACCCTGGAATGCTGTCACTCAACTTCTGGGCCACATACTGACTGATGGCCGCCCATTCTTGCCTAATCAATGCTTGGAGTTTGTCAGAATTTGTGGGTTTTTGTTTGTCCACCCGCCTCTTGAGGTTTGACCATAAGTTCTCAATGGGATTAAGGTCTGGGGAGCTTCCTGGCTGTGGACCCAAAATTTTGATGTTTTGTTCCCCGAGCCACTTACAGTAGTTATCACTTTTGCCTGAAGGCAAGGTGCTCCATCATGCTGGAAAAGGCATAGTTCATCACCAAAATGCTCTTGGATGGTTGGGAGAAGTTGCTCTTGGAGGATGTTTTGGTGCCATTCTTTATTCATGGCTGTGTTCTTAGGCAAAATTGTGAGTGAGTCCAATCCCTTGGCTGAGAAGCAACCCCCCACATGAATGGTCTCAGGATGCTGTACTGTTGGCATGACACAGGTCTTGAAACAGAAGGGTCAACACTGCAAATATTGACTCTTTGCAAAAACTTGTAATTGTCAATAAGAGCCTTTGACACTTATGAAATGCTTGTAATGTTACCTCAGTATACCATAGTAACATCTGACAAAAAGGTCTAAAAACACTGAAGCAGCAAACTTTGTGAAAACCAATACTTGTGTCATTCTCAAAATTTTTGGCCATGGCTGTACCTGAACATCTCAAAGCCTTCCCAGGGCTTCTCGGATGGTTTACCGCCGCCTTATTCAAACTGATACAATTCACCCCATGCGGAGGCTCTGCCTTATCTACTGAGGCTCATCCTTAGCTTTGCTCCCAGCTCATAATCAGCCCCTGTGTGGCCTTGGTTGTGTTACATTAAATCTTCCCTACTGTTTCTATTGGCACCATACTCTGTAGCATTGCATTGAAATTTCCATATGCATTCACTGTGGGTTCACCCACGGTAACCTCCAAATAGAGGGTGAATTGGAGTGCTATCCTATCACACGCGGAATAATCTGCTGGAAGATAGGAAAAACTGTTTAAAAAGCATAAAAGAATAATAAAAAAAAAATAAGCCAGTATTTACTCCATTGCAGCATACAATCTAACCAATTCCAGTAAAATAACCCATCACACAGTGTCAAGATAATTAAAAAAAAAAATTTGATATAAAATAGGAAAATATCTACATATTTTTAATTTAAATATGTATTTTTAAGTTAAAAACAGTCCTGTGCTATACTTGATGTTCATGTCTCCTCACTGCTCTCATAGCGCCATCTTGTGGTTGGTTGTAAAATAAAGTCAGTAGGCGGCTCAGATTTTCTAATGTCGGTTAATTAGGTTTCGGTTTTATTTGTGTTCGCTACATTTTAAAAGTGCTAAGTAATACATGCACACACAGCAGCACCTGCATGTCGTTAAACAGAGAATAAACACATCCTCCTGCTAATATTTTAAATAGTACAGAATTTTTGGAGAGGGGCAGAGTCCCCACCTTACTACAGGGGCAGAGGTCCCACTCATTTGTACTGGACATGGCAGCGGTTGTGTATATGGTGGGGGTGTTATGAGGCGGTTACTAAGTTTTTAACTAGGTCGCTGACCAGTCCAAGCGACACCCCCACTATCACCCCTTGCCCCAAAATGGATTGTAGTCCAGTCCGTCCTGAGATGCAAAGATAGGGTTTGTGCCAGGGTGAGGAAATGAAAGGCCGTATGCACCATGGAGACAGATAACAGATCCTGGGCGGGATGCAGTAAGGTGAGAAATGCGGACAAACCCCCGAAAATGTGGGTATGACTGTATTTCTCATATGCACCAAGCCCAGGAACGCCATGCACTCCAGTACTTGGTTGCAGTGGGTAACGTCATCCTCCTGACGCCGTTACCCATAGAAGCCTGTTGACTTCTTTTTGCCGAGTGCTGATATAGGGATCCAATCGGATCTCTCCCAGCACCCCTAGTGGCGCGTGGGTCCTTTTGCGCATGTGTAGTCCTTCCACCGCAAAGGGCCACTCTTACCGACAGAGTGCTCCATTGCGGAGATCGTCATGCATACCGGCATTGCCAACGCCGGTATACATGCGAAGGGCGGCGGGATGCATCCCTATCATCTTTTGGTCTGTGCCAGCGAATTAGAATGAAGAAAAGTGATTATATATTTATCAAATGTATAGGGATGTGCAACCGCGTCATTAACCATCACTGAGGCCTCATCCTACTGCGGTTTTCACATGTGTTTTACTAGTATTTCTAACTACACACTTTTGGCAATAGAAACCCATTATGGGAAATACAATTAGCCAGGCACTCATATAACTCTGGTTATAATCTGGGAGTGAAACTTTGCTTGTTAAAGAGTACAAACGAGGTTTCCCTTCCATAAGTACTGGCACTATGCACAGCCGCACATCACAAGAGGCTCCGGCGGAACCTTGCGCTAATGTTTCTAACAACTCCATACTCTGCAGCATTGTGTTAATATTTCTTCTTCAGGGTCCATAGGGCTCCACAGGGAGACAATGGGGGTGTAGGTGGTACTTGGAGGACTGGACACCAACAGCAAAGCTTTTTTTCTGTCCCAGGATGCTCCGGTCCTTCCCCCAATACCCCGCCCACAGCATGAAGGCAACGCAGTTTTGTTGGTGTCTGGCAGGAGCTGGATGACTGTTAGAACAGTGAGGCTGCTGTTAAGCTTTATTTTCATGATTAAAATTTTTAATAGAGCAAGCAGCGCTAGACAATGCTCCGGACGTCCGCACTGCTGCTCCATCACCCCTCTGCTACGCTGCGACTCCAGCCCTCGGCTAGGTACTCTCAGTGGGGCTCCGGGGGGACATAGCTAGCAGGGCTCCTCGGATCCCAGACTGCAGCCGGGTCTCATGGGGACAGGTAAGGCGGGTCCCCACATCTATGCGCAGTCTTACCTCCGGTCTCAGGGGACAAACCGGATGCGCTGATGTGGACACTGGTTCGTCCCTCCACTAGACAACCAGGGTATAAGCTATATTGGTGCAGGGGTCAGCTAAAGCCGGGGACTCGGTGGTTGATGTCAGTATGGGAGAGAAGGCACTCTCCCTGCGGCCCCTCCCCCAGCTCAGGGAGCCATTCCACTGCAGTCTTGACGTCCCTGAGCTGCTCCTCCCTCACCCTCCGACCCCCTCAGAGACTCACCAGAGCGGCCATTTTCTGCATCAGGTCGCCGGGAACGCTGGGTCTGGTCTCCCTGAATACCTCTCCCAGGAGCCAGGTTATACAGCTCTATTTTCTACCAGCCACTGCGCTCTGTGTAGTTGAATTTAGTGCCCACTGCAGTTATATTGTATGCTCCGCATTGTATGTGACTTGTGCTAGCGTTGCTGTATCTTTTCTCAACTATCAGCGTCTACCTTTCCCTTTCTTCATTCCAACCCTGGCATACTGAGGTATAGGTGGTCATTGTACCTCACATCTACCTATACTTGTGAGGTCTATTACATACTGTATATCTGGGTTGCCAATTGCACTGTGCCACATTGTGTGCTACATTATCCTTGCAGCTATGTCTAGCAAAGGCAAGAACAACAAGGAGCCTGCTGCTCCCACGCTGGTGTCTTGCAAGTCCCGTTTAGCAGGCTTAGCTTCAGAGAATCTCATTCAAGATGGTCAATGTGCATCTTGTTATACGACACCTGGCCCATCAGCCTCCTCTCCTCAGGACCCCCCTGGGCTTCCTCTTCACAGTTGTTGGCAAAAATTGCAGACCACCTAGCGGTCCCAGTGTTAGCGCCCCCTGTGGGATGGCCCACAGCAGGTACTCCCTGTAAATCCTTTGCCTCCCCATGGGTAGACGTACTTTCTACCTCGGTACAGAGTCTGGCGGAGACCTCTACAGCCTTTCAACAAGGAAAGACCCTTACCTAGTAACCCTACTAAGCGTGCTGTGTTATCTTCCCAGCTATCAGATTCTGAGTTATCGTCTGGGGAGGCAGAAGACGCAGACCTCTCTCACTCTGACTCCCTCTCGGGGGAGGAGGAGCCCCCCTCTAAATTGAATATACCTGCACTTGTGGGAGCTGTAAAATCTATTCTTCAAATAGAAGCGGCAGAACCCACTCCTAAGGCAAAACAGCCACTATATAAGCGACAGAAGGTAGTTTTGCCGGAGTTTCCTCACTGGGATCAGCTATCTGATCATAGGTGTGATGCATGGAATATGCCGAGTAAAAAGTTTCAGCTGCCTAAACGTTTGATTTCCTTTTACCCTCTTCCATCTACTGATTGCACTAAATGGGAAGTTCCCCCTGCAGTTTATTCCCACGTGACACGTCTAGTTAAGAACTAGAGATGAGCGGTTCGGATTCTGAACCGCTCCGAACTGGTGGAATCCGAGTCCACCCGAACGCAAGACCCGGGTGATGTTCAGCCTCTATTAAAGGCGCGGCGCCCGGCGCCATTTTGCGTGACGAGGTCGGACGGAACAGTCGTGCGTAGTTAGTGCTAGTCTTAGATTAGTTAGAGACTCGAGTGAGACTAGAGTTAGAGAGAGTAGGCAGTGTTCTTGTGGCTGGCATTAATAATATATTATCAATATAACACATTCATATAAAAAATAACCTCTGTGACTTTACTGGGCATAAGCCCACTGTGTGTGCTCTGTGACTGGGCATAAGCCCACTGAGTGTATACAAGCTCCGTGACAGGGCATAGCCCACTGTGTATATAATACAAGCTCCGTGACAGGGCATAGCCCACTGTGTATATAATACAAGCTCCGTGACAGGGCATAGCCCACTGAGTGTATTATACAAGCTCCGTGACAGGGCATAAGCCCACTGAGTGTATTATACAAGCTCCGTGACAGGGCATAAGCCCACTGAGTGTATTATACAAGCTCTGTGACAGAGCATAGCCCACTGAGTGTATTATACAAGCTCCGTGACAGGGCATAGCCCACTGAGTGTATTATACAAGCTCCGTGACAGGGCATAAGCCCACTGAGTGTATTATACAAGCTCCATGACAGGGCATAAGCCCACTGTGTGTATTATACAAGCTCCTTGACAGGGCATAAGCCCACTGAGGTATTATACAAGCTCCGTGACAGGGCATAAGCCCACTGAGTGTATTATACAAGCTCTGTGACAGGGCATAAGCCCACTGAGTGTATTATACAAGCTCCGTGACAGGGCATAAGCCCACTGTGTGTATACAAGCTTCGTGACTGCTTGGGCCTTAGCCCACTGTATACAAAGCTCTGTGACTCCATGGGCTAAGGACAATTCCATCTTGCTCTGCCTTTCATGTCTGCCACTGCTGTGTGGCAATGTGTCATAGATGTGCTTTAAACTGTGGTGTCTGTGCCGCTGCTCTGACGCTTGGTAACCAGTCAGCTCACTGCAACCTTTGGCCAATAATGGTGAAAACTATAATTTAAGCTGTGAGGTGGTCTAAATTGACTGTAAATTAAGGTTATTGAGGTTAATAACACTCTAGTAAGAAAAAAAAAAAGCCAGATTTATGTGATTTTACCTTTTTTGGCCAATTTTTGAAAAAAATTCAAATCCAGTCACCGCAGTTTGGCAAATCCAAAGCCGGACAACAAAATAGAACCAAATCCAAATCCGGCAAAAATGGTCCGGCGCACATCCCTATTAAGAACGCTACCTAACCTATCCACATTGCAAACTCCTTAAAAGGAGACTACGGATAGAAGGATTGAAGCTTGCCTGAAATCTATCTACTCTCTTACAGGAGTCATTACTTGTCCTGCCAAGGCTACAGTCTTGGTGGCAAAAGGAGTTGGGCAGAGGCCCTAGAGGATACATTTCCCTCTGATGCTTCGAGGGAACAGCTGTCCTACATATCTCACATTAGGGATGCAGCCTCCTATTTAGGAGAGGCAGCTTTTGCTACTGGTCTCCTAGCTTCCAAGGCATCTGCTACTTCCGTGGTAGCCCGCCGTATTGTTTGGCTTCGCTCATGGAAGGCAGATTCGGACTCTAAAAAGGCTTTGGAGTCTCTGCCTTATTCTGGGGAGATCCTGTTTGGCACAGAATTGGACAAGATTGTGACTACCTTGGCAGCTTCCAAGGCGGCGTTCTTGTTCTCGGCATATACTACGAAGCCTCGGATGTCATCCTTTCGTTCCCAAAGAAAAGCTAAAAGGTCAGTCCTTTCCACGGCAGCCGGCATCCACTAAGGCCTCCAAGCCTAGGACCAAACAGACCTGGGCTACTAGACATCCACCTACCAAATCTGAGGACAAGCCTTCAGCTTGACAGGGTGGGCCTCTCCCTGGCGGCTCCCAGGGTGGGAGGACGACTTCTTCAGTTCATTCAGTTCTGGCGTCAGACCACCTCAGATGCCTGTGGAAAAGAAGTGGTCTCTCACGGATATGCCCTCTCTTGAGGCGGCCCCCACAGCATTTCTTTTGCACAGGACCTCCATCGGACCCAAGCAAAGCCTTGCTCCTCCAGAAGGCCATTCAGTCCTTACTGCTCTTGAGGAGTAATAATTTCGGTCCCCTCATCAAAGCGAGGGAAGGGCCATTATTCTACCCTTTCCTTGGTTCAGAAGCCCAACGGGTCTCATCAGCCTATCCTCAACTTCAAGTCTCTGAAAAAGTTTATCAGGGTGCCCAGTTTTTGTATGGAAACCCTACGCTCTATCGTCCTGGCTATGGAGCCTGGGGACTTTATGGTATCTCTGGCCATTCAGGACGCTTACCTACAGCACCTTCTCATCAGCAGTATCTCCAGTATGCTGTCCTACAGAAATATTACCAATTTCAATCATTTCCTTTTGGGCTTGCTACAGCTCCTCGGGGCTTTACCAAGATCATGGCGGCCTATCTTCATTGTCAGGGAAACAGACTGCTACCATACTTGTACGATCTCTTGCTCTTAGCAAGCTCCCCAGAAATTCTTCACCGCCATCTACAAGTAACCAATGCCTTTCTATAAACACATGGTTGGCTGATCAACTAGAATAGTCTTCCCTGACCCCTTCTCAAAGAATGGTACATTTGGGAGCCTTCCTGGACTCTCAGGCTCAGAGAATCTTCCGGACAGCAGACAAAATCTTTATTACAGCACAGAGTGCGCAGACTACTAAACAGTCGTATAGTAGCAATTCACTCTGCAATGCAGACCTTTGGATGCGTGGTGTCCACCTTCGACATGGTGGAGTACGCTCAGTTTCACGCCAGGCCCCTACAACACCTGATCCTCTACAGGTTGAACTTGCTGCCCCATCTGCTCAGATCCCAGATGATGGGCCTCTTTCTGAAGATTTTCCTGTCCCTATTTTGGTGGCTACAGACGTCCCACCTAAACAAGGGATGCCCTTTTGAAACCCAGACTGGGCTCTCCTCACCATGGACACAAGTCTCCGCAAATGAAGCGCAGTGACTGGCCAGCACTCCTTCCAAGGATGCTGGACTCCAGCCGAGGTGATCTTACCAATCAACATACTGGAACTCCGAGCCACTTACAAAGCCCTCACTCTGGCTCAGGATATTCTTCAAGGCAGGCTAGTCCGACAACGCCATGGCAGTGACCTACCTCAATCACCAGGGAGGCACTTGAAATCAATCAGCAATGGCAGAAGTGTCCCGCATACTCACATGGGCCGAACGCCATCTCCCAGCCATCTTCGCAGTGTTCATCCCAATGATACTCAATTGGGAGGCAGATTTCCTCAGCCATCACGACGTGCATGCAGGGTAGTGGTCTCTCAATCCAGAAGTCTTTCAGCTCTTGGTGGACATATGGGGTCTACCGGATGTGGACCTCATGCCCTCACGACACAAGCTTCCAGTGTACGTGGCCAGGAAGAGGGACCCCGGCGCAGCCTTCGTGGATGCATTATCTGTGAGGTGGACCTTCCATGTGGCATACCTCTTTCTTCCAGTCTCCATTCTGCCTCGGGTTCTTTGGAAGTTCAAGCAAGAAGGGGCACGGTCCTGTTGGTAGCTATGGCTTGTCCCAGACGCCATTGGTACTCCGATCTTCAAAGTCTCTCCATAGACGATCCTCTTCAATTTCCACTACAACCAGACCTGTTGTCTCAGGGTCCCTGTCTCCATCCGGACCTGACCCAATTGTCTTTAACGGCTTGACACTTGAGACATCCCTCCTAAGGTCTATAGGGGTTTCTAGCTCTGTGGTCCAGACCATGCTCAGAGCAAGTAAACCGGCCTCTGCCAGGATTTATCACCGGTTGTGGCATACATATTTCCAGTGGTGTGCTACTAGAAACTATGACCCTCAGGTTTTTAGGGCCTCTAGCATCCTTGACTTTTTCAAGCTGGATTGGATCTCGGACTCTGTCTAGCCTCCCTGACAGTGCATGTCTCTGCTAGGTCTATCTGGTTCCACCGCATATCTCCTCTACCGTATGTTCACACCTTCCTGCAAGGTGTTCTATATATACAACCTCCCTTTGTCCCTCCTGTGCCTCCATGGGATTTGTCAGTGGGTCTCCACACACTTCAGGAACCTCCATTCGAACACCTGCATTCAATAGATATCAAATGGCTCACGGAGAAGACTCTTTCTTCTGGCTAAAGCATCTGCCTGTAGGGTATCAGATTAAGGGGCTCTTTTCTGTCGCTCCCCATTTCTAATTTAATCTGGACAGGGCTGTTCTTTGTACATGCCCTGGCTTCCTTCCCAAGGTGGTCTCTCGTTTCCACCTTAATGAGGAAATTGTTCTCCAGCCTTTCAATCACCAGACCTCTCAGCAGATGAGGCCTCTTTGGATGTGGTCTCTGCTCTGAAGATCTACGTGGACCGTACTAGTTTCATCAGTAAATCGAACTCCCTCTTTGTCCTATATGGATTCCACAAGAAGGGATGGCCAGCTAACAGACAGACACTGGCCAGATGGATTTGTCTGGCTATCTCACAGCCTTACACGCAGACTGCCTTCCTGTGCCGGCTACAGTATCTGCTCATTCTACTCACTCAGTGGGTACCTCGTGGGCAGCCTGCTGTGGCGCGTCTACCGAACAACTATGCAAGGCAGCCACGTGGTCTTCTGTCCACACTTTTCTTAGGTTCTATGCCTTTGATACATTTGCCTCTCAGGATGCTTCCTTCGGGCGCCAGGTTCTCTTCTCAGCTCAGGAGCGTCCCTGCCCTTGAACAACTGCTTTGGGACATCCCCATTGTCTTCCTGTTGAGCCCTATGGATCCTGAAGAAAAGGAGAGCTATGGTAAAACTTACCTTGGTTATTTCTCTTTTTTCGAAGTCCATAGGGTCCACAGGCCACCCGTCCTGACGCACCTGGCTTCAATGGGTTTCTTCTCTTGGTTACTTGTTTCCTTCTTTGTGTGATTCTGAGTTGCCTTCAGGCTGTGGGTGGGGTATAGGGGGAAGGTTTGGAGCATCATGGGATAGAAAAAAACTTTGCTGTTGGTGCCCAGCCCTCCAAGTACCTTACACCCCAATGTCTCCCTGTGGACCCTACGGACTTCGATGAAAGAGTTAACAAGAGTAAGTTTCACCATAACTCTCCTTTTCCATAGGAATTTACTGTATCCTCCAAATGAAGGAGGAATTGCAGCATTACAAGATTAACAATCTCCTGGACTGGACCAATGAGAGTAATAAGTAAAATAAAAAATAATTCAGAAAAGGACGCAACGTACAGTAGGAGAGATACATTTAATATAAAGGTTTCTCCTGGACACAATTTAATGATTATAAGGTGCTTATCTGCAAACATACAAAAAAAAACCAATAAAATCAAATAAAAGAAAAAAGTACTAAAAATAGAAAAGTCATTAACAAAATATAAACTCCCAGAAACCCAAATCCAGATTATAACAATACATTGAATGTCGACACTATAAAACAGATCAAAATCAAGTTATCAAAATTGGCAAATTATATTTTTCACAAATGGAGAGAATCGTAAGACATAATATAACGAGCATTTATAAGTAACTGGGCAGAAAACTTGGTGGTATTTCCATCGATCTTCTAAAATGTTCTATGAAAAAGTCAGTGTAGAAAAGGTGGTGTTACCCTTAGCAACCAATCTTTCTTAGTTTCATCTCAAACTATTTCATAAACCTCGCTCAATGACATAAAAAGAATATATAAACAATAAGGAGTTATTTGGCATGTTTGACCCTGTGTATAACATTAATCCTCGCTGACTTTGTGAATATAACTTTCTTCTCTCTCCTAGAGGCGCACTAAAAAAATATATACACACTTTTCTGTTGGTTATCTGCCAGCCTTGGTTTGAGCTTGTTGTCCAGATTACAAAATAGACGGAGACTCCTCTAACATGTAGAGGCCTTTGGCAAAATTCATCCGCTGAGCTATTTGTAAGGCCAGTTATTCGTTTTTATCACGCCATAATACGGAGGTTATATCTTCGGGTAAATATTCTTTGTAACATTCAAACTTTTTTTTTTCTTGTTTTTTTTATATCTGTTCGAAATATGTACGGAATAAAATACCTTCATTGGCTTAGGACACCCCCCCCCCCCAAAAAAACAATTTACCCTAGCATAAAAATAAAAAAATATAAAATAAAAAGTTCTTCCGCCAGACACTGCGATTTTGGAGGCCTATTCGACCGTAGCAGCCCTAATAAGCCACAAACTGCAGGCTATGTAGTCACAAAGCAACTTCTGATCCTAATCAACATATGGAAACTGCAAATTGATGACAAGCACCATCCCCCTGGAATAGTTGTCCCAATGGAAACCAGCCAAACAGCTGGATCTCTACAAAACCAAATGGATACTAACCAAATATCTGCGCTCTTTGATTTGATGGGCTGGGACACCTGTCTAACAAGACTTTACGGCTGGGCACACACGCAAAGCAATCATGAAGGACAATTTATTTTCCAATTTCCTTTATATTACTCTAACTGTGGCCAAATCCTTCAATCAATCATAAAATCTGATTCTAATCTAGCTGTGTGTGTGTGGTCCTCTGGTTTGTACAGACCAGACTGCTGTTTAATGTCTCGAGACAGCCAATTTTGTGGGAGACTATAAACTACACACAGAGAACAATTCCATCTCTGGCAGATAAAGAAAAATAAAAAAGCAAAAAATCTCTACCGCCCCTAATAAAAAAAAAAAAAAAGACAAATGAATTGTTCTGCAGATCTGATCTCTTGCAATCACACCAACAATATTCACACAACTAGCCAATGAAATAGTGGAGTGCAGCTTAATATGCGCAGTGGGCGGTAACACGAGGCTTGGGCATGCAGTTAGGAATGTACGGGTTAAGAGACGCAAGCCTAGATTCATGCATCTGGTCACACACCGCAGACCAAATGCCGAAGTGTTAGCTGATCGCACAACAGCAGCGCCATTCAGGAAATGGTAACACCATGCGGCATCCCCGGAGAGGCCTTTAGAGATTATTTATCGGCTTGTACGGTATATATAAAACGTTGGGTTAACTTAATATGGCAATAAAGTTTTTCTATACTGGTCATTATACAGTAAATAGGTCTCTAAATATCTTGATATAAAATGGAAGCGAGGGAATAACCAACACACACGTGGAAAGATGATGAACACAACAACGCATGAAAGTTCCCTGCAATAATTATAATTATTTTTTGCTGTAAAATCACAGTATGGCACACTGCGTGCATGCAGCCGATTGCATGCTCTTTTGCCAAGTCGCTATGGATACACAATATAATACGGTTTATCTGGGAAATACATAGGCCACTAGTAGAAGTTTGGAATGAGGCCAGGATGTCCGTCAGGCTCCCCTTGTCTTCCAAAGGCACCTGAGAAGGGTCCGGTAATTATGGCACCGCGGTGTTTCGGGGACAGTTAGATTCCGGTGAGGCTGTTGCTGGTGAACAGGACCAGTTGGATGGAGCCGGAAACCTGGTCGTTGGCTTTGTTGCTCTTATCCTGGAGCGGGAGGCTGTGCTGGGACTGTTGGTTGTTCGGGTCTCCAGCGAGGACTACCTGACCCATGAACTCGTCCTTAACCACGTTGTGATTCCACACCTGAGATTAAACAAAGTAATAAGAGTAAAGACTCGGACATTTGCCAGTTCTAGATTTGTGCATCATTAGGATAAAGGACATAAAAAAACATTCTCCCAAAAAGAAATAAAATGTAGAAATGAATCAATAAAATAAAATAAAACTTAAAAAATATAAAACAAATCTCAGCAGTATGGACGGAATAGATTGTAAAAGAAAAAAAAAAAATATTTGCAAACATTGGAGAAAAATTGTTACAACCCAACGGTCACATTTGTTTGTGTGGAATAATATCGTCTCTCCACGCTATGGGCCTGATGGTAATGCGAATATCCACACAGTTAATGTGAGCTTCCGTAGTGCTAATGTGAGGCTATGTCGGACTTCAAGCCGGAAGCCGTGCCGCCCAGTTTTCCCGTCCACTTCCGCAATGATCATCGTTAGTATCGGCAATTGAACCAACTCCAATTTGGTGGTTCCGGTTGGAAAATCGACACTTAAAAAGGTCGATACTGTATAGGTCGAGCAATTGGCTGACAGAGACAAAAGGTCGACTTGGATTTAGGTCCACATGTGAATGGTCGACACAAATTTTTTTTTTAAGGTTTAGGGCTAAGCACTTACCCGGAGAGTTATGGTTAGGCACTCACCCCGACAGGTTAGGGGTAGGCACCAAGGGGAGGGTTAGGTTTAGGGTGAAGATTAGGGTTACAAAACAAAATGTATAGACCAGTTTTGTGTCAACCATTCCCATGTCGACCTTTTGATCCTTACAGACCTTTTGTACCTGTTGACCCACATTTTTGTCGAGCTTTTGTCCCTGTCGACCTATTGCCTGTTGATCTATTTAGTGGCGTCCGATTATACCTAACCAGTCAGAAACGGCGTCCCTTTCCTATACGTGCAACTCATAACAGCATAGAACCCAATCTACACGACCACGACACTCCCAGGAAACGGATCTCATGTGCGCGACCGCAGCATTGCCGCCATTTCACGAAAGGAGAGATTCGGCCAACATCGGTCCAACCCATAATCGCGTGACATATGGAAAAATGCGTACATTTTCATGTGCTACGGATTACTATTTGCTGCGTACTAATCAGAATATGTATATTAAACAAGATACTTCAAATGTTTATTAATAGATTTATTTCCATTATTTAAGATTAGTCATAATTATGCCCTCCCCCAAAATGCTTTATATAAACTTTTTTTTTTTTTTTTTTAGGATTATTGTGCAAATCAGACACAAAAGGTCAGTTCTACAAACATAACCCTTATTCTGAGTGTAATTGTTTACAATAAATGCTATTACAGTGATGTAGCCCGTACACCTCCTGCAGTCTCATTTTCCAGAAACCATTGGCTCTGAAAAGTGCAGCATGAAAAGCTATTTGCAGTTCAAAGCGGATGACGTGTGACGAGGCAATGACAGAACTCACTACAGCCCCACACACAGCGGATGACGTGTGACGAGGCAATGACAGAACTCACTGCAGCCCCACACACAGCGGATGACGTGTGAGGAGGCAATGACAGAACTCACTACAGCCCCACACAAAGCGGATGGCGTGTGAGGAGGCAATGACAGAACTCACTGCAGCCCCACACAAAGCGGATGACGTGCAATTAGTGAGGAGGCAATGACAGAACTCACTGCAGCCCCACACAAAGCGGATGACGTGCAATTAGTGAGGAGGCAATGACAGAACTCACTGCAGCCCCACACAAAGCGGATGACGTGCAATTTGTGACGAGGCAATAACAGAACTCACTACAGCCCCACACAAAGCGGATGACGTGCAATTTGTGACGAGGCAATAACAGAACTCACTACAGCCCCACACAAAGCGGATGACATGCAATTTGTGACGAGGCAATAACAGAACTCACTACAGCCCCACACAAAGCGGATGACGTGTGACAAGGCAATGACAGAACTCACTACAGCCCCACACAAAGCGGATGGCGTGCAATTAGTGAGGAGGCAATGACAGAACTCACTGCAGCCCCACACAAAGCGGATGACGTGCAATTAGTGAGGAGGCAATGACAGAACTCACTACAGCCCAACACAAAGCGGATGACGTGCAATTAGTAAGGAGGCAATGACAGAACTCACTACAACCCCACACAAAGCGGATGACGTGTGACAAGGCAATGACAGAACTCACTGCAGCCCCACACAAAGCGGATGACGTGTGAGGAGGCAATGACAGAACTCACTACAGCCCCACACAAAGCGGAAGACATGCAATTAGTGAGGAGGCAATGACAGAACTCACTACAGCCCCACACAAAGCGGATGACATGCAATTAGTGAGGGGGCAATGACAGAACTCACTACAGCCCCACACAAAGCGGATGACGTGCAATTAGTGAGGAGGCAATAACAGAACTCACTACAGCCCCACACAAAGTGGATGACGTGCAATTAGTGAGGAGGCAATGACAGAACTCACTACAGCCCCACACAAAGCGGATGACGTGCAATTAGTGAGGAGGCAATGACAGAACTCACTGCAGCCCCACACAAAGCGGATAACGTGCAATTAGTGAGGAGGCAATGACAGAACTCACTGCAGCCCCACACAAAGCGGATGACGTGCAATTTGTAAGGAGGCAATGACAAAACTCACTACAGCCCCACACAAAGCGGATGACGTGCAATTAGTGAGGAGGCAATGACAGAACTCACTGCAGCCCCACACAAAGCGGATGACGTGCAATTTGTAAGGAGGCAATGACAGAACTCACTGCCGCCCCACACAAAGCGGATGCCGTGCAAATTGTAAGGAGGCAATGACAGAACTCACTGCAGCCCCACACAAAGCGGATGACGTGCAATTTGTGAGGAAGCAATGACAGAACTCACTGCAGCCCCACACAAAGCGGATGACGTGTGAGGAGGAAATGACAGAACTCACTGCAGCCCCACACAAAGCGGATGACGTGTGACAAGGCAATGACAGAACTCACTACAGCCCCACACAAAGCGGATGACGTGTGAGGAGGCAATGACAGAACTCACTACAGCCCCACACAAAGCGGATGACGTGTGAGGAGGCAATGACAGAACTCACTACAGCCCCACACAAAGCGGACGGCGTGCAATTAGTGAGGAGGCAATGACAGAACTCACTGCAGCCCCACACAAAGCGGATGACGTGCAATTAGTGAGGAGGCAATGACAGAACTCACTACAGCCCCACACAAAGCGGATGACGTGCAATTAGTGAGGAGGCAATGACAGAACTCACTACAGCCCCACACAAAGCGGATGACGTGTGACAAGGCAATGACAGAACTCACTGCAGCCCCACACAAAGCGGATGACGTGTGAGGAGGCAATGACAGAACTCACTACAGCCCCACACAAAGCAGATGACTTGCAATTAGTGAGGAGGCAATGACAGAACTCACTACAGCCCCACACAAAGCGGATGACGTGCAATTAGTGAGGAGGCAATGACAGAACTCACTACAGCCCCACACAAAGCGGATGACGTGCAATTAGTGAGGAGGCAATGACAGAACTCACTACAGACCCACACAAAGCGGATGACGTGCAATTAGTGAGGAGGCAATGACAGAACTCACTACAGCCCCACACAAAGCGGATGACGTGTGACAAGGCAATGACAGAACTCACTGCAGCCCCACACAAAGCGGATGACGTGTGAGGAGGCAATGACAGAACTCACTACAGCCCCACACAAAGCGGATGACGTGCAATTAGTGAGGAGGCAATGACAGAACTCACTACAGCCCCACACAAAGCGGATGACGTGTGACAAGGCAATGACAGAACTCACTGCAGCCCCACACAAAGCGGATGACGTGTGAGGAGGCAATGACAGAACTCACTACAGCCCCACACAAAGCGGATGACGTGCAATTAGTGAGGAGGCAATGACAGAACTCACTGCAGCCCCACACAAATCGGATGACGTGCAATTAGTGAGGAGGCAATGACAGAACTCACTGCAGCCCCACACAAAGCGGATGACGTGCAATTTGTAAGGAGGCAATGACAGAACTCACTACAGCCCCACACAAAGAGGATGACGTGCAATTTGTGACGAGGCAATAACAGAACTCACTACCAGCCCCACACAAAGCGGATGACGTGCAATTTGTGACGAGGCAATAACAGAACTCACTACAGCCCCACACAAAGCGGATGACGTGCAATTTGTGACGAGGCAATGACAGAACTCACTACAGCCCCACACAAAGCGGATGACGTGCAATTTGTGACGAGGCAATGACAGAACTCACTACAGCCCCACACAAAGCGGATGGCGTGCAATTAGTGAGGAGGCAATGACAGAACTCACTACAGCCCAACACAAAGAGGATGACGTGCAATTAGTAAGGAGGCAATGACAGAACTCACTACAGCCCCACACAAAGCGGATGACGTGTGACAAGGCAATGACAGAACTCACTGCAGCCCCACACAAAGCGGATGACGTGTGAGGAGGCAATGACAGAACTCACTACAGCCCCACACAAAGCGGATGACGTGCAATTAGTGAGGAGGCAATGACAGAACTCACTACAGCCCCACACAAAGCGGATGACGTGCAATTAGTGAGGAGGCAATGACAGAACTCACTACAGCCCCACACAAAGCGGATGACGTGCAATTAGTGAGGAGGCAATGACAGAACTCACTACAGCCCCACACAAAGCGGATGACGTGCAATTAGTGAGGAGGCAATGACAGAACTCACTACAGCCCCACACAAAGCGGATGACGTGCAATTAGTGAGGAGGCAATGACAGAACTCACTGCAGCCAAACACAAAGCGGATAACGTGCAATTAGTGAGGAGGCAATGACAGAACTCACTGCAGCCCCACACAAAGCGGATGACGTGCAATTTGTAAGGAGGCAATGACAAAACTCACTGCAGCCCCACACAAAGCGGATGACGTGCAATTAGTGAGGAGGCAATGACAGAACTCACTGCAGCCCCACACAAAGCGGATGACGTGCAATTTGTAAGGAGGCAATGACAGAACTCACTGCCGCCCCACACAAAGCGGATGACGTGCAATTTGTAAGGAGGCAATGACAGAACTCATTACAGCCCCACACAAAGCGGATGACGTGCAATTTGTGAGGAGGCAATGACAGAACTCACTACAGCCCCACACAAAGCGGATGACGTGCAACTTGTGAGGAGGCAATGACAGAACTCACTACCAGCCCCACACAAAGCAGATGACGTGCAATTTGTGACGAGGCAATAACAGAACTCACTACCAGCCCCACACAAAGCGGATGACGTGCAATTTGTGACGAGGCAATAACAGAACTCACTACATCCCCACACAAAGCGGATGACGTGCAATTTGTGACGAGGCAATAACAGAACTCACTACAGCCCCACATAAAGTGGATGACGTGCAATTTGTGACGAGGCAATAACAGAACTCACTACAGCCCCACACAAAGCGGATGACGTGCAATTTGTGACAAGGTAATGACAGAACTCACTGCAGCCCCACATAAAGCGGATGATGTGCAATTTGCGAGGAGGCAATGTCAGAACTCACTACAGCCCCACACAAAGCGGATGACGTGCAATTAGTGAGGAGGCAATGACAGAACTCACTGCAGCCCCACACAAAGCGGATGACGTGCAATTTGTAAGGAGGCAATGACAGAACTCACTACAGCCCCACACAAAGCGGATGATGTGCAATTAGTGAGGAGGCAATGACAGAACTCACTGCAGCCCCACACAAAGCGGATGACGTGCAATTTGTAAGGAGGCAATGACAGAACTCACTGCCGCCCCACACAAAGCGGATGACGTGCAATTTGTAAGGAGGCAATGACAGAACTCATTACAGCCCCACACAAAGCGGATGACGTGCAATTTGCGAGGAGGCAATGACAGAACTCACTGCAGCCCCACACAAAGCGGATGACGTGCAATTAGTGAGGAGGCAATGACAGAACTCACTGCAGCCCCACACAAAGCGGATGACATGCAATTAGTGAGGAGGCAATGACAGAACTCACTACAGCCCCACACAAAGCGGATGACGTGTGACAAGGCAATGACAGAACTCACTGCAGCCCCACACAAAGCGGATGACGTGTGAGGAGGCAATGACAGAACTCACTGCCGCCCCACACAAAGCGGATGACGTGCAATTTGTGAGGAGGCAATGACAGAACTCACTACAGCCCCACATAAAGCGGATGACGTGCAATTTGTGACAAGGTAATGACAGAACTCACTACAGCCCCACACAAAGCGGATGACGTGCAATTAGTGAGGAGGCAATAACAGAACTCACTACAGCCCCACACAAAGCGGATGACGTGCAATTTGGGAGGAGCCAATGACAGAACTCACTACAGCCCCACAAAGCGGATGACGTGTGACAAGGCAATGACAGAACTCACTGCAGCCCCACACAAAGCGGATGACGTGTGAGGAGGCAATGACAGAACTCACTGCCGCCCCACACAAAGCGGATGACGTGCAATTTGTGAGGAGGCAATGACAGAACTCACTACAGCCCCACACAAAGCGGATGACGTGTAATTTGTAAGGAGGCAATGACAACTCACAACAGCCCCACACAAAGCGGATGACGTGTGACAAGGCAATGACAGAACTCACTGCAGCCCCACACAAAGCGGATGACGTGTGAGGAGGCAATGACAGAACTCACTGCCGCCCCACACAAAGCGGATGACGTGCAATTTGTGAGGAGGCAATGACAGAACTCACTACAGCCCCACACAAAGCGGATGACGTGCAATTTGTGACAAGGTAATGACAGAACTCACTGCAGCCCCACACAAAGCGGATGACGTGCAATTAGTGAGGAGGCAATAACAGAACTCACTACAGCCCCACACAAAGCGGATGACGTGCAATTTGGGAGGAGGCAATGACAGAACTCACAACAGCCCCACACAAAGCGGATGACGTGTGACAAGGCAATGACAGAACTCACTGCAGCCCCACACAAAGCGGATGACGTGTGAGGAGGCAATGACAGAACTCACTGCCGCCCCACACAAAGCGGATGATGTGCAATTTGGGAGGAGGCAATGACAGAACTCACCACAGCCCCACACAAAGCGGATGACGTGTGACAAGGCAATGACAGAACTCACTGCAGCCCCACACAAAGCGGATGACGTGTGACAAGGCAATGACAGAACTCACTGCAGCCCCACACAAAGCGGATGACGTGTGAGGAGGCAATGACAGAACTCACTGCCGCCCCACACAAAGCGGATGACGTGCAATTTGTGAGGAGGCAATGACAGAACTCACTACAGCCCCACACAAAGCGGATGACGTGTGACAAGGCAATGACAGAACTCACTGCAGCCCCACACAAAGCGGATGACGTGTGAGGAGGCAATGACAGAACTCACTGCAGCCCCACACAAAGCGGATGACGTGTGACAAGGCAATGACAGAACTCACTGCAGCCCCACACAAAGCGGATGACGTGCAATTTATGTGTCAGTGGTCTGTTCACTCCTGTGGCGGGGGATCCTTCGCAGGAAACCTGTCCCAGTCATTTATGTGATGTGTAGTCCATATGCTACGATGGCGTAAGCTGCGGGGACCAAGTTCCGGAATGCGAAAATCCAACAGCATAACATTTCCCCCAAGAAACCTATAGGGGTTGCGGCGTCTGTCAGAAATGGATGGACAGCAGCAGATATTTGAGGTATCTGCCTCAATCCCTCCGTATTACATTTAGGTGATAATATTTGTGGGTATCACCCCCCCCAAAACTGGTCTTTTTGGGCAATATGTCACAAATATTTAATGATAAATAGACCCTTATATCTCTGGTAGCGCGCACTAAGGCATGATATAACACACAGTTGAAAAATGTTACCATACAAAGTTGGAAACAAGCCCCAAATAAACCATCTCTCTCGTTTTTAGCGGCTGATAGATTTGCAGGTTGAATTGTCTATTAGATTGCAAATGTAATGATAGCATCCTAACACTAGAGGGCCCCGCTGTCTCACATATAACAGGGCTCTTCGTTTGAAATGGTCTATGTACTGTACACAGGAAAGTGTATAGAAAAAAATGATTCCAACTCAAAAATGCTAGAATAATAAATTAACTGACAACATTAACGTATCTTTCGCCAGACGCTGAAAAAAAATCCAAATATCTGTATAAAAACAAAGTTGCCTGTGTTCTAGTTGTGGGCGATTCGTTTTGCCAGAATGGATTCTGTAATCTGGGCCATACGGAGATCTGTTGGGGTAAGGAGGCCTCCCGCGTGTTCTGCGTTGGTGCTGTGCTTGCAACCCGGGGTTGTATGACCAACAGTAACATGGACCTCTTCACCATTGGTCTCCGTGGTTACAAGTGCTGCGGAATGTGCGTGCGCTAGTTAAGTAACTATTAATAAATAATGGACGTGACGTGGCCTAAGTCATGACATTATGCCATCATCTTCAGCGGTCCCACCAGACAGACAGATGGCTGCTCCAGGGTCATCTACTTATTATTACTTGGACAGAGAGAAGCCGAGCAGGGAAAGCAGTAGCCCCTTATAACTATCAGATAATAACGTTTATTTTATATGTTTTATGTCTGTATAAATATGCACTGCCGTACATCGGCTACTCAGCCGCGGTGCAAGGTTACGCTGTGCTGTCCGTCCATTCAAGTTACTGGCGAATTCCCCCGTGTACTGTATACGATACAAAGCAACTCGCTTCATTGTATAGACCAGTGTTGACTAACCTTGACACTCCAGCTGTTATGGAACTACATAACCCAGCATGCACTGCTACAGTTTTGCTATTAGGGCATGCTAAAACTGTGGCAGGGCATGCTGGGATATATAGTTCCACAACAGCTGGAGTGTCAAGGTTAGCCAACACTGGTATAGACTTATCTCCTAGCAGCGTGAGGACATACAGAACACGTAATCACAAATTATAACAGACCCTTTAATAGGCCTCGCTTACCTGGACAATGATGGGCTGCCCCGGTTTCTTCCGGAAGAACAAGCCCTTGACGTCGAATTGAGGAGAGAGTGTGTCCTTTATGACTGGTGACTGCACTTTAGTCCCTTCCGAGCCAATAATGACATAGGGGTCAGCGCCTGAGGGGAGAAAATGTAATCTATTAACTCGCCTATACCTGCCGGTAACTGAAATATACCTGCCGGTAACTCGCCTATACCTGCCGGTAACTGAAATATACCTGCCGGTAACTGAAATATACCTGCCGGTAACTCGCCTATACCTGCCGGTAACTGAAATATACCTGTCGGTAACTGAAATATACCTGCCGGTAACTCGCCTATACCTGCCGGTAACTGAAATATACCTGCCGGTAACTCGCCTATACCTGCCGGTAACTCGCCTATACCTGTCCATAAGCATTTCTTTATAGAACTACTCCAATATTTAAGGCTTCATCAAAAAACATTTTTAAATATTTAGTAGTATTCAGTGTGTCTAAAGACATCTATAACAACCTATAGCAAAACAGATTATGAGAATATTACAGCAGCACAGAGTATATCAGGAGATGAGTGATGTGTTAGTGAGGACAGGGCTGTATGTGACAGGGGCAGTGACATGATGTGAGGAGAAGAATGGAAGCAGCAGGAAGCCACAGGCCGAGAGTTATATAGTGGGAGGAGCAGGGTCCCCAGCAGCACAGAGTATATCAGGAGATGAGTGATGTGTTAGTGAGGACAGGACTACATGTGACAGGGGCAGTGACATGATGTGAGGAGGGGAATGGAGGCAGCAGGAAGCCACAGACAGAGTTATATAATGGGAGGAGGAGGAGGAGGAGGAGCAGGGTCCCCCCCCCCCCCAACTTCCTGGATAGTTATAGATCACCTTCCAGGTACAAAATCATTTACTCTAAGTCAGAGGCCAAGCTTCTTCAACCCTTAAGTCTTTATATAATTTCAAATGGTAACACGAAATACTTAAATACCTTGGGGATATTCCCGAGTTCTCGCTAAGACATGCTATATCAGGAAAACTTCCCACAACTTTTCACGAAACTACACGCGGACCTGACCTCCCGGAAGCAACTTATCATTTTGTGTCTGGGCAGAATCATTTCGGTCAAAATAAATATTCTTCCTAAGTGGCTCTATCTATTCCAGACACTCCGTGTAGCCACTCTATACTCCATAGGATCCAGAAGAGCATTACCTGCTTTATTCGGAATGGCAAACTCCCCCAGATTATCCTCCGCCATCCTTAAAAAGCCCGTTTCTGGGGGCGGTAGGGGTCTTCCAGATTTTAAACTCTACTACTTGACTACCCACTTCTCCCAAATAGCTTCCTCTTATTCTCCTTCTGGAGCAACCTCCTGGCCTAACATTGAGGCCAGCCTCATTAACTTCCCAGAACTGTCCTCTCTCTGGGGCTTACAAAAGATGCTCCGGCCCCGTTCTTCCAGCCTCCCTCCTACTCTTACATTTCTACATCGTCTGTGGAATCTATACTCCTTTAAGTTCTCCATCATCTCTCCCCCTTACACCCACATGGAGTAATCCCTGTATTCCACCGGGCCTACAAATGACCCGACATCACCCGACGGATACATCTGGACCTCAAGTTTCCTGTGTATTCTAGCGCAGGTGGCCTCTGGCTTTCCTTCTCAGATCTACACTTGAAAGCTCCTACCCAACCCCTCAGCCCCTTCCAATACTGCCACATACGGCACATTATACATTCTATACCACAAGCTTCACTTCTACGTACCCTCATCCCCACTGAACGCCTCTGCAGGTTGCCCCCCCCCCCCCCCGTGTCCAAGGGAATGATTTCCAAAATTTATGGTATCCTTATTGAACCTGCTCTTCCAACTCGTAGCCCACACAAATCTTCCTGGCCAGCGGACCTTGGCCCCCCACCAGACGAGGAGGCTTGGGACGACACAAGACAGGCTACTGCCAAATCCTCCATTCCCACACAGCTTTAGGAAACCTCATACAAATGATATTAACGCTGGCACTATACCCCGGTAAGACTCTCGCAAATGTTTTCTTCCGCCTCACCCCTCTGCTGGAGAAATTGTGGCCTCCGGGGTACTCTTACCCATGTCTGGTGGACTTGCCCAGTCCTTAATACTTTTTGGACCTCGGTCCATACCCTTATAAATCACTCCGACCCCAAAAGGATCAATGGATTTTTCTACTATGCTACCCTCCGCCCGATCTCTCCAATCGCTTCCAGAAGTTGTTGTCCCATATTCTAGTAGCTGGCAAAAAATTGATAGCTCCCAATTGGAAAAACCCTCTCCCGACATTTTTTTCTACCTTAAAATTGCAAATCTGGCGAATTGCGGTGATGGATATTATCACTTATTATCTCCACGATAGGGGCCATCTGTTCGCCACGGCTCTCCTATGAAGGCACCCCTCACTCTTGGCCCCTATACCTCCTCATTTGAACCCATGCTCGGCGGGGAGGACCATTCTCCTCGCTTCACCCTTCCTGGCTCTATTACCTTGGATAGGTAATCTTCCTGGTCTCTATAATGGTATATTTTTCTCAAGTAGTCCTGTTCCCATCCCTTACACTTTCACCCCCCCCTGCCCACCTACTCCCCTGTATCTTGTATTCTATTGATTCGGTTTATATGTTGTGATTTCTGTTGCATATATATATATATATATATATATATATATATATATATACA
The DNA here is from genome assembly GCA_031769625.1 of Taudactylus pleione. NCBI lineage: Eukaryota > Metazoa > Chordata > Amphibia > Anura > Myobatrachidae > Taudactylus > Taudactylus pleione. The sequence continues at coordinate 2,213,768 of JAUIMM010000139.1, read as the reverse complement.
TACATACATACACATATATATATTTGAAAATGTGGCTCATTGTTGAGGCTATCTGCACTCATATGTATGTTCATATGCTGTCAACTCTCATGAGCTCTTTAAATAAAGAATTTAAAGTTTTGTCGCAACTGATTGTTTCATTTGTGCGACTAAGACGCACATTCGAGTAAAAAAAGACACTTGGCACAGGCCAAGTCACAGAGAAGGACTGTTTGGCATGACTGATGCAATAGTACATGAGGACACATCTATAGAGTTGAAAGAGCAGGGTCCTTCCTCACATCAAGCCCACTTCTATATGAAATCAAGGTCATACATTGTACATGTTACCCACCCTTATTTCATGTATGTCTCCCACTACCCGTGCAGAGTGACACTACATGGATAAACCCATACATACATAGAACACATTTCTCCAAGACTTGGTGAAAGCATCTGACCCCATTGTTACAAGTACATATCTGATCTATAATACAGGTAACCTTAGCTGGGTACAGTAATGTTTCTTGCTATAGGCTCATATTTTTATACGGTCCAGTGTAAATGTTTAAACAGCCCTTTCAAAGGCCTGTGGGCCTGATTCAGCGTGAATCACATTTGCTACTATGCACGCAATCGTCCGATACTGCGCATGCATCCCAGTGTCGGCGAAATGCAGGCGTGCCAGTGAATTTGAACGCTGTTGCATGGGCGTGCATAAATTATCCACTGCGATGCCATCGGCAGATTGAGCTCTCAAAGCGTGCGCTGAAGTTACAATTCCTGAGTAAGGTCAGAGCTTGTGCAAGTGTGTGTGAGGCTGTGATGGTCCTCCATGTTACCGATGGTTTTGCAGTCTTGCTAAACATTACGGATGTGTGTAAGGTAAAGTGGGCGTCCTTATGTTGTGCTGCGGTGGCATAGCGATCACAATGGATTAGCATACTATCGCAGTGGAACTGCGTGCGTAATCTCTATTGCATTCGCAGTTGCCATCCATAATGAATCATGCGCTGTGTGAGAAGAGACCCCGGCTGGTAGAATATGGGTGGAGGGATAAGACCTGGAAGGTAGATGGGGTAAAACACCTGGGAATATTAGGCGTGTTCTATCAAAAGGTAAAACGTTGTGTATTGTGTTACCCAGACTCATCATGTCAGTATATATTTGTACTGCTATCATCCTCTGTTACATGACGCATTATATAAGTGGGGACAAATACCCTGCACAATATAATAATGTAAGAGACTACATCAGTAATAAAACCAAATGCTACAATAATAAGAGACATATAATAAACTCTCCCTGTACAATATAATAATAAGAGACTACATCAGTAATAAAACCAAATGCTACAATAATAAGAGACACATAATAAACTCTCCCTGTACATTATAATAATAAGAGACTACATCAGTAATAAAACCAAATGCTACAATAATAAGAGACACATAATAAACTCTCCCTGTACAATATAATAATAAGAGACTACATCAGTAATAAAACCAAATGCTACAATAATAAGAGACACATAATAAACTCTCCCTGTACAATATAATAAGAGACTACATCAGTAATAAAACCAAATGCTACAATAATAAGACACATAATAAACTCTCCCTGCACAATATAATAATAAGAGACTACATCAGTAATAAAACCAAATGCTACAATAATAAGACACATAATAAACTCTCCCTGCACAATATAATAAGAGACTACATCAGTAATAAAACCAAATGCTACAATAATAAGAGACACATAATAAACTCTCCCTGTACAATATAATAAGAGACTACATCAGTAATAAAACCAAATGCTACAATAATAAGAGACACATAATAAACTCTCCCTGTACAATATAATAAGAGACTACATCAGTAATAAAACCAAATGCTACAATAATAAGAGACACATAATAAACATTCCCTGTACAATATAATAATAAGAGACTACATCAGTAATAAAACCAAATGCTACAATAATAAGAGACACATAATAAACTCTCCCTGTACATTATAATAAGAGACTACATCAGTAATAAAACCAAGTGCTACAATAATAAGACACATAATAAACTCTCCCTGTACAATATAATAATAAGAGACTACATCAGTAATAAAACCAAATGCTACAATAATAAGAGACACATAATAAACTCTCCCTGCACAATATAATAATGTAAGAGACTACATCAGTAATAAAACCAAATGCTACAATAATAAGACACATAATAAACTCTCCCTGTACAATATAATAATGTAAGAGACTACATCAGTAATAAAACCAAATGCTACAATAATAAGAGGCACATAATAAACTCTCCCTGTACAATATAATAATAAGAGACTACATCAGTAATAAAACCAAATGCTACAATAATAAGAGACACATAATAAACTCTCCCTGTACAATATAATAATAAGAGACTACATCAGTAATAAAACCAAATGCTACAATAATAAGAGGCACATAATAAACTCTCCCTGTACATTATAATAAGACACTACATCAGTAATAAAACCAAGTGCTACAATAATAAGACACATAATAAACTCTCCCTGTACAATATAATAAGAGACTACATCAGTAATAAAACCAAATGCTACAATAATAAGAGACACATAATAAACTCTCCCTGTACAATATAATAAGAGACTACATCAGTAATAAAACCAAGTGCTACAATAATAAGAGACACATAATAAACTCTCCCTGTACAATATAATAAGAGACTACATCAGTAATAAAACCAAATGCTACAATAATAAGACACATAATAAACTCTCCCTGTACAATATAATAATGTAAGAGACTACATCAGTAATAAAACCAAATGCTACAATAATAAGAGGCACATAATAAACTCTCCCTGTACAATATAATAATAAGAGACTACATCAGTAATAAAACCAAATGCTACAATAATAAGAGACACATAATAAACTCTCCCTGTACAATATAATAATAAGAGACTACATCAGTAATAAAACCAAATGCTACAATAATAAGAGGCACATAATAAACTCTCCCTGTACATTATAATAAGACACTACATCAGTAATAAAACCAAGTGCTACAATAATAAGACACATAATAAACTCTCCCTGTACAATATAATAAGAGACTACATCAGTAATAAAACCAAATGCTACAATAATAAGAGACACATAATAAACTCTCCCTGTACAATATAATAAGAGACTACATCAGTAATAAAACCAAGTGCTACAATAATAAGAGACACATAATAAACTCTCCCTGTACAATATAATAAGAGACTACATCAGTAATAAAACCAAATGCTACAATAATAAGAGACACATAATAAACTCTCCCTGTACAATATAATAAGAGACTACATCAGTAATAAAACCAAATGCTACAATAATAAGAGACACATAATAAACTCTCCCTGTACAATATAATAAGAGACTACATCAGTAATAAAACCAAATGCTACAATAATAAGAGACACATAATAAACTCTCCCTGTACAATATAATAAGAGACTACATCAGTAATAAAACCAAATGCTACAATAATAAGAGACACATAATAAACTCTCCCTGTACAATATAATAATAAGAGACTACATCAGTAATAAAACCAAATGCTACAATAATAAGAGACACATAATAAACATTCCCTGTACGATTCTGGACTTGTCTCAACTTGTAAACCATGAAGGAATATGCTGTACAGAGAAATGCATATTAATAAATAAGTTCTATGTTTATCACAATTGCCCCCTGTGCGTTGGCTCAGTATAATCAGATAACTGTAATATAAAGTTGAAATTATCCACATTTTTTACATTATCCATAACGTATAAACTAATCCAGCACACACCATAGATAGCGGTATAATACAATGATCAGCTGGACCCACGCTCAGACAGACAAGGAACCGGTTACCTCCTTGAGTGTCCTGATGTTTGAGTCCCGTCGCGCTGACCACGTGGACCTGCGACACCAGCTGAGGGAATCCACACATCCCAGACCAACACGTTTTCCGGGGCTCGTCCAGCGTCAGCTCACTGACCGGCAGAAGAATGGTACAGTCAGTACTTAGCACAGTATGCGGGAGTCTCCCTGTCACACTGTATTTAGAGGTGATGCTGCCCTACTATACAGTAGTAAATATCCCACTAATAAGTGCACCCCGGGCTCCTGCATCCCTTCGCCAATTACACCCTCCTCTATTGAAATCTGGAAAAATGTCGCTAAAGAACAAATGGCAAAGAGTGAGTTTTAGTATTCTGTGGTGCGAGTGTGTTTGTGTGTATACAGACGTGCGTGTTTTTCGTGTCTTTTTTGCCCAACAATGCGTTTTAGTCACAATGCGATGCGACACAACCTCTTCATGTGACTGCACTGCTCATTCCATATGTGACACTTGTATATCTGTGTGCGACTGAACCTGAATCTGTATACAGAGCGCTACCGTGCAGCAGCCGCGTTTTTTTTCCAAATGCCAAGTTTGGTCGTGCTTCGTATACAGACTCAGATATACAAGTGTTACAGATGAATCAGTGCAGTCTCGTGAAGTAGGTTTGTTGCATCTGATTGCGACCAAGACACATTTTCTGGTGAAAAAAAACACGAAAAACACTCTACACGACTCATCGGCACCACATGGCGTATTACGGCTTGGTGTACACATCTGTATATAGCATACCTGCCTACCCTCCCGATTTTAGCGGGAAGATCCCGATTTTTTATGACGCCTCCCACACCCCCCGCGAAGTATACATCAACTCCCGGATTTTTAATAATTTTTTTTATCTTCGGACCGCGCACGTGCGAGTCCTGGAATGCCGGGGCGGGGCCTGCACAGGACCTCATGACCGGCCACCGCAGGGTTGTAGGTAGCGGTGACCGGCTAGACAGCAGTGAGATCGTCGGGATCTGTAAACAGCGGCGCTGCGGAGCTCTGATCAGAGGCGCAGGTCACGTGTACACAGTTCAGCAGCAGCGGAGGCCCTTTCTTCTCTCACGGAATGGAAGTGAATAGTGGCTAGTGGTGCCGAGTGTCACAGGCATTAACAGCACTCCGAAAGGGCACTCACTGACAGGCATTAACAGCACTCCGAAAGGGCACTCACTGACAGCCATCCATTTAATCATGTATGGCTGTTAGTGAGTGCCCGTTTAGAGTGCAGTTAATGCCTGTGACAAGATATATATATATATATATATAATGGAGCAGCACAGACGGTGTAATGGTTAGCGTTACTGCCTCACAGCACTGAGGTCATGGGTTCGATTCCCACTATGGCCCTAACTGTGCGGAGTTTGTATATTCTCCCTGTGCTTGCGTGGGTTTCCTCTGGGTACTCCGGTTTCCTCCCACACTCCAAAAATATACTGGTAGGTTAATTGGCTCTCCTCAAAATTGACCATAGTGTGTATGTTTGTGAGCATGTGGTAGAAAATATAGATTGTAAGCTCCACTGGGGCAGGGACAGATGTGAATGGTAAGATATTCTCTGTAAAGCGCTGCGGAATATGTGAGCGCTATATAAATAACTGGTAATAAATAAATAAATATAGGAGGAGCTAGACATGCCCCTTGAGCGGAGCGGGCCACGCCCCCTCAACGGCACGCCGCGCTGCTCGCGGCGCATTCTACTCCCATCTGCAATCTCCCTGAAAGTGTTTTTCAAAAGTAGGCAACTATGGTTTATAGTTTTTATAGATGCTGTCTGCGTTATTTACAGTTTCATTTCAAAAGGCTACATAAGTCTTTTGTGTTAGTCTAGAGGTAAAATGCAGGGGATTTATTCTCATACAAATAATACAGAAATACCGGGAGTGTCTCTCAGGACTGAACCAGTTACACAACATTCCACCCCCACATAATCCATCACAGCGCACGTAAGGGACAGGAACGCAGGACAACGCAGCCCCTGAAACCATTACTGATACACCATTCAGTGTGTCAGAGAGAGATTGTGTTGAAACCAGACTCTAGGTTAATTTTAAAATAAACACTTTCCTGAAACATTGTATCTAATTTCCTATTTTACATTCAGGTTATGCATTAACTCTGACACAAATGTATATAGCTATATATAGTGTATATAAAAACAAACACACCCAGCCTGACAAAGATCTCCAGGGAAGTGGATTGTTATTCCTCCCAACTATCCCTGACCAATCAAATCGCTTTCCCGAGAATTTTTTGGTTTTATTGGAGTCACTAATTTAAATAACACAATTATATAATTCATCATATACTGTATGTCAACAGTCAATAACCAACTCAGGGCAGAGGAGCCAGTAGGGAGGATTAAAGCAACAGGGACCGTCCAAGTTTTAAGACAAGATAATTGCAACCTACCACAGATACAGATGTGTCCACATACATCTATCGAGTGCCGTGCGACAACGGTAGCGCAGAGCGTCTTTTTGTGCAATTTTTTCCCTTCAAATGCATCTTATTCGCAGCTTCTGCTGATTAAAATTAGGGATGTGCAAGCTCGGATTAGTTCGGATTTTCCCGCCAAATTTGGATTTTTCCCGCCAAAAATCGGGTCTCAGAAAGAGGCAAATCATCATTATTCCTGGACAAAAGTCCATGAAAGATGATGTTTGGCCTCTTTCTGGGACCCGATTTTTGGCGGGAAAATCCGAACTAATCAGAGCCTGCACATCCCTAATTAAAATGATATGCGGCATGCCTATATTCTCTGTGCGACTGCGAGTGTATCTGCATGTGAAATGCTACGTTAAAGGGTAAGCGGCTGAGACACTAACGTAGCGTTTCGCATGCAGATACACCTGCAGTCGCACAGAGAACATAGGCATGCCGCATGTCATTTTATCCAGCAGAAGCTGCTTGTACGTTCTATTCGCATCACTTTGCAAATAAGACACATTTGAAGGGAAAAAGTTGCACGTAAAGATGTTCTGCGCTACTGAGTCACGCCACAGCATGACGCGACTAGAAGGACTGTTTAACGCGCAAGGAAGCTAGATGTATGAGGACACATCTGTAAATTACGCCCTTCACTATGCTGCTTAGTGAAAATGGCTGTGGTATGGGTGGCGTGCCCAGATTGGTCCTGATTTTTCCTATTGGGCTTGTTGGACAACTCGCCCAATCATCTTCCCTGTCACCTGACTGCAAACTCACTTGGAAACGAGCATGTTACAGGGCACCTTTTGGTTTTAACGGGTAGTAAGATAAAAAACAAACAGTGCCAACGTCTATAAAGTTTGTACCAACCAATCAGCTCCTGTCACTTTACAGGCCGTGTTTGATAAATGACAGGAGCTGATTGCTTGGTACTATATATGTCCGTCCAATTTATCTCTCTTCGACTTAGCACATAGACCCCTCAGAGTCTTATAAAAAGGGCAAATCCAGTAAGGTGCCAGGCGATGAGAAAGATCCGCTGCGCCACCGACACGGCGCACGCTAGGAATCACAGTGCAGCAACAGGAAGCAGGGACTCACCAGCAGTTGGAAGGCACATCAGTGAACACTCGGAGAAGAAAGTCTCCCGTGTCGCCACGGTCAAATGTGGTGGGAACGATGACGTATCGGCCCTCCTTCAACTCAGTCCTGTGGAACACGCTGCGAGAGTTGATGTAGGTGGAGCCGGCGACCTTGGCCTGTAGGGTGTGCATCCGGTACTTGCGGTTTAATTCCACCTGCGTAAAGGACAAAAAAGGTCAAGAGCACCAAGACGGAGATACGTCCCACTGCTACGCAAATGAGAACCGAGCGCTGCAAGCATTAACATCTGCGGTTGGTGTCACCTAGAACGCAAGTTACTCTGCCAGAAATGCACATGGAGCTCCCAAAGTTAAATACAGAAGTGAGCGGATAATCCGGTTTTTCCATCAGATAGGGAAACGTTTCCCTTTGACAAGTAGGTGTAAGTCTGATGTGGCCGTTATACAACCACCAATGCCACAGGCTCGGTTCTCGCCGAGAGGTGGCTCCATCGCTGCTCGTGTTCAGTGACCTACAGCGGAGCGATTACAGCAGCAGCGACTATCTTGGTGCTGTGCTTTTATTTCCACGTGTCCGGCATGGCTGGGGCGGGATAGACAGCACCTTTGCATCCAGACAGGCACGTCTCAGATGTTAGCACCCCGATACGGAACCAGCCAACCACTGGTCATGTTTAGTCGCTGTACTGACACTACAGCGTAGAGGGGAGATGATGTAAGCGGCCGAGACATTTATTGCAGTTCAAACTGAGGGGAGGGGGCGAGGGGAGGGGGCTTCAGCATAGATATCAGATGTAATACGGATTAAGGTTTTGTTGGGGCATATTAAGACATCAATGTCATAGGTTAAAAGCGTTTTTTTAATATAAAAAAAGGAACAAAATATTATTTAAAGATTCTGCATTGTAGTCGCTGATCAATATTGTTGCATCTAATATCTAGTACGTAAAATGTGTAACAGGTTTATGCACCTCTGGAGTTTGTCACTCCCGTGTAAATCATAACGGCTTGTGACGTGCGCATAAATAAAGCTTTATGTACTGTCGCTGCCAATAGCGCAGTAATACTGTGTGAATGGACAACTGCAGTACCCAATACTACCTCCGCTGTCCATTCTGTATGCCGTAATTTCCAGCAATGTGCCACTCTGTTTCTATGTTAGCAGTTATTCCCGCTATCGTATGTATGAACGGCTGCATAGCTCATGGTCTGGCGGTGCTTACGCTGAAAATGATAATACATACGTGTGGTACATAGAGCTCCGGAGCCACCACAATGATCCGTTATTACCCATTATTGGAAGTGAAGGGGCTAAATGTTTCTGCATTCAACAGATGAATGCTTTTAATAAAAAGCAAAAAAGTTGTGCGAGCTCTTGATTGGAAAGGGTCACATTCAAATCACACACATTATAATATATATATATTCTATTTTTTTTATTTTTTCTTGTGTGTGTTATTAAATCAAATTGATGAAAATGGTAAATTCTCACCCGGAGAACCTCAAGCCCGATGGCCAGGTTCTCGGCCTTCCCGTCCTTGCGGGTCGTCCGCTTGGTTTTCTGCTGTAGGCAAATGAGAACTTCATCTTCCGGCTTCTTCACATCAAACACAAACTGGTGAGAAAAGACAGACGCGAGACCGCTCATTGTCAGGAGGTGCGAGGTGCAATACGCCGACAGTACACAACCCATGCACCCAAGCTACATGGCCTCCAGCAAGGAGTTGCCTGGTGTCATCTGTGTCTCATTGTGCATTGAGGTCTTCCTGCCACCAGCCTAACATCTGTAGTGACTACCCCCAATTTATTAAAGGGACATCAGGAGCTCAGTGTTGGCCACTGGCAGCAAGACAAAGCGTAAATTGTTTAATTAAATGTCCATTTCAGGCAGAATATATTAAAGCACATGCTTAGGCGACGGTGGTCTGATCTCACCTGTGGGTTCTGGAGGAAGGCGGCCTTGTTGTTGAGACAGCCCCCTGAGCGGTTCTGCAAAGGGTCCTCGTGCCTGATCCAGGATCCCCGCAACACCGACTCCTCCCAGGTCTTGTGAATGCTTAAGTGAGAGGTGTTTATGAGTCGGCACATGATGATGTCGGTGTAATACTTGCAGAAATCTTCAAAGGTCATCCTGAAAAACACAGACGCGGTGCTATAGCCAGGGCCGTGCCTAATATGGATACCTCAATCCAGGCTTTCTACCATGGCACTAAATAGGTAAAGTGTCGCACTCAGAAGAGCAGCTTACCAAAACTCCCCGTCGTCCTCCACGGTCACCCCGATCTTCTCCCGCTCGCTCTTACTCACTTGCTGCCACTCCTCGGAACTGCAAGAACAAGAGGAATATTAGTGTTGTGCTGGCGAGAGCCACGTCCCTCTGTAGCTATAGGAAAAGGTTTCCAGGTCTATCTGAACTTCTATTTTTCTCCTTCATCTGAAGTTACTGACCCATTCTGAGGGGTCTATTTACTAAGCAGTGTTAGGAGACAGAGTGGAAAGTGATAAGAAAGTGATAAGGTGCCAGCCACTCAGCTCCCAACTGTCATCTCACAGGCTGTGTTTGAAAAATGACAGTTGGGAGCTGATTGGCTGGCACCTTATCACTTTCTTATCACTTTCCACTCTGTCTCCTAACACTGCTTAGTAAATAGACCCCTCAGTGTTCTACCCCCTAAGGCACAAATATCGTTTTAGATTAGGGGTGGGCAATAAGCAAACCCCCACCTGTTTTTGAACTACACATCCCAGCAAACAGTTTTTCTATTTGGCCATGCTAAAACTGGTGCAAGGCATGCTGGGATATGTAGTTCAACAACAGCTGGAGGGACGCTGTTGCCCGTCCCTGTTTTAGATCTTTCATTGTGATATGTATTATTGTAACCCGCTCTTTATCGCATACATCACGTGTATGCTTCTGCCAGTCTGTCACAGAGAGCCTATGTTGGTTATCACTGGCTGTATAATAATAAACTGTGTGCACAGAACATCCCAGCAGCGAATGGGAACATTAATCCTGAGATCTGTGTATAGGGATCACCCTCCGCAGACCGCGGGGAGCCTCACCTGTCGCTCCAGGGCCCGCTCCACTCCCGTTCACCCCAGGGATTGCGCATTCTGATCATGTCCAGCTTCTCCGATTTGAAGAACGCCAGCAGTCCGTGTCCCAGGCGCACTTTCCGCACGTCGGTCACAGCGTAGGCGTGACCCTTCACCAGGCCGCAGGCCAATCGGGCTTCCATGTCAGCAGCGGAAGTAGCCTAAGTATAGGTAACAACATAACGGCACAACTATATAAACACTCCCCCAGCTACTGATACGCTCTCCTTTACGTCACCTAGCCGGGAGACATTGGGTGTAAGACGGTAGTTATTCAGCCACAGTCAGAGTGTTGACAGGGTAACGTCCACCAGAGAATGCCAATATGGTAGTAATATTATTTAAAGTATTATAACTGTGAAGGCATTATAATTTTAAATATGGTAAAAGATCGTGTTTAAGATAGAGCACAGGGTTAGAATGCTGTAAATAACATTACTACGGGTGTGGTATAAGAGATAGACAGTAAAAAGATCGACAGTGTCTAGACAGACACCAGATGTTAGACAGTCAATAGGTCGACGGGAACACAAGGTCGACACTAAATGTCAACATATAAGAATGTTGACAGGAACAAATGGTAAACAGGGTCAAAAGGTTGATACAAACATTTTTGGTTTTGTTTTCTACCTAATCTTCACCCTAACCCTCCCCTTGGTGCCTAACCCTAACCCTCTCTCCTGGTGCCTGACCCTCTCTCCTGGTGCCTAACCCTAACCCCCTCTCCTGGTGCCTGACCCTAACCCCCTCTCCTGGTGCCTGACCCTAACCCCCTCTCCTGGTGCCTGACCCTAACCCCCTCTCCTGGTGCCTGACCCTAACCCCCTCTCCTGGTGCCTAACCCTAACCCCCTCTCCTGGTGCCTAACCCTAACCCCCTCTCCTGGTGCCTAACCCTAACCCTCTCTCCTGGTGCCTGACCCTCTCTCCTGGTGCCTAACCCTAACCCCCTCTCCTGGTGCTTGACCCTAACCCCCTCTCCTGGTGCCTGACCCTAACCCCCTCTCCTGGTGCCTGACCCTAACCCCCTCTCCTGGTGCCTGACCCTAACCCCCTCTCCTGGTGCCTGACCCTAACCCCCTCTCCTGGTGCCTGACCCTAACCCCCTCTCCTGGTGCCTAACCCTAACCCCCTCTCCTGGTGCCTAACCCTAACTCCCTCTCCTGGAGCCTAACCCTAACCCCCTCTTCTGGTGCCTAACCCTAACCCTCTATCCTGGTGCCTAACCCTAACCCTCTCTCCTGGTGCCTAACCCTAACCCTCTCTCCTGGTGCCTAACCCTAACCCCCTCTCCTGGTGCCTAACCCTAACCCCTTCTCCTGGTGCCGAACCCTAACCCTCTCTCCTGGTGCCTGACCCTAATTGTGTTGACCATTTTTTTTTGTGTCGACCTTTTAACACTGTCAACCTTCTTACATGTTGACCTTTTGTCCCTGTCAACCTATTGACTGTCTAACATCTGGGAGTCTAGTTCTTCGACCCTTCCCCATTTCTTGGTAAAACTATAGAGTTTCATGTCTTGTTAAATACATATTTCTGGGGATCATGCCTATGTACAGGACATTTCCCTTCTCCTAAAATTGTTTAGCAGTGTCCCGCACACTGACTGCCAGAGGAAACGCTTACTAATCAGGTGTATGGGGTATATTTCATTTAAGGCTGGCCCAATCTAGGCAACTAAGGCTAAACTAAAGCAGCAATAATTTAAAGGCAAGACCAACCTGTCTTTACCCTTTTAAAATGATTGCCGCTTTAAATCTACAAGGTTAAAATCGCAGAGATCGCGCCGGTTATACACCCAACCCCCCCTTCCCCCTCCCTTGTGTGTGTGATAGCATCAATTATTTACTATCTTTTGGGTTTTCGGAAGTTTCGGGATAAGAAGTTTGCAAATAAATAAAAAAGTCTCGTAGCTGCATTGCTGTAGGCGAGATAAACAGTCCTCGAGCTTGTCGAGAGCTGCGGTGTATTTACTTGAAGAGCTGCAGGTAATTTATATTTTAAATTAAAGTTTCCTGTAACACAACGAGCTCATGGAACCATAGTGCCACAGTAATCTCTCTCTGAACCACTTCACACAATTATAATTCGTTTTTATATTCATAAGCTGAAGTCACATCAGCTATTACACTCCGGTCACGTCGCTGTCTCCTGCCGCTCTGACATTCTAAATTCATTTACACAGCCTATTAGGGGAGCAGAGGACTAACCTTGATGGAGCAGCTGATCAGCCCTCCGCGATTATGTACTTTCAGGACTCTCTCAAAAAGTTCATTTCTTTTGTTGGCATCGGTCATATAATCTCCTTCCGAGAAGTCGATGGGCTCACAGACGCCGCCGGTGAAATCCACTAGGGCATCTGCCGTGTTCCCACCATCAAGAGCCTCGTAACACCCAACCAATCTGTAAACGGGAGTGGGTGTAAGTAGGGGAGGTGTTTAAGGTGAGACTGTAGCTGCAGTGTTAGCATAGTTGAGGCTCTGTTATCGCGCCTGGCTATAATGAGGGATTGTGCATGCGTAACGAAGGGAACACAGGTTCCTACATCTAGTCGAACAAGAATACAGTTATACTTATTGGTCTGTAGCCGGGCAGCACTGCTTTTAACAGGTTGTTACGGCAGTGTTGTATAAGAGCTGGTGTCCGCAGATAGTGGATAGCGCAAGGGGTGGGGAACCTTTTTTCTGCCGAGGGCCATTTTGATATAACATTATTCCCGGGCCCAGTGCAGGCCACGCTCCTCCCTGTGACATTACAAGGGGGCGGGGCCAATCGCCGTGATTACAGCAATGCCCGGAGCATCCTGAGGATGCTCCGGGGAGCTGTAAGGGCAGCGGTGTGACCGTCTGAAGCATCCTAAGGATGCTCCAGGTGGCACTGCTGTATAGATTCTGTCTGCAGGATGCCATTCTAGGCACCCTGCTAGCAGGATGAGGCTAGCAGAAAAAAGCTCAGAGGGCCTGACCAAATGATTCCGCAGGCCTTATACGGCCCCTGGGCCTGAGGTTCCCCATCCCTGGGATAGTGGGACACTATCGTAGCTAAGAGGAAGTCAAACGGTTCCAGGAGGAGTGTTACAAATGCATGAGTAGGTCAAATGCGTTTTGACACCAATTTGTGATTTTCCTAGTGTGTCCTTAGTGTGTTACTGTGGTGAACACAAGCTTGTGACTACTCCTGTACTTTTAAACACTGGAACTGCCACCAGCTTCTGTACAACACCAAGCTCCTACAAGCAGCGTTCCTTGGCCATAAACATACAGGCAATGGTGCTAATCACCAAGTGTCTCCCAGTGAGGCCATGAGCTTCAGTCTTCTGTATGTAGGCCCAGCCTGAAATATGCTCCCCTCTATGGTGTGCGGGCAAATAGGTTCATAAAAGGAAAGGAATACCAGACAGAAAATGAAAGCAGTGCTGACAGACAAGTGAAGTCAGTGGTCTGTGTGGTACGATCATGGGCAAAGACCTCTCGACTAGGGGGGGGAAGTTTGTATGCCAATAAGAATGGTGGATTAAGGTGCAGGAACGGGTGCAGAGCCATGAACCTACTTGGCATAAGCCTTCTCCAGGAGGGCACACCACATCTCGTTCTTCTCATTGGAGTGGCAGTAGATAAGCTCATTATTGATGGTCGGTAGTCTGTCATCGATCACCACGTCCACCCACTGCCCGAACCGCCAGAAGTGGAAGTGAAAGATGCCAGCGTAGTTCTCCGGTTTCTCTGGACTCCACTCCTGTTCCTTCCAGCTGGGGATCACCTGCGCCCAGAGAGGAGAATAGAAGTCACTACACGGAACCATATACTCACAGATTTCTAGTGTAGGACACAGAGTGGTATACATGGAAGTGCAGAGGTCCTAATGCCAAAGGGCCTTGCACACTTGGAAATGTCATTTCCCACATCACGATCTATAAAAGGTACCAAGATCAAATTGTTAGCTCAATACACCATGAAGACCCACCAGATATAATAAAAGGTGTAGGTGCAGTAGTCATAATGTGTCAGCGGACTTGCTGGATATGGGGGAGGACCACATGGGTAGGACCTAAGCTACACAATTACAACATACAGATACAGTACAGAAGTGATGCTAATCTATGTACAACAAAACCAATGTAGTTTCTACAGAGCCACACAAGGCCTATTAGAGCGATTGATAAAAGGTATAAAGAGACTTGAGAGGATTTACTTAAGATCCCCAATTGCAGGTCTGAACCGTAGACAGACAAATTGCTTCAATAAAAAACCCACTTAAGCTGGCCATACACCGAACGATAATCCTTCATATCGTCTGACGACTGTTGTAAACGATCATCACTGACAGAGAACAGCTGAAAAAAACGATTGTTTGGTTATCGGACCTGTCTGACCCTCCCGACTGTTGTTCAACTGACTCCATGCTGTGAATGGAAATCGCCGCCATACATTGTGCAGGGAAAGGCGGTGGTAAGATTATCAGGCCATCACTCTGTCCCTCGTGCAGACGATGGCTGTCAGTCTTTACTAGGTCTCCAAGATATGACTTGTACGCAGTATTATATTCCCCTATATACCTTAACCATGTCTAGCGCACAGAACATACATCATAGGGATATTCATTCAAGTGGACAGAGAGATTGCTTTATAAATCCCGATCCAATGTTCTCCGTGAGTTGGTATGTTGTATTTTTTAGGTAAATTTTTTGTTCATCCAAAAGGGGAGAGTTCTCTGCGAAGTGCCATGTAAACATCGCATGTAACTATAATGCGGGTTGTCTGGGAAGAACACACAAGTGAGATCTACCCTCCCATAATTACCTGCAATGTGCACAGACAGAAACTTGCACTAAATTAAACCTCCCCCAATAAATTGTTTTGGACATTCTTTTAACGATTTATGCTGACTCATCCATATAAAAATAATGAGCAGCATTACGTAAAATTTTAGCTATTGATTAATATCTGACTATTACAGTCTACCATTTTGCAAAAGGTTTGCTTTTCATGCAGTGACTCATAAATAAAACAAAGCGATCAAGAAACTTATTTTCATCCCAACTTTAATCCAATGTCATTTTTAAATTTTGAAATTGCTACTATTCAGATGGTTTAGACTTTGTACATCTCCCTTGCAAAAGAATATAATATGGTTCTATATAGCACAAGGTTTGTCCCCATCTGGACCTGCTTTCCCAATAACATGGAGCAAACCTGATGCCCATGGCGGTTCCTAGGATTTGAAAAAAAAAATTGGAGATCATATTTAAAATAATTGTGTTAGAGTAAGATATTGGAAATTTAATTTTTCAGGCTTGATAAACGGTAATCCTTAATAAAAAGAACTTCAAAGGAACTATAAAAAAAATATATAACATAGGACATCTGAGATACCCAGAAAATAGCCAGCTTTCTTTTTCTAAGATAGTGAGCAAATGTACGAAGCATCGCATCAGCGACTGTCTTCGGGTACAAACCGCTGTTGATTACCGTGGTATGTACCAAGAATATCGCAAAGGACAGCTCTCTCGATAAAAGCGGTCTTCTTACACCCAGAAGTCCCGCTGGTGTCCTGGGAGGGATCACTGAAAGCTGGGTACATAGTTGCCGATGTGTGTACCCAGCGATGCTTCGCCCCACCACCCGATATATATTTTGGGGTGGTCGATACATACTGCACAGTGCAGTGACCGAACGCCCGATATGTCAGACACCTGCTCCATCCACTATGCCAGCATCGGCATCTGGGCGACATATAGTCTTAGTGTGTACCCACCTTTACTCTGATGTATTTAGTATTACAATTCATCCGCACTGTACCAGATTTTCTCTTTACGTCTTATCTGGAAGACTCTCTTGGCTAAATGAAATTATTACGTTATTTTTAATTTTGTGTGCCCTAATGTCATGTTGTGCTGCATTGTCAAGGTTTGTGATGCGGTAATTATTTTTTGGTTTGGCGGGAGGGTGGGGGTTAAGAGTCACATTTCTACTTAAATGTTGTATACATACAATCAGAAATTGCGGAACGGTCCAAACCAAGACTGTCATAAACTCACTGTCCCACCCACTTCAAGCTCATAAATATCTTCGCCTGCAAAACAAACTCTAATTCTTCCATGTAGACACAATAAAGAGACGCAACGGCACTCCTAAACCGCAATGATCTAGAATGCCTCGATCTGTTCTACTGCTAGTATAATAGTTGGAAGAAGCCATCAATGCGCTGTCTATACAAAGTGGCACATTCCCTGAAAATTAGGCAAATCATCGTCACACAACACAATTTCTGACGCCGGCATCCATCTTTCATGCTGGCTAATTGACCCATAGAGAGCACTAAGCCAATCAAATTCAACAAATACCTATAGTTTTATTTCCTAGGCTGGCAGCATGATGGCGCAGTGGTTAGCAGCACGGCTGCCTCAGAGCACTGGGGTGAACTGGTGTGAAGGCAACTAGGTCCGGTCTCCATAGAGTCTGTATGTTCTCACCTCGTTTGTGAGCTCCACTGCGGCAGGGGCTGATCGGAACGACTAAGCGCTATATAAACGGTTAAAAAAAAAAAAGCTGAACAGGCACGTTATGTATTTATTACAGTGCCAAGTTATTGTTCTGTGTATGTACACAGGTCATTGACAACCATTTAATATTTACTAAAGATACACCAAATATTGCCTGACAGCTCCGCGCTCTGATTGCGCAGCAACCTGCTGGTTTCCTGGTGTTCCGGATATAAAGATTATTCATAATCTCCCGTTTCAGACAACACAATATTTGAGAGACCATCACTGAGTCCACATCGGTTACTACACAGCTCCCCGATGTATACGTGTTCACACTACGCTAAAGTACAGTTACGCTGTAATAATGGTGACAAATGAGGGTCTCCGCCAGAGATCAGGAGGATACACAGATTTGCCCCCTTACGTACAAAGCATGCGATGACGGAGCTCTGTTTCCTGCATGTACAAGACGGAAAACCGCTGGCTAAAGCATTCTACTGAACGGTGATAGTTTGCCGGCTCGGCGGGGAGCAGCTGCTCTCTAGATCGGTCCATTAACAGACAAATATAAGCAAGAGGCCGTCTACTTCTCTTACACAATGGGACACACAGGTCAGCGGTCGCTCTACAGCAACATGCATAAAATAAACTATTAAACGTAATAGGACAGCCTACCGGACAAGGGACTCTACGCTGATGTAAAATATAACAGCACCTAAGAAAGAAGTATAGACAAATACCCAAAAGTCTCATAGATAGGTGATCGATTCAAGAACGTCACTTACCTACTTAGCTCTTAGCATAAAAATGAAGGGAGCAGGGGGACTGTGCAAACTCAGATATGGAGAAACAGAGAGGGCCACACCTAGTCCTACACTTGTTATCGGCATTGGACACTGTTCTGTGATTACACAGTATCCCGTGGTCAGAATGCAGCCATTTTACAGCGGAAATCGCTCTGGCGTGACGCAGGCATCACTTTTTTCTTCTGCTGACTGAGAATATTGCCCCTTCACTATGATGCAGTTTCCTGGACAGTACATAGCTGCATTTCAAAGTACTCTCTGTCTCGGGCCCACACAAAACCTCTATTTACCACAGAGAAGCGCCATATGCCGGAATAGTGTGGGGCCCCATCATGTACTGTAACTACTACACCAGCCGAACAATCAGAGGAAAGAGAGCTGTGCTAATTCACCACAGGAGGTGAGGGCCGATAAAGGGAAGATTAATCATCATTTAATGGCGCCACAAAGTGCCCGCAGCGCCGTACAAGGAGTAATCAGAAAAACATTGCAAAATAACTAAGAGGGCACAAGTACAATGTACAGCAAACGGGATGGGTTTAGCTTACCGCCGTCCAAAATGCCGGCTGTCGGAATCCTGACGCTGGAAGTCCGAATCCCGACGCCTGTCTTTAGCCAGACGCCGAAATCCCGACAGTCGGCATCCCGAAAGAAGGTAAGCGGTGACTGTTAGCCGCGGGGTTGGTTTTGTTTTAGGCATCCCTGGTGAGGGTTAGGCTAGGGGGAAGGGTGGGTTAGGGTTAGGCACCATTGAGGAGGGGGGGGGGAGGTTAGGGTGAGGCATCCCCTGGGAGTGTTAGATTTAGGGTGCGGGAAGGGGGGGCTAGGCATCACCAGGGAGGTTTAGGATTAGGCACACTAGGGGGAGTTAGGGTTAGGCACCACAGGGGGAGGGTTAGGGTACTTACCAGCCCCAGTCGGGATCTCCACTTCCAGCGTCAGTATTATGTCCGCCGGCAATACATCCGGTACATTACATACCGATTCCCAGCAAACCATAGCTTAGATTTAAAGCAGCAATAATAATAATTTATTTTTTTTTTTAAAAGAGGCAAAACCAGGTTGGTTTGCATTTTTGAAATGGCCCCTTTAAATGTAGCGGTTAAATCGCAAAAAACCCACAGATGCCTGCAAATCGCATTTACCCCAAAGCCTGGGAAGGACAAATAACGGGCAAGGGCCAGGGCAACTCGCCGCTGCTAGCCGGGTCATGCAGTGGTGAGTTACAAAATGATTTGGAATTAGGTGACTTGGAATACTGGGAGGTCTGTAGATCTGGGCAAACTTCTCTTTGTATGGTTAAGACGGTGATAGGGTGGAGGAGACTGTGATAAGACATTGATTTAAATAAAAAGACGCGACCCTAATATAGGAGGCGGGCTTACTGTCCATGTCTGCAGAGCTCGCAGTTATGAAGGAGACGCTCACGCATCAGGGAACGGATTAGTCTGATTTCCTCCTGTGCTTTGCTGGTCCCATCCTGCATAGATGTATCCTGATCTTACATGATTCATTTACCCCTGGGGGGGACCAGGCACAGTCACATCTGCTTCCCAACATCAGCCCATTCATTCACTAAGGACTACGCACAGGCTGCTTCTGAGAGCAGAGGGTGTAAAGGGTTATTATCATAGGAAAAACAAGAAATGTGTTTGTTCAATGCTGGTAACAAAAAAAAAAATAATGTAGGAAAACAAAACATTTAAAGTAAACGCTCTTCCTCTCCGAATGTACCGGTTTGGGATTAGTTAGGGGTACGATGTATATGATGTCAGGGTTATTCTATGCGCACGGTACGACCCCTGTCACCAGCCAATACCATCGGACCATGTGCAACATTAACGTAGTGTTAGCATTTACGTATGTCTCCGACAATGGTGGAAAAACAGTCTTTAGCGCACAACAATAATAATAATAATAATAAAAAACTTTAAGTATTGAAACAAACGATTTAGCAAATAATTGCATCAATCGGGGTATAGGAACTTTGGAAAATGAAACCAAAAAAAATCTTTATAAATTGTAACGCAACAAAAGAGCATCGAGTGTGGTCTAACAGCAATTTGATAATAGGGAATTACTGGCTGGTAAATAAATTAATGGGAACCAGAGTTGTGTCTTAGGACTGATACATGAACATTTCAATTTACGGGGCATATGTATCAAAGCTTGATGCGAGATAAAATTGTGAGATATAGATCACCAACCAATCAGCTTCTAACTTACATTTTGCAGGCTGTGTTTAAGAAATTATAGTTTGGAGCTGATTGGTTGGCGATATATATTTCACAATTTTATATCACATCAAGCTTTGATACATATGCCCCTAAGAGGGGTATTCAATATGAAAGGTTAACTTCCCTGGCGAAGTTAACGTTTCATATCGGAGTTTTTTTCTGCGTAAAGGTATGGTGCGCGCTCCCGCTTATCCCCGTATTCAAAATAAAATTAACGAAAACGGGAAACTCCGAAGTTGGATTTGCATAAAGTTACGAATTTTTCCTTAAAATAATTGTAAGACCCCCCGTTTTAGCCTTTAATTGAAAGTCGGGGATTTAAATAGCCCCAGCAGGTGTTTTTTTTCCGACATTGAAGAAGTGATGCAGAAGAGCACTTAGGTTATTTTTTTCGTTTTTTTAAGTGGTCCCATCAAATTTGGGGTACATGAAAATGGGTACTAGCATATTTTGGTGTCCCTAAAGTAATTTTTAAAAAATTCTGCATTTGTGCACCTGCCGCTATAAATCTATTCTAGAAAACATCTGCCGCAAACTTGCAGAATAGCCCTGAACCTATTTCCCTATTGTTTAACAATTTTTTCCCATTTTTTTTTTTGCACCCCAATTTTTTAATAAATTTTTTGGGGTGTCCCTATTTTTTTAAAAAACTTTTTTTGACACCGTTCTTTTTTAAATGTCAATCTCAGGGGTGCAGGCTATTTTTTTTAAGCCTGCACCCCTAAACCCCAATTCTGCACTTTTTTCGACACCTATTCAATGGTGAAAAGTTATCACCGTTTTTTATCAAAGACTTTTCAAAACTGCGATAAGTCTTTGAAATTGAATACGGTGTAAAACTAAAACACCCACATTGAATACCCCTATAAGTCTATTGGTGCTGGTCACTTAGCGGGTTTGTGAGAGAATCGATCTTCCAAACACTAATTGGAACATACACATTAAAGAGGAAAGGCCAAAATACACGGAAATCACAGGAACATGAGGACACCAAGTGCTAGGACTTTATATGAGAGTGAATTATACAAAAAACTAATCAGAACTCAACATAAAAACAAAACAAAAACAGTCAATTTGTACTCTATGTGCAGAATTACATACACAGCTAAACAATGCAAAGCAACATGGAGGATGTGCGCAGCTAGACCTACTACTGCCGAATACGGTGCCATGAGAGCGATCGCTAAGCTCAGAACCTAGAACGACGTCAGCTCTTACAGTATACGTACACAGTACAACATAACGGAAAATCAGCGCTTACACGACAATCAAGACAGTTTTGATAAAAGCAAAATGGAATATAAAAAGTTTATTTAACATGGGATATATAAATGCATCTTATTTTGCAACAGTAGACACTTTATAACTGACGAACAGTGACCGATATAACAATTGTCAGCGGTAGTCACTTTGAGCGCTGATAAGAAGGAACGTCATATGTATAAAGCCGGGTGCAGCTGTTCTGTTTGATCACCGCGGATACTCTTCAGTGATGATGAATACGTTTCACAAAACTATACAAGTTACAGAGTTCGGTTTTCTATCAAAGAACAGCACAAAGGGCACGGTTCATACAAATCAAATCTGGAGATCAACAAAATGCAAAATAATAATCGCCATCAAAATCCCCCCACTTGACAAAAACGTAGATTTGCTATTTTGCCAGTTGGTGAAGTTGTTTCTGCCCCATCTACTTGTGAGCTGGAGATTTCAAGTAGCAAGCAAGTTTCAAACAAAATATAGGGGCATATGTATCAAAGTTTGATGCGAGATAAAATTGTGATATATATATATATATATATATATATATATATAATCACCAACCAATCAGCTTCTAACTTACACTTTGCAGGCTGTGTTTAAGAAATGATAGTTTGGAGCTGATTGGTTGGTAATATATATTTCACAATTTTATCTCACATTAAGCTTTGATACATAGGGGCGATAGAGTTTGAGCTTTCGGTACCTATTCACTACAAGGAAGCATGGCTACTGCTCCGGTTTCATTCTTGGTTTGCTGGAACAACGTTACGGAGAAATTAGTAAATTGCTGAATTTCATCCTTAAGACTACATACAATTAAGTAGTTTAAAAAAATCATATTACCTGGGGAACATTCATAAAATATTCAGTGGTCATCCAATATTAATATATTCTGGTTAAAAAACAAAAACAAAAAAAACTTGCAGGATAATGGTCATGGGGTAAAATCATTGTACCGATAGGAACTAAAACAGGTTCATCAGAAATCTCAGCCTCCGTTCAATGCAGCCTTTATTTTGCAGGCTACGGTTTATAACTTATCAGTAATTTAAAGGACAGTAGCAAAATGGTTAAAGTTATCTCTCACTCTCCTAATTACCACAGCTCACTAGAGAATGGGATTTTAATTGCATCTACAATCACAGAGCAGATGGAATTTCAAAACAGAGGACACAGGACTCTACTAACTTTACAGAGCTTTACAAACATGGGGCTATAAAGTAAAACGGTTGGATATGGGTGTTCTGTTCTGCTCAGTCTTACGCTGTACTGCAAAATCTGCACCTTGATAAATCACTAATAAAAGGAACAACTAACTTATTTTTGGTTTATAATGTGCACTATACGTAGATCGTGATATCAGACAAGGAAACATTTACATCCAAGTTTTAGGGATTCTATACTTTAAAACAAGGGTATTAAACATTTGGCCCGGCAGCTGCTGTGGAACTACAAATCACAGAATGCCCTGCCACGGTTTTAGCATGCCCTAATAGCAAAACTGTGGCAGGGCATTCTGGGATGTGTAGTTTCACAACAGCTGGATGGCCGCAGGTTGAATGCCCCTGGCTTGACATGATCGATGATTGTAGCTGCTCAGTTCCAACCGGCTTATAGCACCAAATACCCAGGTCTCCTCAGGCTTTGAATCTCACAGAGCATTTGACGCTGGACGGCTCCGCCCCGTCCGCAAAGGTGAGGACAAAGTACATGACCTTGCGAATTTTGGCCAGATCGCACAACCTCTCCCCAAACTCTTGGGCATCGGCCTCATTGCACTCGACCTCAGTTTGTCCAGTTTCCTTCCAGAAGATGGCCGAGGGTTCGAGGAGCTGACGGGTCATGAGGTTGGTGAGGTCTGGAGTCCAGTGTTGGGAAGTGCCAGTGATCACCACTTTTCCAGATGCTTTAAAGTTGACTTTCCAGTGCAAAAACTTGAGCTTCTGTTTGCCGAAGTCCAGGCGGTAGACGTACTCGTTGGCCTTTAGGAGCTTTTCACCATCCTGGGGTTTGGCGTTCTTCTGCTGGAGGCTATGGGCCCGCATGCGCATGCACTTTGTGAGCTGGGTGTCCTCTGTGAAGAAGAGCTCGATTTCTGTCGTCTCCGATGCCATGATGCTTAGCCTAAGGAAGAAGACGCTTGGAGAGATCTCCTGGTCCTACCAGACAACATGAAACTGAAGTTGTGAAGCCCGGTATCTCTCTTCTTCACTTTTTCCTCCCACTTACCAGTGCTAAGCAACCTGTTTCATTGAGGCAACCTGTCCTCAGAGGGCTTCCTCCGGATGCTCTCTTGTCTAATTTACAGCCTTACTACTACGTAACAGCTTATGTAAACACACCTTCGGGGAGTAGACTGATGGCGCAGCTCACCTTAGAAACAGTATGTCAGGAGAAAGGAAACTGTAATGAGTCAATAAATAGGATGCCTTTACTTTATGACTGTATGAGCCCGATTAACCCTTCCTGAATACATTCTGCTGCCATAGATAAACTCTACTTAAAATGCATTTTGAGACCTATCCCGAGTTGGCCACCAACGCTGCACAGGAAGTGATATATAGCCTCCTTCCCCATGCAAATAACAGGGGCGGATGCGCCAGGAATACGCTAGGGGGCGTGGCTTCAATGTGAGTGCAAGAGATACAAAAAATTCAAACACTAATAAATATTTGGGCAGCCAAGCAGAGCAGCAAACAAACTTTATTTTTGTAAAACGAATATTCAGCACAAAGTAATCTGGCTTTCAGATCCCAGTTACATCACTTTAATAAACGTCACTGACTTAGACGCAATAGACCGACCAGATGCGGCCCGCTGGCATCATCATTAGTTTGCAACTTGCACCAGGTTTTAAAGCACCCGCTAGTAACGCCCTTCCAGACAGGTACATTTGCGATTTTCGACACCCATCTTAGTTGCAATTCGCTTCAACACGCCCTTAATGTACTTTGGCCACTTCTACACCCTCCCCTCCCCATCCAAGCCCCATCCCGGCCCCATTGTCATAGGGAGTCGCAAGTGCAGGGTGAAAAGAAAAACTGACGCATACCTAAAAAATGAGCAAATTGCCGACAACAAAAAAAACATGCAACTCACGTTTATGACCGACTCTGAATGAGGTTCTAAAGCTTGGTATACAATATACGATATATCGTCGCGGATCAGAACGATATATCGTAGTATGTCTACTTCCGATCGGTCGTTCACGGCGGTCATTCATCACAATATCCCATTTGCTGGACGATGCAATGAATGACGTGGTGCTCTTACATGTAATGACACATCGTGCCGTCGGAGCGTGCAGGGTGTATGGCCCATGCGATGTATCGTTACATTGCATCGTTGCAGGGTCGCACCACTGCGTGGTGTGTACCTAGCTTAAGAGTGCCCCAAACTGGTATCAAGGGTAGAGAGAGTCTGACACAATATTGTCGGCATTTTCAGAATTGTACACAGTAAACTAGGAGGAAAAAAAAAAGTCCAATTAGTGGAAATCAAATTCGTCACAATCATACAATAATTGGATTGTAATTGTAACTAAACAAGCGTGGCAATGCTTAGAAATGGATGAGCGTCCATGATTTTATATACATCATGTCTTTAACTGTAGTAGAACAGCCGGGAAAAGATAAAAAAACCAAAATAAAACCACCTGACGGCAAACGCACAAGTCTCAAGCTGCATACACACACAAACAACGATTTTTTGAACGATTATCGTTAAACGATATTGTTTAGCAATAATTGTTTGAAAATATTGTTCACTTTCTGAGTCAAATGATGAACGACTATCGTTCATGCACGTTCACGTTTGTAGTTCAGTCAGACTTGTCAAATGAACGATTTTCATTAAGGGAATATGCAAAAATCGTTTGTAGTTCATAAAAATCGTTCATTACACTTTAAAAAATCTGACAGAAAATCGTTCATAAAATCGTTGGTAACAAAACCGTTGTGAGTGTATGCAGCTTTTGACATAGATTCTCCTGAGCTCTGATTGGTTGTAAGTTTCAACCAGTCGCAGGGGGTTGGCGGAAGCTGCCAACCAGTGGCATGCTGTCAAAATGTTTATATTTCTCCAAAAAAGTTCTATCACCCTGATTTGATTTCAGTATTAGCGGGCAGGCCTCCACTGCTGGCGAAACCTGCAGGTGGGTAACAATGATAAATAGTATTATTGTGATGTAGTGGTGATACATTGTATCACACCTAGAATTGTAATGAATAAATTAAGCTTTGTGAGACGACTTATATATCACGTACAGGGATGGCTGGCCCTGATGGAAGCTATAATTTATATACAGCACATGAGATGTTATGATGCAAGAAGCTGCAATCTATATTATCGCATGACCAGGGGAAATATAAAAATAATAAGTAAAAAAACAAACACTGTACAGGAAGAGCCACCTGTGAATCTTTTCCAGGGCCTGGCTCTCTATTATCCTCTAAGATTCCCTCTAAACTTGTCATAACTATTCATAAATATAACCTATAATACACAGAGCAGCTGCAGACTAAACACTTTTCCCGCCTATTGCCCTAGCAGAACACGTCGTCTCTCTCCCGACTCACCAGAAGACACAGCGGAATATATTTATCTCATCATGGAATTATCCGGCCACAACGCAGAATAGAGATTCTAAACTAATGATATTACTCTGATTTCCTGAGGTCAGATCTCAGCCATTACAGCAGAGAACCTTAATCCTGCTGCTTAGTAACACGGTCAGGGTCAGCCCTGCTTCCTCAGTACACGGGAGACACGTTCAGGATCTGGTACTTTGCTGACTAGGCGGTGACGGGTGCACTCTATGGGAGAGATGTACCAAAGCTTGGAGAGCGATAAAGTACCAACCAATCAGCTTCTAAGGCTGGGTACACACCTGCACGATATCGGCCCGATTTAGCGACATCCGGCATATCGTGCAGTGTGCATGCCCGATTTGTGCGCTCCCATGCGATATTGTGCGATTGGCCGTGCTACATGGCCAATCACACGATATTGCATGCAGCGCTATACGTATTAATGAAGGACAGAACAAGTAATCGTTCCGTTGTTCATTAAATGGTGCAGTGTGTACCGGCAATCATGCGATGCCCAGGGTGAATGCAAATCGCCCCGAACATTGGCACGATTGCCGGTCGTTCCAGTGTGTACCCACCCTGTCATTTTTCAAACACAGCCTGTAAGGTGACAGAAGCGGATTGGTCTCTCTCCAAGCTTTGATACATCTCCCCATATGAGATCATTAGATGGGGCACAACGCTGAAACAGTGTTGTATAAGACTATGGAGCCGGATTCAGCTGCGATCTCTAACAGGTCCCAGCAGCGAAAATATGCTAAATGACTCCCTCGTCGTCCAGTGCCACCAACGGCATCTCACATCCGCCTCTCGCGCACAAAACTGCACACATCGAACGCAGATCAGGCGGCCATCAGCCTTCTAAGTCTAACCACCCCCAGTTACCTCCCCCCAAACACCGACTACCTGTCACTCACTTTGCGAGTGAATCTTCTGCGTGAGCGTAATTGCAATTCAATTGTTGCTTGTGTGCCTTACATGCATGCGATGGCAAATGGCAAATAATCGCTCTATCTGCGTAAATTTCGGCATTGCGCCCAGCCCTGAATCAGGCCCTCTGTTAGGCATTTGCACCTTTCTGTCTTGGCTAGCAATCAATGCCAAGAGACATTAAACCGTGTAAATTCTGATGCTTCAACACTCTGCAGAAACTTTGCTGAGAAATGAAAATTATTTTTTAATTTTCCAATATTTCCTAAGCAGGTAAATCAGACTGGTCACCACTAACTGGTCTCGTTACATTCAAAAGCCAAAAATCTATTCATTTTTTTGTACTTTTTATTCCTGAGCTGTATACATATAACAGACCAATGCGAGTTTAATGCGTGAGATGCAATACGGGGGGCCCGCGTGAGATGCAATACGGGGGGCCCGCGTGAGATGCAATACGGGGGGCCCGCGTGAGATGCAATACGGGGGGCCCGCGTGAGATGCAATACGGGGGGCCCGCGTGAGATGCAATACGGGGGGCCGCGTGAGATGCAATATGGGGGGCCCACGTGAGATGCAATACGGGGGGCCCACGTGAGATGCAATACGGGGGGCCCACGTGAGATGCAATATGGGGGCCCGCGTGAGATGCAATACGGGCCAATAGACCAGCATCAATTGCCCCACCCCAAAAACTTACATATTGGCAATAAAGAAATCTACAAGACCATTGTCAGCTATCTTAGTAAGTGCAGCCGGAAGATGAACGCCATCAATGTGTGTCAGTGCATCTCTGTGTTCTAGGCAATATAGAGGCCCAGGGACACCGGAACGGAACCTGCAGCTCAGCTTGAGCACGGAGAGAAGGGGCTTAAGGGCAGAGAGCAGAGGGTTGTTATAAATGGCAGAGTTATTAGCAGAATGCCATAAGTATTAGTACTGGGCCACCCCTCTAAAGCAGCCATCCCATTTTCTACAGTACAAAAAGAATCCTTAGAAAAATAACAGAAAAATAATCCACATAAAACACTGACAGGTCAATGTTGGTATTAACCCTTGGTTTTTTTTTTTTCCTTAAGGGCCTCATTTATCATCGAGTGATAAAACTCGCTGGTTATGATAAATGGTGCTCCAGCCAATCAGCTGCCAACTGTCACTTTTCAAACAGATCAGCTCCCAACTGTCACTTTTCAAACAGATGACAGTTAGGAGCTGAATGGCTGGAGCACCATTATCCTACGCATCGAGTTTTATCACTCATTTTGAGTGATCAAACTCGTTAATAAATGAGGCCCTTTGTATGCTATTTATAAATCTCTACAGCGTCATGGATTACCTTGGCAACCACAGTCACATGATGTAGTAGTAAGCCATTCAGACATCCTTCCCCTCCTGCCAAAGTATGACAAGCTGGGAGGGGATACAGTCAATATCCCATGCGGAATGCCGGCGAGTCAGAATCTCAGCGGGGTTAGGGTTAGGCACTAAGGGGGGAGGGTTAAGTTTAGGGTGCAGGGAGGGGGAGGTTAGGTTTAGGCACTGGGGAGGGAGGGTAAGGGTACCTACCGACTAGTGTCAATATCCTAATCCTGCCAGGATGCCCACATCTGTATTCTGACCGCTGGGATCCCGTAGCCATTCCACTGAGAGCATGTGTGTGTGTGGAGCAGACTGATCTGTGTCTGGCAGCCATTTCCCACCAAATGACGGATATTAGAGGGTGCAAGTTGCAGGCACCTGCGCGATTTGGGTTATTTAACCCGTAGATTTAAAGTGTCAATAATTTAAAAAGGCAAAACCAAAATCGGTTTTGCATTTTAAATTACTGCTGCTTTAAATCCGTGGGCTAAAATTATGGAAATCGCGCCGATACATGCCGCTTACACGATCTCTTATATTAGGGTCAAAGAGCGGTTTTTAAAAGGAGATTATGATTTGTGAAAGAAAAAGGTCAGAAGAATAAGCCAAATGCTGAAAAAGTGACTCATTTTCTAGGTAAACATTAATAATATGAGATATGGTAAGAACTTACCCTTGTTATCTCTATTTCTACGAAGTCCATAGGGTTCCACAGGATACCTTGGGGTATAGGTGTGACGTCAGTCGCAGGGCACCAAAGAGTTAAGCTTTCAGCCTCCCAGGATGCACTGGGTCCCCCTCCTATACCCCGCCCCCGAACCAAGGCACCTCAGTTAGTTACCAAGCCATAGGCCGGAGGAGGAGAAGGAAGAGAGAGAACAAAGATCTGGACACATACAAGGATCACATTCTCACCAGAGGGAGACGGAAAACCGGTGACCAGAGCAAAGCCCATCTGCAGCACAGGTGCGACAGGGCGGGAGTCCTGTGGAACCCTATGGACTTCGTAGAAATAGAGCTAACAAGGGTAAGTTCTTACCATATCTCATATTTTCTACTTCAGGGTCCATAGGGTATCCACAGGATACCTTGGGGATGTCCCAAAGCAGTATCCTTTAAGGGTGGGGACGCTCCTGTGCTGAAAGGAGAATCCGCCGCCCGAAGGAAGCATCCTGAGAGGCGAAGGTGTCAAACCTGTAATACCTCACGAAGGTATGGACAGAGGACCATGTAGCAGCCTTGCAGATCTGGACTGCAGAGGCACCACGTCGAGCTGCCCACGAAGGACCCACAGACCTAGTGGAATGAGCCTTCACAGAAGGAGGAACCGGCAGGCCTTCATGAAGATAAGCTTCAGAAATAGCCATACGGATCCAGGCTGCCAAAGTTTGCTTGAAGCAGGCCAACCCTTTTTACGGAAGCCATAGAGGACAAACAAAGCGTCCGACTTCCTAAACGAAGAAGTGCGGTCAACATAAGTCCTTAAGGCCCGCACAACATCCAAAGAGGCCTCACCCACGGAAAGACCCGGTGAGTTAAAGGCCGGAACAACGATTTCCTCGTTAACATGAAACTGGAAAACAACTTTGGGAAGAAACTCGGGCCGAGTGCGGAGCACTGCCCTGTTCCCATGAAAAACCAAGAAAGGGGGTCTACAAGAAAGAGCCCCTAACTCAGAAACACGTCTGGCCGAAGCAATAGCCAGAAGGAAAACAGTCTTAGCTGTTAGCCATTTAAGATTCACTGAGCCCAGTGGTTCAAACGGCGGTCCTTGGAGAGCCCTCAGGACCTCAGCCAAATCCCAAGGCGCCACAGGGGGAACAAAGGGCGGCTGAATGCGGACAACACCTTGCATAAAGGTGCGCACATCCGGGATTGTAGCAATCCTACGGTGAAACCAGACAGACAGGGCCGAAACCTGTACCTTCAAAGAAGCAAGGCGAAGCCCATGATCTAGTCCCGCTTGCAGGAAGGCGAGAATCCGAGACAGACGAAACTCCCGCGGTGCATAACCTCTCGGTCGACACCACTGGAAGAACGTATGCCACACGCGATGGTATATCCTCGCGGAAGACTGTTTCCGAGCTCGCAACATGGTACGCACCACAGAGCTGGAAAACCCCCGGGACCTCAGCATGGCCGTCTCAACAGCCACGCCGTCAAAGACAGCCGAGTCAGGTCCGGGTGACGACAAGGACTCTGAGACAAGAGGTCCGGTCGTAGCGGCAACCGCAGAGGACTGTCCACGGACAGACCCTGAAGGTCTGAGAACCAGTGCCGTCTGGGTCACGCGGGAGCTATCAACAGGAGCGTCCCTCCTTCCTGTTTGAACTTCCGGATTACCCGTTGAAGAAGGGAGACCGGAGGGAACAGATATGCGAACCGGAACGTCCACCGGACGGACAGAGCATCCACCAGAGACGCCCCTTCGTCTCTTGTGCGAGACCCGTACACCGGCAACTTGTTGTTGTGCCGGGACGCCATGAGGTCGATCTCTGGAAGACCCCATCTGTCCACCAGTAGTTGAAAAACGTCCGGGTGCAGGGACCATTCCCCCGGATGAACGTCCTGGCGACTTAGAAAGTCCGCCTCCCAATTGAGCACTCCCGGGATGAAGACCGCTGATATGGCCGGAAGATTGCGCTCCGCCCAAACCAGGATCCGAGACACCTCTACGAGAGCCGCCCGGCTTCGGGTTCCTCCTTGCCTGTTTATGTAGGCCACGGTGGTAGCGTTGTCCGACTGGACCTGTACCGGGTGACCCTGGAGAAACCGATGTGCCTGCTGGAGAGCATTGAAGACCGCACGGAGTTCCAAGATATTGATTGGAAGCTCCGCTTCTGTCGGAGTCCACCTGCCCTGGAACAGATGTGGACCCGAAACTGCTCCCCAGCCCCGAAGACTGGCGTCCGTAGTCAACAGGACCCAATTTGGAATCCAGAACGGACGTCCCTCGCTGAGGTGGGTCGTCTGTAACCACCAAGCAAGGGACAGGCGAACCTCCGGGGTGAACACAATCGTCTGGGACTTCAGAGACAGAGGCAGCCCGTTCCACTTTGACAGGATCAGGTGCTGCAGAGGTCTGGAGTGAAACTGGGCATATTCCACCATGTCGAACACCGACACCATGGAGCCCAGTAACCTCATCGCCGAGTGTAGAGACACCTGGCGGCTGTGCAGACAACTGCGCACCCTTGACTGCAAAGCAGAGATCTTTTCCTCCGTCACGAAGATCTTTTGCTGTCCCGAGTCCAATAAGGCTCCAAGATGCAGAATCATCCAAGACGGGATTAGAGTGGACTTCTGCCAGTTGATTAGCCAGCCGTGCCGTTGCAGCAGGGCAATGGTCAGGTCTAAGTGGCGTAACAGGAGCTCTGGAGATCCCGCCACCAATAACAGGTCGTCCAAGTACGGCAACATGCGGACTCCCTGCAGCCGCAGAGAAGCCGCCATGACCGCCATCACCTTGGTGAAGACACATGGTGCTGTCGCCAGGCCAAAAGGTAACGCCCGAAACTGGAAGTGGTCGCTGCGGATTGCAAACCTGAGGAACTGTTGATGGTGCAAAAGAATAGGGACATGCAGGTAAGCGTCCTGTATGTCCAATGACACCATGTAGTCCCCCGGTTCCAGCGCCAGAATGATGGACCGTAGGGTCTCCATCCGAAACTTCGGTACCTGCAAAGACTTGTTGAGTGCTTTGAGGTTGAGAATCGGACGATACGACCCATTGGGTTTCTGTACCAAAAAAAGATTTGAATAGAAACCCTGGCCCCTCTGGGAGAATGGAACAGGCACTATAACTCCAGCCTGGAGCATAGTGTACAATACCTTCCGTAGCCTTGTTCCGGTCTGATGGTAGACCCGTGGTGAAGAATCGAGCCGGGGGTCTGTGCCGAAAGGAGAGGGCGTACCCGTGGGAGACCACCTCCAGAA
Organism: Taudactylus pleione; assembly: GCA_031769625.1. NCBI lineage: Eukaryota > Metazoa > Chordata > Amphibia > Anura > Myobatrachidae > Taudactylus > Taudactylus pleione. Next base: position 2,181,624 of record JAUIMM010000139.1, on the reverse strand, counting down.
CCCAAGTGTCTGTCGTAGTGACCGACCAACACTGGGCGAACTGCAGCAGGCGGCCTCCCACCCTGGAATCCCCCAAAGGGAGGCCCGGACCGTCAGGCCGCAGGCTTGTTATCTGGCTTGGGGGCCGGACGTCTGGTACTCCATGCCTGCTTCCGGGGCTTGACCGATTTCCTAGGGCCAGCCTGACGAGGAAACGACTGTGGTTTGGGCCTGCCCTGGGCCCTAGATGACCGAAAGGACGATGGTCCAGAACCAGAAGGAGCAGCGGCCGACGGGAGACAAGCCGATTTGGCTGCCGCCAGCGTGGCCACAATCTTATCCAGATCCGGACCGAAGAGAACTTCTCCGGTAAACGGCAAGGCTTCCAGACCCTTCTTGGAATCTGCGTCCGCCTTCCAGGATCGCAGCCACAAGGTGCGACGAGCAGCTACCGCTGCTGAAGAAATTCTAGACACCAGAGTACTAATGTCTAGAGCTGCCTCGTTGATGTAAGTGGCCGAATCACGGAGATTGCCAATCAACTCCGCCTGTTCGGCCGGACAGTCGGAATCAAAAGAAGCCTCTAATGAATCCGCCCAGCGCTCCATCGCTCTGGCAACCCAGCAAATGGCCATAGCCGGCCGTGCTGCCCCCCCCGCAAGGGAATAAGCAGACTTCAGGCAGATTTCCACCTTGCGGTCCGTAGCATCCTTAAGGGAGGACATGGATGGCATCGGCAATGTGGCACTACGGACAAGACGGGTCACGTGAGAATCCACCTGTGGAGGGGATTCCCACTTAGCAAAATAATTATCCGCGAACGGATAAGCCACCGCCAGGCGTCTCTGCGGCTGGTATCTTTTGCCAGGCTGTTTCCACGCCTCCTCTAAATGGTCCACCAACTGACCCGAAAGAGGAAAGACTGTGGCATCGCCCTTCACATCTTTGAAAAAGGCATATTTAGACTTAGCCGCTGGGGGAACTTCGTCCTCAATCACCAAGGCTGTGCGGACCGCCCGAATAAGTCCAGGAATATATACTTTGGACTTAGCATCAGCGTCCTTAGTATGGAGAGGTTCCTGATCGTAAGGATCCAGAATCTCCCCATCATCAGACGTCCCTTCGTCATCCTCATAAGGAGCGGACAGAGACGCCACCGGCCGTTTATGAGGCCGCATCACAGACTCCCCTTGCAATACATTCGACAAGTGCTGTACAGAACTCGTCAGGGAGTTAACCCACGCTGGCTCCTGAGAAACCGGGAGCGGGGAAATAGGGAGACTGTGGGGTACCACCAATTGTCGTGGGAAACCCTGCATGGGTGACGACACCACAGACTGCTGGGACAAACCCATCGGAGTAAACGCGGGCTGCGGAGCTAACTGGCCCACTAAAGCTGTTAGCTCCTGAGCGAAACAAGCCCAGGGCGGCTCCTGTACCGGTGCTGTAACCGTAAGAGGCCGCGCCATGGACAAACACTGCTGGCAAAGGCCCTCCGAGCTACCCTCCCCCTCCACTAACGGTACTTTACACGTGGTACACTGTAGCCGGAGGGGAAAATCACTTTCAGACATGATGGCACCACGTATGTGACCCCTCTCACCAATTATATATTAAATAGGCGAGAGACCACCCTGCAGCACTGCACCGCAAGGGCTTAGCAGAAAGAACAGGGACAGTAATAAAGCTGACAGTTTTCTTCTCTAAAGTTACAGGCAGCGCTAGCACAGTCACATACAATGCAAAGAAAATCAATTCCTGCACTAACAGCGCTGATCACTCAACTACACAGACACAGGGCCTGGTAGGACACAGCGCTGCATACACAGACCTGACCACAGCGGAGGAGAGGTATGCGGGGGGACCCAGACCACGATGCTTCCAGCAGCGTTCACCATGCGTTGGAGAAGATGGCCGCCGAGGAGCAGAGAGGAGGCTGGCCTGGGGGAGGAGCGCTGACACAGGGCCAGTCAGCACAGTGCAGAGAGGGCTGTGTGCAGCGGGGGAGGCGCCGGCTGTGAGACAGGGAAGGCGCGCTCCCCTGGCATGCATTTAACCCCTGGGACGCCGCAGCGCTACCGCTCTGCTGCGGTCCGCTGTCCCAGGGGGGTAGTGGAAGCGCAGGTTGGTCGCCTGGCTCCACGCTGCAGCCAGTCCCCAGGGAGCCCCCTGCCTGGGGACTTAGGACCATGTGATCAGCGGGGACCCACCGCGGGACCCCGCTGCTTACCTCTGTCCCCCTTGAATCCGGCCATGGTCCGGAACATCTGGGGTCACCGCTAGCTGTGACCCCAGATGCCCACCAGCATCCCCGGATCAGTACCGGCGTTCTGGTACCGGCGGGGTGTAGGGAAGACAGCATGGACGTCAGGACTGACTGTCCATGCTGTTCATCCAGATGTGCAGCCACAGCTGCATGAAGAAAAAGCTTCAGGGGCTCTTCTAGCCCCCACTCCAACAGGTGCACCCGACTCCGGCCGGGCACCAAACTAAACTGAGGTGCCTTGGCTCGGGGGCGGGGTATAGGAGGGGGACCCAGTGCATCCTGGGAGGCTGAAAGCTTAACTCTTTGGTGCCCTGCGACTGACGTCACACCTATACCCCAAGGTATCCTGTGGATACCCTATGGACCCTGAAGTAGAAATATGTCTGTAGCACTGCGGTTATGCACTTAGGCCTGGATAATAATTATCATTATCAGCACTGATTTATAAGGCTTCGCCAAATGTACAGACTCGGACCGCTACGAGGGAGGGGGGAATAAGACCGTTGGAACAGAAAGGTGGATTCAGTATGACTTACTGCTGGCAGCATGGACGGCGTTTCTAATCCCGACAGCAGCATCCCGGCAGAGGAGGAAATCCCGATCCTCAGCTACGTATAATCTAACCTAATTTCCCCCCTCTAACCCTAACCCTCCCTTAGCGGTGCCTAACCCTAACCTCCCCCCTAAGTACCTAACCCTAATCCCTCCTCTAAGTGCCTAAAGCTAACCTCCAGGGGGGGGGGGGGGGGGGGGGAATGCCTATCCCTAAGTCGTCCCCCCGGGAACCTTAAACCCAACCCCCGGCCCCCCGGGCGGCTGTCCGCGCCCGTCGCCCGGCTTACCTTCAATCGGTAAGCCGGGTGTCGGGCTCCCGGCGTAGGGAAAATGATAGGCGGCGGGATTTTGACGCCTGTCATTTGACCCTTGCCGGGATTATACAGTCGAGAAGCCGGCGGTCGGGATTCCGTCCATCAGCTTCCCGACTGTTTCCCCAGAAGGGGCAGAAATAAACTTCCTGGGTGGAAGAAAATTAAGGAGTGCGGAGGGTAGGCGGGTGGTAAGGCAGTGTTGGCTAACCTTGACACTCCAGCTGTTGTGGAACTATATATCCCAGCATGCCCTGGCACAGTTTGTAGCAGTGCATGCTGGGTTATGTAGTTCCATAACAGCTGGAGTGTCAAGGTTAGCCAACACTGTGGTAAGGGGTTGGCTTTCACGGACTATTCAAAGGATATTGGGTTAGGGGAGACACTTTGAAATGAGAAAATACGGGGGAGGTCCGAAGTGGGAATAGGAATACAAGTAGACCATAAATAAAATAAAAGGCAGCGGTTACTAAGTCTAATTTAATCCTAATATGTATAAAAAGGGAGATAAATACACACAATGCAATCACTAAATCAAGATCTTTTTATAACATGGAATATGCGTGTGACAATGGGACACTGGCCATACCGCTGTAAGGAGGAGGATTTCACCACCAGCACAGAGAGGGGATCGTCAGACCCAGGGCCTCGTTACCTAGAGCGGGATGACCTAGGATTATATGGATTTATAAATGGGCTGAATGCCGTCCTTACAATAATCGCCATCTCCAGCTTTGATTATTAGTACGTATTATTGGGTCGGTTGGTCCACGCGGGTTCCAGTCAATAGACAGACAGTAAAAAGGGTCAACAATGTCTAGATAGACACTAGATGTTAGACAGGCAATAGGTCGACAGGGACAAAAGGTCAACACAGAAAGGGTAAACATGTACAAAAAAGTCGACAATAAATGGTTGACTTTTTTTTTTATCGTTGGGCACTAACTGGAGGGTTAGGCACTTAACCCGACGGTTAGGGTTAGGCACCAGGAGGAGGGTTAGGGTGAAGATTAGGATTAGAAAACAAACAAACCACCCCATGTGTCGACCATTTTTGTCGCTATCTACCTTCATCCATGTCGATATTTGCTGTGTCGACCTTTTGTCCCCGTAGAGCCATTGCCTGTCTAACATCTGTTGTCTACAGTATCTAATTCCTGTCTATCTTTTATACCAAACCAAATCCGGGCTGCTGTTCCGATTCAGTCAGCAAAGATTTCTCCCCCCCCCAGTGAGGATAAAGTGGCAGCTGGGTCTTTAATTTCCCCACGTGGGGATACAAACGGGAGTCCGACAGGGACTAGGGTGCAGAAACCAGATTACTGGCGCCAGTATATGGACATGATTTTAATGCTGCTTTAAGCAATGTAACTGTGCAGGCAGTGTAACGTTAAACATGTTGCATTCGCACAGTTACAGTAAAATGTTTCAAGTAGCATTACAAGCGTATCGGTATACTGGCGTCAGCAATCGGGTTTGAGTGTTGACAAAGTGACAACATACCATCCACACCACCCGTCCACATAAGAATAATCTGAACTTAATGGACTTTCTTTCCCCCCCTTTAACCTTTCTACAATTCTGTAACCATCATGTTTAATACATAAAGTGCCCTTTTCATTCAGCCCTGACTTGCAGCAAGTTATATAGTACAAAGCGCAGCCACGTCATAATGAAAATCCAAACCGCACATTCCTTTATCCCACGACACAGGCTGCACCTACCGCACCGGAGTCACCGTGGAAGCTGCAGCCGGTGCGCGTCACAGCTCTGAATAAACAACACACTCTACTCTCTGGGGGCCGCACAGAGCCTCCAAGCAACTGGGCAGAGAAACAAATGTAATGAGATCTCTGTGGACCCCTCTGACCCACAACGTGAGGACCCGTGGGGGGAGTGAGCTGCAGTTACATCTGACAAAAATAACATTGCTGAATCCAGCTGGGATTGTTGTGAATTTCTACTGAAGGATCAGTATGGAAACATCCAGCCTGGTCATCGTGTGGAGGAAACTAGTTCACAGATCCACGATAGGGACGGCGGGCGATGTTTACACATCGATGGTTAACAGCCAGTGTCAGATAGTTTTGTCATCCAAGTTTTTTTTTTTTTAGCTTAATGCCAGGGCACGGAGCCTAGCCCCGCCCAACGCACCCGTAAAGCCCCTTCCTCCCTAGTTCTGATTGCCCGGTAACCCAGTGTGTCATACAGCAGAGAGGACCATTGGAGGTTGAAACCATCGATCATTTCCTATTGAATGGTTTTATACCATTGATGATAACCACTGATGGTATCATCGATGGTTACCCAGCGATGGCCACCCCTAGTCCACAAGTACAGCATTATGGTGCGTACATGGTACGATCAGTCAGCGATAACGATATTGCGGACTGATCATCCCGCACCTTCCCGGTGTGCTGGATGATCGTTATCGTTAATCCAGCACACCACCAACGATGGACCCGCGATATCGACCAACTTGCCCTGCATGCACGGGCGTTGATCGATATTGTTATCGTCCATACGTGCCCGTGCATCGCTGGTCGTTTGAGGGTTGGTAGGCACCAAAAAATTAACGATCTGAATGAAAACGATATGGTCGATATTGTTATCGTTCATATTGCGCATTTTTTATCGTACCATGTGTACGCACCATTAGGGTTATGGGCTTGATTCCCGCCAGGGCCCTAACTGTGTGGAGTCTGTATGTTCTCTCTGTGCTTGCTCCGGTGTCCACCCACATTTCAAAAATATACTGGTAGGTTACTGGGCTTCTGACACAAAGATAACCCTAGTGTGTTTGTGTATGTATGTGTGTATATATATATATATATATATATATATATGTATATGTGTGTGTGTGCGCGCGTGGTAGGGAACAATGATTGTAAGCTCCCTGGGGCAGGGACGGATGTGAGTGACAGATATATTCTCTGTAAAAGGCTGTAGAATATAAATTACTGGTAATAAATAATAATAACTGGCTGTGTGGTCTGTGTGTATGTATAGTGATTCTTTATGGATCCCCAGACGTAGCCGAATACACACAATGGGCTGGATTCAGGGCTGGACGTTGCTGCGTCCTCTCTTGCGTCTGTTGCCAGAGAAGGGGTGGAGATAAATATACAAATGCCGGTATCAGCCTCCCCCTGGTGTAGTAGTGTGCGCCTAGGTGTGCAAGCTCCGAGACGCCAACTTTCCGCGTCTCTGCACGCTGTAATACAGCCGAAGATTCTTGACAGACGCCACCATTGGCGCGCCATCCACGCTTGCACCAGCCCTATGGCAGGCGCAGTTTCTGCATCTGAACATGGCGTCTGTGGCCGTGCACCCGATAACGCAGCCGCTATCACTGATTCGCCCGCGACACTCCCATAACACGCCCATGAGACTGACCTTTTTTTTGCGTTCACATCTGGCCACCTCCCGGTCACCGCTCAGGAGCGCCCATCGCTTTGCCGCCCCATATCTGATACCGTCTGTCCTGATCGCAGCAGTGTGTATATTCTGTGTGATGGTTACGCCGTAGGGCTTTTCTGAACTTTCTGCGCATACGCAGCAGCAAATGATCGCTCAACTACGTAACCATAGAAATTGCGTTCGAATTGCGCACACCCCAATGTTGAGTCTTAGCGGCTGTGTGGAAGGGGATGGAGCTCTAGAGCAGATCTACAGGAGAGACCTGATCCGTACGTCAGTTGTCTCCTGATTGGATGAGTGCCCCTGCCATCAAATTAGCAGTCTGCTGTCATTTCAGTCCCTGTGCCCCTTCCCCGCCACTCACCAAGGTGCGAGACCCCTTTTTAAGTATTTGAAAAGGCATATACCATTACACGGCGAATTGTTTAGGCTTATTTAGGCCTTAATTTATCTTTTAGCTGGGCACACGTGCTGCAGTCATGATTGATCTGATACTATCGCCCCAAAACGAGTGAAATAACAGTATACATGTCGGTATTTGGAGTTTGGCCTCGGTATGCAGTCATCGGACCAGCAGATCCCAGATCCCAGTATCAGTATAAACACCAAATTGGCAAAACCACATGTGTACTGTACAGTAGCCCCTGGCCTGAGATACTATAGTCTATGTATGAGCAGGAGCTATAGAGCACAAAGTGGGCGATTCAATTCAGCGGGAGTTTGGGAGCGCAAAATTGCAACTTAAATATCGCACATATTGCAACTAATTTTCCTGAAGTGCGCTCCCACACCTCTAGTAATCCAATTGTGAATGGCCATTCCCAGGAATTGCGGCAATATAGAACGTTAATTCTGTGGATAATAAAGTGGGGAAATCGCCCTGAATCCCCCAAAAGTGACAAATAACATAACAGAACAGTATGAGAAGGCGGTTACTGGCCGTAAGCAAAGTATCAGAGGTTCTTAAAAGGTGTCAAATGGTGAAATTTTTTTTATATTTTAGTAATGGTGGAACAAGTAATATTAGGCAGCAAGTATTTTCCAGCAAATTAAAGTCTGTACGGTATTTTGGGGTACAGAAAATTGTGTTTAATGGGAGAGATGTTTGAAGGGTCTTTCTAACGGGCAATAAAGTCCGGACCAGCTTCGCCCATTATCGAGGCTAAACCGGTCCAGACACCGCCCGTATGTATTAAAATAACATTTGCCGATGAGGGACCTTGTTACACTCGCCTCTCTGGTGAATCACTCTCCTTGCTTTGGCACACGCCGGTCAGAAACTACAATCGGCACCAGAGACTAATTGTATTTGGTATGCACCAATCAGCCAGCCAGGGACAGTGCTATTGTAGTGCAGCAACGACAGCGATAGCGGCAGTTGTCAGAAAGGTCAGTGCCAATGACCATCCATACGTTGCCTCCCTACTTATCTAGAGGGTATGCAGACGGGAAGCCAGCTTGCCAACTGCTTAATCCCAGCGAGGGTTAAATAACAGGCGTCTAAATCTAGTTCGTTTTAGGGTTCCGCACCCCCCCCCCCCGAGAGGTTAGATTTAGGCTAGGGGAAGGGGGGGTAGCGTTAGGCACCCCCCCAGGGGACTTAGGTTTAGGCAACGGGGAAGGGGGGGGTTAGGTTTAGGCACTTAGAGGGGGGATTAGGGTTAGGCACTGGGGGGAAGGTTAGGGTTAGGGGGTAGAATTAAGTTAGACAATACTTACCTTGGACGATCAGGATTTCCTCCTCTGCCGGGATGCCGCTGTTGGGATTCCAACTACAGGGCAAGGATCCGGTGGTAAATCATACCGATTCCATCTAGAGATGGCGGCGCCGTTCATGCAAAACGCCCATGACATGATCACATCCCGGCATTACTACATGCAGGGAAGCGGGAACTTGCAGCACATACACTGCACAGCTACCGATTTTACCCCTAACGCCCCTTCATACATCTACCCCAATGTCCCTCATCTGTGTTTTTAGAACAAGTTTGTGAAATGTTGGAAGAAATATTCTAACTCGCACCTGTAAGCTCAAAAGCACTTTTCCCTAAATGCAAACACCCGTCTCACACAGACACCTCCAAAATGTGCATCTCTCATAATTAACACACATAGAAGCGATAAAACTACACTAATACATTTCTGCTAGATCTGAACATTCAATGTGAGCGGCCGCGGCCTTTCCTCACGCTGGGTTTCGTTGTGCGTCATCTGCGACTTTGTACGTGTGTAAAATCAGTCCCTGTGCTGTTAAATTTGCAGCCCGGCATCTTTAGTACACTGTGGGCCTGATTCAGACCCGTTCACTAAGCTGCGAACGCATGCTATGGGCAATTACGCACATTTGTGCATGCATATGTATCAAAGTACGCATGCGCGAACCAGTCACTGCGGCCGGGAATCGTGCGCTCGTAGTACACAGACTGGCCGCTGCTTTGAGTGACAGATATTGCCGTTTGTGGGTGGTAACAGGGGAAGTTGCTTGTGAACGGGGGAGTGGTGCTGTGAATGCAGGCGTGTCTGGCCATCAAAACGGAGTTTTATGGGCGTGCATAATTAGCATGGAAGAGTCATAGTACACGTCACCTGGTTGTATTTCAGTCTGCAGTGATCGCAGTGCTTGCGGCGGAGTAGGGTCTACCTCAAGTGCTGCGTGCAGCTCCGATGGTTCTCGATGTCACCGATTATTCACACTCTTCCTGGGAATGTCGTGTGTTATGAAAGAAAGGTGGGCGTCTTTATACTCCACCGTGCGCTCACTGCCATCGCTCTCTAAGGCATACAGGGCGTCCTTTCACCAGACAGTTGCGATCGCGGCATTTGCATACCCAGCCCCTTTTAGCTGCGTGAGAGCGCAGCTTAGCGTCCGGCTTTCACTTCGAGTTATAAAGAATACTGTACACACCATACACGCGACTGGCTGAGTCTACTCATATTAGGATCAGGGACTCTTACCTTCTGCCACAAGGCCTCCCGTGACGCCAGCGAGGAGGAGGCGGCCACAAACCAGCAGTTCCCCACCTGGCCCTGGTGCAAGTCGTGTGAGCTGATGCCATCCACAAAGAGGCGGGGGTCGGTGCAGAACTCCTGCAAGGGGACAGCGGGCACAGAATTAGTATCACAAGGTTACTAAACAGAGGGGGGAAAAACACAGGGTTATTTTTTATTTGGTAATCTATTAAACATTGCTTTGATTCTGCATTTTAATATCTCCTATTTCTTATACTTTAAAAAAAATTAAATAAAAGTGACTGTGTGTCTGCAGGTAATGACGATACTCGCATGTCTGAGATCTCGCGTGTTATAAGCTTGGCAGAGCCACAGAGGAGGAGGAACACTAGAAATTGTTCTACCATATTCTGACCGACTCTATTTTTTGATAATGTAACGTTAAGATTTCGAACGGAACGCAGCTGCAAAAAAAATGCTAATAGTTTCAAAGCTTGTCTGGGCATAAGGATGCCCACCGCTGCCTTCTCACGTGCGTACGACGTCGGTTGCCTGCGTAAATATCAGTAACATCTTGCACTTGCAGTAGGTCTCACCAGCTCTCCTGATAAGCAGAGGGCCATCATGCTGCGTAGTCGATCGCAATAACTAATTTATGCACGCAGTTAAAACGTTCCGACGCGCCTGCGTTTTTCTGACCACCCCCCAAACACTGACTACTTGTCAATCGCTCTGTACTGGTTCCCCTGTGCGTGCGGAATCGCAACATAATAGCAGCGCTGGTGCAGTGGAGCTTATACGCCAGCGCAATGGCTAACAATCGCTCGAGTGTCCATTTCTGAAACAGGTCATCAGATTTCATGGGGGGAAATAATTCTACGGTACCATAACCCTTCTAGAACACACACAGGTCTAGTTGTGCTTTATAGTTCCTCTCCGCCTGGCTGGCCATTGAGCCATTTTCAAACAAAATAAAGAATAATTGCAACGTGTCTACTTTCGAACACAAGGATACAATAGACATAAATGATGGGATACGGGGGATGTCTGTGGTCAGAATGCCGATGCCGGAATCCCAGCGCCGGCATTACGAAGGTAAATAGCGGAGTTTGGGGGAGTGTTAGGCACTAGGGGGCAGAGTTAGGCACTAAGGGCGAGGGGAAAGGGCACGGGGTGGGGGGGTTAGGGGTTAGAGGTAGAGAGTAGGGGAGGGTTAGGCACTAGGGTGAGCTTTAGCGACTAAGGGGGGAGAGTTAGCCACTAAGGGGGGGAGAGTTAGCCACTAAGCGGGGGATAGTTAGCCACTAAGGGGGGAGAGTTAGCCACTAAGGGGGGAGAGTTAGCCACTAAGGGGGGAGAGTTAGGGGTTAGAGGTAGAGAGTAGGGGAGGGTTAGGTTTAGGGTGCAGGGAGGGGGAAGGGCATCAGGTGGGAGGGTTAGGGGTTAGAGGTAGAGAGTAGGGGAGGGATAGGTTTAGGGTGCGGGGAGGGGGAAGGGCAGCGGTACCGGGTGGGCGGGTTAGGGGTTAGAGGTAGAGAGTAGGGGAGGGTTAGGATACTGACCGACAGGTGTCGGTATCCTAACCCTGTCGTGGGGCCGGAGTCGGGATTTTGACCGCCGGGAACCCGAGCGTCAGCATCCCGTACCCAACCCATAATTTACACCATAGTTCCCACAACTGTCTAATGTCCTATATAATACCACATTGAGGCGGACTCATTCTAATTAAGATGTACATTTACAACAGGTGAATCTGGACGGAGGGAGAAAGGTGTGACTATTGTGGGGTGAGAGTCACCAGCGGACGGATAATATTGTTACCAAGTATAATTGGTCAGTTTCTTTGAATTGCTTCCAAGCCGCCACTCCAGAAACGCTTTATTATATATTACATGGAGAAGGTGGACGCAGGGAAATGTCATAGCATATATCATTCAGTCTTATTAAGAAGGATTAATCGGTGGGGTCCGGGGATATACGGTAATTGGTCACTTGATACTAGAGGGTAACACAGAAACACCTCCTCATTAACTCCATCCAGATAAACGATGCTCTACTTTTATGAGAATTATGTAACAATTGTCGGCTAATTAATCCGATTTCGGTTCGTTTTTTTACTATAACTTAAAAAAAAAAAGACGCAATATTGAATAAAATGCATCTTCAAAACACCTAGGGGGTAAATTTACTAAAGTGAGAGGTTTTAGAAGTGGAGATGTTACCCGTGGCAACCAGTCAGCTTCAGGCTATTATCTTCTAGATGGTGCTAGTTAAATGTTAAGTAGAATCTGATTGGTTGCTATAGGCAACATCTCCACTTCTAAAAACTCTCACTTTAGTAAATAACCTCCTAGTTTCTAATTTGATTAAATCTAAAATTACATTTTCACCGTTATACTCCCCCCCCAAAAAAGAAAAAAAAATATATATATATATTTGAGAGGTAAAAAAAGATTTCTAAAATCTCTGTAAACTAAAATGAATTCCATTATATCGCTAGGATTGATCGAGGTCAGTGAAGCCATGACTGCCTGGTACTCCCCATCGCAGGCATTTTCTCACACTGGCTGACTGCGATTGGCTGACGGTGAAGGGCAGTGTAGGGATTAATTCAGATCATTGGTGTGTGATGAGCGAACGGGTCTTTTATCAGTGCGACGTTTACTTCTCACTTATTTTAATTATTTGGACTACGACGGTGAAGATTTAATTTTAGATTTAATTAAATGAGAAATGAGGTGTATTGAGGATGCATTTAAAATGTGTTTATGTTTTGTCTCTTGGTATAACGGGTGTAGTGCTAGGGGTCTCAGTCGCCCAGCGTTAAAAGACATTTCTGCATGTTACATTCATATATGTAGGCAGCTAGATGTGTACGACAAGCCCCCGTTGGTGATGCTCTGGGTTGGTTCCTCGGGACCCTGCTAAAATGTTGTTTCTTTCCTCATCCTAAATAAGATGTAAAATTTACAACAGATAAAGTCATTCAATTAATGAGATTAAATTAAGGGGTTGAGTACGGAATGTCGGCGCGGTAATGATACAGCCACCTGCTGGTAAGTATCCTAACCCTCCCTCCCACAGTTAAAACCGAACCCCCCCCCCTCCCCCTGCAGCCTAAACCTATCCCTCCCCAGCTAGTTCCTAACCCTCCTCCCAGTGCCTAACCCTAACCCCACTACTTACCTTCAGGGTGCTGGTACCAGGATTCTGACTGGTGTCAGGTTTTAGGCGCTGGCATCTAAATTACATCCCAGATTAAGAACACCATTCAAAATTACCACTACTGTAATATTTATATAAATTCTTTACAGTGCTTCTTTTACGTGTCTTTGCGCCTGTGACTGTGTCTCTAGAAGAGCGTTGTGCATCAGTCAGGTCTCATTAGGCGATAGCACTTGCTCTACACAGCTACAGACCAACGCATTAACAGGACTATCGACTATAGAGAACATAAATAACTATTACAGCATGGCAAATCGTGCCCATCTCAGGATCTGATCTCTAGAGCACATATGAGACACGTTGGAAGTGGCCAAAGACTAGATGCCACTGGGCATACAATCCCATATATGCCGTATGGTGCAGGGTACAGTTATGGTGCACACACGGTCAGATTTTTCCTTCAGATATGAACGATAACGATTTAAAAATCGTTCAGTCGTTCATATCTGAAGGAAAATCTGACATATCTGACATGCCTGAACGATGGACGATTTACAATGCGCGTTCCCGTTTGTCAGAGAACGATATCTGACATCTGATGTGTTTGCAGTCAGACTTGGACGATTCCATTCATTTTAATGCAGTCAAAAATCGTTCAAAACTTTGGTAAAATAGTTCATCTGACAAATCTGACCGTGTGTAGCAGAGTGTTGTATACTATGCAATGCCAGAACAGTATACTCTCTTTTCCCATCTACCCTGTGTTAGCAGAGTGTTGTATACTATGCAATGCCAGAACAGTATACTCTCTTTTCCCATCTATCCTGTGTTAGCAGAGATTTGTATACTATGCAATGCCAGAACAGTATACTCTCTTTTCCCATCTATCCTGTGTTAGCAGAGTGTTGTATACTATGCAATGCCAGAACAGTATACTCTCTTTTCCCATCTATCCTGTGTTAGCAGAGTGTTGTATACTATGCAATGCCAGAACAGTGTACTCTCTTTTCCCATCTATCCTGTGTTAGCAGAGTGTTGTATACTATGCAATGCCAGAACAGTATACTCTCTTTTCCCATCTATCCTGTGTTAGCAGAGATTTGTATACTATGCAATGCCAGAACAGTATACTCTCTTTTCCCATCTATCCTGTGTTAGCAGTGTTGTATACTATGCAATGCCAGAACAGTATATTCTCTTTTCCCATCTATCCTGTGTTAGCAGAGTGTTGTATACTATGCAATGCCAGAACAGTATACTCTCTTTTCCCATCTACCCTGTGTTAGCAGAGTGTTGTATACTATGCAATGCCAGAACAGTATACTCTCTCTTCCCATCTATCCTGTGTTAGCAGAGTGTTGTATACTATGCAATGCCAGAACAGTATACTCTCTCTTCCCATCTATCCTGTGTTAGCAGAGTGTTGTATACTATGCAATGCCAGAACAGTGAGGGGTCATGTTATATACAGATGTGTTCTCACTCGTCTTTGCTACAGTCGCGCCAAACAGCCCCTCGCGGCGTGTCTGGTCCCATGAGAATCAGCTGGTGCCGGGAATTGCTTTCGCATTTTATTCTGCGTAATGCGGTAAAGTCGAAATGCGATGCAGCTATTACGCACCAGCAGACTCTGCGGATTATGCGACACTAGTATATCTGTGCATTTTCGCCATAAAAAAAGACGCCAGATGCTATCAGATTTGCAGGGGACCTGGCGGCTCACTCACGCCAGGCATATCACGCTGCATTACGTATTGAGGTTAGATGAGAAAGGACACGTCTCTATGTATTGTGTGCATTGTACATATTTCACCTATGGAACTCAAACGGTTGAATCAGCATTCGCCTGTGTTACAGTGAGAGCCCTGCCACTAGATGGCGACATACACTTGAATAATATAAATTCTAAACCACAAAACGTTCAATCCTTATTTTTCACCAGTCTGATTTTGTGTGTGTGTGTGTGTGTGTGTGTGAGATCACCTTATTTAGGTATGCTAAAATTATATGTGAAATATATCCGAGAAGGTACATAGGCAACAGCAAGGGTGAGTCTTATCCAGTCTTCAATAGAGGATGAATGGCAGTGATGGCTATAGCCGGAATCTAGCTATCATTTATCTAGTAGAAGGGTGGGAAAGATGTGGCGCTCCAGCTGCTGTGGAACTACACAACCCAGCAGTTAAAAGCAAAACTGTGGCAGGGCATGCTGGGATGTGTAGTTCCACAGCAGCTGAATTACCACAAGATTGCTTACCCGTGATCTAGTACGTTCTATAAGAGATAGCTAGAATCTGTTCACCTGTCCTCTGACATTGCGCCTGATGAAAAAGAAAGGTGCGATTTTCCTGCAAACCCCAAATATAAATAATATAGCCCCTCATGCTACATATACAGTTTAGCAATTCCCACTACTGCATTGGACACGTGACTATGTATGTATGCAGCCAAGGGATCAGTATGATTGGCCGGTGGTTCGAATCCCGACAGCGGGAGCCCGGCAGTGAAGATCCCGACAGGCAAGTATATTTCCTATTTACTAACCTAACCCCTCCCCAAACACTCCCTTAGGGGTGCCTAACCATAACCTCCCCCAAGTGCCTAACCCCGCCTCTAGGTGACTAATCCTAACACCCCCTTCCCCGCAGCCTAACCCCAAGTCTCCCGGGGGGGATGCCTAACCAACCCCCAGGGGTGCCTAACCCTAAACCCCTAAGTCCCCCCCCCCAGAAGCCCCTTACCTAAACCCTCCCCCCGCAGCTGTCCGCGCCCGGCTTACCTTCGATCGGTAGGCCGGGTGTCAGGCTCCCGGCGTAAGTCTAATGACAGGCGCCGGGAATTCCACGCCTGTCAGACAGTTGCCGGGGATTAGACCGTCGGTATCCCGACTGCATACACTAGCCACAGAGACAAGTTATTAGAAATGTGGTCCCTGTCCTGTAGAGCTTGCAATCTTAATGTGTATAGAGGCTGCGGCAGTATTGCTCCTGAGGTAGTGCAGAACCAAGTTGATGTATGTATAAAACAGGTGGAGAGTATGGAGCATGGTGGTGGATAAGTGACATCATTCAACGCCAGCGTGGAAATCCCGACTGCGCAGTCTGGGTACGGAGGAGACGTTACATGGGCCCGTCAAACACAAATTTGTATATTCTCAAAACGTGTTCATGGGTTACCTCAGGGTGTTACAGATTCCTCCTGTTGTACAAAAAAAAACATATTGGTGCATGTATGTAAGAGAATTTAGATTGCAAGCTCCTCTGGCCAAGGCATTAATGTGATTGAACAGTCTATGTAATACTCTGCATGATATGTCGGCCCTATATAAATAAAAGGTTAATAATAAACATATGAGAAGCCCAGCAGTAAAAGTCCACAACAATTTTTCTTTGTCTCAGTAAAACAAGTGCGTTTTGTTTGCACAGCGCAGATTGCGCCAATTCACTCCACGGAGGCTCCCAAGGGAAAAAAAAACACTGTTTTATATAGATATTGCCCCACGTGCGCTGTGTACAGTGACTCACTGTCACTCTCCATTGTACGGTAAAACCTATTTACGTCCCGGCCGCACCTCAGACCAAGCGATAGAAACTGAGGATACCAAGAGACAAGGACACTCCCTGTACTCAGCCTACCAACAATGCTGCCAGGTGTAACTAGTCTAACATCCAGCCAGAGGTCACTGGATGAACTGAAAGCCTTTACTTATCCCACAGTTAGATTAGATTATCCAGCTAAGCCAAGGTGTGTACAAAGGGCTGTGGTGTTACTCTGGCAGGATACTGGTATTTTCTACTTCAGGGTCCATAGGGGGTCCACAGGGTTGACCTTGGGGTATAGGTTGGGAACCAAATCCGGGCACCACGCAGTTAAAGCTTTTAGCTCCCAGGATGCACTGGGTCCACTCTCCCTATAACCCCACCCCCAAGCCAGAGGCACCTCAGTTTAAGTTGGTGCCCGGCCGGAGTCGGGTCACCGTTAGCGCAGGGGGAGCTGATTAGCAGCCCCTAAGCTTATTTTATTTTTTTAGGGACAAAGTTTTTTCATGGACTTTGGACTCTTCAGAGCGGCAGCGTCGGACTGTCCATAGGACGTCTAAGCTGCCGCTCCGTCACCCCGCTGGCGCTGAGACGCCAGTACAGATCTGGGGATCTCAGCGGGACCCCAGAGTCTGTACTAGCCGGACTCTGCGGGCGCCCAGGACTGCTGCCGGATCCACGGGGAGCAGGTAAGGTCGCGGATCACCGCTTGCGGTGATCCGCGCATTTCAAATGCAGTCCTGTGCCTCCGGTCTCAGGGGACAGACCGGAGGCGCCGGCAGTGGCGGCGGGCCCCCCATACCCCGTGTGTCCACTAGACCACCAGGGACTTAACGATCGGTGCAGGGAGCCGGCGTCCCGGGGGTTAATAGCCGGCCAGGGGAGGCAGCCTTCCCTGTTACAGCGGCTCCTCCCCTCAGCTCAGCGCGCCTTTCAGTATCCATAGTCTGGCGTCACTGAGCTGCTTCCTCCGCGGGCCACGCTTCCTCTGAGGTCTCCAGCGGCCATTTTATCTCTGTGGTGCAGCAGAAATCTCTCAGGATGGCAGTGAGTCCAGTCCCCCTGCGTACCTCACCATCAGGTCAGTGTACACAGCGCTGTAGCCTTCCCAGACACTGAATCTGGGCAGTTGAATGCAGTGTAATAGTGCAGTATATTATATGACATGTTTATGTATATATGTATATATCTGCATTGTATGTGACTTATGCTAGTGCTGACTGTACTTTATTCTCTCACCTGTCAGTGTATATCTATCCCTTTTCTTTATCTGCCCTAATACAGCTGTACTTAGGGTGGTTCTGAGACCTCACATTTATATACTTGTTAATATTTGTGTGGTTTGTCACATACTGTTGCGTGCTGCACGTTGCCATATTTTAGATGGAACTGTGTGTTGCATACGCTGAAAATGGGTCCCTGCAGCTAATTTTTGGCATCAGTCAGGACCAGTATAGTCTGACCAGGAGATAGAGCGTTATACTGCACCCATTTTTACTATCCTGCAAGTCATGTGCTGCAGGTGTTAGTGCGGAGGATTTGACTCATAAAGGGTTCTGTATGTGGCGTCATCTGGTGCCGGCCTCTTTCACGACCCCCTTGGGCGGTTTGTTTTCTCGGGATCCTCTCAATTGCGGATCGCCGGGCGGGCCCCATTGTTGTACCTCACTTGGGGTTACTTCACCATACTGCCCTTTTCATCTCAGGGTATCTCGCAGCTTCTTGCACTCTTCCCCTGTGACACAGACTACCGCTCCCTGCAGGGTTTTTTCGCAGTATATGAATTCCCCCTGGTGCCACAATAGTCTGTCATTCCCCTTGCAGGGATTACCACAACAGCCACCCTGGGTGGATGTCGTTTTCTACGAAACGCTAATTGGCGTGGTTGACGCCCTGTGGTTACTTCCCAGTTGGCTCTGCCGTGAACTGGGTACTGTTCGGGGCTCTTTCCCTCTTACACGGGGGGAAGCCTATTGCAGGTATTATTATCCCTGCTTTAGGGCTGGTAGCAGGTCCATTCTGGTTAGAGTGAATGTTGACCTGCACCTGTATCATACACCCTCAGTATTGCGTGCCTTCGGGTTACCTGTTGCTGACTAGCGGGTGGATCGCATAGCGGGACTCTGGCTGTTGCCAGATAGGAGGTGTTACAACAGTGTTTGGCCTCCTGTCCCAAATTCCCTGAGGGTCATCACGAGCCCCTCCTGGGGGGGATGGGCGTGTTACTCGTCTGATTACAGACGTTACTACGCCTCCCATTCCTGCGTGGTCGGATTCTTCGGATCCGTAGGTGGTAACTCTGCCTGAAATCAGTATACTTGCTTTCAGGAGTTGTTACCCATCCTACCATGGCTATAGCATGGTTGGTTAATACTATTGCATATTGGGTTGATGCATTTGTAACGTTTTTTCCCCTCCAACACGTCGGGGGTTCAAATGTATTTGGTCGCTCACGTAATATATGCTGTTGTCATAGGTGGAAATGCCTATATTGGATACCAGTCTCCTAACTTTCAGAGTTCCTGCTGCGACTGTATCCTCCGTAATACCCTATGGCTGCGCTCTGGGAATGCAGAGGTGCAGATACCATCTTTAGGGTTGATATTGTTTGGTCCTGACCTGGACAAGATTGTAGTAACATTGGCAGTATTACTAACGACAAGTTTACCGCTTTCAGCTATGCCCACTACAAGGCCTCAGACTAAGTCTGTTAAGTCTTTTTTGTCCTCTGGGTCAGCCTAAAGGTCTGTTTCTTCGTAGACTGTCGGCATCTACAAGGGCCGACATATCCAGTACCGAGCAGGCCTGGACTGCCAGCCGATCCTGCTTCTGAACCTACGGATATCTCTTCAGTCTGACGGGACAGGCCTACAACTGGGAGATACCGATTTTCTCAGTTCGCCCGGTATTAGTGTCAAGTTGCCGCGGCTACGTGGGTAGGAGGGTACGCCCTCTTTACAAGGGCCTTACAGATCCAGAAAGCTATGCAGTTGTTGCGGTAAGCGGAGCTAATTAGGCCATCCCTACTATCTCAGTGAGGGACTGGTTGTTCTGTTTTCTTTCTGGTGCGGTGGCTGAATGGTCCTCTTTGGCCTATTCTCTGTCTCAATTCCCTGAACCAGTTCCTAAAGCTACCTGGGCTCAGGAGGAAATCCCTATGCTCCATCATACGATGTTTGGAACCTGGGGACTTTAGGGTATCACTGGATATACAGGACGCGTGCCTACGGGTACTTACAGAGACCTTTCCTCAGCATGGGCTGAGGTTTGCTGTATCACAGCAACACTTACAATTTTTCGGGCTCTGCCTGTTGGGACTGTCCTCAGCCCCACAGGGGTTTACCAGCGTTTTGGATTTTCTGACAGTTCTTCTGTTCAGTATATCCCAATGCTCCTGTACCTGGACGGCCTCCTGCTCTTAGCGGGATCACCGGGGTACTTTACGGCCAGGTCAGGATGACTGTGGCTTCTTCAGGGTGCAGACGTTTAATCAACGGGGAAAAAGTCCTCCCTGCATCCCTCTCTGGGTATTCTTCATCTAGGATCCCTGCTGGATTCTCAGAATCTGAGAATTCTTCTGGCGTAAGACGGAATCTCCTCTCTTCCATTAGGAGTACATGGTTGTCTGCGCAGTCGACAGATGTCTTTACACTCTGGGATGCATGGTGGAATGGGCTCAGTTCCATTCCAGGCCTTTCCATAATTGGCTCATCTCCAGATGGAATTAGTTTTTTCTGTCGGATAACTGTTCAAACGATGATGCTCTCTCCGGAGGCAAGTCGGTCCCTGTCCGGGTGGCTATGGCCATCTCGTCCAGGGTTTTCTTTGCTAGGGACAGTGTCTGGATCGAATCCTTTTCAGTGCAGTTGGACGTCTGTCGATTCCACCCTGTCAATTAACTTACTCTGGCATAACTCTGGTTTCCCGGTGAACCTGAAAAGGTTCAGTCCGACAGGGTCAGGACAGTGGCTTCCTTTTTAGCAACACTGTTCGTTGGGTGGCAATGACAGGTATGTCACATATTCGGACATAGTCCGAGGGTCTCCTCCCGACCATCTCGGCAGCGTTCATTTCAGGAGCTCTCCATTGGGAAGCGGGAGTCCTCAGCCGTCACGACGTGCATCCCGGGGACTAGTCTCTTCCCCAAGAGAGGTTTCATCTCCTGGTGAGCAGGGGGGGCCCCCCTGAGGTGACCCTCATGGCCTTCTGACTTTATCACACTATGGTGTTACAGTTCAGCTCTGGGGATTCTGAAGCAAACTTCAGCGACTCTTTGTCGGTGAAGTGGTCCTTCCACTTTGTGTACCTGTGTTCTCCGGTCTCCCTTCTTCCTCGAGGTCTTTGGAAGTGTTTTCAATCGAGACGGAGATGCTTTCCTGCTGGTGGCTCCTGATTGCCCCAGATGTCAGGGGTACTTGGATCTTCGGAGTCTCTACATCGATACTCCATCCCTGATGCTTCACTGCCCGGACCTGTTGTCTCAGGGTCCTTGGTTTTGCCTTGGACCTGGGTCGTTTGTCTTTGACTGTGTCCTTACAGTGGTCTTACGGCTTCCCTGGCTTTGTCATCGTTGGAATGATTAGAGCACATGGATCAGCTCTTGCTGGGACCTACCACAAACTGTGGCAGCCATAAATCTTATGGTATTGTACCTGTCGATACAATCCTCCGGTGTCCAGGATTTCCAGATATTCTGGCATTCCTTCCGGCTGGCTTGGGTTTCACACTTGGCCTGGTCTTCCTGACAGTGCGGATCTCTACACTGTCAGTATGGTTAAGATATGGAATGGCTTCACTCTGGTATCCAGTTCATCCTTTGGAGTGTTTTCTTGATTATGCCTCCATTTGTCCTCCCTAGGGACTCCTTTGGAGTAAGTAGTGGTTCTTCGTTACCTCCGGGGACAGTCAATGGAACCGCTGGTTGTGATAGCCATTACATGGTCTATTGCTTAGGCTCTCTCTTTCTCTCAGGGTGTTTATATCAACCAGGAGAGTGTCTGAATTGGGAGCGTTCTCATGTGGCTCCCTCTTCTGGAGGGCATCATGTCAGGGTGGGAGTTGCTCTCGCCCTGTGTTTCTTCTTAGTGGTTTTCAGGTTCCATATTATTCTGGAACTTATGGTACGGCCATTCTGTCCCCAGTCCTCTCGGCTGGTGTGGCCTCATTGACTGTGGTCTGGCCTCTTTGGATTTATGTGATCCGTTCAGGTTCCTTACGGAAATCGGACTCCTTATTGGTGGTCTGAGATTTCTGGTTTTCACAGGAAAGGATGGCCGGCCTATAACCAAATGTTGGCTTGGATGGCCTCGTAGGTCTTCCTCAGGGGCCTACCCATGGGTAGGCCTTCCTGTTGTTGATGCTTGTTTTTTCTCAGGCCATGTGACCCTCGTGTGCGGCTCGCTGTGGCGCCTCGGCTGTTTTGCCTTACTAGGTGGCCACGTGGTCTTCTGTCCACACCTTTTTAAGGTTCTAGGCATTGGTTTCCTTTGCCTCTCAGGATGCTTCCTTTTTGGCGACGGATTCTCCTCTCAGCACAGGAGCGTCCCCACCCTTGGTTGAACTGCTTTGGGACATCCCCAAGGTCAACCCTGTGGACCCCCTATGGACCCTGAAGTAGAAAACAAGAGATATGGTAAGAACTTACCTTTGTTATCTCTGTTTCTACGAAGTCCATAGGGTCCACAGGGCGCCCGCCCTGACGCACCTGGCTTCATATGGGCTGTGTGGCTGGTCACCGGTTTTCCGTCTCCCATTTCGGTGAGTATGGTTATTGAGTGTTCCAGTTTTCTCTCTCTTTTTCTCTCCTCCTCCTACAAACTTACAAACTGAGGTGCCTCTGGCTTGGGGGTGGGGTTATAGGGAGAGTGGACCCAGTGCATCCTGGGAGCTAAAAGCTTTAACTGCGTGGTGCCCGGATTTGGTTCCCAACCTATACCCCAAGGTCAACCCTGTGGACCCTATGGACTTCGTAGAAACAGAGATAACAAAGGTAAGTTCTTACCATATCTCTTATGTTATACTGGCAGGATACTGGCATTGTGTTATTCTGGCAGGATACTGGCATTATGTTATACTGGCAGGATACTGGCATTGTGTTATTCTGGCAGGATACTGGCATTATGTTATTCTGGCAGGATACTGGCATTTATGTTATACTGGCAGGATACTGGCATTACACCTGTAACAGTGACAGATCTATGTTTAGTCATCATCAGAATGAATCACACATTTTTTTTATATGATCTCTGCTTTGTTAAACCCTTAAATTGACAATATAATCTATTTATAAAAGGTGCGTACACGCAACGATTTTTTTAACAATTTAACTAAAACAACGTCGTTATCGTTAAATAGTTTATAAAATCGATAAACGTTCATGCGCGTTCACGTTTGTAGTTTATCATCCATTCTGACTGTCCAACAAACTACTTTCGTTCAGAAAATCGTTCATTTTGTACAGAATGAACCATGTCCATTCACTGTATGCATGATTAAAAAATCGTTCATTAATTTAGTAACCAACGATTTTTCTAAACGATTTTCGTTCACTTTTTCAAGGGAGAATCTGGATGAAAATCGTTCACTAAAATCGTTGGTTACTAACATCGTTATGTGTGTACGCATCTTAAATGTTAGTCAATTTTTTGAATCTATATAAAATTCTACAGAACTTTGCTCACGAGCTCAGTTTTTTTTCATACATATTGGTCGATGAAAATTAAAACAAAAAACAAAAAAAAAAACAAAAAACAACATTTTTGACTATTTTCTAACACCATTAACAAAGCATATTTCTATAACAAAGGTATAAATCCCACTACTGGGTCTGCAGAACAGTGGGTGCATCCTAGTTACAGCCCCAGGTCAGAAAGAATGGCCCCTTACCGCCTATGCCAGCCACGCTGTTGTAAGTGTATTAATATGTTGGTTGCAAGACTCCATACTTGTTGCATAGTATGGACAGTCACACAATACTATTTCTTTTATTCTGAATGTGAAATGTTATTCTCAGTATCCGCTAATGTTATTTAAGCTCAGTACCCCCTGTTTCTGTTCTGTCTCCATTCCTCCGTGTCCAATTCTACACAGCGCTGCTCCTCGTGTCCTGTATTCTGGATGCAATTCTCAGGGGTAAGTTTACCACAGTGAGAATTTTTAGAAGTGAGTTTTAAAAGTGATGTTGCCCACAGCAACCAATCAGATTCTACTTAACATTTAAATAGCACCTTCTAGAAGATAATAGCTAGAATCTGATTGGTTGCTATGGGCAACATCACTTTTAAAACTCACTTCTAAAAACTCGCACTGTAGTAAATTTACCCCTCAGTGTCTGACCACACTCTGTATTTATGCAGCTAAGCAGAGTCACAGAACCATTTATTCCATACGCGATACATTATACAGTGGTAGTCAGGACAGGTACCGGGTTCCCCAGCGGGCCTCAGACAAGGGTCAACACATATGAAGCACAGTATGGCGCTCGCTTACCGGTTATCGGTGAAAAACAAAATAAAATATATTATGGCGCAGTTGGGTTGGATTGGTGTGGTGCCCGGCTTATCGTGTTTCGCAGACCCTGCTGGTGGCAATTCTCAGGATCCACTTTTATCCTGTATAATGACAGATGCACAGTACCGCATTTCCCACAGAGATAACACTATTTATTCTTCTGATGAAAACTAAATTAAATCAACCTTTAAACCATGTATTCAGAAACGTATACGTTTTTTATTTATTTACGAATGTCCATTTTGTAGTAATAACACTTAGACCTCATACCGACGTAATGACATGCGGTCTGCTAGCATTTTTAACGCAAGCACAATCCACTTTACCTCTAAGGTATGATACATTTTCTACCTCCCCCCCCCCCCCAAAATGAGATCCGTCAAGCACAGAATCCATCCACACGCCAACTTTGCACAATGCTGCCACCTTTACACTTCTGCTTAGTGAATACGCCAAAGGTGGGTGTTACCTTACAGTCTCCTAGGTAACACATTCTCCATTATGGGCAACAACCACCTCTAGGTCCATCTGCAGGCCTCCATGCCTACACCTGTGGCCCTTCAGATCCTTTAATCATTTTAACCCTTCTGTCCCAGCTCTTATTCTACACTTCAACCCCCACCGAGCTTCACCTATGGCCCCAGCTGTTACGGCTTAAAATGGAAAATAAAATAGCGCTTTTCTTTGCCTGAAGCAGCCGGTCATATACCACCTCTGCGTGACGCAACACCCTTGATTTAAAGTACTAGTGAGATTAAGGTGAATATATATGGCCCTTTTTCAGGTTACAGGGTAGCACCATGTGGCCCTTCATGTGTATCCGGTCACCCATTACTGGAATACCATTGACGATAAGGGAATGATCTGCACTGTTACTGTGCAATTCTGGAAAACATAATGAGCGCAATGTTTTTGTAGATAACGCACAATGACGCTCCTCCATCTTCTAACCAAATGACAGTAATAAGTTGGAGTAAGTCTGAACGGGATCCGGTCAAAATCCCGACAGTTGGGATGCTGGCACTTGGTAGACCAGCGCCGGAATCCCAATACTTGTCAGAATCCCAGCGGTAAGCAGCGGGGTTAGGGGGAGGGTTAATGTTAGGCACTAGGGGGAGAGGTTTAGGGTGCGGGGAGGTTTAGGAACTAGGGGGAATGTTAGGTTCAGGCACCGGGAAGGGAGGGTTAAGGTAGAAAGACGGGGAGGGTTAGAATACAGACCAACAAGTGTCTGTATTCTAACCCTATCGGGATGCTGGCCACCGGCATGCCGTACCCAACAAGTCTGAACACTCCATACAGTATGTGAAAATGTCCCTTTTGTGACTACAGTTCTTTAATGCTACAGCTACTCAATGGAGAATAAAATTAATTACAAAAATGTGGCTAATACTAACAATCGCTATCAATGAATCTAAAAGAAATTTGGTCAACCTTATATTTAGCCCTTATAACATGACTCAGACAGGGGACATGGCTGGTGCCCCCCTGAATATGGGGCAAATCAGAGACTTTTGTCCACTTGCAAATATATAACGAACATCAGATGTACAGAAAATGCAAATCCGTGGTCACAGCCGAGCTCTGCAGAGACAGCACAGAGTGGAACATGTACTAACAGACAGTCCCTTATACGGGATAACCAGTGTCCTCTCTCTAGGACACAGGCATAGATCACTGCTCCTGCTATGTGGGATGTAAACACAGCACAGATGTTTCTGTAACCAGGACATAGACACAGGGATAGTCTGCAACGGGGAAACTGGTCGCGTTAAGTAACGTACACACTGATCGATATATCGCCCGTTCCATTGAACGGGTGATATCTATAGTGCATCGCTGGGTGTGTACAGCGGATAGGTCTGTGAATGACGTCGTTCACAGACAAATCCGACCTTCTGTACAGTACAGCAGATGGCAGATATATTGTTTCATCTGCAAGTGCATACGGGTGACCTGCCGAACACCAGTACACATGCTGCAGGGACCCGACGGTGAGTGACAGCTCAACTGGACGGGCAAACTTAAATGCCCGCCTAGTTGTAACGTCAGCGCCAACTGCGCAGAGAAATCGCCAGAACGATTGGTAAGTGTGTGTATACACTGACCAATCATTAGATAGGTCGGCGGGTTGGACAAACGGCCGGGTAGTGTACCCAGGTTTAGAGGTCACTGCGGTAATGTGTTCTAGTGTCTGATGAATACAGCACTCCCAGTCACAAGCTCCTAATCTACCACCTTAGGGAAACGATGAGGTTTTGGCCACAAAACTCTGAACTGTGGGAAAAGTATTCAAATGTCACCTTAGCCCTGAGGGTTAACCGTATGACCATCCGTCATGTCCAGGCCTCAGTGTGTTCCCACCCGATACATGCAGCTGACAAGTACAGGTCTCAGTCGCTGTTGGATGTAATTCCAAGACCGAGTGGGGAGATGCATCAAACCTTTGAGACAGAAAGTGAAGTTGTCCATAGCAACCAATTAGCTTTTAACTGTCACCTCATAACCTGTGCTAGACAAAGGTCAGTTAGAAGCCGATTGGTTTCTAAGGGCAACATCTACACTTTATCTCTCGCTCTCTCAACGGTTTGATACATTATCCCCTGTAAGGACAGCGGTCTGGGGATTGTGCAGAATTTTGAGGACAAAAATTAATTTATTCCATTGTGGAATAAGGCTATAACATAACAAAATGTGGAAAAAAAGTGAAGCGCTGTGAATACTTTCTGGATGCACTATAAGCCGATCCAATTACACATAGGCCTCTACTAACAGCACTAGACAGGTTTGACTTGGCCTTCAGTTTTCAGAGCCATTGTTCTCTGTTATCACTCATTTTAGGATGAGGAGAACCCAACTACAGCGTCCCTCAGAATGCTGTGCATTGAGAACAAAACGTACCCCCACAATCACAGACACCCCTATATGTCTTCTATACAATTGTGGACACTCTAAGCACTGCTACCTGAGAAATGAGACTTTAAAGCTAGGTACACATTTTTGATCGAGTCGACGAACGGGACGATTTTTTCAGCAAATCTAAAGCCCCAATATATGTGATGCACATAATGCAATATTTTATTAAAAGTCAGCGGGTTTTTTCGGCCACGCCACACTGATTTTGCATATGTCCGCCCACAAGAGGGACGACGTAGTCACAGGATAACGTAGGACATGGGCAGATTATTGCGAATACATACCTTCCAATTGTCCCACATTCAACGGGACAGTCCCGTTTTTCTGGGACTGTCCCGCGGTCCCACCCGCAGGCCCGAGTGTCCCGCAGTGGAGGGGGAAGTTGAGGGGAGTGCAAACCGCTGCTCTGCGGGGAGGCAGAAGCAGAACAGATGCCGGGCGCACTCGTTTATTGGCGAATCATCGTTTATTGGTTAATTATCGCAGTTATTGTATAGTGTGTACCTAGCTTAAGTTGTAAGTATTTTTTACGTCTTTAGGTCATTTAACAATCAGGTGTTTGGATCAGATTATGGAAAGGCAATGACTAAATTACACCTGTGCTATGTGCTGGCTTCACTTCCACTGACAGAGTTATAAAGGTGCGAGCTGATTATGAAACAAGGCGTAGGCCTGGGTGAGCCCCAGGTGCTCTCACCGCTAGTTTGCACAGTTATTAAACAAGTATTGTTTGCACTGTGGTATGTATGACAATATCTTAATGGCAAACACAAAACCTGGCAGAAACAATGCAGTAAACCAACCTTCCACGTAATAGGGATGTGGTACACTCCGTGGTGCGAACGGGGGGAAACAGGCAAAACTGAGGTTTTGTAAGAAAGGATTACAAATTAAGGGGCATATGTATCAAAGCTTGATGTGAGATAAAATTGTGAGATTTTATATATCACCAACCAATCAGCTTCTAACTTACATTTTGCAGGCTGTGTTTAAGAAATGACAGTTCGGAGCTGATTGGTTGGGGTCAATATTTCACAATTTTACCTCACATCAAGCTTTGATACATATACCCCCAAATCTTATAGGATGGTCACAAATGACCTTCGTAAATAGGTCTGTAAACGTTTCGTAAGCGTCTCACACATCTGCGCAACGGTACACTTTTCTAACGCTAAGGAAAGACACTGCAAAAAGAAAGCTCTGAGAAATGGTTGAAAATGAGGATAATCGCAATTGTAAATACAAAATTCTACCAATGCGCTAGTGACATCAACAAAACACTTCTGAGGCACCGCGGAGGCAACCCTCTTGTAAGTAGAACCAATACCCAATAGTTCTGGTTTACACGTCATATATTCCTGGGAACACTAAAAAAGGGCCCTTGCGCATGCTAGCCTGAGAACCAGTGAATGGCGGAGCATCATAGCACATAGATACTGTTCACAGTTCAGCTGGTATAATTATGGGCATCACACCATCTCTTGTCAAATCTTCAGAGCTGGCACTTCACGTCTTAGGGAAATCCCGATGCTTCTTCTCCACTGATGGATCAACCAACCAGAAGTCGTTTTTCATTATTACATCACATTATTGTCAGTGATGTGATAAATCCTGTCAGAGCGTGAAATTCTCCATCAATCGACCCATTAGTATTCTCCACCCTCTGAACAGGCTCTGCCAGGATAACTCCCAGCTCCTGTCCCGCAGGAAAGCTCACAGAGTCTTCTGAGGAGAAGCCGGTGACGTCCATAATTCTCCCATTAGTGATGCAGACACTATAGTGCTGATACGTGATACAGACTATTGATGTGATCAGTGTGAGGGTTCTGCCAGCGTGTTACAGTGCCTCTCATCTCACTCAGTTCCGGTAAGAGGAACTGCTCATCGCTGCTCAGGGTCCCTGCTCCCATGTCCGACACAGCCATCACTCCACAGCTAATCCCGCCTGAATCCGCCATTCAGGTATCATTCATTCACTATAGCGTTCATCCCTGCAGGCCTGGATAAGGTGCTTTGTAAGTCTTTCTGGATTTCCCTGCTAATAGGAGAGGACTACGTCCGATGGAGTTTTTTCCGGTCTACGAAAGGTTAATGGATGATGTATTGGAGCAGACCATTTATATTCTTGGCGCCTTTCGGCACAGAGGGACAAAATCTTCCCGCCCCTCACATTGATCCCTCATTGATCCCTCCTTTGGAAATATACTAAAAGTATTTTTTCTTTGTTGCCGATTGCCGGTGCTATACAAATAAAAATAAATGTCTATATTTCCACTTGCAAAAAAAATTAAAAATAAAATAAAAATTAATTGTCACTTATCACGGTGATAAAGAAAATTAGTTATCACCGCAATTCACTAATAAAATGCAACTGCGGCAGATGACTGATAGCTCTCCGGCAATACGACTGACTGACTGGCTGTGGTAAGAGGAGTCTTATCACTTCGCCAACCGGTAATGCGTGCATCTGCGCAGCTTTGCCAGCTCTCACACGAGCAGGAGACTTGAAATAAACTTTTTGAAAAAAAAAAGTTTAAATATTTTTTTAAATATAAAAGATAAAAAAAGTTTATAAAATAGAAATCTTTAAAAAAAAAGTGAATAAATGAAGCATTTTCTCTGTGGCCTGCACCTGCAATTACCTTCTTGAGTTGGCGACAGCGTTAAGAAAATACGAATATGAACCGCCGCGATCCTTCATAAATTGGCTTCCGGCAGAGAAACCTGGTGATTAGACTCTACGGCGGGTTTTACCACAGGCTAACCCAAAGGTAATAATTTCATGTATATTGAGAAGCCCCAACTATGGCAAAAACACCCAATAATAAATGTTCCCATTAGTGCGACACCCCCAAAACCACTCCCTGATCCACCATAAGATACTGTCAAGGGTCCTGACACATACTGTAAGCTCTTGATCCTATTGTTAGCATGATCTGGAATGTCCGTCATAGGAACAGGACAGTTAGAGCAGGGCCGAAACTAGTGTTTTTGTCACCCGGGGCAAGACAGTAATTTGGCGCCCCCCTCCCCCTGGTAATTCCCCCGCAGCAGTGCTCCCTTCAGTAGTGCACCTATAGTAATGCCCGCTGAGGTAATGCCCCTGTACTAGTGGCCATATGGTAATGTTCCCATAGTAATGCCCCTGTAGTGCCCATATGGTAATGCCCCCATAGTAATGCCCCTGTAGTGCCCAAATAGTAATGCCCCTGTAGTACCCATATAGTAATGCCCCTGTAGTGCCCATATAGTAATACCTCTAGTAATGCCCCTGTAGTGCCCATGTAGTAATGCCCCTGTAGTGCCCCCTAGTAATACCCCTGTAGTGCCCATGTAGTAATACCTCTAGTAATGCCCCTGTAGTGCCCATGTAGTAATGCCCCTGTAGAGCCCCCTAGTAATGCCCCTGTAGAGCATCCTGGTAATGCCCCTGTAGTGCCCATGTAGTAATACCCCTAGTTATGCCCCTGTAGTGCCCATTTAGTAATGCCCCTGTAGTGCCCATGTACAGCCCCCTGCTAATGCCTCTGTAGAGCCCCCTGGTAATTCCCCTGTAGTGCCCCCTGGTAATGCCCTGTAGAGCCCCCTGGTAATGCCCCTGTAGTGCCCCCTGATAATGCCCCTGTAGTGCCCCCTGATAATGCCCCTGTAGTGCCCCCTGATAATGCCCCTGTAGTGCCCCCTGATAATGCTTCTGTAGTCCCCCTGGTAATGCCCCCGTAGTGCCGCTTACACACACACAAAAAAATAAATACCTTAAACCCCGCTCCTGTGACCGCCGCCGTCCTGTCCGCCTGGCTGCTCCTCGGAACTATGGGAGAGAAGTCATGACGTCTCTCCCATAGTGCCTGTGGGGAGAGCCGGTAAGCTGGAGTTCAGGAGAGAACTCCAGCCTCCGGCTAGCAAGGTGCTCCAGAGAAGGAGCCGGGCGCCCACTGGTAACAACATCTCAGCGGGCGCCCGCCTTAGAGTCTCCCTGCGGCGCCGGGCTGGAGGTCACTGACGCCGGGTGCAGCGGCACCTGGTTAGGGGGTTTGTAAAGATCCCCTCCCCCAGTATGCGGGGCAGTTACAAGGTGCAAAATTGCATCATTTATATAAGTGACCACTTCTCTTATTTATTGTCAAAAAGCACTAAAACTACAAAACGCTGTCCCACTTACAAGCGTGGGAACGTGCTTTTATTACAGCGCGAGTCGCTGACCTTTTAGAATCTAGCGACCAGGGGTGAGCACGTGGCTCTGCAGGCCAGCTACCTCCTCTCTCCTCTATATAATGACAGTCGGCAATGTATACACTAGCGAGAGGTTTGCATACATTTTTTTTTTTTTTTTTTTACATTGTTCGATTATTGGTCCTTTAATTATATTCCTTAAACAGGGCACAAACATTAGCAGTCATTATAGAACCATTTTTTTTTTATTATTTTCATTATTCCAGTAAGTCTCTATTCTAAATCTTATTCTTCCCATATGTAACCATACAACTAGAAGCTGTAACAATTACACACCCTAATAACGCAGGTATTCCTAACATCTCGGCTTAGTTCAATTCCCTCTCATTCCGAGCAACCGCCAGGTATAATAATAATGTACAAAATGTGTATTATACTCGCTGTTGTCAGGTTGCTTCCAGGAATTCAGGAATCCGTCCTTGGCCTTTCCAAGCCATCCTATTCAGCTACAGCTTGGGAAGCGACGTCATACATGCGATTATCATTAACAGCGCCTTTATTTAAGGCTTAGTGATCCTTTAAAAGGCGCACTTAAAAAAAAAAATACAGTATATATATTTGGGTCAAGTAAAGTATCAGGTCGTACCAAATAGTTAAAATACTGAACCCTGGCAATTGCATGTAAAAAATGTTTCTTTGCAGTATTAAATACACTGTTTTACTTGGCAAGGACCATAGGTTATTTATTTTTATCTACACGTCAATGGACAAGTGATAGGAGTTTCCTTAGGAAGCCCTGATCATTATATACAGAATGCGGCTCAGTATGTTGTAGCCCAGGTACAGGACAGACTCCATGTGTAATACTCGCTGTGTTAACGTCGTGCTCTGACAGCCAGCCAAACGGCCCGGTCAGCTGGCCCGCCGTCCACAGGCAGCTAATGAATTCCGATATGGAACATGTCCCAGAAAACGTCATTTTACACTCAGAGCTCTCTGCTACTAAGACTTCTATTAGACTGGGCATCATGCCGCCTTTGTTCTTCTCTCAGTGGCCCCATTTACAAACATCTTCATTTACTATAAGCTGCACTCCATGAAGGGGGGTATTCATGAAAGCTTGGAGAGAGAGAGAGAATTGTGGGAGATAAAGTACCAACCAAGCAGCTCCCAGCTGTCACTTTACAGGCTGTGTTTCAAAAATGACAGTTAGGAGCTGATCGGTTGGTACTTTATCTCCGTCCAAGATTTTATGAATACCCCCCCCTTTCCCGTCATCTCCTGCCTCATTAACCCGAATCGACAGCTATTTGCTGCACTGATATTCAGTCCACTAGGAAACAATAATATTACTAGGATTCTACATGTCCTGATTATTCTAGGACAGTCCCCATTTTTTAAAGCACAATAATAGTGTTCTAATAGTTCACCCTCCCGGGCGAATAACAATTAACATTAAAACAGAAGCCGTACGCAGATTCCTTACTTGGGAACTTAGAAAAAAATATGAAGAGGACTTAAAACAAGGGAGTCCCAACTTTTTCTTGGCGTGCCATAAAAAGAAACTGACTGACTTTGGAGTGGGTGGGGGTTGGGTGCGCTATTATAGAAACAGAGAACAGGTCTCAGTCCATTGTCCGCTATCTTGCAGGTATGTAATGCTGTGTAGCTGTCCTTGTTCCACGGACCGGTCTGGTTTTACAGCCTCCACCGCTTCCAACATTAATTATAGAACGCAGTAAACTCAATGCAAAACCTACTGTGTATCAGACCCAATTACTAACTGGTTAAACAACAATTTTGCAAGAAAACAGGTGCCACATCCGACAAGGAGTAATGGAATTTCAATGGAACTTGCATTAGTCCATCATAATATCTGACCGACGTTAATTCTGCATACGTTTAGGGCTGGTATAAAGGCTCTTACACGGTTTTACAAAACAACGTTCACAGCATCATGAGAATTTTATTTTAAATGAGTATTTCAAATGACGGCATGACCAGATGGAGAATTATTCCAGATTCATAAAATATTTCTGTTTTATACTTTTTGGCTGTAATATGAATATAGGCCGGGGGTCTGTCAGACAGATTTATGTCCGCAGTGTCCCCCATCACCACCAAATAGTGCTCTGGACATTCCCCATTCAGCCAACGATGCCACCAACACTAATTAGAGATGACAAAACATGATGAGGACAGAAAAGTGAATGGTTTCTGAAATACAATGACCTGAACTGTCTGAGGGAAATAAACCGCTCATTGACCCCGGCCAGTGACCTCAATACCAAGAAGTCATTTCCCCATCTGCAGCAAATGGGATTGTGAGAAATGCTACTGTACGAACCAGTTTGGTCTCCTGTAGCTGCAGTAATGTCTGCCTCAAGTAGGCTGGAACTATAACGCGACGTCTGTCGCGATGTCACACAAATCCCTCACCGTTAGGACACGTCCCCGAGCGATTGTATTGTAGCTGACGTATTTGTCACGCCTCAGTTAGACGGACAGGAGATGGAGGCATCATTGTGGAAGGGGAAGCACCACCAGGATGAACTTATGTTCATCCTGACGAAAGAACATAAGTTCTGAAGCGTTGACCGATTACAGGCTCCTATCATAGACAAACGCAGGGGGGGTTTCCATCCGCCTGGAAACCCCCCCTCCCCAGCACATACCATGGCCACAGTAGAAATCGTAATATAATAGAATTTTACTAGTGCTGCATGTTCTTCTCAGTATCACAAATGAAATAATTAGCACCACCTGTGGATCTTTTAACATGTATCAGCCTGTAATAAATAACCTGTGCACCAACTAGGGGATCTGGAAAACATGCACTGTTAGGGATGCACTGCAATAGGAGCCCAATATGTCCAGGGAAGTGCTAGGTTCTTCTGCTGCTCCTCCAGGCTCCCAGACTAGCTCCAATGCTCTGGAATGGTGCCCAACTCTAACATAAAAACATTCAGTTCAGACAGGATGGCTTACTGCCGCATCAAATGACTTACTATGATCCTGTATATGCTGGAATTATGGCACATATAGACATTGTATAAAGCATATTAAAGCTGGATAAGTGCTAATTCTGCCCTCTTCATGGACTGGCCACACTCACTCTAAAATCAGGCATTTGGAAACCCCCCTCTAGAAATCGTGCTTTTGTCACTGCCTGTGGCCGTTATTGTACCAAGTCGTCTGAATGCCGCCATATTATATATATATATATATATATATACATATACATACACACACACACACAAGCACGATAGCTGCAAACACATTAGTATGCCTGTGGGCACATACCCGAAAATGTAAATAAGCAAAGAGGAACTTGCGCAAACATATAAATAAATTGGAAGTGCTGCGCTAACTACCCAATATATTTTTGCTTGGGCTGAAAAGAAGGTACTTGGACACGTTTTCATGTATAAAAATCTGTAGCAGGTATATTGCATGTAATGAAAAAAACTTTATATTTGTTTACAATTTAAATATAGACAT
The DNA here is from genome assembly GCA_031769625.1 of Taudactylus pleione. NCBI lineage: Eukaryota > Metazoa > Chordata > Amphibia > Anura > Myobatrachidae > Taudactylus > Taudactylus pleione. The sequence goes on along the minus strand of JAUIMM010000139.1, from coordinate 2,147,341 downwards.
ATGTAATAAAAATATAAAAATAGATCTTCAGTAAAATTGCTGGCATTCATTCAATAGAAATCTTACTAATTCCACCTTCAAAGAATTAGTCATGTAAAGATCTCTTTGGACCTGTATCAAAGTTCCTTTATCAATAGTCGGGTAATCTTTATATGCACCTCTGATTAAAGGACTGTATAAAATCTGGTTCCGTAGTCCAATTAGCGATGTGCGCACTCCTCGTGTTATGTGGAAACAGCTGCTGTTGTACAGTCAACGTTTACAGATAATATACACTATTATAGCCTTTCACTCGTTTTCAATATACTATCATTTCTCAAACTCAATCTGGGAAATGATAGTATATTGAAAATGAGTTTGGGCGGTATTCAATTGTTTTATTGCGCCCGATCTCCCGTCTAAAGTGATGGGAGATTGCGAGGGGGGGGTTATTCAATTGATTTCGATTATCGCGACCAAAGAGGTCGGGTTTAGCCACGTAAAATGGCTAAACCCAAAGTGTTGGGCACAATTGCGAAAAATGCTGTTTGGGCACCCAAACGGGTCACTTTTTAGCACATTTCAGCGTGCCACCCCCGGAGGAGAGCTGAAATGCAGCTGTTCACGCCCGACAGGAACAACAATTATTCCATTCCACTTCACTAGGCATTCGATACCAAGAATGTACAGAGACGTCAGAAAAAGTGTCCTCAATGTCCTAAAAAATGCGGTTGTACCCAATGTCCACTTAACCATGGACATGTGGACAAGTGGAAAAAGACAAGCAGACAAAGGACTATATGACTGTGACAGCCCACTGGGTAGATGTATCACCTTAAACAACAACAGCGTCACCAGTAACAGCATCTCAAAAATGCCAGCTCGTTCCAAGGCAGGTTACGCTGTGTATCACTGGTTTCAGTAAGAGGCACACCGCTGACAACCTCTTAGAGCAGGGGTGGGGAACATTTTTTCTGACAAGGGCCATTTTGATATATATAACATTATTCGCGGGCCCGGTGCAGGCCACACCCCCTCCGTGTGACGTTACACGGTGGCGTGGCCACAATCACCGGTGATTACAGCAATGTAACGGCAGCAGTGTGACCGTCTGAAGCATCCTAAGGATGCTCCAGGCGGCACTGCTACATAGATTGTAGTTGCAGTGTGCCCTTCTAGGCACCCTGCTAGCCAGATGAGGGCCAGACCAAATGATTCAGAGGGTCTGATACAGCCCTCGGGCTTGAGGTTCCCCATCCCTGTCTTAGAGAAACTGAGGGAAATCATTGCCCAATGGCTTACCCCACTTAGACTTTCCTGGGGATTTGTGATATCTGACAACGCCACCAATATTTATAAATTATTACCGCCCAGAGAAATGAAACATTTCACTGAAAAGGAATACTAATTGTATCTATATTGATTACACCTGTTTTGAAATTGCACACCAAAGAGAAAGGAGTTTCTGGAGCAATAAGTATATAAAGACATCCACTAAAGGACCACATTACTCTTTGATAAAGCTCCAATTAGAAGTGAAACGCGTTAGAGAGTCATTCCCAGGTGGTGGTCCTGCTGCTCCTGCAAACATTGGCTCACTGACAGCCGATTGCTATTTCCATACAGCACGGATACCCGGTAGGGCCCTGTATGGATTCTGTTCTCCTCCACTCTGCAGGTGTAATCCTGGGCTTGGAGACTATTACTTCATAATAGCCAATCTTCCTACCAGCAGTGAGTTTAGAAGTGCAGCCGCACATTGCTGTTTCTTCCGTGAGATTCCCACATACAGAGGCTAGGATATACCATATGAATATCGGTCAGTATAAAGGCGCATATCCACTACACGATAAATTGGACGATTTGAACGAAAACGATATCGTTCATCGTCCGCAATATCGTGCAGTGGATATACAGTCAATGACCAGCAATTCGCGCTCTCGCTGGTCGTTGACGCTGTTGTTGATCGTCAGGTTGTGCAAGTTCGGGGATGAAGGAGGGTGTCGGCACTGAACGATATATCGTTCAGTGTGGGCTCGATGTCCACTGCACAAATAAATGAATTATTTAACGATATCCTTAATTAATCGTGTAGTGGATATGCGGCTGAAGCCTATATACTATTAGTGCAGCCAGATTGGAACAGGCACTAGAATAAAATCTATGAACTGTTGTATACACGGACATTGTATATTATCTTGAAAAGTTGACTGTACAACAGCCGCTATTTCCGCATAACACGAGGAGTGCGCACATCGCTAAGTGGACTAAGGAACCAGATTTTAAACAGTCCTTTAATCAGAGGAGAATATAAAGATAAATCAGACTCTTGATAAAGGAACTTTACATGACTAATTGTTTGAAGGTGGAGATTTTGATTGAATGAATGCCAGCAATTTCATTGAAGCTCTATTTTTATATAATTATTACATATGTATATATTTAAAAATATTAAGTTTTTCATTACATGCAATAAACCAGATAGATTTTTAAACGTGCAAACGTCCCTAAGTCCCTTCTTTTCAGCCATAGCAAAAACATATTAGGTAATTAGTGCAGCACTTCCAATGTATTTATAGGTGTGTCTAAGTTCCCTACCAACTTGTGCCTTGTAAATCAAAGCAATAATAATGGGGGACAAAAAAATAAATATGACATACAAAACGTTAAATGAGAAACCAATTCAGAGGTTGATTAATGCATTCTACCCTATTTCATTACAAATGTGCCTGCTCAGAAAGCAATAAAACCCAATTACATTCTAATATCACAAATTTTAGGACCTCTGACTTGAACAGAGTTGGTTTCCCGCAAACACCAGTAAATAATCGCTGCACTAGATCTGGCGTCTAACACACCCATGGGTGATCGTGGCTATAGGAATGGCTCCAAATCCTCCAGTATCCTGCGGACACCTGTAGGGAGTTGCTGCTCTAGGAAGGTCTTTCCCACACCTGTATGGAACTACTGCAATAGGTATGGTGCCCAATGTCCCGCAGATTACCATAATGACTCTCCCCCCTACACCTGGTGTCCCGAACACACCTGTAAAGAACTGCAGCCCTAGAAATACAGCGCAAGGTGTCCCGCACACACCCATGACTCTCCTCTACATCTGTTGTCCCGCACACACCTGTAAGGAAGTACTGCCCTAGATATGGTGTCCGGTGTCACACAAACACACACACAACGACTCTCTCCCCTACACATGGTGTCCCACACACCCCTGTAAGGAACTGCTGCCCTAAATAGGACGCCCAATGTCCTGCATTCAGCCATAATAAATCTCTCCTCACCTGGTGTCCCGTACACCCCTTTATAGAATTGCTGCCCTAGATATAGCGCCCGGTGTCCCGCACACACCCATGACGACTCTCTCTCCTACACCTGGTGTCCCACACACAACTGTAAGGAAGTGGTGCGCTGGATATGGCGCCCAGTGTCCCACACACACCAACAAAGACTCTCTCCCCTACTCCTGGTGTCCAGCACACACCTATGACTCTCTCCACTACACCTGGTGTACCGCACACACCTATGACTCTCTCCCCTACACCTGGTGTCCGACACACCTATAATGACTCTCTCTCCTACACCTGGTGTCCCACACACACCTATAATGACTCTCTCCCCTACACTTGGTGTCCAGCACACACCTATGACTCTCTCCCCTACACCTGGTGTCCGACACACCTATAACTCTCTCCCCTACACCTGGTGTCCCACACACACCTATAATGACTCTCTCCCCTACACCTGGTGTCCCACACACACCTATAATGACTCTCTCCCCTACACCTGGTGTCCCACACACACCTATAATGACTCTCTCCCCTACACTTGGTGTCCCGCACACACCTATGACTCTCTCCCCTACACCTGGTGTCCCGTACACCCCTTTATAGAATTGCTGCCCTAGATATAGCGCCCGATGTCCCGCACATACCCATGACGACTCTCTCTCCTACACCTGGTGTCCCACACACAACTGTAAGGAAGTGGTGCGCTGGATATGGCGCCCAGTGTCCCACACACACCAACGACTCTCTCCCCTACTCCTGGTGTCCAGCACACACCTATGACTCTCTCCACTACACCTGGTGTCCCGCACACACCTATGACTCTCTCCCCTACACCTGGTGTCCGACACACCTATAATGACTCTCTCCCCTACACCTGGTGTCCCACACACCTATAATGACTCTCTCTCCTACACTTGGTGTCCCGCACACACTCATAATGACTCTCTCCCCTACACCTGGTGTCCCACACACACCTATAATGACTCTCTCCCCTACACCTGGTGTCCCACACACCTATAATGACTCTCTCTCCTACACTTGGTGTCCCGCACACACTCATAATGACTCTCTCCCCTACACCTGGTGTCCCACACACACCTATAATGACTTTCTCCCCTACACTTGGTGTCCCGCACACAAGTATGACTCTCTCCCCTACAGCTGGTGTCCCACACACACCTATAATGATTCTCTCTCCTACACCTGGTGTCCCACACACCTATAATGACTCTCTCTCCTACACTTGGTGTCCCGCACACACTCATAATGACTCTCTCCCCTACACCTGGTGTCCCACACACACCTATAATGACTCTCTCCCCTACACCTGGTGTCCCACACACCTATAATGACTCTCTCTCCTACACTTGGTGTCCCGCACACACTCATAATGACTCTCTCCCCTACACCTGGTGTCCCACACACACCTATAATGACTCTCTCCCCTACACCTGGTGTCCCACACACCTATAATGACTCTCTCTCCTACACTTGGTGTCCCGCACACACTCATAATGACTCTCTCCCCTACACCTGGTGTCCCACACACACCTATAATGACTTTCTCCCCTACACTTGGTGTCCCGCACACAAGTATGACTCTCTCCCCTACAGCTGGTGTCCCACACACACCTATAATGACTCTCTCTCCTACACCTGGTGTCCCACACACCTATAATGACTCTCTCTCCTACACTTGGTGTCCCGCACACACTCATAATGACTCTCTCCCCTACACCTGGTGTCCCACACACACCTATAATGACTCTCTCCCCTACACCTGGTGTCCCACACACCTATAATGACTCTCTCTCCTACACTTGGTGTCCCGCACACACTCATAATGACTCTCTCCCCTACACCTGGTGTCCCACACACACCTATAATGACTCTCACCCCTACACCTGGTGTCCCACACACCTATAATGACTCTCTCTCCTACACTTGGTGTCCCGCACACACTCATAATGACTCTCTCCCCTACACCTGGTGTCCCACACACACCTATAATGACTTTCTCCCCTACACTTGGTGTCCCGCACACAAGTATGACTCTCTCCCCTACAGCTGGTGTCCCACACACACCTATAATGACTCTCTCTCCTACACCTGGTGTCCCACACACCTATAATGACTCTCTCTCCTACACTTGGTGTCCCGCACACACTCATAATGACTCTCTCCCCTACACCTGGTGTCCCACACACACCTATAATGACTCTCTCCCCTACACCTGGTGTCCCACACACCTATAATGACTCTCTCTCCTACACTTGGTGTCCCGCACACACTCATAATGACTCTCTCCCCTACACCTGGTGTCCCACACACACCTATAATGACTTTCTCCCCTACACTTGGTGTCCCGCACACAAGTATGACTCTCTCCCCTACAGCTGGTGTCCCACACACACCTATAATGACTCTCTCTCCTACACCTGGTGTCCCACACACCTATAATGACTCTCTCTCCTACACTTGGTGTCCCGCACACACTCATAATGACTCTCTCCCCTACACCTGGTGTCCCACACACACCTATAATGACTCTCTCCCCTACACCTGGTGTCCTGCACACACCTGTAGGGAAATGACCAGACTGGCACTGATCGTCTCACCTTTGGCCGTTTCCATTGGACACCTTGGACCCGCTGAGTCTTATAAAACAGAGAATCATTGTTGGCAGGGAAATTTGGATCTTCAAAAAGTTCCTTTTTCTTCTGACATTCTTTCTTCAGGGAGTAAAACTGCTGGTTCCCAAACGTCACTACCGAGGAAAACATCCTTCACCAGACTGTCTGAACAAAGCAGAAAAAATAAAAATTAATTCATTTGTAAATACGCAACTGCAAATAGCGCAATATACTCACCCGGGACAATACGACACATGCTGCCTCTATATACAGCCCTAGAGGTCTCATAGGCTCCTATAGTATAAATACTGGCTCAGCCAAAAAATACCAGCCCCTATTTCTCCTGGATACATTCTGGACCCACCCAGAGACTCGGAGGATTTTTTTCCCCTTTTTCTTTTGTCTTTTAAGGGATCGCCGAGTCCTCAATGTGTAATTTTCGTAAATTCACAATGGATATAAAAGTCTGTTTTCCTGACATTCATGTGCACTTGTTACATCATTTATGTATTACCTCCTGTGCTGCGCTACAGACCTCTGTACAACATTGTTCTCACGGTTTCGGATAAAGATAATTAAAAAAAAAAAAAAACCTTGAAATTACAATCCGCAAAGCTGCCGTGACATCCCTGGCCCTGGCCCTGCCTACGAGTCCACCGGGCCACACAGGGCATTTCTGCAGAGCAAGGCTGCAAGACTGTCACTCACACTCTGTCTGATCAGACAGGCCAGCACTTCACTCCTAACGTGGCAACAAGCTGCAGAGGGGCAAATGTGAGGACGAAAGACACTGACACAGCTCAGTAACACATAGCATTTGATATAAAGTATTATAAAGCGACAATTTTTCTTTGTTGTTGTTAAAAAAAATGAATTCCAAAACTGATATATTACCTACAATATTTATAATATATGGCATAAAATGAGCACGGCTGTAATAAACCTGGTGTATTGAAAACTATAGCCATATCTCATTCTTAGTTTGAGCTACAAGAGGGGGAGGCAAAATGTAGAGTTAAAAATGGATGGAGGATAAATTAAAACTTACTTATAAAGACATTAAAAGACATTGGTCACTACACTGCCCAATATAACCAGTATATATACTAACAAACATCGTACACTATACTGCCCAATATAACCAGTATATATACTAACAAACATTGTACACTATACTGCCCAATGTAACCAGTATATATACTCACATACATCGTACACTATACTGCCCAATGTAACCAGTATATATACTAACATACATCGTACACTATACTGCCCAATATAACCAGTATATATACTAACATACATCATACACTATACTGCCCAATACAACCAGTATATACAGTAACATACATCGTACACTACACTGCCCAATATAACCAGTATATACACTAACATACATCGTACACTATACTGCCCAATGTAACCAGTATATATACTAACATACATCGTACACTATACTGCCCAATATAACCAGTATATATACTAACATACATCGTACACTATACTGCCCAATATAACCAGTATATATACTAACATACATCGTACACTATACTGCCCAATGTAACCAGTATATATACTAACATACATCGTACACTATACTGCCCAATATAACCAGTATATACAGTAACATACATCGTACACTACACTGCCCAATATAACCAGTATATACACTAACATACATCGTACACTATACTGCCCAATATAACCAGTATATACACTAACATACATCATACACTATACTGCCCAATGTAACCTGTATATATACTAACATACATCATACACTATACTGCCCAATGTAACCAGTATATATACTAACATACATCGTACACTATACTGCCCAATATAACCAGTATATATACTAACATACATCGTACACTATACTGCCCAATGTAACCTGTATATATACTAACATACATCATACACTATACTGCCCAATATAATCAGTATATATACTAACATACATCATACACTATACTGCCCAATGTAACCAGTATATACACTAACATACATCGTACACTACACCGCCCAATATAACCAGTATATATACTAACATACATTGTACACTATACTGCCCAATGTAACCTGTATATATACTAACATACATCATACACTTTTCTGCCCAATATAACCAGTATATATACACTAACATACATCGTACACTATACTTTAATTTGAGGGTAATTACATCCAAATCGGGTGAACGGTGTAGGAATTACAACGGTTTCTAGATGTGCCTCCCACTTTTTAAGGGGCCAAAAGTAATGGGACTATCAACTCAAAAGCTATTTCATGGACAGGTGTGAGCTATTCCCTCATTACTTCATTATCAATTAAGCAGGTAAAAGGTCTGAAGTTGATTCTAGGTGTGACATTTGCATTTGGAATCAGTTGCTGTCAACTCTCAATATGAGATCCAAAGAGCTGTCACTATCAGTGAAGCAAACTATCATTAGGCTGAAAAATCAAAACAAACCCATCAGAGAGATAGCAAAAACATTAGGTGTGGCCAAATCAACTGTTTGGAACATTCTTAAAAAGAAAGAACGCACCGGAGAGCTCAGCAACACCAAAAGACCCGGAAGACCACAGAAAACAACTGTGGTGGATGACAAAAGAATTATTTCCCTGGTGAAGAAAAACTCAATCATAACAGTTGGCCAAATCAAGAACACTCTCCAGGAGGTAGATGTATATGTGTCAAAGTCAACAATCAAGAGAAGACTTCACAAGAGTGAATATAGAGGGTTCACCACAAGATGCAAACCATTGGTGAGCCACAAAAACAGGAAGAACAGATTAGAGTTTGCAAAACAACATCTAAAAAAGCCATTACAGTTCTGAAACAACATCCTATGGACAGATGAGACAAAGATCAACTTGTACCAGAGTGATGGGAAGAGAAGAGTATGGAGAAGGAAAGGAACTGCTCATGATCCAAAACATACCACCTCATCAGTGAAGCATGGTGGTGGTAGTGTCATGGCATGGGCATGTATGGCTGCCAATGGAACTGGTTCCCTTGTATTTATTGATGATGTGACTGCTGACAAAAGCAGCAGAATGAATTCTGAAGTGTTTCGGGCAATATTATATGCTCATATTCAGTCAAATGCTTCAGAACTCATTGGACAGCGCTTCACAGTACAGATGGACAATGACCCGAAGCATACTGCAAAAGCAACCAAAGAGATTTTTAAGGCAAAAAAGTGGAATGTTATGCAATGGCCAAGTCAATCCCCTGACCTGAATCCGATTGAGCATGCATTTCACTTGATGAAGACAAAACTGAAGGGAAAATGCCCCAAGAACAAGCAGGAACTGAAGACATTTGCAGTAGAGGCCTGGCAGAGCATCACCAGGGATGAAACCCAGCGTCTGGTGATGTCTATGTGTTCCAGACTTCAGGCTGTAATTTCCTTCAAAGGATTTGCAACAAAGTATTAAAAAGTGAAAGTTAGATTTAGGATTGATTAGTTTGTCCCATTACTTTTGGCCCCTTAAAAAGTGTGAGGCACATACAGAAACCATTGTAATTTCTACACCGTTCACCTGATTTGGATGTAATTACCCTCAAATTAAATCTGAAAGTCTGCAGTTAAAGCACATATTGTTTGTTTCATTTCAAAGCCATTGTGGTGGTGAATAGAGGCCAAAATATGAAAATTCTGTCAATGTCCCAATATTTATGGACCTGACTGTATACTAACATACATCGTACACTATACTGCCCAATGTAACCAGTATATATACTAATATACATCGTACACTATACTGCCCAATATAACCAGTATGTACACTAACATACATCATACACTATACTGCCCAATATAACCAGTATATATACACTAACATACATCGTACACTATACTGCCCAATATAACCAGTATATACAGTAACATACATCGTACACTATACTGCCCAATATAACCAGTATATACAGTAACATACATCGTACACTACACTGCCCAATATAACCAGTATATATACTAACATACATCGTACACTATACTGCCCAATATAACCAGTACATACAGTAACATACATCGTACACTATACTGCCCAATATAACCAGTATATACACTAATATACATCGTACACTATACTGCCCAATGTAACCTGTATATATACTAACATACATCGTACACTATACTGCCCAATATAACCAGTATATATACTAATATACATCATACACTATACTGCCCAATGTAACCTGTATATATACTAACATACATCGTACACTATACTGCCCAATGTAACCTGTATATATACTAACATACATCATACACTATACTGCCCAATATAACCAGTATATATACTAACATACATCGTACACTATAAAGTCCAAAGTAACCAGTATATACTAACATACATCATACACTATACTGCCCAATGTAACCAGTATATACTAACATACATCGTACACTACACTGCCCAATATAACCAGTATATATACTAACATACATCGTACACTATACTGCCCAATATAACCAGTATATATACTAACATACATCGTACACTATACTGACCAATATAACCAGTATATACACTAACATACATCGTACACTACACTGCCCAATATAACCAGTATATATACTAACATACATCATACACTATACTGCCCAATATAACCAGTATATACACTAACATACATCGTACACTATACTGCCCAATATAACCAGTATATATACTAACATACATCGTACACTATACTGCCCAATATAACCAGTATATATACTAACATACATCGTACACTATACTGCCCAATATAACCAGTATATATACACTAACATACATCGTACACTACACTGCCCAATATAACCAGTATATATACTAACATACATCATACACTATACTGCCCAATATGACCAGTATATACACTAGCATACATTATACACTATACTGCCCAATATAACCAGTATATATACTAACATACATCATACACTACACCGCCCAATATAACCAGTATATATACTAACATACATCGTACACAATACTGCCCAATATAACCAGTATATATACTAACATACATCGTACACTATACTGCCCAATATAACCAGTATATATACTAACATACATCGTACACTATACTGCCCAATATAACCAGTATATATACTAACATACATCGTACACTATACTGACCAATATAACCAGTATATACACTAACATACATCGTACACTATACTGCCCAATGTAACCTGTATATATACTAACATACATCGTACACTATACTGCCCAATATAACCAGTATATATACTAACATACATCGTACACTACACTGCCCAATATAACCAGTATATATACTAACATACATCATACACTACACTGCCCAATATAACCAGTATATACAGTAACATACATCGTACACTATACTGCCCAATGTAACCAGTATATACAGTAACATACATCGTACACTACACTGCCCAATGTAACCAGTATATACACTAACATACATCGTACACTACACTGCCCAATATAACCAGTATATATACTAACATACATCGTACACTATACTGCCCAATATAACCAGTATATATACTAACATACATCGTACGCTATACTGCCCAATATAACCAGTATATATACTAATATACATCGTACACTATACTGACCAATATAACCAGTATGTACAGTAACATACATCGTACACTACACTGCCCAATATAACCAGTATATATACTAACATACATCGTACGCTATACTGCCCAATATAACCAGTATATATACTAATATACATCGTACACTATACTGCCCAATATAACCAGTATGTACAGTAACATACATCGTACACTATACTGCCCAATATAACCAGTATATATACACTAACATACATCGTACACTATACTGCCCAATATAACCAGTATATATACTAACATACATCGTACACTACACTGCCCAATGTAACCAGTATATATACTAACATACATCGTACACTATACTGCCCAATATAACCAGTATATACAGTAACATACATCGTACACTATACTGCCCAATGTAACCTGTATATATACTAACATACATCGTACACTATACTGACCAATATAACCAGTATATATACTAACATACATCATACACTATACTGCCCAATATAACCAGTATATACAGTAACATACATCGTACACTATACTGCCCAATATAACCAGTATATACACTAACATACATCGTACACTATACTGCCCAATGTAACCAGTATATACAGTAACATACATCGTACACTACACTGCCCAATATAACCAGTATATATACTAACATACATCGTACACTATACTGCCCAATATAACCAGTATATACAGTAACATACATCGTACACTATACTGCCCAATATAACCAGTATATATACACTAACATACATCGTACACTATACTGCCCAATATAACCAGTATATACAGTAACATACATCGTACACTATACTGCCCAATATAACCAGTATATACAGTAACATACATCATACACTATACTGCCCAATATAACCAGTATATATACACTAACATACATCGTACACTATACTGCCCAATATAACCAGTATATACAGTAACATACATCGTACACTACACTGCCCAATATAACCAGTATATATACTAACATACATCGTACACTATAATGTCCAATGTAACCAGTATATATACTAACATACATCGTACACTATACTGACCAATATAACCAGTATATACACTAACATACATCGTACACTATACTGCCCAATGTAACCTGTATATATACTAACATACATCGTACACTACACTGCCCAATGTAACCAGTATATACACTAACATACATCGTACACTACACTGCCCAATGTACCAAATATATATACTAACATACATTGTACACTATACTGCCCAATATAACCAGTATATATACTAACATACATCATACACTATACTGCCCAATATAACCAGTATATATACTAACATACATCGTACACTATACTGCCCAATGTAACCAGTATATACACTAACATACATCGTACACTACACTGCCCAATATAACCAGTATATACACTAACATACATCGTACACTATACTGCCCAATATAACCAGCATATATACTAACATACATAATACACTATACTGACCAATATAAACAGTATATACACTAACATACATCATACACTATACTGCCCAATGTAACCAGTATATATACTAACATACATCATACACTATACTGCCCAATATAACCAGTATATATACTAACATACATCATACACTATACTGCCCAATATAACCAGTATATATACTAACATACATCATACACTATACTGCCCAATATAACCAGTATATATACTAACATACATCATACACTATACTGCCCAATATAACCAGTATATATACTAACATACATCATACACTATACTGCCCAATATAACCAGTATATATACACTAACATACATTGTACACTATACTGCCCAATATAACCAGTATATATACTAACATACATCGTACACTATACTGCCCAATATAACCAGTATATACACTAACATACATCGTACACTATACTGCCCAATATAACCAGTATATACACTAACATACATCGTACACTATACTGCCCAATGTAACCAGTATATATACTAACATACATCGTACACTATACTGCCCAATATAACCAGTATATATACTAACAACATCATACACTATACTGCCCAATATAACCAGTATATATACTAACATACATCGTACACTATACTGCCCAATATAACCAGTATATACACTAACATACATCATACACTATACTGCCCAATATAACCAGTATATACACTAACATAAATCGTACACTATACTGCCCAATATAACCAGTATATATACTAACATACATCGTACACTATACTGCCCAATATAACCAGTATATACACTAACATACATCATACACTACACCGCCCAATACAACCAGTATATATACTAACATACATCGTACACTACACTGCCCAATATAACCAGTATATATACTAACATACATCATACACTACACCGCCCAATACAACCAGTATATATACTAACATACATCGTACACTATACTGCCCAATATAACCAGTATATACACTAACATACATCGTACACTATACTGCCCAATATAACCAGTATATATACTAACATACATCGTACACTATACTGCCCAATATAACCAGTTTATACACTAACATACATCATACACTATACTGCCCAATATAACCAGTATATATACTAACATACATCATACACTACACCGCCCAATACAACCAGTATATATACTAACATACATCGTACACTATACTGCCCAATGTAACCAGTATATATACTAACATACATCGTACACTACACTGCCCAATGTACCAAATATATATACACTAACATACATCAGACACTACATTGCCCAATGTAACCAGTATATATACACTAACATACATCATACACTATACTGCCCAATATAACCAGTATATATACTAACATACATCGTACACTATACTGCCCAATGTAACCAGTATATATACTAACATACATCGTACACTATACTGCCCAATATAACCAGTATATATACTAACATACATCGTACACTATACTGCCCAATATAACCAGTATGTACAGTAACATACATCATACACTATACTGCCCAATATAACCAGGATATATACTAACATACATCATACACTATACTGCCCAATATAACCAGTATATATACTAACATACATCGTACACTATACTGCCCAATGTAACCAGTATATATACTAACATACATCGTACACTATACTGCCCAATATAACCAGTATATATACTAACATACATCGTACACTATACTGCCCAATATAACCAGTATATACACTAACATACATCGTACACTATACTGCCCAATATAACCAGTATATACAGTAACATACATCGTACACTATACTGCCCAATATAACCAGTATATACAGTAACATACATCGTACACAATACTGCCCAATATAACCAGTATATACAGTAACATACATCATACACTATACTGCCCAATATAACCAGTATATATACACTAACATACATCGTACACTATACTGACCAATATAACCAGTATATACAGTAACATACATCGTACACTATACTGCACAATATAACCAGTATATACAGTAACATACATCGTACACTACACTGCCCAATATAACCAGTATATATACTAACATACATCATACACTATACTGCCCAATATAACCAGTATATATACTAACATACATCGTACACTATACTGCCCAATGTAACCTGTATATATACTAACATACATCGTACACTACACCGCCCAATATAGACTGTATATACACTAACATACATCGTACACTACACTGCCCAATGTACCAAATATATATACTAACATACATTGTACACTATACTACCCAATATAACCAGTATATATACTAACATACATCATACACTATACAGCCCAATATAACCAGTATATATACTAACATACATCGTACGCTATACTGCCCAATATAACCAGTATATATACTAATATACATCGTACACTATACTGCCCAATATAACCAGTATATACAGTAACATACATCGTACACTATACTGCCCAATATAACCAGTATATACAGTAACATACATTGTACACTATACTACCCAATATAACCAGTATATATACTAACATACATCATACACTACACTGCCCAATATAACCAGTATATATACTAACATACATCGTACACTATACTGCCCAATATAACCAGTATATACAGTAACATACATCATACACTACACTGCCCAATATAACCAGTATATATACTAACATACATCGTACACTATACTGCCCAATATAACCAGTATATACAGTAACATACATCATACACTATACTGCCCAATATAACCAGTATATATACACTAACATACATCGTACACTATACTGCCCAATATAACCAGTATATATACTAACATACATCGTACACTGTACTGCCCAATGTAACCTGTATATATACTAACATACATCGTACACTATACTGCCCAATATAACCAGTATATACAGTAACATACATCGTACACTATACTGCCCAATATAACCAGTATATACAGTAACATACATCGTACACTACACTGCCCAATATAACCAGTATATATACTAACATACATCGTACACTATAATGTCCAATGTAACCAGTATATATACTAACATACATCGTACACTATACTGACCAATATAACCAGTATATACACTAACATACATCGTACACTATACTGCCCAATGTAACCAGTATATACACTAACATACATCGTACACTACACTGCCCAATGTACCAAATATATATACTAACATACATTGTACACTATACTGCCCAATATAACCAGTATATATACTAACATACATCATACACTATACAGCCCAATGTAACCAGTATATACAGTAACATACATCATACACTATACTGCCCAATATAACCAGTATATACACTAACATACATCGTACACTATACTGCCCAATATAACCAGTATATATACTAACATACATAATACACTATAATGACCAATATAAACAGTATATACACTAACATACATCATACACTATACTGCCCAATGTAACCAGTATATATACTAACATACATCATACACTACACTGCCCAATATAACCAGTATATATACTAACATACATCATACACTACACCGCCCAATATAACCAGTATATATACTAACATACATCATACACTACACTGCCCAATGTAACCAGTATATACAGTAACATACATCGTACACTACACTGCCCAATATAACCAGTATATACAATAACATACATTATACACTATAATGCCCAATGTAACCAGTATATATATATACTAACATACATCGTACACTATACTGCCCAATGTAACCAGTATATACAGCAACATACATCGTACACTATACTGCCCAATGTAACCAGTATATACACTAACATACATCGTACACTATACTGCCCAATATAACCAGTTTATATACTAACATACATCATACACTATACTGCCCAATATAACCAGTATATATACTAACATACATCATACATTACACTGCCCAATATAACCAGTATATACACTAACATACATCGTACACTATACTGCCCAATATAACCAGTATATATACTAACATACATCGTACACTATACTGCCCAATATAACCAGTATATACACTAACAAACATCGTACACTATACTGCCCAATATAACCAGTATATATAATAACATACATCATACACTATACTGCCCAATATAACCAGTATATATACTAACATACATCGTACACTATACTGCCCAATATAACCAGTATATACACTAACAAACATCGTACACTATACTGCCCAATATAACCAGTATATATACTTACATACATCATACACTATACTGTCCAATATAACCAGTATATATACTAACATACATCGTACACTATACTGCCCAATATAACCAGTATATATACTAACATACATCGTACACTATACTGCCCAATATAACCAGTATATATACTAACATACATCGTACACTATACTGCCCAATATAACCAGTATATATACTAACATACATCGTACACTATACTGCCCAATATAACCAGTATATATACTAACATACATCATACACTACACTGCCCAATGTAACCAGTATATATACTAACATACATCGTACACTATACTGCCCAATATAACCAGTATATACACTAACATACATCATACACTATACTGCCCAATGTAACCAGTATATATACTAACATACATCATACACTACACTGCCCAATATAACCAGTATATATACTAACATACATCGTACACTATACTGCCCAATATAACCAGTATATATACACTAACATACATCATACACTATACTGCCCAATATAACCAGTATATATACTAACATACATCATACACTATACTGCCCAATGTAACCAGTATATATACTAACATACATCGTACACTATACTGCCCAATATAACCAGTATATACACTAACATACATCATACACTATACTGCCCAATGTAACCAGTATATATACTAACATACATCATACACTACACTGCCCAATATAACCAGTATATATACTAACATACATCGTACACTATACTGCCCAATATAACCAGTATATATACACTAACATACATCATACACTATACTGCCCAATATAACCAGTATATACACTAACATACATCATACACTATACTGCCCAATATAACCAGTATATACACTAACATACATCGTACACTACACCGCCCAATATAACCAGTATATATACTAACATACATCGTACACTACACCGCCCAATATAACCAGTATATACACTAACAAACATCGTACACTATACTGCCCAATATAACCAGTATATATACTAACATACATCGTACACTATACTGCCCAATATAACCAGTATATATACTAACATACATCGTACACTATACTGCCCAATATAACCAGTATATATACTAACATACATCGTACACTACACCGCCCAATGTAACCTGTATATATACTAACATACATCGTACACTATAATGTCTAATGTAACCAGTATATACACTAACATACATTGTACACTATACTGCCCAATGTAACCTGTATATATACTAACATACATCGTACACTATACTGCCCAATATAACCAGTATATATACTAACATACATCGTACACTATACTGCCCAATATAACCAGTATATACACTTACATAAATCGTACACTATACTGCCCAATGTAACCTGTATATATACTAACATACATCATACACTACACTGCCCAATATAACCAGTATATATACTAACATACATCGTACACTACACCGCCCAATATAACCAGTATATACACAAACATACATCGTACACTATACTGCCCAATATAACCAGTATATATACTAACATACATCATACACTATACCGCCCAATATAACCAGTATATACACAAACATACATCATACATTACACTGCCCAATATAACCAGTATATATACTAACATACATCGTACACTACACCGCCCAATATAACCAGTATATACACAAACATACATCGTACACTATACTGCCCAATGTAACCAGTATATATACTAACATACATCGTACACTATACTGCCCAATGTAACCAGTATATATATATACTAACATACATCGTACACTATACTGCCCAATGTAACCAGTATATATATATATACTAACATACATCGTACACTATACTGCCCAATGTAACCAGTATATACAGTAACCTACTTCGTACACTATACTGCCCAATATAACCAGAATATATACTAACATACATCGTACACTATACTGCCCAATGTAACCAGTATATACTAACATACATCATACACTACACTGCCCAATGTAACCTGTATATATAATAACATACATCGTACACTATACTGCCCAATGTAACCAGTATATATAATAACATACATCATACACTATACTGCCCAATATAACCAGTATATATACTAACATACATTGTACACTATACTGCCCAATATAACCAGTATATATACTAACATACATCGTACACTATACTGCCCAATATAACCAGTATATATACTAACAGACATCGTACACTATACTGCCCAATGTAACCTGTATATATACTAACATACATCGTACACTATACTGCCCAATATAACCAGTATATATACTAACATACATCATACACTACACCGCCCAATATAACCAGTATATATACACTAACATACATCGTACACTACACTGCCCAATATAACCAGTATATATACTAACATACATCGTACACTATACTGCCCAATATAACCAGTATATACACTAACATACATCGTACACTACACTGCCCAATATAACCAGTATATATACTAACATACATCGTACACTACACTGCCCAATGTAACCAGTATATATACACTAACATACTTCGTACACTATACTGCCCAATGTAACCAGTATATATACTAACATACATCATACACTATACTGCCCAATATAACCAGTATATATACTAACATACATCGTACACTATACTGACCAATATAACCAGTATATATACTAACATACATCGTACACTATACTGCCCAATATAACCAGTATATATAATAACATACATCATACACTATACTGCCCAATGTAACCAGTATATATACTAACATACATCGTACACTATACTGCCCAATATAACCAGTATATACACTAACATACATTATACACTATACTGCCCAATATAACCAGTATATATACTAACATACATCATACACTATACTGACCAATATAACCAGTATATACACTAACATACATCATACACTATACTGCCCAATGTAACCAGTATATACAGTAACATACATCGTACACTACACTGCCCAATATAACCAGTATATACAATAACATACATTATACACTATAATGCCCAATGTAACCAGTATATATATATACTAACATACATCGTACACTATACTGCCCAATGTAACCAGTATATACAGCAACATACATCGTACACTATACTGCCCAATGTAACCAGTATATACACTAACATACATCGTACACTATACTGCCCAATATAACCAGTTTATATACTAACATACATCATACACTATACTGCCCAATATAACCAGTATATATACTAACATACATCATACATTACACTGCCCAATATAACCAGTATATACACTAACATACATCGTACACTATACTGCCCAATATAACCAGTATATATACTAACATACATCGTACACTATACTGCCCAATATAACCAGTATATACACTAACAAACATCGTACACTATACTGCCCAATATAACCAGTATATATAATAACATACATCATACACTATACTGCCCAATATAACCAGTATATATACTAACATACATCGTACACTATACTGCCCAATATAACCAGTTTATACACTAACATACATCATACACTATACTGCCCAATATAACCAGTATATATACTAACATACATCATACACTACACCGCCCAATACAACCAGTATATATACTAACATACATCGTACACTATACTGCCCAATGTAACCAGTATATATACTAACATACATCGTACACTACACTGCCCAATATAACCAGTATATACACTAACATACATCATACACTATACTGCCCAATATAACCAGTATATATACTAACATACATCGTACACTACACTGCCCAATATAACCAGTATATACACTAACATACATCATACACTATACTGCCCAATGTACCAAATATATATACACTAACATACATCAGACACTACATTGCCCAATGTAACCAGTATATATACACTAACATACATCATACACTATACTGCCCAATATAACCAGTATATATACTAACATACATCGTACACTATACTGCCCAATGTAACCAGTATATATACTAACATACATCGTACACTATACTGCCCAATATAACCAGTATATATACTAACATACATCGTACACTATACTGCCCAATATAACCAGTATGTACAGTAACATACATCATACACTATACTGCCCAATATAACCAGGATATATACTAACATACATCATACACTATACTGCCCAATATAACCAGTATATATACTAACATACATCGTACACTATACTGCCCAATGTAACCAGTATATATACTAACATACATCGTACACTATACTGCCCAATATAACCAGTATATATACTAACATACATCGTACACTATACTGCCCAATATAACCAGTATATACACTAACATACATCGTACACTATACTGCCCAATATAACCAGTATATACAGTAACATACATCGTACACTATACTGCCCAATATAACCAGTATATACAGTAACATACATCGTACACAATACTGCCCAATATAACCAGTATATACAGTAACATACATCATACACTATACTGCCCAATATAACCAGTATATATACACTAACATACATCGTACACTATACTGACCAATATAACCAGTATATACAGTAACATACATCGTACACTATACTGCACAATATAACCAGTATATACAGTAACATACATCGTACACTACACTGCCCAATATAACCAGTATATATACTAACATACATCATACACTATACTGCCCAATATAACCAGTATATATACTAACATACATCGTACACTATACTGCCCAATGTAACCTGTATATATACTAACATACATCGTACACTACACCGCCCAATATAGACTGTATATACACTAACATACATCGTACACTACACTGCCCAATGTACCAAATATATATACTAACATACATTGTACACTATACTACCCAATATAACCAGTATATATACTAACATACATCATACACTATACAGCCCAATATAACCAGTATATATACTAACATACATCGTACGCTATACTGCCCAATATAACCAGTATATATACTAATATACATCGTACACTATACTGCCCAATATAACCAGTATATACAGTAACATACATCGTACACTATACTGCCCAATATAACCAGTATATACAGTAACATACATTGTACACTATACTACCCAATATAACCAGTATATATACTAACATACATCATACACTACACTGCCCAATATAACCAGTATATATACTAACATACATCGTACACTATACTGCCCAATATAACCAGTATATACAGTAACATACATCATACACTACACTGCCCAATATAACCAGTATATATACTAACATACATCGTACACTATACTGCCCAATATAACCAGTATATACAGTAACATACATCATACACTATACTGCCCAATATAACCAGTATATATACACTAACATACATCGTACACTATACTGCCCAATATAACCAGTATATATACTAACATACATCGTACACTGTACTGCCCAATGTAACCTGTATATATACTAACATACATCGTACACTATACTGCCCAATATAACCAGTATATACAGTAACATACATCGTACACTATACTGCCCAATATAACCAGTATATACAGTAACATACATCGTACACTACACTGCCCAATATAACCAGTATATATACTAACATACATCGTACACTATAATGTCCAATGTAACCAGTATATATACTAACATACATCGTACACTATACTGACCAATATAACCAGTATATACACTAACATACATCGTACACTATACTGCCCAATGTAACCAGTATATACACTAACATACATCGTACACTACACTGCCCAATGTACCAAATATATATACTAACATACATTGTACACTATACTGCCCAATATAACCAGTATATATACTAACATACATCATACACTATACAGCCCAATGTAACCAGTATATACAGTAACATACATCATACACTATACTGCCCAATATAACCAGTATATACACTAACATACATCGTACACTATACTGCCCAATATAACCAGTATATATACTAACATACATAATACACTATAATGACCAATATAAACAGTATATACACTAACATACATCATACACTATACTGCCCAATGTAACCAGTATATATACTAACATACATCATACACTACACTGCCCAATATAACCAGTATATATACTAACATACATCATACACTACACCGCCCAATATAACCAGTATATATACTAACATACATCATACACTACACTGCCCAATGTAACCAGTATATACAGTAACATACATCGTACACTACACTGCCCAATATAACCAGTATATACAATAACATACATTATACACTATAATGCCCAATGTAACCAGTATATATATATACTAACATACATCGTACACTATACTGCCCAATGTAACCAGTATATACAGCAACATACATCGTACACTATACTGCCCAATGTAACCAGTATATACACTAACATACATCGTACACTATACTGCCCAATATAACCAGTTTATATACTAACATACATCATACACTATACTGCCCAATATAACCAGTATATATACTAACATACATCATACATTACACTGCCCAATATAACCAGTATATACACTAACATACATCGTACACTATACTGCCCAATATAACCAGTATATATACTAACATACATCGTACACTATACTGCCCAATATAACCAGTATATACACTAACAAACATCGTACACTATACTGCCCAATATAACCAGTATATATAATAACATACATCATACACTATACTGCCCAATATAACCAGTATATATACTAACATACATCGTACACTATACTGCCCAATATAACCAGTATATACACTAACAAACATCGTACACTATACTGCCCAATATAACCAGTATATATACTTACATACATCATACACTATACTGTCCAATATAACCAGTATATATACTAACATACATCGTACACTATACTGCCCAATATAACCAGTATATATACTAACATACATCGTACACTATACTGCCCAATATAACCAGTATATATACTAACATACATCGTACACTATACTGCCCAATATAACCAGTATATATACTAACATACATCGTACACTATACTGCCCAATATAACCAGTATATATACTAACATACATCATACACTACACTGCCCAATGTAACCAGTATATATACTAACATACATCGTACACTATACTGCCCAATATAACCAGTATATACACTAACATACATCATACACTATACTGCCCAATGTAACCAGTATATATACTAACATACATCATACACTACACTGCCCAATATAACCAGTATATATACTAACATACATCGTACACTATACTGCCCAATATAACCAGTATATATACACTAACATACATCATACACTATACTGCCCAATATAACCAGTATATATACTAACATACATCATACACTATACTGCCCAATGTAACCAGTATATATACTAACATACATCGTACACTATACTGCCCAATATAACCAGTATATACACTAACATACATCATACACTATACTGCCCAATGTAACCAGTATATATACTAACATACATCATACACTACACTGCCCAATATAACCAGTATATATACTAACATACATCGTACACTATACTGCCCAATATAACCAGTATATATACACTAACATACATCATACACTATACTGCCCAATATAACCAGTATATACACTAACATACATCATACACTATACTGCCCAATATAACCAGTATATACACTAACATACATCGTACACTACACCGCCCAATATAACCAGTATATATACTAACATACATCGTACACTACACCGCCCAATATAACCAGTATATACACTAACAAACATCGTACACTATACTGCCCAATATAACCAGTATATATACTAACATACATCGTACACTATACTGCCCAATATAACCAGTATATATACTAACATACATCGTACACTATACTGCCCAATATAACCAGTATATATACTAACATACATCGTACACTACACCGCCCAATGTAACCTGTATATATACTAACATACATCGTACACTATAATGTCTAATGTAACCAGTATATACACTAACATACATTGTACACTATACTGCCCAATGTAACCTGTATATATACTAACATACATCGTACACTATACTGCCCAATATAACCAGTATATATACTAACATACATCGTACACTATACTGCCCAATATAACCAGTATATACACTTACATAAATCGTACACTATACTGCCCAATGTAACCTGTATATATACTAACATACATCATACACTACACTGCCCAATATAACCAGTATATATACTAACATACATCGTACACTACACCGCCCAATATAACCAGTATATACACAAACATACATCGTACACTATACTGCCCAATATAACCAGTATATATACTAACATACATCATACACTATACCGCCCAATATAACCAGTATATACACAAACATACATCATACATTACACTGCCCAATATAACCAGTATATATACTAACATACATCGTACACTACACCGCCCAATATAACCAGTATATACACAAACATACATCGTACACTATACTGCCCAATGTAACCAGTATATATACTAACATACATCGTACACTATACTGCCCAATGTAACCAGTATATATATATACTAACATACATCGTACACTATACTGCCCAATGTAACCAGTATATATATATATACTAACATACATCGTACACTATACTGCCCAATGTAACCAGTATATACAGTAACCTACTTCGTACACTATACTGCCCAATATAACCAGAATATATACTAACATACATCGTACACTATACTGCCCAATGTAACCAGTATATACTAACATACATCATACACTACACTGCCCAATGTAACCTGTATATATAATAACATACATCGTACACTATACTGCCCAATGTAACCAGTATATATAATAACATACATCATACACTATACTGCCCAATATAACCAGTATATATACTAACATACATTGTACACTATACTGCCCAATATAACCAGTATATATACTAACATACATCGTACACTATACTGCCCAATATAACCAGTATATATACTAACAGACATCGTACACTATACTGCCCAATGTAACCTGTATATATACTAACATACATCGTACACTATACTGCCCAATATAACCAGTATATATACTAACATACATCATACACTACACCGCCCAATATAACCAGTATATATACACTAACATACATCGTACACTACACTGCCCAATATAACCAGTATATATACTAACATACATCGTACACTATACTGCCCAATATAACCAGTATATACACTAACATACATCGTACACTACACTGCCCAATATAACCAGTATATATACTAACATACATCGTACACTACACTGCCCAATGTAACCAGTATATATACACTAACATACTTCGTACACTATACTGCCCAATGTAACCAGTATATATACTAACATACATCATACACTATACTGCCCAATATAACCAGTATATATACTAACATACATCGTACACTATACTGACCAATATAACCAGTATATATACTAACATACATCGTACACTATACTGCCCAATATAACCAGTATATATAATAACATACATCATACACTATACTGCCCAATGTAACCAGTATATATACTAACATACATCGTACACTATACTGCCCAATATAACCAGTATATACACTAACATACATTATACACTATACTGCCCAATATAACCAGTATATATACTAACATACATCATACACTATACTGACCAATATAACCAGTATATACACTAACATACATCATACACTATACTGCCCAATGTAACCAGTATATACAGTAACATACATCGTACACTACACTGCCCAATATAACCAGTATATACAATAACATACATTATACACTATAATGCCCAATGTAACCAGTATATATATATACTAACATACATCGTACACTATACTGCCCAATGTAACCAGTATATACAGCAACATACATCGTACACTATACTGCCCAATGTAACCAGTATATACACTAACATACATCGTACACTATACTGCCCAATATAACCAGTTTATATACTAACATACATCATACACTATACTGCCCAATATAACCAGTATATATACTAACATACATCATACATTACACTGCCCAATATAACCAGTATATACACTAACATACATCGTACACTATACTGCCCAATATAACCAGTATATATACTAACATACATCGTACACTATACTGCCCAATATAACCAGTATATACACTAACAAACATCGTACACTATACTGCCCAATATAACCAGTATATATAATAACATACATCATACACTATACTGCCCAATATAACCAGTATATATACTAACATACATCGTACACTATACTGCCCAATATAACCAGTATATACACTAACAAACATCGTACACTATACTGCCCAATATAACCAGTATATATACTTACATACATCATACACTATACTGCCCAATATAACCAGTATATATACTAACATACATCGTACACTATACTGCCCAATATAACCAGTATATATACTAACATACATCGTACACTATACTGCCCAATATAACCAGTATATATACTAACATACATCGTACACTATACTGCCCAATATAACCAGTATATATACTAACATACATTGTACACTATACTGCCCAATATAACCAGTATATACACTAACATACATCGTACACTATACTGCCCAATATAACCAGTATATATACTAACATATATCGTACACTATACTGACCAATATAACCAGTATATATACTAACATACATCGTACACTATACTGCCCAATATAACCAGTATATATACTAACATACATCATACACTATACTGACCAATATAACCAGTATATATACTAACATACATCGTACACTATACTGACCAATATAACCAGTATATATACTAACATACATCGTACACTATACTGCCCAATATAACCAGTATATATACTAACATATATCGTACACTATACTGACCAATATAACCAGTATATATACTAACATACATCGTACACTATACTGCCCAATATAACCAGTATATATACTAACATACATCATACACTATACTGCCCAATATAACCAGTATATATACTAACATACATCGTACACTATACTGCCCAATATAACCAGTATATATACTAACATACATCATACACTACACTGCCCAATGTAACCAGTATATATATTAACATACATCGTACACTATACTGCCCAATATAACCAGTATATACACTAACATACATCATACACTATACTGCCCAATGTAACCAGTATATATACTAACATACATCATACACTACACTGCCCAATATAACCAGTATATATACTAACATACATCGTACACTATACTGCCCAATATAACCAGTATATATACACTAACATACATCATACACTATATTGCCCAATATAACCAGTATATATACTAACATACATCATACACTATACTGCCCAATGTAACCAGTATATATACTAACATACATCGTACACTATACTGCCCAATATAACCAGTATATACACTAACATACATCATACACTATACTGCCCAATGTAACCAGTATATATACTAACATACATCATACACTACACTGCCCAATATAACCAGTATATATACTAACATACATCGTACACTATACTGCCCAATATAACCAGTATATATACACTAACATACATCATACACTATACTGCCCAATATAACCAGTATATACACTAACATACATCATACACTATACTGCCCAATATAACCAGTATATACACTAACATACATCGTACACTACACCGCCCAATATAATCAGTATATATACTAACATACATCGTACACTACACCGCCCAATATAACCAGTATATACACTAACAAACATCGTACACTATACTGCCCAATATAACCAGTATATATACTAACATACATCGTACACTATACTGCCCAATATAACCAGTATATATACTAACATACATCGTACACTATACTGTCCAATATAACCAGTATATATACTAACATACATCGTACACTACACCGCCCAATGTAACCTGTATATATACTAACATACATCGTACACTATAATGTCTAATGTAACCAGTATATACACTAACATACATTGTACACTATACTGCCCAATGTAACCTGTATATATACTAACATACATCGTACACTATACTGCCCAATATAACCAGTATATATACTAACATACATCGTACACTATACTGCCCAATATAACCAGTATATACACTTACATACATCGTACACTATACTGCCCAATGTAACCTGTATATATACTAACATACATCATACACTACACTGCCCAATATAACCAGTATATATACTAACATACATCGTACACTACACCGCCCAATATAACCAGTATATACACAAACATACATCGTACACTATACTGCCCAATATAACCAGTATATATACTAACATACATCATACACTATACCGCCCAATATAACCAGTATATACACAAACATACATCATACATTACACTGCCCAATATAACCAGTATATATACTAACATACATCGTACACTACACCGCCCAATATAACCAGTATATACACAAACATACATCGTACACTATACTGCCCAATGTAACCAGTATATATACTAACATACATCGTACACTATACTGCCCAATGTAACCAGTATATATATATACTAACATACATCGTACACTATACTGCCCAATGTAACCAGTATATATATATATACTAACATACATCGTACACTATACTGCCCAATGTAACCAGTATATACAGTAACCTACTTCGTACACTATACTGCCCAATATAACCAGAATATATACTAACATACATCGTACACTATACTGCCCAATGTAACCAGTATATACTAACATACATCATACACTACACTGCCCAATGTAACCTGTATATATAATAACATACATCGTACACTATACTGCCCAATGTAACCAGTATATATAATAACATACATCATACACTATACTGCCCAATATAACCAGTATATATACTAACATACATTGTACACTATACTGCCCAATATAACCAGTATATATACTAACATACATCGTACACTATACTGCCCAATATAACCAGTATATATACTAACAGACATCGTACACTATACTGCCCAATGTAACCAGTATATATACTAACATACATCGTACACTATACTGCCCAATATAACCAGTATATACACTAACAAACATCGTACACTATACTGCCCAATATAACCAGTATATATACTAACATACATCATACACTATACTGCCCAATATAACCAGTATATATACTAACATACATCGTACACTATACTGCCCAATATAACCAGTATATATACTAACATACATCATACACTACACTGCCCAATGTAACCAGTATATATACTAACATACATCGTACACTATACTGCCCAATATAACCAGTATATACACTAACATACATCATACACTATACTGCCCAATGTAACCAGTATATATACTAACATACATCATACACTACACTGCCCAATATAACCAGTATATATACTAACATACATCGTACACTATACTGCCCAATATAATCAGTATATATAATAACATACATCATACACTATACTGCCCAATGTAACCAGTATATATACTAACATACATCGTACACTATACTGCCCAATATAACCAGTATATACACTAACATACATTATACACTATACTGACCAATATAACCAGTATATATACTAACATACATCGTACACTATACTGCCCAATATAACCAGTATATATACTAACATACATCATACACTATACTGACCAATATAACCAGTATATACACTAACATACATCATACACTATACTGCCCAATGTAACCAGTATATACAGTAACATACATCGTACACTACACTGCCCAATATAACCAGTATATACAATAACATACATTATACACTATAATGCCCAATGTAACCAGTATATATATATACTAACATACATCGTACACTATACTGCCCAATGTAACCAGTATATACAGCAACATACATCGTACACTATACTGCCCAATGTAACCAGTATATACACTAACATACATCGTACACTATACTGCCCAATATAACCAGTTTATATACTAACATACATCATACACTATACTGCCCAATATAACCAGTATATATACTAACATACATCATACATTACACTGCCCAATATAACCAGTATATACACTAACATACATCGTACACTATACTGCCCAATATAACCAGTATATATACTAACATACATCGTACACTATACTGCCCAATATAACCAGTATATACACTAACAAACACCGTACACTATACTGCCCAATATAACCAGTATATATAATAACATACATCATACACTATACTGCCCAATATAACCAGTATATATACTAACATACATCGTACACTATACTGCCCAATATAACCAGTATATACACTAACAAACATCGTACACTATACTGCCCAATATAACCAGTATATATACTTACATACATCATACACTATACTGCCCAATATAACCAGTATATATACTAACATACATCGTACACTATACTGCCCAATATAACCAGTATATATACTAACATACATTGTACACTATACTGCCCAATATAACCAGTATATACACTAACATACATCGTACACTATACTGCCCAATATAACCAGTATATATACTAACATACATCGTACACTATACTGCCCAATATAACCAGTATATATACACTAACATACATCATACACTACACCGCCCAATATAACCAGTATATATACTAACATACATCGTACACTATACTGCCCAATATAACCAGTATATATACTAACATACATCGTACACTATACTGCCCAATATAACCAGTATATATACTAACATACATCATACACTACACTGCCCAATGTAACCAGTATATATACTAACATACATCGTACACTATACTGCCCAATATAACCAGTATATACACTAACATACATCATACACTATACTGCCCAATGTAACCAGTATATATACTAACATACATCATACACTACACTGCCCAATATAACCAGTATATATACTAACATACATCGTACACTATACTGCCCAATATAACCAGTATATATACACTAACATACATCATACACTATACTGCCCAATATAACCAGTATATATACTAACATACATCATACACTATACTGCCCAATGTAACCAGTATATATACTAACATACATCGTACACTATACTGCCCAATATAACCAGTATATACACTAACATACATCATACACTATACTGCCCAATGTAACCAGTATATATACTAACATACATCATACACTACACTGCCCAATGTAACCAGTATATATACTAACATACATCGTACACTACACCGCCCAATATAACCAGTATATACACAAACATACATCGTACACTATACTGCCCAATATAACCAGTATATATACTAACATACATCATACACTATACCGCCCAATATAACCAGTATATACACAAACATACATCATACATTACACTGCCCAATATAACCAGTATATATACTAACATACATCGTACACTACACCGCCCAATATAACCAGTATATACACAAACATACATCGTACACTATACTGCCCAATGTAACCAGTATATATACTAACATACATCGTACACTATACTGCCCAATGTAACCAGTATATATATATACTAACATACATCGTACACTATACTGCCCAATGTAACCAGTATATACAGTAACCTACTTCGTACACTATACTGCCCAATATAACCAGAATATATACTAACATACATCGTACGCTATACTGCCCAATGTAACCAGTATATACTAACATACATCATACACTACACTGCCCAATGTAACCTGTATATATAATAACATACATCGTACACTATACTGCCCAATGTAACCAGTATATATAATAACATACATCATACACTATACTGCCCAATATAACCAGTATATATACTAACATACATTGTACACTATACTGCCCAATATAACCAGTATATATACTAACATACATTGTACACTATACTGCCCAATATAACCAGTATATATACTAACAGACATCGTACACTATACTGCCCAATGTAACCAGTATATATACTAACATACATCGTACACTATACTGCCCAATATAACCAGTATATACACTAACAAACATCGTACACTATACTGCCCAATATAACCAGTATATATACTAACATACATCATACACTATACTGCCCAATATAACCAGTATATATACTAACATACATCGTACACTATACTGCCCAATATAACCAGTATATACAGTAACATACATCGTACACTATACTGCCCAATATAACCAGTATATACACTAACATACATCATACACTATACTGCCCAATATAACCAGTATATACAGTAACATACATCGTACACTATACTGCCCAATATAACCAGTATATATACTAACATACATCATACACTATACTGCCCAATATAACCAGTATATATACTAACAGACATCGTACACTATACTGCCCAATATAACCAGTATATATACTAACATACATCGTACACTATACTGCCCAATATAACCAGTATATATACTAACATACATCGTACACTATACTGCCCAATATAACCAGTACATACACTAACATACATCATACACTATACTGCCCAATATAACCAGTATATATACTAACATACATCGTACACTATACTGCCCACTATAACCAGTATATATACTAACAGACATCGTACACTATACTGCCCAATATAACCAGTATATATACTAACATACATCATACACTATACTGCCCAATATAACCAGTATATATACTAACAGACATCGTACACTATACTGCCCAATATAACCAGTATATATACTAACATACATCGTACACTATACTGCCCAATATAACCAGTATATATACTAACATACATCGTACACTATACTGACCAATATAACCAGTATATACACTAACATACATCGTACACTACACTGCCCAATGTACCAAATATATATACACTAACATACATCAGACACTACATTGCCCAATATAACCAGTATGTACAGTAACATACATCGTACACTACACTGCCCAATATAACCAGTATATATACTAACATACATCGTACACTATACTGACCAATATAACCAGTATATACACTAACATACATCGTACACTACACTGCCCAATGTAACCAGTATATACAGTAACATACATCGTACACTATACTGCCCAATGTAACCAGTATATACACTAACATACATCGTACACTACACTGCCCAATGTACCAAATATATATACACTAACATACATCAGACACTACATTACCCAATGTAACTAGTATAAATATATGTGTCCACATACATCATACACTATACTGCCCAATATAACCAGTATATATACTAACAGACATCGTACACTATACTGCCCAATATAACCAGTATATATACTAACATACATCATACACTATACTGCCCAATATAACCAGTATATATACTAACATACATCGTACACTATACTGCCCAATATAACCAGTATATACAGTAACATACATCGTACACTATACTGCCCAATATAACCAGTATATACACTAACATACATCATACACTATACTGCCCAATATAACCAGTATATATACTTACATACATCATACACTATACTGTCCAATATAACCAGTATATATACTAACATACATCGTACACTATACTGCCCAATATAACCAGTATATATACTAACATACATCGTACACTATACTGCCCAATATAACCAGTATATATACAGTAACATACATCGTACACTATACTGCCCAATATAACCAGTATATATACTAACAGACATCGTACACTATACTGCCCAATATAACCAGTATATATACTAACAGACATCGTACACTATACTGCCCAATATAACCAGTATATACACTAACAAACATCGTACACTATACTGCCCAATATAACCAGTATATATACTAACAGACATCGTACACTATACTGCCCAATATAACCAGTATATACACTAACAAACATCGTACACTATACTGCCCAATATAACCAGTATATACACTAACAAACATCGTACACTATACTGCCCAATATAACCAGTATATATACTTACATACATCATACACTATACTGCCCAATATAACCAGTATATACACTAACATACATCGTACACTATACTGCCCAATATAACCAGTATATACAGTAACATACATCGTACACTATACTGCCCAATACAACCAGTATATATACTAACATACATCGTACACTATACTGCCCAATATAACCAGTATATATACTAACATACATCGTACACTATACTGCCCAATGTAACCAGTATATATACTAACATACATCGTACACTATACTGCCCAATGTAACCAGTATATATACTAACATACATCATACACTACACCGCCCAATATAACCAGTATATATACTAACAGACATCGTACACTATACTGCCCAATGTAACCAGTATATATACTAACATAAATCGTACACTATACTGCCCAATGTAACCAGTATATACACTAACAAACATCGTACACTATACTGCCCAATATAACCAGTATATTTACTAACATACATCGTACACTATACTGCCCAATATAACCAGTATATATACTAACATACATCATACACTACACCGCCCAATATAACCAGTATATATACTAACAGACATCGTACACTATACTGCCCAATATAACCAGTATATATACTAACATACATCATACACTACACCGCCCAATATAACCAGTATATACACTAACAAACATCGTACACTATACTGCCCAATATAACCAGTATATATACTAACATACATCGTACACTATACTGCCCAATATAACCAGTATATATACTAACATACATCGTACACTATACTGCCCAATATAACCAGTATATATACTAACATACATCATACACTACACCGCCCAATATAACCAGTATATACACTAACATACATCATACACTATACTGCCCAATATAACCAGTATATACACTAACAAACATCGTACACTATACTGCCCAATATAACCAGTATATATACTAACATACATCATACACTATACTGCCCAATATAACCTGTATATATACTAACATACATCATACACTACACTGCCCAATATAACCAGTATATATACTAACATACATCATACACTATACTGCCCAATATAACCAGTATATATACTAACATACATCATACATTACACTGCCCAATATAACCAGTATATATACTAACATACATCGTACACTATACTGCCCAATATAACCAGTATATATACTAACATACATCGTACACTATAATGTCTAATGTAACCTGTATATATACTAACATACATTGTACACTATACTGCCCAATATAACCAGTATATATACTAACATACATCGTACACTATAATGTCTAATGTAACCTGTATATACACTAACATACATTGTACACTATACTGCCCAATGTAACCTGTATATATACTAACATACATCGTACACTATACTGCCCAATATAACCAGTATATATACTAACATACATCGTACACTACACTGCCCAATGTAACCAGTATATATACTAACATACATCATACACTATACTGCCCAATGTAACCAGTATATATACACAAACATACATCGTACACTATACTGCCCAATGTAACCAGTATATATACTAACATACATCGTACACTATACTGCCCAATGTAACCAGTATATATATATACTAACATACATCGTACACTATACTGCCCAATGTAACCAGTATATATATATATATATACTAACATACATCGTACACTATACTGCCCAATGTAACCAGTATATACACTAACATACATCGTACACTACACTGCCCAATGTAACCTGTATATATACTAACATACATCGTACACTATACTGCCTAATATAACCAGTTTATATACGAACATACATCATACACTATACTGCCCAATATAACCAGTATATACACTAACATACATCGTACACTATACTGCCCAATATAACCAGTATATACAGTAACATACATCGTACACTATACTGCCCAATATAACCAGTATATACAGTAACATACATCGTACACAATACTGCCCAATATAACCAGTATATACAGTAACATACATCATACACTATACTGCCCAATATAACCAGTATATATACACTAACATACATCGTACACTATACTGCCCAATATAACCAGTATATACAGTAACATACATCGTACACTATACTGCACAATATAACCAGTATATATACTAACATACATCGTACACTACACTGCCCAATATAACCAGTATATACACTAACATACATCGTACACTATACTGCCCAATGTAACCAGTATATACACTAACATACATCGTACACTATACTGCCCAATATAACCAGTATATATACTAACATACATCGTACACTATACTGCCCAATATAACCAGTATATATACTAACATACATCGTACACTACACTGCCCAATATAACCAGTATATACACTAACATACATCGTACACTATACTGCCCAATGTAACCAGTATATACAGTAACATACATCATACACTATACTGCCCAATATAACCAGTATATATACTAACAGACATCGTACACTATACTGCCCAATATAACCAGTATATATACTAACATACATCGTACACTACACTGCCCAATGTAACCAGTATATATATTAACATACATCGTACACTATACTGCCCAATATAACCAGTATATATACTAATATACATCATACACTATACTGCCCAATGTAACCTGTATATATACTAACATACATCGTACACTATACTGCCCAATGTAACCAGTATATACACTAACATACATCATACACTATACTGCCCAATGTAACCTGTATATATACTAACATACATCGTACACTATACTGCCCAATATAACCAGAATATATACTAACATACATCGTACACTATACTGCCCAATGTAACCAGTATATACTAACATACATCGTACACTATACTGCCCAATGTAACCTGTATATATACTAACATACATCGTACACTATACTGCCCAATGTAACCTGTATATATACTAACATACATCGTACACTATACTGCCCAATATAACCAGTATATATACACTAACATACATCGTACACTATACTGCCCAATATAACCAGTATATATACTAACATACATCATACACTATACTGCCCAATGTACCAAATATATATACACTAACATACATCAGACACTACATTGCCCAATGTAACTAGTATAAATATATGTGTCCACATACATCATACACTATACTGCCCAATATAACCAGTATATATACTAACAGACATCGTACACTATACTGCCCAATATAACCAGTATATATACTAACATAAATCGTACACTATACTGCCCAATATAACCAGTATATACACTAACATACATCGTACACTATACTGCCCAATATAACCAGTATATACACTAACATACATCATACACTACACCGCCCAATATAACCAGTATATACACTAACATACATCGTACACTATACTGCCCAATATAACCAGTATATACAGTAACATACATCGTACACTATACTGCCCAATATAACCAGTATATACACTAACATACATCATACACTACACTGCCCAATATAACCAGTATATATACTAACATACATCGTACACTATACTGCCCAATATAACCAGTACATACACTAACATACATCGTACACTATACTGCCCAATGTAAC
This sequence comes from Taudactylus pleione, assembly GCA_031769625.1. Classification (NCBI taxonomy): domain Eukaryota; kingdom Metazoa; phylum Chordata; class Amphibia; order Anura; family Myobatrachidae; genus Taudactylus; species Taudactylus pleione. The sequence continues at coordinate 2,108,606 of JAUIMM010000139.1, read as the reverse complement.
CTGTATATATACTAACATACATCATACACTATACTGCCCAATATAACCAGTATATATACTAACATACATCGTACACTACACTGCCCAATGTAACCAGTATATAGAGTAACATACATCGTACACTATACTGCCCAATGTAACCAGTATATATACTAACATACATCGTACACTATACTGCCCAATGTAACCAGTATATAGAGTAACATACATCAGACACTACATCGCCCAATGTAACTAGTATAAATATATGTGTCCACATACATCATACACTATACTGCCCAATATAACCAGTATATATACTAACATACATCGTACACTATACTGCCCAATGTAACCAGTATATACACTAACATACATCGTACACTATACTGCCCAATGTAACCAGTATATATATTAACATACATCGTACACTATACTGCCCAATGTAACCAGTATATACACTAACATACATCGTACACTATACTGCCCAATGTAACCAGTATATACACTAACATACATCGTACACTACACTGCCCAATACAACCAGTATATATACTAACATACATCGTACACTATACTGCCCAATGTAACCAGTATATATACTAACATACATCGTACACTACACTGCCCAATGTAACCTGTATATATACTAACATACATCATACACTATACTGCCCAATATAACCAGTATATATACTAACATACATCGTACACTATACTGCCCAATGTAACCAGTATATACACTAACATACATCATACACTATACTGCCCAATGTACCAAATATATATACACTAACATACATCAGACACTACATCGCCCAATGTAACCAGTATATACACTAACATACATCGTACACTATACTGCCCAATATAACCAGTATATATACTAACATACATCGTACACTATAATGCCCAATGTAACCAGTATATACACTAACATACATCGTACACTACACTGCCCAATGTAACCAGTACATACAGTAACATACATTTACACTACACTGCCCAATAAAACCTGTATATATACTAACATACATCGTACACTATACTGCCCAATGTAACCAGTATATACACTAACATACATCGTACACTATACTGCCCAATGTAACCTGTATATATACTAACATACATCGTACACTACACTGCCCAATGTAACCAGTACATACAGTAACATACATTTACACTACACTGCCCAATAAAACCTGTATATATACTAACATACATCGTACACTATACTGCCCAATGTAACCAGTATATACACTAACATACATCGTACACTACACTGCCCAATGTAACCAGTACATACAGTAACATACATCGTACACTACACTGCCCAATATAACCAGTATATACACTAACATACATCGTACACTATACTGCCCAATGTAACCTGTATATATACTAACATGCATCATACATTATACTGCCCAATATAACCAGTATATATACTAACATACATCATACACTACATCGCCCAATGTAACCAGTATAAATATGTGTCCACATACATCTAGCTTCCTTGCGCGTTACACAGCCCTGCTAGATGCAGCATGCCGTAGAATGATAAGCGGCATGCCTATGTTCTGTGTGTGACTACAGGTGTATCTGCATGTAAAACGCTATGGTACAGTGTTACAGGCTGAGACAGCCACAGTCGCTAACACTAATGGAGCATTTAGCATGGAGATACACCCGCAGTCACACACACACACACACACCATAGGCATGTCGCTTATCATTCTAATGTGCAGAAGCTGCTTGTACGTCCTATTGGCACCGCTGTGCGAATAAGATGCATTTGAAGGTAAAATACGCTTGGCGCTACGGAGGCACAGGGAGCTCCTGCGTTATGTGTAATGGGACTTGTAGGGCATGAAGGATAAATGTGTGTGGACACATCTGTATACCAACAAACATCAGACACTGTAATGCCAACATAACCAGTATATTCACTAACAGACATTGGACTTTACACCACCCAGCAGTCAGTACAGTATGTACACTAGCAAACATACACATACACACACTCTGACATTGGATTCTACACCGTCCATCATAACCAGTATATATACCGACATTGGATACTACACCGCCCAATATAGCGCCTGATTCAGAGATGTGCGCAAACCCGATGGTTTACGTACATCTCCGATGGTTACTGATCTCAGCATTTGCAGGATCAGAAGATGCGCTGTAAATCGCAGTGCCGCAGCATACTGCAGTCGTTTGGGGCCGGCGAGCATCTTTAGACGCCTTCTGCGGCATTAGTAATTTGTCGCACAGCAGCTGCGCTTTTAGCCCACAGCTCTGTATCAGGCCCATAATTAGGGTATGCACTAACAGACACTGCACCCCCTACATAACCAGTCTCCGCTTTCTCATCCCTACACAGAAAGAACCAGTTCTACAAGTCCTGCAGTGAGAGTGGGGGAGGCGATTGTCTGCATGCCAGATACACAGCCATTACCCCAGCAGATGAATCACCGTGTAATGTAAGTACATGACAGACATGCTGACTTGTCATCTACCAGTTAGCTGGGATTTCTCTGCCTAGGAAACTACATGAAAAGTGCCTGCTGTAAATCACTGTGCAGGAACACCTGGCGCTGCCAACTCCTCTCCCTGGCACAGTAATACAGCAACATAATGACAGGCTAATCTAAGAAACAAGTGCAGAGAGCGTCCATCAATACGGGCACAGATACAGGGTGCAAACTGGGATCACTCATTTATTAGTAAGGAGTCTAAGCACTTTTTGGTAGTTGGATCAGAAAGTGTAAAAAGAATGGGCCAGTGGAGAAGTTGCCCATAGCAACCAAACAGCTTAGAGGTAGCGTTTTCCTAGTACATTCCATAAAGTGATAGGTAGACGCGGATTGGTTGCTATGCACAACGCCTTCACTAGTTCACTTCTTGATACACCTCCCCCTTTATGCTGTCAGTATGGATAACATAAAAAAAAAAATGAGGGTTTCCATGGGCTGTTTACCAGTTACCTGTACTTTCTGTAGCAGGCCCGACAGAGAAAGTATATATCTACCAGCACATTTCTTTCATCGATCCGTTAGAAAGGTCAGATGGAAAATGGGAACTCTAACCCAGTTCTGTAAAGTAGAACTCCATTCAGACACTAGATGGCAGAGTTTCAGCCGGGCCCCTTATCTAGCAGAACCAGGAGAGTCCAGCATCCTCCACAGTTTCCCTGCCCATGGTTTAGGTCAATCCCCCAAAAATTCAGTTTTAGAAAATCGGGAAACTCCTAGGGGGTAAATTTACTAAAGTGAGAGTTTTTAGAAGTGTGGATGTTGCCCATAGCAACCAACCAGCTTCTAGCTATTATCTTCTAGAAGGTGCTATTTAAACGTTAAGTAGAATCTGATTGGTTGCTATGGGCAACATCTCCACTTCTAAAAACTTTCATATATACCCCCAGGTGTTAACTTTCAATCCGAGAGCTCCACCCTCATTTCAGAGAGCCTCAGCTCATGTATCAGCCGAGGAAATTAGGACAGAGGTTGCTGCTTCCATGCAGATATTAGCGCGATGTCAGGAGAGGTGGTTCCGAAATCCCAGCGATCCAAAATTTCCCGTGTGGTGAGAAAGTTGGAGGCTCGCTCATCGGCCCAGGGAAACTCAAAAATGTCCCAGTGCTTTCTTCTCCCTCCTGAGCAAGATTGGCCCCTGGTGACAGGGCCCAGCAACATCTGCTTCCGTGAAACATGGTCATTGTGTTTCTAGGGTGGAGTTCCACTTTAAGGTTCCATTCAATAAAGGAACATTACTAGACACAGGGCCCCGATCCAGAGGTGGACGCAGTTTACATTAGTTCGCAAACAGCCAGATGTTCTGTCTACTGTGCATGCATCTGAGCAACACTGCGTATGTGCCGCGATGGCCTCGTGACGATGGTCCCAGTGTGGATTTAGATGCAAAGTAAAACACAAAAACTCTACTTTTTTTTTTTTTTTTTTTATACTCTTCTCTTTAATAGATTACTTTGAATTAAGCTGCAATTTTTAACAGTTCCACTTATCAGGCAGATAACGCTCACGAAACTTCCTGTATCTTGTATCACACGGCGATTTGAGATCCTAAAAACCGCAACATTTGACCAACGCTGTAACAATAGTTTTGGAAGACGCATAGTAGATGCTTGCTAGAAATATTAATCGCTGCTCCACAGCGTTATGTGTGATGAGTAAAATCGTCTTCTCTGATGCAGTTAAAAAAAAAAAGGTCAGTTATATGCACATATATTGCACTGCGCCTGCTCTGGGAATGGGCGCACGCAACTACGGGCGACGTGCCAGTCTTCATAGTTGTACACACACGCCAGCCAGCTTGTGTAACGGAAGTAAAAGCTCAGATTTGGGGTTTCGGTTACACTAATTCCAAAGTATTGATAAGATTTTTTAATTTTTTATTATTAAGAAATATTTTTAGACACGATTGCATATACATATATATATATATATATATATATATATATACACATATATACACACACACACACACAAATATATATATATATAAACATTTACTTTTACCGATAATCCTCTAGATATTTTGGTATTGTAGGCAATACAGCTTTTTGTCCATTCATAAACAGATCCCCTAGGGGCGTAACTAGGGGTGCATAGAGGGTGGGGAGCGGGTATATTTACCAGGCCTGGACTTGTTTAAGTGGCCTGGCCGGTGCCCAAGCCAGCTGTGCAGGAAGTAGAACGCACATTCCTCGGCGCACGCCAACGTTGGGCGGCAGTGCGCAAAGTCATTTTCTTGGTCAGGTGTGGCCAGGTCTCCCCATATCCCAAGCCCAGTATTGCTCTCTATGGCCCTGGCTATAACTAAAGTAACTATTGATATGTATCTAAGGGACAGAGGAAATTGCTCCTCTCATATTCCAGCGGTTCTTAAACTCGGTCCTCAGGACCCCACACAGTGTATGTTTTCCAGGTAACCCGGCAGGAGCACAGGTGTAGTCATTTCTCACCGACACATTGTAAAAGATCCACAGGTGGAGCTAATTATTTCACTTGTGATTCTAGGCGGGATGTACTAAGCATTGCATCAGCGATGCGGTACATCCCGCCTGTCTTCGGGTACATACCGCGGTTCATTACCGTGATATGTACGAAGATTATCGCAAAGGACAACTCTCCCGATAAGTGCTGTCCTTTGCGATGGCTCCGGACAGAGGGAGTTCCGTGTTTAACACCCAGAAGTCCAGCAGAAGCCGTGGGGGCTATGGGAGGCACCCGATCGCATCCCTCCCAAGGTGGCGTTACCCATCGGGACAAGGCAAAGCATTTCAGTACTCATTATATTACGCAGGCGTGCCAAACGGTCAAAAGGGCGTTTAGTGGGTGTGCATAATTAGTAAAGGAGCGTCATCGACCACGTCACTTGGTTGTCATTTAGCCTGAACTGCTCGCAGTAATAGCGGTAAGAAAAACCTACCACAAGCACTGCGAGCAGTTCAGATTCCTTTTGATGTACCTGATTACTCTCATAAATACCGGAGATGACGTGTGATGCGAACGGCAAAGTCGCGTCTTTACAAAATAGCGAGCGCATTTTTCGTTCGCTCGCTCAGACATAGAGGCGTCAACAAACCGCAAAGAGCGAGCGCTCAATTTAAATAGCCGGCCCCTTTTTTGGAACGACCGTCCGCAAGTAGCGTCCGGCTCTGAATCAGGGCCACAGTGCTCAAAACATGACAAAGAATGCCATAAAATAAAAAAGATAATTATGGTCTAATTTGTGGTTATACATAATCTTACTTTGAGGCCACTTTTTAAATTGGCAGCAAACAGTATTTTTAATCTGGAAACCAGAGACAAGGATTTAACTGTGTTTAGATTTTACTCATCACCAAATCATTAATTACCATCAAACGATGAAACTATTTACCCTATGCAATCTCATCTAGCAGATATTATTTACACAGATTCTCTATAGCGCAGTTACCATAATCCAAACATAAGCGGATATGGATGATGAAAAGCAGAAAGTTAGTGATCTCTCAGAGAAGAGGCTTTCAGGAATAGGCAGAGCTTTGTGCATGTGGGAAATTCGGTCAAAACTCCGAAAACAATAGTGTTTTTTGTCCATATTACATACCTCCCAACATGACCCTCTCCAGGAGGGACACAATGCTCTGGTCCTGGACTTCTCTGGTAAGAGGTGGGGCTGCAGCGCAGTTCAAAATTCAAATAGGGGAGTCACACCAACTGTCATCTCACACACTGCCCAACATCACTGGCTGGGACTCACTGGCAGTTGGTGTGACTCCCCTATTTGAATGTTGGACTGTACTGCAGCCCCATCTCTGGAGCCTCCACCAATCATAAATTACCAGGGAAGTCTAGGACCAGAGCACTGTGTCCCTCCTGGAGAGGGTCACGTTGGGAGGTATGATATTATTTACTTTAGTACATCCCGCCCTATATATACTCCAAGCATTGAAAAGAGTGAAGGAGTTTCCCGTAGCAACATACCAGCTTCTGCCTACCATTGTCTAGAATTAACTTAGATAAATGTTACCTTAAAGCCGATTGGTTGCTATGGGCAACTTCTCCACTGGTTCACATTATTTTCACGGCTTGATACATCAACCCCGAAACCATCTTTAAGCAACCAATAAACGCACGGACGCTGGAAGTGTAGATCAGTGACATTACTGGGATCAGGGTATAGGGTCACTACGTTCATCTTACGGGCTCCCCCAGCTCTTGGCTGCCCTCGCCCTGACCCAGAAGACATTATATTTATAAAGTACACAATGAGTAATAAACAGTTTACTTTCCTCATCCCCTGACCTTCTGATCACCCCGTTCTGTAAGTGGTTTATCCAGCAGGAAGAAATGATTCTATATGTTTAGGAAGGGCTGATCTCCAGGGCGATAATGACATTTTACAAAATACACCCAAAAAAACCCAAAAATAAATCACAAATCTGTTTTTTTATTTCCGCCAACAAGGGACATAGCTGGGTGACTGTAGTTCTATGATACGGAGGCCCCGCACACAGCATGAGATTCCTGAATACAATCTCCGATGGTAAATAAGGAAATATTCTAATTCCGTCTGTGCAGTCGTCTAAGCCAGAAAAGCCTTTCAGTCAGGAGCCCCAATGGAGGCTGGATGATGTTTCTGGGGTTCCCCAAATGTCAGAGGGGTAATAAATTCTACTGCAAACAGTTTCTTTATTTGGTCACACATTACATTTGGGGCACAACTAAAAAAAAAAAAGTTGCAGACCACTTGTCCACACAGACTTGGGAGCCTATAAATTATTGTTACATACACCATATAAAATAAGATGTTGTACTGAGCACAGAAGAAAGAGATACTGTGAAGCCACCTATACTCAGGCCCATCATAACGTACGGGCACACTGGGCTGCTGCCCAGGGTCCCATGATTATACGGACCTCTGGGCAGGGATGGGCCGGGGTACATCTATATGGAGTGGGCAGCCGCTCGCACCGTGCATAGGGCGGCCGTCCGAGAGGCAGGCAGAGAGAGATGCTCCCCGGCCACTACGACTGTGATTTATACACAGAGTGGTCAGGAAGCCTTTTCTAGCTGCCTCCCAACCTGCAGCCACAGAACCAGATTAATGCCCCACCGCCCTTTATTTGGAAGGTTGGATAGACCTCCCTGCTAGAGCGCAGGCTTGAATAAAGTACAAGAGGAGCAATATGCAGAGATATAGGCAACAAATGATTTATGTACCCTAAGAGCCTTTAAACACTATGTTAGTCTTAATCTCTGCATTATCACTAGATTATTCCCGTAGTCCTATAATCCCTAAGTGGCTTCACACATCCCCTGACTCAAGGGAATGCTTATATCTGACTTCAAGCTATGGGCATGGGAGCCTCCCCCCAAGGTGTACACTGCATATCCCGTCCTGCTAAAGAAAATGTCAGTTTAGCAACTTTGATACAAAGGGTGTGAGGGGGGTGCCCAAATGCACCAGGATTAGCCGCCTAAAGCGGCCGCGGCTAAACACATGCAAACTACCGGGCATCCAAATACCTGACTTTGGCGCCATTTTCTGCTCGCCACCACAGGAGTGTGCCAGCAGAAATAATAGGCGTCCAGCGGCATAAACCATTGAACTGTTCCCGGTCACAGTAGACAGGAGCTGCAGCAGCGCAAAACAACTGAGTTCCCCCTAAAGAGTCTCTGACACGGCAGCTCTCACTTCACCGCACATTTTAAAGTTAACCGTATTTTACAGTTCCGATTATTTTAGTGGACGCTAGTTCCAGGGTCGCCAAAACGCGTGCTGTGTTTCTACGGATTAGTGGCTTTTGCAGTATAATCTGCATATAGAAAGATTCATAAATAGAACTCAACAGGGAGATGGTTTCCCAAACAGAGCCGTATCCCGGGATTCACAGGAAGATAATTGCTTATGCCGTTACCTACAGACAGTGGAAACTTCTGAACAATTAAGTATATTTCGTCAGCGTTTCCGATATACGTGTCCTCCTGAGAATCAATTCCATCAATAGTGGGGAGAAAGACAGTGTCATGGGGTGAGTTGGGCAACAATATGATACATTTGCATTGAAAATAAAAATTGCAAAAAAAAAAAAAAAAGTTCAAAGTAAAATGTGTCAGAAACACAAAACGACTAATTTTAAAAAAAATAAAATAAAATAAAATATCAAGTTGTTGCTTTCTCTGGGAGTTCAAAGGGCTGTCACTGTCCTCTATTCCACTCTTAGGGGTCTATTTACTAAGCCTTGGATGGCGATAAAAGTGGACGGATATAAAGTACCGACCAATCAGCTCCTGTAATTTTTCAAAAACAGCCTGTAAAGTGACAGTTAGGAGCCGATTGGCTGGTACCTTATCTCCATCCAAGGTTTAGTAAATAAACATCTCATTTGCAGTTTCCCTCTGACATTCTCTATTTGTCATTAAACCCTACATGGGAAGCCGACCTGGGGTTTCTCTCAGACGAGCAGTGAGCGCAGGTCCTTGGCGGCACCTAGGAGGCCACAGAATTTATACGCTACCAATAGATTCACTTTTATGTGCTCCGTAGAATATATTATACACCTCTTCTTAGCTTTTTTTTAAAATGGGTCTTATGGTGGACTCTACCTGTATTAGACGTGGGGTGCTCGAGGCCTCATTCTGGCATCTCCTATGGGAGTGTCGGGAGGTGCTGCACTCTGGGGCACAGGTCTGGGATTGTGTTCGGACTACTGTACCTGCCTTGCCCACTGCTTTATCCTCTAATATGCCTTTTTGGTTTTTCCTTAGAGGAATCGTTTAATATTATGCTGTATACATATGTTTTTAAAACTGATGCCTTTTGCCAAGGCAGAAGCTGGCTTGGGGAGGACCCCCCCCCCAGATCTTCATAGTTGGGTATCCTCAGTTAATGACACTGTTAACCACGAGCGATACCTCTGTACAAGCCGGGAGGTGTTATCCAAGTATCACAAGCTGTGGTCGAGTCTACACATGGGGGTCTATTCAGCAACCGGGACGATGTTGCCCAGATTATTATAGGCCAGCATCGTCACGAGTTTTTATCAACAATGACAATTTATTGCTGCTATTCAGCAATATTTTCAGCAGGGTCAGTGGTTGCGGTAACGCGCTGTCCCTGTGATGTCACAGAAGGGATTGTTTTCGGGAAATCCAGAAAACAATCCCTTCTGTTTGTTCCTCTGCGCATGCTAAGTCATGCGCTCGGGAACAGTCTCCACCCTGCTTGCGGTGACCGCCGACGGGTAAGTACATCTCCAGCCTGTCGAACTGATTGACATGTGTATACAGGCTTTATACTAGCCTGTATACATGTATATTTATGTGCTTTTATATTTAACATTTCTATATAAATAATAGCACATAAATATACATGTATACAGGCTAGTATAGAGCCTGTATACACATGTCAATCAAATTCGGCAGGTTTAACAGGCTCTAGAGTGACTTACCTGCCGCCGATCACCGAGAAGCAGGGACGGAGACTGGGCGGGCTTACAATGTGCTGCAGGGACTTGTGGGAAAACTTCCCTCTGTCCCTGCTGTTTTCGGGTTAAGTATTTTCCTCATAGAATGCCATTCTGAGACGGCGTTATATATAAGGAAATATGTTTAGAGTGATTTAACGCTTTTTGCTTTGCTGAATAGTAAAAAGCGTTACAGCACTGTAGAAATCAATGGCTGATCCCTACAGTGTGGAACTCAGCGAGATGGGAATCAATGGAGAAGATAATTATGTTACTGTTTCCATTATCCCATTGCTGAATAGGGGAGCTACATAAAAAAAATAGGGAAATCACAGTTTCCGTATTTTTGATGTAAAAAAAAAAAATCTATGCTGAATAGACCCCCATGGTCACGCTGTTGAGGATTACCCCGTAAACTGATGCCTAGTATCAAATGGAGGGCTGCCGGTGCACATTGGTTAGCTGCAGCTATATTATAATGTATTCTATTTTTTTTTCCCTTACATCTGTCCTTGTTGACACACATTATAAAAAGGCTCAAACCACTGTGATTCATTTAAAAACCATATAAATATAAATGTATTCATCAAGATACTTTGGTGTAAGGCAAATACAGTATAAATGTGCTGGAGAAACTAATATACAACTAATACCCCTTTCAGACATACTGAGATTCCCGGGATTTTGGCCTGCCTCGGCCAAAATTCCCGGGTCTCATGTCTGTGTGAAAGGTACCTACCCGGGAACACGTTCCCGGGTAGCCGCCCCTGCAATCGACCAGGGTTTTCCCGGGACTTAAGTCCTGGGAAATTACCCTGCTTCTGTCTGAATGGTGCTACCCGGGAATTTACTACTCCCGGGCAGCACCAAGCAGCTTTTGCAGGTAGCTGACAGCGCATGGCGTCCTATAGGATGCTCAGCGCTGCTGCTTTGTTTGAGCTGACAGTGCAGAGCGTCCTATAGGACGCTCAGCGCTGCTGCTCACCACCCCCAGCACCGGCCGGCTGTGCCCCAGCGAGCCGCCCGCACTCCCGCTGGACCACCAGGGAATTAAAATAAATGTTAAAAAAATTATAAAAAAAAAAAAACTGCATTACGATTGGCTGGCTTTTGGCTGGGAGGAGCAGACGGCAGAGAAGAGGCAGGTAAGCAGAAAAACCCTGCTCTTGTCTGAAAGGGGTCTACCTGGGAATTTCCCGGGTAGACACTGTAGTGTGAAAGGGGGGTCTCGACCAAATATCCGGGAATTTGCACAGGAGAAATTCCCGGGTCTGAGCAGGAAATTTCCCGGGTTGTATGTCTGAAAGGGGTATTAGACTTCTCCTCACCATAATATCTTAGCTCACTACGGTGCACACTACTATTCCATTTATACATTAGGGTACTTGTAAATTGCATTTTAAATTAGGGGAGATAACGGACTTTTAAATTCATAGGGGGGGGGATTAAATTGTATTAATGGCACCAGGGGTGGGATGCACCAAGACGGAATGTGATGCACTCCAAGGCTTGGTTCCTGATGGCGTTACCCTATAGAATCCTATCGGTAGAGTGCTGATAGAGGGGATCCAATCGGATTCCTCCCAGCACCCCCTACTGCGCGTGTGCCTCCTTCTGCACATGCTCACTAGTTTGTGAACGATCTTGTATTGGAGAAAGGTAGAAGTAATATTGCTGTATAACAGAATAGCGCGTCTGAGCGAATAGAGAAACCGTCTGTCTTTCCGAATTGGTTGCGGTGGGTTTTGTGCAAATTTTGCATTAGAATGCGTGGCTAATGAATGAACCTGACTGCGTCAGTGCAAAGCAGCGGTCAGATCACCTGACTCTCTTCGTCTCTGCAATTCGCCAGTCAGTATTGTGACGTTCACTCACTCTGTGATGTATTCCCTCAGTGCGCCCGTAATCGCAGTGCGATCGCTGCGCAAATGCGCTGCCCGGCTTATACACATGTGCCGTGCCAAACAATTTGTGCATCTGTAGCTGCGCTTGCGATCGGTACTGAATGAGGCCCACAGAGGACCGACCCCTGCCACACCCAAGGCCCGAAGCGTGCACACGTTATTCACATACACTGCCCGTCATTTCCACCAGGCAGAAAGTAGTTGTTCGCCCGAGATCACGTCCTCATTAAACGTTTCCTACGCTGTGGCTGCCAGTCAGACCTCAAATTGCTTCTCCTCAATGGAGACCTCTTGGCCCAACCACTTTCAGTAATGCAGGCTAAGTGTACACATTCGTTTACAGCCCAGCTAAATGTGTTTTCCCGGGAACGTTACCAAATCTGCTGACGCGAGGTGCTGATGTGAGAAACGACTCTTCGTCCCAGAGCAGAACAGCAGATACTAATTGCTTTGTGGCTGTAGCATAATAGATGAAGGAAAAATCACAACAAGTAAATAACAGACCTCATTTCGCGAAATAATAAATACAAGTTTTCTAAAATGTAGGAAAGGGCAGAAAACTGCCCCATGCATTGACGAAAGGTGCTTTATACAGGTTGCGGTGCTCTTTGGTCACGGAACGGGTATGCTGAAGTGAAAAACAAGGCAGTACGGCGCACCAGAATGTCCGCATGGAGAGCAGAGTTGTCCTGGAACGCCACCAAGGGTAATGGAGCGTACACACGGTCAGATTTGTCAGACTTGTCAGATTTGTCAGATGAACGATTGAACGATCTGAACGATTTGAACGATTTTACCAAAGTTTTGAACGATTTGAACGATTGAACGATTTTTGACTGCATTAAAATGAATGGAATCGTCCAAGTCTGACTGCAAACACATCAGATGTCAGATATCGTTATCTGACAAACGGGAACGCGCATCGTTGATCGTCCATCGTTCAGGCATGTCAGATATGAACGATTTTCCTTCAGATATGAACGACTGAACGATTTTTAAATCGTTATCGTTCATATCTAAAGGAAAAATCTGATCGTGTGTATGCACCATAAGTTTCCCCGCAAGCTCCGGCACAACCACGCCTGGTGCATGGATGGCAGGACTGAAGGAGACACCGACAAACTGCTGATACGGAAGGCGAAAAACCAAAAAGTTTTATTTCTACAGCCCCCCTTCACCGACACATTACATAAAAACAATATACATTTATGTGCAGATTACAAGGGGCAGGAACAAGGGCCAAGGCCACCATGATACCACACACTGGCAACAGTGCCGTAACTAACAGCTGGCCAGGATGGCATACCTCTGGGGGGCGTCCGGCTGCCCGACGCCAAGGAAGGCTCTCTGTATAGTACTGCAGGCTTGCAGCCGTGGAGCCTCTATGATATCGTTGCCTAGAAGTGCAGCGTCGCACAACCGTATGATGCCGCAACGCAGCCCAGTAGAAGTTTTATTGCGTTTTAAATTGTTTGCGCTAGTTATTGTCAGGGCGCCGCGACCTGCCCGTTTTGTAAATGTTGTGTTGCGCCCTGCCCATTGTCTGACTGGTGTGACTAACTGCAGCAGGGAGAAGTTCGGTTTTTTATTGATACAACTAGTAAAGACAATAACTAATTATATTCTCCTGTCATCGCTGCACTATTCCAAACACGTTCGTGTCATAGTCTTGTTGTTTTCTAAACAATACATTATACATGGGATGAGAGATGACTAGTACATCGAATGCAGGGTATTTAATCTATATTTAAATGTAATGTTACCTCGGATGCCCTCTGGAGGCTGAGGTCGCATCAAGGAGCTGTCAGTGGGCAGCATCACCTCTAGCTGGAAAGTCGGCTCACGTCGGCCGCTCTTGCCGGATTAGCAATGTAAAATGAAGCTTGAGAAATGGATGAGAACGTATTTTAGTGATCACGCTAGGCATTATATAACTGTATACATCAGCCTCAGTGATGCCTCCAACGGTTTGCCCTTCAAAATTAAAAAAATTGTGTCCTCCTCAGTGGTCAGTATCTAGCACAAAACATTTCTAGAGTGACCACTAGTTGTCAAGTCCTTCACTATGCCAGGGGATGCCCATATACATCATAGATTGCTCAGAATGATGATTATAACCCAGCCTGCCAGACAGCTCACTTAACAGCAACGCTTCACAACTTACACGGAACGCGAGTCTGTGACAGCGGGTGATTAAGATTCACGAGACCGGAACCCCAGCTGTACGGAGATGTAAAAGGAACATAATCGGAATAATGCAGAATTTCGGGATGCACTCAGTGAGACGGTGACCTAGGAGGGAGATGTGTGTCTATGGACGTCATTAGCGAGTGACAGCAGTTCGGCTCCGCTAGTAGTTATTTTAGCGTACTGGTTACCTAACTCCTGGTATAAATCCAACTCATTGTTAAGATATAGGCCACAAAGCCACTGGTGTTACCAACTTTGCTTTTATAGCGTTTTGGTAACAGCATATAAATGGCTGTAGAGAGGTAACCTTTCAATGAATGCTTACCCACTGGCGATTGCAGCTGCATTTAGATGCTGACTTACACACAAGTAGTGATTTACATACAGTACTTTCTTAACAACAGTAGGTAACCCGCCTTAGTGAGCTACTTATTGCAGAATGATTAAATATTAATCCACATGTCACAGAGTTTTCTGTATCTCCTGACGGACGCACAGGCGGTATAATATCTCCCGTGAGGAGACGGCTACATGTACCGCATACTGTGTGATGACAGAGCACAGGGGGTATAATATCTCCTGTGAGGAGACAGCTACATGTACCGCATACTGTGTGATGACAGAGCACAGGGGGTATAATATCTCCTGTGAGGAGACGGCTACATGTACCGCATACTGTGTGATGACAGAGCACAGGGGGTATAATATCTCCTGTGAGGAGACAGCTACATGTACCGCATACTGTGTGATGACAGAGCACAGGCGGTATAATATCTCCTGTGAGGAGCCGGCTACATGTACCGCATACTGTGTGATGACAGAGCACAGGCGGTATAATATCTCCTGTGAGGAGCCGGCTACATGTACCGCATACTGTGTGATGACAGAGCACAGGCGGTATAATATCTCCTGTGAGGAGACAGCTTCATGTACCGCATTCTGTGTGATGACAGAGCACAGGCGGTATAATATCTCCTGTGAGGAGACGGCTACATGTACCGCATACTGTGTGATGACAGAGCACAGGCGGTATAATATCTCCTGTGAGGAGACAGCTACATGTACCGCATACTGTGTGATGACAGAGCACAGGCGGTATAATATCTCCTGTGAGGAGACGGCTACATGTACCGCATACTGTGTGATGACAGAGCACAGGCGGTATAATATCTCCTGTGAGGAGACGACTATATGTACCGCATACTGTGTGATGACAGAGCACAGGTGGTATAATATCTCCTGTGAGGAGACAGCTACATGTACCACATACTGTGTGATGACAGAGCACAGGCGGTATAATATCTCCTGTGAGGAGACGGCTACATGTGCCGCATACTGTGTGATGACAGAGCACAGGCGGTATAATATCTCCTGTGAGGAGACGGCTACATGTACCGCATACTGTGTGATGACAGAGCACAGGCGGTATAATATCTCCTGTGAGGAGACAGCTACATGTACCGCATACTGTGTGATGACAGAGCACAGGCGGTATAATATCTCCTGTGAGGAGACTGCTACATGTACCGCATACTGTGTGATGACAGAGCACAGGCGGTATAATATCTCCTGTGAGGAGACGGCTATATGTACAGCATACTGTGTGATGACAGAGCACAGGCGGTATAATATCTCCTGTGAGGAGACGGCTACATGTACCGCATACTGTGTGATGACAGAGCACAGGCGGTATAATATCTCCTGTGAGGAGCCGGCTACATGTACCGCATACTGTGTGATGACAGAGCACAGGCGGTATAATATCTCCTGTGAGGAGACGACTATATGTACCGCATACTGTGTGATGACAGAGCACAGGCGGTATAATATCTCCTGTGAGGAGACGGCTATATGTACAGCATACTGTGTGATGACAGAGCACAGGCGGTATAATATCTCCTGTGAGGAGCCGGCTACATGTACCGCATACTGTGTGATGACAAAGCACAGGCGGTATAATATCTCCTGTGAGGAGCCGGCTACATGTACCGCATACTGTGTGATGACAGAGCACAGGCGGTATAATATCTCCTGTGAGGAGACGGCTACATGTACCGCATACTGTGTGATGACAGAGCACAGGCGGTATAATATCTCCTGTGAGGAGCCGGCTACATGTACCGCATACTGTGTGATGACAGAGCACAGGCGGTATAATATCTCCTGTGAGGAGACAGCTTCATGTACCGCATTCTGTGTGATGACAGAGCACAGGCGGTATAATATCTCCTGTGAGGAGACGGCTACATGTACCGCATACTGTGTGATGACAGAGCACAGGCGGTATAATATCTCCTGTGAGGAGACAGCTACATGTACCGCATACTGTGTGATGACAGAGCACAGGCGGTATAATATCTCCTGTGAGGAGACGGCTACATGTACCGCATACTGTGTGATGACAGAGCACAGGCGGTATAATATCTCCTGTGAGGAGACGACTATATGTACCGCATACTGTGTGATGACAGAGCACAGGTGGTATAATATCTCCTGTGAGGAGACAGCTACATGTACCACATACTGTGTGATGACAGAGCACAGGCGGTATAATATCTCCTGTGAGGAGACGGCTACATGTGCCGCATACTGTGTGATGACAGAGCACAGGCGGTATAATATCTCCTGTGAGGAGACGGCTACATGTACCGCATACTGTGTGATGACAGAGCACAGGCGGTATAATATCTCCTGTGAGGAGACAGCTACATGTACCGCATACTGTGTGATGACAGAGCACAGGCGGTATAATATCTCCTGTGAGGAGACTGCTACATGTACCGCATACTGTGTGATGACAGAGCACAGGCGGTATAATATCTCCTGTGAGGAGACGACTATATGTACCGCATACTGTGTGATGACAGAGCACAGGCGGTATAATATCTCCTGTGAGGAGACGGCTATATGTACAGCATACTGTGTGATGACAGAGCACAGGCGGTATAATATCTCCTGTGAGGAGCCGGCTACATGTACCGCATACTGTGTGATGACAAAGCACAGGCGGTATAATATCTCCTGTGAGGAGCCGGCTACATGTACCGCATACTGTGTGATGACAGAGCACAGGCGGTATAGTATCTCCTGTGAGGAGACGGCTTCATGTACCGCATACTGTGTGATGACAGAGCACAGGCGGTATAATATCTCCTGTGAGGAGACGGCTACATGTACCGCATACTGTGTGATGACAGAGCACAGGCGGTATAATATCTCCTGTGAGGAGACGGCTATATGTACCGCATACTGTGTGATGACAGAGCACAGGCGGTATAATATCTCCTGTGAGGAGACGGCTATATGTACCGCATACTGTGTGATGACAGAGCACAGGCGGTATAATATCTCCTGTGAGGAGACGGCTACATGTACCGCATACTGTGTGATGACAGGACACAGGCGGTATAATATCTCCTGTGAGGAGACGGCTACATGTACAGCATACTGTGTTTCGATTGACTTGTTAAATAATAGTAAATAATTCAAACTAGAGATGTGCGGGTTCGGATTTACTCGGTTGTTATCGCCATTTTACCACAAGTTCGGATTTATTTTATTGGCCATCCAAAACACGTGATCGCCGATAGCCAATAAAATGCCGTTTTGAGATCAGAGTAGATGCGAGTAAGTCCGAACCCGCTCATCTCTAAGTCAAACTGATCAATATAACAGCGATTCTCTAACCAGACTATGTATATTTGCATTACTGAACACAGTAAACTGTGGGCGCCCGCAATCCCCTACGCACATAAAATCACTCCAACATCTCAGTCCAGAAGCCAATGCTACATGACCATAGCGTTGGCAATTATCGGAGACCCTGCGTATGGGCTGTCAATTGTACGCAGTTGCGGTGCCGCTTGTGATGGCTCCGGTGGGCGTCTCAGTACTGTTACGGGATGGTGCGATATTTCAACAATCGCACCATCTCAGCATACGAAATTGCAGCTGCAACACCGCACGTCTCTGAATCAGGCTGCAAGCCCGGCGCGCATGCGGAACCCGGCAGAGGGGTCCCAGACTGGCCCGTCAGCAACGCCATTGGAGGCTCAGCATTGGTCGTGGATGTGTTGTTTTTTTCGGTCTATTGCTGCAATAGAAATAAGAAGCCCCCTCCTCACCCTTGTGATCCTCATAAGACGCTTCCTGTGTGTGACTGCCCATGGTAACCACACCACACTGTGTGTACATACACAAATCGCTGACCTACTTTCATTTTACCACTGTGTCGCTGAATGTTTAGAAAAATAGTTTCTGTAACAGGAAGCTGACGCATCGCTGATGGTGAATAATAATAATAATAATATAAAATAAACACATCGGGCCAGGAGGGAGCCCCCCCCCGACCATACAAAGGCAATGACCAGACAGCTTTCATACAGGTCACAGAATGCAGATTCTAATGCCCACAGTAATGTCATAAAGTAGGGAGCAAGTTATTGCTCTGGACTTATACACGTGGGCGTCACAGCAAATGAATGTTCTTGTACACAACTTAACTCTGTTCTGCTTTGCATCAATCTGACTGTTGCCAGCACAGTTAATGTTATTTAATGCTTGGTGTGATATAATGGAGCTCTATGGAAACCAGTATAATGCAGGGAGGGAGAGCATTAATTGTTTTTAAAGCAAGGACATGTAGAAGGCTCTCTCCAGGCTTTTAACGTAGTCTTTCTGCTGTGTATATAAGCTGTTAGAATACACAAATTCATAATGGATTAGTAGAGTAGTACATGCCCCTTCACGGCATGGCCAAACCCCCTCAGGGGCCGACACTAAGGGAAAGAATTGGGAACGGACAGTCGGAGGTCCCGTATTGATAGGGGATAAACATGTGTGAATCAATACGGAAAAGACCTAATGTAAATAATATCGGTATTCGATACTGCACATGCGCAGTTGCAATCTGCAGCCAAGTCTGGGGTGGGGACTGCTGATGGGAGATTCTCTGATGGGGGGAGATGTACCAAGCCTTGGTGAGTGATAAAGGAGAGAGAGATAGAAGCTAAACCACACCCCCCTCGCGAGCGCCCGCACAGGGCGGACTGCCAGGGCTGATGTACAGCCCCAGTCCATCCCGGGTTAGAAGCTGATTGGTTGGTACTTTATCACTTCCAAGGCAAGACCCAAAAGAACTTTCAGCCTAAAGCTGGGTACACACCTGTACAATCAGCGGCTGATTGGGTAAACCTCTCCCGATCAGCCATGTGCGTTACTGCCGGTCAGCTGCCTGTGAGCAGCATACACACTGTGCAGACATAGCACAGTGTGTCTGTGCCTATACGGGATCGGGTGGTCTGCACGATAAATATTAAAGAGCACATAAGATTCGTCCACCAGATCCTGGCCGTTGCAGGAGCGCTATAAGCAGTTTATCGGCTAACGCTCCTGCATCGGGACAGTGTACAACACCTATACCATCCAACGCCCGTTCTCTCGATATTGAAAGAACGGCCCGACGATTGTATGTGTGTGCACCCAGCTCAAGAGAGAATCTGAACTTGCTGCTAGGGCACCTTCCAACGAGTTTAGGGGAGAGAGGGGATGGGGGCTGCCTCCTCTGAGGGGCTGGAAACCTGGGGGTACAATACATCTCTATTACAGAATCGCATTGGATAAAATATCGTATTACATTGGGTTAAAATATCCATGTTTTCAAAAAGCAATAACGAACATCGATGCCCATCCCTAGTTTACCAAACCATCTGAAGATAAGGGGAGGTGTTGCCCATAGCAGCCAATCTGATTACCGCTACCCTTATCTAGCACATTCTATAAAATGATAGCTAGCATCTGATTGGTTGATATGGGTAACGCTTCTTGTTGTCCTCTGTAGAAGGTCTCAAATCTCCGCCTCTTAGATAACGCTCACACTTCTATTCGCACAGGGACCTGATGACACAGAGGATGAGCACGGTACGCCCGCGCGCATTTTTCCTGTCATACATGCAATGCATTAGACATTTTTAGGCAGTTTAAGTTTAATGAAGATCCCTTAAGATGACTAATCTCCCAACGTGGCCCTCAGACCAACAACGAGGACGGGCATCCGTGTTCTAAAGTAAAAAGGCGAGTAACCTGCGGCTCCTGTGACTGTGGCGGAACAGCCCCAAACACGCCGTGGAGCAGGGCCGCTGACAGGTTCGGGTACAGTCATCTGCACTGAGAGGGAGGACAGGGCACAGCTCTACAAACAGTGGGACAATGTGTGGATTAGCATCAGGGAAGACGCAGGACAGCAGAGCGCTGGGTAAACATTTTAGCATTTTGTTGCGAAATGTGAATGTTTGCTCTTAGGGCCAAGTCTCTGCATCACCAGCCAAACAGTCCGGAGGGAGAGAACTACTTGGCTGCATCTCTCAAATAAGATGGAGAAGAAAAGAGAATCCTAGCCAAGGTCTCTGGAGAGTGCAAAGAGCCACCGCATAATGCAGTGTAATTATCTGTGCAAGCTTTCCTCCACCCTCAGCTCAACACAAATGCAGGCTAAAGGCACCGTCCCAGGCACAGGAGCTGCTCCTTACCCCCTAGTGCAACTCTGTATTTTATTTTATTTACGGGGCCACATCATTGCTATAGTACAGACAGGACCAGATTATGGGCGGGGAATCGGAGGACCCAACAAATCCTCCCCACCTCGCCCGCCTACCCAACTAGGTGCAACTGCATGGCATACAATGCACCAGTACAGCCCTGCGCCAACCACCTGACAAGGGATAAAAAGTGATAGCAGGGTAAATTGCAGAGAGCATTCGCCAGCGTCCGACGGCCGCAGGATCCCCACGGATTAAAGTTAGTGAACTGCTGGGCAGCAATTCCCCTTAGACCGATGCCTGTGGCGGGTAACAAGTCCAACTAGAAGTTACGGCCCTCACCGCGGTATCCCCTACATAACCCGATTCATCTGCAGGCAACGCCACGGCTAGGGGCCACCACAAACCGCAATCTCGCCACAATCACGGAACTGGCAAAAGCCAGCGCTGTATGGGCACCTTATTCATTATGTGGCAATAGGAAGTTACGAACACATTTCATTTATATTACTCTGATGTTTTTAATATTTCACGTGTATGGCGGGGGTCAGGGCGGCCTTCCTCCTCCATCTAAGCATTCGCATTGTGCTTTACCCCAGCTTGATAACCTGGCCAACTGGCAGAAAGGCTTTCGCTGGTTCCCCATCGCAGGCAATGGGAATGATACCGCTTACCGTTACGCCATCTATATATGGCATAAGCGGTACAGTCCAACATCGGTAGGCGAAGCTGACTGCCGTATGCCCAATACTGAACGGATAACCAGTTTTACCGTTAAAAACTAGGGCTAAAGGGGTTGTGACTCGACGTTCTTAAATGGAGCCCTAAAGATGACTGATCCCTATTAGCAACATATGCGCAATAAACAAAGGCTCTCATAGCGAAGACATTCGGGCACTCTAAGTCATAACCCAATTGGCATTAGTTTCTGATCTAGATTCGGTAGAGTGAACGGCGCTAAGTTATACCTGGATGTGTACTTTAATAAACTTAATTACTCACATCTCTCAAGGTGTATGCGTTCAAAATGGACAAATATTTATTCCACTAGTTAAAAAACACAAATTTGTGGACATAAAACATATAAAAAAAAAAAAAAACACATAAAAAGAAATGTGCATATACAATGATGGACACAATCAAAGGCGAGATTGTAAGGAGAAACCATATAGTCCGTATCTTTCTCACCGAATATAGGTGTTGCGGTGGGCTAGCTTATCTAAAGCAATAAGGTCACGGGCCTTCCAGCTTCTGATGCCAAAAGGGGTTATGACAGCAATGCGATATTAGCATGGAGCTGTACCTATTGCTGTTGTAGTTGAAATCATCACGCCATCTAAAGTGGGCTTCGCCAAATCCCTGCCGCCAAGCATCCGCAATGGACAGTAACCTGCTGGCAACACAGGAGAGGACACCGCGTAGAATGGAGGCAGCGCTGGACAGGTCAGTGATGCTAAATACTGGCGGGATACTAGCGAGTATCACTGCGAGAAATCCGTGATAATAAACATACTATGGCGCCGGCAGCTAGTTACAATATTCAGTGGAGCCCTGGGAACGCGGGAGCACATAGATGCTAGCACTAGTCATATCCACAGTAACATCTCATAATTCTGTTCTATAGGATTTAAAGTAAACAGCAGCTTAAAGTTCCTGATAACTAGAAGTGTATTACTGTAATATGATTAACATAAAAATGTATGAATAGACTTATACAGTAAACATGAATAGACAATGCCCCAGGCTTATTAGAAACTACTTATACAGCTGTACCTATCATGTTTTGCATCCTTCATAAATCATGTAAATCCTTGTAATGGGCAGTAAATAGCTGGACTATTAGCGCAGGCTTGGCGTCGCCATTAAAGTGTCACCTTGGATGGCTTGTAATCATAGCGATAGATGAATAGATCACCTTTATTTCCATTAGATATGAATTTGACACCACAATTTTGACAGGATCTTCGTATCCCTATTCTGTGCTGCTGGGGGACCCTGCTCCTCCCACTATATAACTTTTTTTGGGGCTCATTCAATTACACACCGGCTGCCGCCAAAATGGCTTCTTTTGCGGGATGTGTCACTCTAGCCACATTGCTGTGCTCACCCTATGGAGGTGCGAGGAGAAATCGTATATACGAGCCCAGCGGGAGATCTAGGTGGCCGCTTGCGTTTAACTGAATCTGAACATTTCCTGTGATCCGATGTTTTGCCTTATAACCATTTCTCCCATTAACTCAGGGCCTGATTCAGAGA
Source organism: Taudactylus pleione (assembly GCA_031769625.1). Lineage (NCBI taxonomy): Eukaryota > Metazoa > Chordata > Amphibia > Anura > Myobatrachidae > Taudactylus > Taudactylus pleione. The sequence continues at coordinate 2,085,756 of JAUIMM010000139.1, read as the reverse complement.
CGGACGCAAATGCAGTTTTCACGCAGATCAAGCGATTGTTTGCCATTGGCATGCACCATACTGCGCGTGTGTAGCGATCGCAGTGCGATTTTCGGACGCACAGAGGATCCCATCACAAAGTGAGTGACAGGTTGTCAGCGTTTGGGGGGTCGTAACGGGGAGTGGTCAGAAACACGCAGGCGTGCCTGTCCGGTTAATCGCCGTTACATGGCTGTGCATAAATTAGTATGCGCCGCTCCGCCTCTCAGAAAAGCTCCCAAGGCTTCGGCAGCTCAGACCTGCTGCAAAGGTAAGATGGCCGTTCGATGTCTGTCAATCTTACCGATATTTACGTGGGTATGCGTCGTCGCACGCGGGTAAGAAGGCAGCAGTGGGCGTCTTCATGCTCGGGTGATCTTTGATAACATTAGCATATTTCCGCTGCTGCACTGCGTATGAAATCGCAGCTGCGATCGCACTAGCGCCAGTCTCTGAATCAGGCCCAATGTACAAAGCAATTTGTAAATATCCACCTCCCAATCCTTTCCCTGCAGTAGCCCCACTTCATGAGCTGTGCTCACCCAATGCCCAATCCAAAACGGCATTGTAGCGACATTGGACATGGCTGGCGAGCTTCGGCAGCTGGCAATTTATTACAGAGTGGTAGCTATCGTCTGTCTCCCATCATCTGCTCTGCACAGGAATAGCGCAATGGGGTAGATGGAAGACAGATGACAGAGCGAGACCTGACCGCTGTGCAAGGCTCTTACAGATAACTGGAATTGCTTTTATAAATATACACTGAGCAGCACCTTAACCACACGAGTTTTTCTACTGTATGCGCTACTCACCTGCTGTGCCCAGCGACGCCTTTCTCGCAGCGCAGCGATTCTCTACGCAGCCCGCAAGGTAAAACAGTGCGGTGAGGTGCCATCGGAGTAGCGACCAGGCTGTCCCCCTCAGTCTTGCTCCCTGGGCGGAGGCATTGGTGGCACACCCCTCATTATGGCCCTGGTTGTGTCCCGCCTGTTTGCTCAAAGGCAAAGAAAATTAATATTTCCCGTCCGTTACGCTTTCCATGTAGGGAGGCTGTAATAAGTGCCTTCACAAGTGCAACGGTGACCCTATGGTATCCGGTATGCAGACAGTCACCACGCCGGCATACAGAAGGTCAACAATCATGTTGGCATTGCCTAATGTCGACATTATAGGAAGCAGAGGTTTAGGGTTAGGGACTGGAGGGGTTAGGATTAGGCTGCAGGAGGGGCAGGTTAGGGTTAGGTTGCAGGAGCGGAGGGTTAGGCACTAGGGGTAGGGTTAGGCTGCGGGAGGGGATCCAGGGCCGTAGCTAAGGTAGTGCGGCCGATGCAATCGCACAGGGCACCACAGGTCAGGGGGCGCTGTTTGGGCCTGTCACATTTCTGTTTATTATCATTCTTGCTTGTAGCTTCCTCTTATTTCATCCCCAGCATCTCCTGGCCTCTCCTATATCTTCCCTGGCCCTTCCCCATGAAGCCATGGCAGTTTTTTGGGTGCGTTATGTCCCTTTGAAAAATGAGGGGGGCGCCAATGCTCTTTCTGGCACAGAACACCAAAAAGTTTAGTTACGGCTCTGAGGGGATGGTTAGGGTTAGGCACTGGGGTAGGATTAGGATGTGGGAGGTAAACGTTAGGGATAGGCACTAGGGTGAGAGTTAGGGGTAGGCTGCGGGAGGTGGTGGTTAGGCACTAGGGGGAGAGTTAGGGGTTAAGCTGGGTACACTCTTGTAGATATATAGTTTCAACGGTGAACAATATATCAGTAGCGTATTGCCGAGTGTGTAAACTCCATATGTCTGTGAACGACTTAAGAGTTTTGTCAACATTTCGACCACATCATCATTATGAATGTCGACTAAACAAACCCAACCCTGTAAACCTGCTAAAACATCATATTACACGTTATCGGGCATATAACCCTTTAGGAAGCTTATCTCTGGCACACACCCTTCCAACATGCAGACTGTGTACAATGCATTAACCCGTGTCTGCCTCCTGACAGATGTCTGCAGTACATGGAGGGAGGGAATAGGAGACTGTACATTCTGATGTCTGTGCTTTATCCAATTCCCTTTATGTAAATTCACACAGACAGCACTAGTGTCTGTTCCCTGTAACCCCGGGACACACCGAAATGCAATATAACCATCAATTTATAAAGACTTAAAGATGGAATACTACAAAAGCCTGTAAAGCCTGGTCGGCTTGGGTATGATACGCCGGGGGCTGAAAAGCCGAAGGTTCAAATCCCGACACCGGAAGCCCGATGGGAGTGAAATCCTGACGGGGCGGTAAGTATCCTAACCCTCCCCCCATGGTGCCTAAAAATAACCACCCCTTCCCGCACTCTAAACCTAACCCTCCCCGGGGGTGGCTAACTCTAACCCACCCTCCCCATAGCCTAACCCTCCCCTGGGGGGCCTAACCCTAATCTGCCCCCAGGGGTGCATAACCTCCCCCCGATGGTGCCGAATCCCCCCCGTAGCCTGACCCTAACCCTCCCATGGGGGGGCTAACCATAAACTTCCCCCAGGGGTGTCTAAACCTACCCCACCCATACCCGGGCTAAGTATCATAGTTATCCATCTTCTTAGGGTGGAGGTCGGGATGCAGGCGTCGGTATCCTGATCCTCTTTCGGGATATCGTCGTTGGCACTATGCCAGGGCGTCGGGATTCCGGCATCAGTATTTCAACGCCCTAGATCCCGTCCGCCGGCATATTCAACGTATCTATCCTGGACATAGCTACCATTTCCATGCTTGTTAGGGAGGTAGTTACATGGTCGACAGGACGGCGCTGACGCAGAACGTAATGCCATTTACAGCATGCCGACAGAGGTAACACGTCAGTTTCGATGTCATCACTTATTTCAGTACAACTTGCGTATTGTGAGGAGTAACGCTCCCCACGCAGTTACCTCGGAGATCTGCGCCCAATATAAAAGCGCTTGTGCCTTTACATGGAGTCACAAACAACAGGTGACATATATATATATATATATATATCCAGTAGTGCCTGTTGTATATTATCAACTGGGCACAAACGTCAAACTTGTGATCAGGTCCAGATAAATGTTCCAACTTGATCACAAGTTTGACTTCCAAGATGTGTAATATGTTGGCACCATACAAAGGATAATAATGATAATTAGGATGTTCTGCATAAAATAATCACTCCAGCAGCTGAACAGGGATAACGGGGCATTGATGCTACACCTGAACAACATGTCTCCTAAGTCACATGGTCAGCCTGTGGCTCCACAGATACTGTGTGACTACAAGACCCAGCATTCCCAGAAACCGTAAGAGGCGTGGCACACCTGTTGTGGAACTACAAGTCTCAAGGTGCCAATGATCTAAAACAGCTGCTTCTAAATGCTCACACCATGACAAAAACACATTCACATCAGGGTAATCATCAATATCAGAGGCATACATTATTGTCAGGCGGAATCCTGGGAGGGCTCACGGTGTTGGGAATAATGTATGACTCTAAATTGCAATCATTACCATGGTAAAATATGATATATATATTACTGTAATACAGAGCAGCTGTGCTATTGGCAGAACTATACAATAGTATGGAGCCAAGTCACAAGAATGCAGCTTTTTTGTCTCTCATTGGAAACTTTTTAGTTACAATGAAATTGAATCTATAAAAACTCTGTTCCGTGTATGGAGTTAGGAATGCAGCATGAAATAGCTCAGCAGTAATTACACACAGCCCAGTAACAGGAACCATGTGCAGGGATCAGCTCCTGGCTTATATAGGGCTGCCCCCTGGATGTAGCCCCCAGCTGCAGGGAATGTGCTGTGGGACCCCGGAATACTCGCTAACCTGACCGCTGCAGCGCTTTATATAGAGGTGTATAGAGCTGAGTGCATACTAGTAACTGCATGAACCAGGTGCAGCTATAAATAATGCTAATAATTCCCCCCAGGCTCATACAGCTGTGGTACCTACCTGTCCCAGTGGATGCAGGGTGCTCCCTGTTTGCAGACACAGTAACTCTGCTGATTCAAGCTGCTGCCTCCTGCACACTGGGGAGGGAGGGGGAGGGACTCTGCCGCACTGCATCACGGGACTTGTAGTTTTCATCAACCAGTATGTTTCCTGTGTCCTGGTGTAACGTGTGTGTGTGTGTGTATATATATATATTTATTTATATATATTTATATTTATTATTATATATATATTTAGTTTTTTCCCATGCACACCCTGCCCATGGTTATTGTAGTGCAGGGGTCAGGGAACTTTTTTACCTTTTACCCCAAGATATATTTAGATACGACAACGTCACCCCCTTGATTTGAAAGGAAGGAAATCATATAGTAGTGCCCCCATATAATGCCCCTGTAGTGCCGCTTGTACAAACCCCCCCCCAAAAAAACACCTTAATCCCCGCTCCTGCATCCGCCGCCGCCCTGTCCACCCGGCTGCTCCTCGGAACTATGGGAGAGACGTCATGACATCTCTCCCATAGTGCGCTTGGGGAGAGCCGGAAGCTGGAGTTCAGAAGAGAACTCCAGCCTCCGGGTAACGCGGCGTTGCAGGGAAGGAGCCGGGCGCCCGCTGGTAATAACATCTCAGCGGGCGTCCGGCTTAGAGCCTCCCTGCGGCATTCTATATTATAGAATGATTCACATGCATGCCCGGCTGTCCGACCATTATCCCCAGGAATTTCATTTTTACCCCATGTGGGGTAATTTACCTCTGTTCCCTGACCACTGTTGTAGTGCATAGCCGGCACACTGAGAGCAGCTAGACACATAGCAGACACCATGTGGGTGTACTTAGCAGCGATGTGTCCTGCTTTCCTGTTGTCTCTCTGTGAGGTACAGTATATCAGGAGAAGAGCAAGACGAGTCAGTCTCTGTGGATTATCAATAACAAGATCTGCAACGGGTCACAACAAGGAAATATCCCCAGGCTAACCCACTAATACTGCTTTTACACCGAAATTCCGGATCTGACCCGGAGTTGGAACAGTGGGCCTGATTCAGACCCGCTCACGAGCGCACAGCACTCCCAAGTGGGTCGATGGTCCCCCACTGCACATGCCCGAGCCGGCTCTGGCGTGCGCATGCACGAGCCCCAGCGAGTGTCGGCAGCTCCGTTGCTCCTGGGCTCACTACAAGACGGGGCGGCTGTCGATATTGATTGACAGCTCGCCCCGTTTTGTAGGCGGGGAGGGGGGTGGCTGTGCAAACGGAGGCGTTCACGAAGGAATGCTTGTCGTTTGTGGGCAGCCCCACTGACATCACGAGTGATGTCAGTGGTGAGCTTCCGGCTCACCATCACCTGGCCGTTTGTAAAAGCTGTGGGTGGTCATCCACAGCTTAGCTAGCGGCTAGGAGACCGGCTCCAATAAAAAAAAAAAAAAACGCCCTGATTCAGAGCGAGCATTCTGAAAGAGCGTCCGGCTCTTAATCAGGGCCAGGGTTCCAATCCGGAGCAGACCCGGAATTTCCCCTGCGCCGGCCCGGGATATTCCTGAGCTGGCGCCGTTCACATTGGAGCCGTGTCTGCATAGATCCGGCATTGAAGTGGACGTTGAGATGACGTCATCTCCAAGCGCCACTGAAACCAGGCCAATCGGCCGGCATGCGGTGCGCTCCGGGTCATCGTGACCCGGAGCGTGCCGTTCACACTGCATGGTTTCACGGGTTACTATCGTGTTAAACTATGCAACTTACCTGGGTTGGATCGCCGGGTTACTCAACCCGGCGATCCAACCCTTTACCCTTTACCCTTTTACACCAAGTAGCAACCCGGGTTAACCCTGCAATAACCCAGGTTTTAGCTCCGTTGTAAAAGAGGTAATAGTCATATTTTACTTATATATATATATATCTCAAAAGCAATTATGCAGTTTACTTATGCCCAGAGATATGGATAATTAAAGGGACTCAAAGTTTTAAGCTTTACATAAATTCTACACTATGTAGGCAAAAGTGATTGGCCACTGCACAAGAGTTCAAAATGGCCACTAATGTGGCCGTTTCGACAAGAACACTTGGTAGGGAGGCCCATGCACTTGTAGTTCTACAGAAACAACAAATGCCACCTGTCAGGTTTCCCGGACGACGCTGATATACAAAAAAAATCGATAACCCGGATGGACTGGCCAGCTCAGAGTCCTCTGGGACGATTTGGAGTGACGGGTGCGATCTAGGCTGACTCGATCTTCTCCAGTGTCGTGGTTAGTCACTGTACTGAAGGGGGATTGGGAAACCATACCGCCTGCTGCTGTCCAGGAACTTGTGGACAGTTTGCCAAGAAGGGCGTCTGCACTAATCACTGCACGTGGTGGACCTACACAGTACTGACGTCAATAAAATCTTTGTTGATCTATTTGCTATAAGTGTGCAATCACTTTTGTCTACATCAGAGGTTCTCAAACTTGGTCCTCAGGACCCCACACAGTTCACATTTTCCAGGTCACACAGCAGGTGCGCAGCTGTATTCATTACTGGCTGACCCATTTTAAAAGATTCACAGGTGGAGCTAATTATTTAACTTGTGATTCTGTGAGGAGACCTAGAAAACATGTACTGTGTGGGGTCCTGAAGACTGAGGGCCTCATTTATTAACGAGTTTTATCATTCACAGCGAGTGATAAAACCTGTTGCGTAGGATAACGGTGCTCCAGCCAATCAGCCTCCAACTGTCATCTGTTTAAAAAAATGACAGTCAGGAGCTGATTGGCTGGAGCACCATTTATCATACGCAATGAGTTTTATCACTCGCTGTGAATGATAAAACTCGTTAATACATGAGGCCCCGAGTTTGAGAACCTGTGGCCTACATAGTGTAGTAGCGCTAGAAAAGTGGCTTGCAGAAGAGGTTCCATTATTTTTCCTCTCTTTCCCACAATATCTCTATCTTCTCTCAGTTTCCCGTAGATCTAAGTGAGTTGGGATAATCACAATACAATAATTTCCGGAGTGGCCTTGTATTTTACATTATTATTGGCGTGACCAGGTACAGAAAGGAGTCAGGACAGGTAATGAACAGACAGACAGGCAGGAGAGACAATCCCTGAATTTGCTGATAGACCACATAGAATAGAAGGATTACCTAAATAATGAGGTCAACTTAATTAACAATAAATTACTCGCGGCCGCGAGTAGTTACGGCAACTCCAGACTCACAGACTTTTGTTCTCAGCCCTACAGTGCTGCAGGTAAAAATGTGCGAGTCTGGTGCAAGTCTAGGGCACGAGGGGCGCAAGTTGCGTTGCCAGGCACGGAGTGTAAACATCATTGCAAGGACAATTCGCTCCCTTCATGGGCAATTTAATTTTGCTTTTGTTTTTTTTCCAAAGTAATGACTTGGACAAAAAAGTCAGCTTTACTCAATATGCCTATGGTCCTCTGTCCTGTCACTGTGAGCACCTACGGTGTGTGAGCAGACTCCTACTGAGCGTGCCATGCACGTTAGAATTGATACACATGCGTGCGCGCAAATAGGATGACATAATTTCGATCAGCAGTCAGTTTTATTATATAGATTCCACAAGGCCTGCAGCAAAACGGACACAAACACACTGTTTGGCAATAGACACTGATACCATTTGTATTTTTCCTGTGCCAATGCTGCCATCTAGTGGGCAAAGGGAGATAATGGCAATTATAGTTAAGACCTCTCCAACCAGTATATTGCTTCAGTGCAGCATCAAGGCGCAAGGCTAAAAAGGCACCATCTGTCTCTGCTATGCTGCGGGAACCCCATTTCACCCACAGCTATGCGAGCGGCCAGGAGGCCGCTCCATTTTTAGGTAGGAGGGCACTGATTCAGAGCGAGCGCTCTGGTCAGAGCGTCCGGCTCTGAATCAGGCCCTAATATCCTGGTGAATAAATGAAAAGCTAAAACTTTGCAAGCAATCACGGCCGTTAGGAAATAAAACAAGGGAACACAGTTATGACCGCGGATTAATACATTCTTTTGCCGCATATATGTCCCACTCAGACATATTCATAAGGGAAATTCCTCTCTGCCTCCCAATTAATCCGTACTTCAAAAGTACGTACTTAGGCCCTGATTCAGAGCCGGACGCTCCGACAGAGCGCTTGCTCTGAATCAGGGGCGTCCCTGCTCCTTTTTGGAGCGGCCTCCTGGCCGCTCGCATAGCTGTGGGTGACCACCCACAGCTATAGCGAGCGGCCAAAATGATGGTCGCCATGGTCAAGATCATGGCGACCATCGGGCTTGCAACGAGACCCTGCGGTAGGGTCTCGGTGCCGCAAGCACAGGAGTGCTTTTGGCTCTATCAGAGCCAAAAGCACTCCCACTGACATCACTAGTGATGTCAGTGGGGCCGGACCCAGACGGTAGGCGTTCCCATGGGAACGCCTCCGTCTGGGCAGCCACGCCCCCGGCACACCCACCAAAGGGGGCGTGCTATCAATCACCATCGACAGCACGCCCCCTTTGGTGCGAGACCCATAACGACGGCTTGGCCGTTGTTATTCGGGTCTCGTGCATGCGCACGATGGAGCCGCCTCCGTCGTGCACATGCGCACTTGGGCATCATCGACCCGCTTGCGAGCGGGTCAGAATCAGGCCCACACTCCCAAGATTTAAAAATGGTCCCCATTCAGAACCACGACGCAGACATAACAGAAGTTGAGGTGAAGTTGGCAATCAAGTGTCAGAAACACTCTAAAACCTCCCGGTCCTGATGGTTTCCTCATGTCGTACTGTAAAACTTTTGCACAAATCCGGTTCAGGCCTCCAGTTATATTATGCAGGAAAATATAATTCTGGTACTACCCCATCCAGTATTATAGAAATCCCCAATTCTAACAAGGACCTTACTAAATGCGCGATGTGCAGGCATATTTCCTGGCCAAACATTGATATCAAGCTTTGTGAAAGTTCTCAAACCATAGAACTCACTTGATTGACTCAGATCTACTAGGCTTTGTTCCTATTGACAACATTATAGCAACTATAAATGTAACTTCCTACAATAACAAACCAGATAATCCGTCAGTAGTTTCAGCATTAAATGGCGAGAAAGCCTTTCATATGTTACGTGGCCATTTAAGTTTCAGATGTAAAAAAATCTTTTTTTTTGTCCAGCAAATTTACATATCTCTAACCTGACATCGCCAGTCTAGAATGATGGGCTCAGTTGATCAGTTTTTATCTTAAGATGTGGCACTAGACAGGAAAATCGCCGTTAACCCCCTTGTCTGGCCTAATTGCCTCAGATGCAACTGCAGGCAGCCGGGCTTCCACTGATCATGTTGGCAACTCATGAGACAGGAGGAATGTGCAGTACCATCAGGAAGGGTGAGGGTCTGGCGAGCAGAGAGGAGGAAGGGTGAGGGTCTGGCGAGCGGAGAGGAGGAAGGGTGAGGGTCTGGCGAGCAGAGAGGAGGAAGGGTGAGGGTCTGGCGAGCAGAGAGGAAGGGTGAGGGTCTGGTGAGCAAAGAGGAGGAAGGGTGAGGGTCTGGTGAGCAAAGAGGAGGAAGGGTGAGGGTCTGGTGAGCGGAGAAGAGGAAGGGTGATGGTCTGGTGAGCGGAGAGGAGGGTGAGGGTCTGGCGAGCGGAGAGGAGGAAGGGTGAGGGTCTGGCGAGCGGAGAGGAGGAAGGGTGAGGGTCTGGCGAGCGGAGAGGAGGAAGGGTGAGGGTCTGGCGAGCAGAGAGGAGGAAGGGTGAGGGTCTGGCGAGCAGAGAGGAAGGGCGAGGGTCTGGCGAGTGGAGAGAAGGAAAGGGTGATGGTCTCATAAACAGAGAGGAGGAAATGTCATGGTCTGATGAACAACAGATAAGAGGAAGGGTCTGTTAAATAATGTGAATCGTCGACCGCAAATTCATATAATATAGCCAAAACGCTAATGATTTAAGTACTCTATCAGTTAGAAGGGTTAATATGCAATCAGCCAATTAGAAAGCAGCTAGCTTGTGTGGCGGATATCATAATCATCATCATCATGCAACCACCAACCCTACAGCCAAGGGTTTGAATAGAATTATTATGCATTTAATAGTGAGAGGAAAGTGTCCCCGGTATTGTTGTGTTGTCCTAGCTGGGGAGCGTCCGCCTCTCTCCCTGTAAAATTGTTGACACTCATTAATCTGGAAAAGAATGTGGTTCTTTTTGCTGGAAAGTGCTGAAAGGTGACTACCCTGCTCCTGTCTGATGAGAACGGTCACCGACTCATAAGGTGCATACAGACGGGGCGATCAGATACGATATTGATGTCTGATCATCCTGCACCCTCCCTGGTGTGCTGGATGATCGATATTGATCATCCAGCACACCACCAACTCACCACCGAATACAGCGACCAAAGATCACGGGTCCCTATAGTAACCTGATTGATATTGAGCAGGTTGTCCTGCATGCATGGACGATATCGTTATCGGCCTTATGTGCCCGCGCATCGCAGGTCATTGGTGGGTTGGAAAGGGCCAAAAACTGAACGATTTCGTTAGCATTCAAATCGTTCAGTTTTGTTGTACCGTGTGTACGCAGCTTTAAAGTCTCTGAGATCATCGCAGACATCTTTTCTCCTTCACCTGCTGCAGGACCAAGGTGCTAAAGCTTCTGCTGTTCTATAGAGAGGTTGGTGGAATGATGAGGGGCACCAGATTAGCAGCACCTGGCTCCCATGAGCTTGTCATTGTTAGGGGAGCAGTCAGGGTGTACTGTACTAAATCAGGCCCTAGGTTTTCTGCAACATTGAAACACTACATTTACAGACTCCGACAGTCAGCAATGTTACTAACAGTCCTTGAGATGTGCTTTCTAGCTTGCCCACAATTGACCACCACAGCATTACAGGCTTCCTGCACCAATGCCTTCAATAGACTAAATAAGGAAAATACTAGAAATCAGAATGACTAGGTTTGAGCTACAGCATGTCCCAGTACAATCCAGTGATTATTCCACTGACTGGACACAGACTGGGTTTATCCTGTGTCTATACACACAGAAAGTTTTTCACTTACAGGCGCCTAAACTTTGGCATTGCCTTGTATTCAGTCTTTGCTTTATCAATGACAATCTAAAGAATTCCAAGTACCATTACTATCATCAATCATAGGAGTAAAAAATGACAGTTATGATAAAACTTACCTTTGTTAACTCTATTTCTTCGAAGTCCATAGGGTCCACAGGGATACCATGGGGTGTAGGTGGTGGATAGGGACCGGACAACAAACGGTTAAGCTTTCAACTGCCAGGATGCAACGGTCCCTCCCCCCTAAACACTGCCCCTGAGCCTGAGGCAAATCAGTTTGTTAACAAGCCCAAGGCAGGAGGAAGAGAAGAGAGAAGAGAAGGAAGACTGGTACACAGAATAATCACACTCTCACATCAAACAGACGGGAAACCGGTGACCAGGAAACCCAACCCAGAGAAGCCAGGTGCATCAGGGCGGGCGCCCTCTGGACCCCATGGACTTCGATGAAAGAGATTTAACAAAAGGTAAGTTTTACCATAACTCTCATTTTCTTCTTCAGAGTCCATAAGGATCCACAGGGATACCATGGGGATGTCCCATAGCATTATTCAAGGGTGGGGACGCTAATGAGCTGAGAGGAGTATCCTGCATCCAAATGAAGCATCCTGAGAGGCAAAGGTATCGCAGGCATAAAACCTAAGACAGGTGTGGACAGAAGACCACGTGGCCGCCTTACAAAGCTGTTCAGCTGAGGTGCCACAGCGAACTTCACACGAGGGTCCCACAGAGCGAGTGGAATGAGCAGAGACGGTAGCTGGCACAGGAAGGCCCGTCTGTGTGTAAGCCTGTGAGATAGTCATGCGAAGCCATCTGGCCAGTTTAGTCTGTTTGTTAGCTGGCCATCCCTTCTTATGGAATCCATAGAGTACAAAGAGAATCTGTTTTCCGAAGAGAACTTATACGGTCCACATAGGAAACAACCTTGGAAAGGAAGTCAGGACGAGTTCAAAGAACAGCCCTGTCCTGATGAAAGATCAGAAATGGGGAAAGACAGGAAAGCGCCCATAAATCTGACACCCTACGGGCGGATGCAAGAGCCAGAAGAAAGTCTTCGTTGTGAGCCAGTTGAATTCCTTAAATTCCAGGGGTTCAAACGGAGGGCCCTTTAGGGCCTGGAGAACCACTGACAAATCCCACGGTGCCACTGGAGGGAAGAAGGGAGGTTGAATACGGAGGACATCCTGAAGGAAGGTGTGAACATCTGGCATTGGAGCAATTCTGTGCTGGAACCAAATGGACAAAGCAGAGACATACACTTTCAGGGAAGCCAGGCGGAGTCCAATATTCAATCCTGTTTGAAAGGGGCCAGGACTCTAGAGACCCTAAAAACTTGAGTGTCAAAACTTCTGGTAGCACACCACTGGAAGTATGTTTGCTACACTCTGTGATAGATCAGGGTAGAGGTCGGCTTACGTGCTCTGAGCATAGTCTGGACCACCGAGCTAAAAAATACTTTGGCCCTTAGGAGGGATGTCTCAAGAGCCATGCTGTCAAAGACAGACGGGCCAGATCCGGATGTAGACATGGACCTTGAGACAACAGGTCCGTTGAGGAAGTAGGAGAGTCTATGGAGAGGCTGTGAAGATCGGCATACCAATGTCATCTGAGCCAGGCCGGAGCCACCAGCAGGACAGTGCCTCCATCTTGCTTTAACTTCCAAAGGATTTGAGGAAGAAGGGAGACTGGAGGGAATAGTTACGCCAGATGGAAGGTCCACTTCACCGACAAGGCATCTATGAAGGTTGCTTCGGCGTCCCTTGTTCTGGACTCATACACTGGCAGCTTGCAATTGTGTTCGGAGGCCATGAGGTCCACTTCTGGCAGGCCCCACTTGTCCACTAGGAGTTGAAAGACCTCTGGGTGGAGAGACCATTCCCGGCATGCATGTCGTGACAGCTGAGGAAGTCCACTTTCCAGTTGAGAACTCCCAGAATGACTAGCAGAGATGGCCGTGAGGTGACCTTCAGCCCATGCGAGAATGCCTGACACTTCTGCCATAGCTGACAGACTTTGAGTGCCTCCTTGGTGATTGATGTAGGCCACTGCTTTATGTCCTGGGCCAGAGTGAGGGGTCTGCAGATGGCTTGGAGTTCCAATACATTGATTGTAAGGGTCGATTCGACCGATGTCCAACAGCCCTGGAAGGAGTGTTGACCGGTCACTGCACCCCAGCCCTGGAGGCTTGCGTCTGTTGTAAGGTGTTCCCGCCCGGGATCCAAAAGGGATGACCCTTGGCTAGGTTGCACATCTGTAACAACCAGGAGAGGGACAGACAGACCTCTGGATAGAGAATCATTGTCTGGGATCTGATCCCATGGGGTAACCCGTTCCATCTGGAGAGCATTAGGTGTTGCAGAGGCCTGGAATGGAACTGAGCATACTCCACCATGTCGAAGGAGGATACCATGGATCCCAGAATCTGCATTGCTGAATGAACTGAGACTCAGCGACTGCAGAGTAATCTGCGCACTTCGTTGAAGTGTGGAGATCTTGTCCGTTGTCAGAGCTTGAGAATCCAAAAGAGCCCCCAGATTGACCATCTTTTGTGAAGGGCTCAGGGAGTACTTTTTCCAATTGATTAATCAGCCCTCCCTCTGTAGGAAGGAAATAGTTATCTGAAGATAGCATGCTCCCCAGAGGTTCTTCAATGCCAAGAGCAAGAGGTCGTCCAGGTATGGTAGCAGCCTGACTCTCTGACAATACAGGTGGGTTGCCATGACTGCCATACTTTTGGTAAAGACCTGTAGTGCTGTAGAAAGTCCAAAGGGCAGAGCCTGAAATTGGAAATGTTGCTATAGTACAGCAAACCGGTGATAACGCTGATGAGAAGCGTTATAGGTACATGTAGGTAAGCTTCCGTAATATCCAGCGATACCATAAAGTCCCACGGCTCCATAGCTAGTACAACAGAGTGCAGAGTTTCCATCCGCAATCTGGGCACCCTGTTAAATTTGTTCACGGATTTGAGGTTGAGGATAGGCCGATAAGACCCATTTGGTTTCTGCACCAGAAACAATAGAATAACCGTTCCCTCGCTGCGATAGCGGAACTGGAACCATTACCCAAGTTTGCAGCAAGGAGTGGATGGCTTTATGGATAAGCAGGGCCCTGCTTGGATTTGAAGGAGTGCCTGTGTAGAAAAACTGGTGTGGTTGCCATATTAGGAATGAGAGGGCACACCCGTGAGACCACTTCTTGTACCCAAACATCTGTGGTGGTTTGACGCCAGCACTGGGCAATTTGAAGAAGTCAGCCTTCTACTCTGGAGTCCCCCAGGGGGAGGCCCGCCTCGTCAGGCTGAAGGTGTCCTCAGTTGGAAAGAAGGACACCGGGTGGCCCAAGTCTGCTTGGTCCTGGGCTTCGCGGCCCTTGTGGAAGCCGATTGCCAAGGAAAGGACTGGCCCTTAGGCTTTCCATGGGGACAAAAGGACATGAAGGACGTTGTCCGAGGCTTTGCAGTAGTTGCTGAGTGCAGAAAAGCAGTTTTTGATGCTGCCAAAGTGGCTACAATCTTGTCTAGATCTGTGCCAAACAGGATCTCACCAGTGTAAGGTAATGATTCTAAGGCCTTCTTAGAGTCTGAACCTGCATTCTATGACCGTAGCCATATAGTGCGGCGGGCAGACACTGATGTAGCCGATGCTCTAGAGGCCAGGAGACTAGCATCCAAGGTCGCTTCTCTGATATATAGCTCACATAAGAGATGCAGCTTCCTATAAGACACCTGATCCCTAGAGGCCTCTAGGGAGAAAGACTATTCTAGGACATCTGTCCAGCTCTCAGTTGTTTTTGCCACCTAGGCAATAGCCATGGTAGGGCGAGCAATGGCTCCTGAAAGGGAATACACAGATTTAAGGCTAGTTTCAATCTTTCTATCCATAGGGTCCTTTAATGAGGAAGCCGTAGGGATAGGTAATGTGGAGCTTTTAATCAATCGCGTAACATGGGAATCTACTGCTGGGGGAGCCTCCCATTTTGCGCAATGAGCTGCAGGAAAAGGGTAACAATAAGTCAGGCGTTTTTGGAGCTGAAACCTCTCACCAGGCATTTGCCAAGCTGCTGCCATGTGTTCGGCTAGCTGATCAGAGAGAGGAAACTCGGCTGATGCCACTTTTTGTTGTTTAAATAGTGGGTGCTTTGATTTGGGTGACAGCTCATCGACTTCTATTTGGAGGATAGATCTGACAGCTCGCACCAAAGCAGGTATATTAATTTTAGATTGATACTGAACCTCCCTCAGGGGAAGGAGAGCATCAGTGATAGTCAGCGTCTTCTGCCTCAGATGATATCTCAGATTCTGAAAGTTGCGTAGACTGTGAAGACAACCCAGTACGCTTGGTAGGTTTACTGGGTAGGGGCTTCTCACCTTGCAACATATTTTGAAAGGCTGTAGAGGAAGCAGCTAGACTCTGTACCGAATTAGAGAGAACATCTACCCATAAGAGGTACCGGTACTACCTGTACATTTTGAGGCAACCCCATAGGGGGAATTACTGCTGGGACTGTCAGGCGGTCTGCAATAGTAGTTAACACCCAAGGAGGCTCCTGGGCAAGGGCAGAAGACGTACCTGGTGTAATATAACACGTTGTACATAGTCCGTTCTGGACAACATCCTCCTCATTCAAGCCTGCTGCACAGGATTTGCATGAGAGCAATGTAGGTGCAATCGCTTGCTTGCTACTTTTGCCTTTGGTAGACATAGAACTTTTCGCCTCAAATTGAATACGGGTCTGACTTTTCGCCTCCTCCGCTTGTTTTCCAGGTGGAAAAGTATCGCGTGCGTGCCCGCTATTCCCCGTATTCAAATTCCAAAGTAGGCGAAATCGGGAACTGGCGAAACTTTGATCGGCAAAAAAAAAATAATACGTGAATTTTCGGGAAGTAATTCCCGTAAAGATGTCCAGACCTGGGGGGATCACTATGGGTTCCCCCGTTATTGCCTGCAGAAGAAAGTCGGGTTTCAAATAGCCGCGGCAGGTGCATAAATGAGGCTTTGAAGAAGGTGATGCAGAAGAGCTCAGAATGTCCAGAGCGCGGTGGAATGGCGCCTTGAGCTGGGGAGGGGCCGCTGTAATAGGGAAAGCTGACCTCCCCTGGCTGATTTTTGACCATCGGGACGCTGGATTCCCGCATCATATGTATCCTGGTGGTCTAGCGGATCATGCAGCCGAGGCCGGTGTTCACTCAGCACCTCCGGTCTGTCCCGTAAGTAAGACTGTGTCCGAGTTGCAGTCTGGGGTCCTCCGCGGGGCCGGCTAGCAAGGTCCCCGGGAGCCCCGCTGAAAGTACCAAGCGATGCCAAGGAGTTGCGGTGCCCGGAGGGATGATGGAACGGCAGTACAGACGCCCTAAGGCCAGTTTGATGCTGCGCACTCCGTAATAAATAGATGAATTTAGAAATCATAAAAATAAAGCTGTGGGCTGCATAAGGCACCTGCCACAGTTATACAAGGTGATCCCAGCTCCTGCCGGACACCAAACTGATTTGCCTCAGGAGCCTGAAGAAGAGTGCGGAATGTTACACTACGCTCCACTACTGAAGATTCTAAAGCTTGTTCTTGAGCCTCAACTGCTCAAAACCTAACAGCAGGGCAATTGCAGATCCAAGTCAGTGACTGGGACTGACTCCTACAGCTACCTGTGGTCTTGCAGCGGATTTTCCTTTTTAATGCATTGTCCAGTTTATTGGTCTTTAGGGGCTGGTATTGTGCTGTATATACTGACAGCTTCCAATCTATAGAAAGAACGTCAGGGCTGCACTGAACTGTTGGTCAGCGGTAAGGAAGCGCAGAGCCTGCAGCTACTTACATCAAACAGGGACTCCAATTCCTAGGTAGTAGCTGGCACTGGCCTTAGTGCGGCCGACCCACAGGAAAATCTACCTGCAGCAGATGGCTCCCCAGCCTCAATATCTACAGGAGTAGCTGACGGCCACTTATTCACCATCTGGGTGAGTACACTGGGCCTGATTGAGAGTTGGACGCAAAGCCGCTGTTTTCGCAAATGGAGCAACATACTTTTGCCACTGAGCCTGCGTCAAGGTACATTACCATAGCCGCACCCTACAAGTCTTTAAATGCACTGTGATTGGCAGGCAGGGAGCATTTACGGGAGGCAACGGGGAGTGTCGGCATAAAGTGCAGGCGACTTGCCCATGTCGTGTGCGTCACATCCTGTGTCTGCGATCCCGTACACAGTTAACATGGCTCCGACGTCTCAGTTACGGCAGCCATTCTGAGTGACCGTAGACCCACTCAAGGAGTCTGTTCGTCCGATATGTGTCCGATGCTGTACGTGCAGTTGCGGACAGCTACGATGGCTCAGGTGGGCGTCTCAGTACAAGTCCCGGCCGTATATATTCACACAATCGCAGCAGCCTTAGCGCACAACTCTGAAACCAGGCGTTGCCTACTGGCGCCAACCTTGGTAAATTGGACAACAGAGCGTTGCTTGTGCAACCGCAAACAGGGGACTGCAGGGGGGGGGCGGCCCACTTACAATCTACACAAACGGAGAATTAAATGAAGCAGGAATAGGCGGCTGTGTCTGTCATCTCATACTATAGAACAGCAGCTACATTGCCCATCAGGCTGAGACTACCAGGGTGTAAGCCTGCGAGCAGCGCCAGCTTACCTCATAGTCTGTTATTATTCAGTCTCCTTTCATTACCGATCAATTACTGTTTTGTTCCCAACTGTAAAGCGCGACACAATATGCTGACGCATCGTACGTAGACGTTAATAAATAATATAAAACTTTGATTGTTTTGGGTCTTTGAAAAATCTGCTGAGGACCTATAAGGTTTGGACATGGACAAGAGCCTCTGTGATATTGCGGAACGAATATCCTCTGTCTACTCCTCCGAGCTTTATATAGGATTCGTGTTGTGTGGTCTGGTTCTGCGTCCTGCACCAGTACTAAGGGTATTTTGCACAGTTTTTAGGCTAAATCAGCTATTGTAGAATTTCATAGAAGACAGAGAAAATTATTTTTGACAGATTCTAGTTGCGTGTCCAGTTTTCTATACATACATAAATAGCAGCACCCACAGCGATGCGTGGGCGGTTTAGTCATTGCGCTGAGCGCCTGTTACCCATTAGCGCAGAGACTAACACTCACGTCTGCACTTTCTATTGATTAGAGAAGACCTGTTACAGCAGTAACATAATTACACTGGTATAATACTGGGAAGGAGCTTGTGGTTTTATCTTCTGTAGTAATCCAGCATAAAGATGGGACGGTACATTCCCTCACACAACAGACAATAAACAAGTTAGCCTGGCCCAAAATTGGGGTGTTATATAGAGTATGTGGCCAATATAGCCAAATCCACCTCTTTATAGAGGATATAAAGGTTTTTTTAGCAGCTCGTAGCACGAGAAGAACTTTGCTCAGTGCAGGAGGTTCCCAAATTTTTTTGAATCACAACGCCCTAGAGTATCAGCATTGTTTTCACGGCACCCCTAAGTTTAAGTTTGTTATTCAGAAATTCGGAACATTTTTTTAGTGAAGTTGTGCTGACCGGTCATCCTTGGGCTCAGTTATGTGGTGGGGGACAGGTTTGAGCTTCTGTTTGTCCACATATTTACATTACATTGACCATAAATAATTTGATTTCTGCTGCCCCACCAACCTGAGGCACCCCTGCAAGTGTCCCGCAACACCCCAGGGTGCCACGGCGCACAGTTTGGGAACCACTGGCTTAGTGTGTTTTTATCAGCGCTTTTAGGCTGGTTATCGGTTACACGTGATCCAATACGCTACACATAGTGTCTTGGTGTTCTGCAACATAATTGTATTTTTAAGGCGCACTTGACGGGGGTCTGTGTTATCAAACTTAACTTCCACAATCTTCATATTGCAGCGGGCGGTGATATTACAATATGTAGCCAGATCATAAAAAATGTTCAACAGCAGCACAAAGTATTTAAGGACACATTTACAGTACCCTTAAAAGAGAGTAAGCAGCCATTCTGTATACAAAGCCAGATTATATAATATGTGCGCAGCACACGGTTCTCCCACTAATACACAGTTATTGCACCAGTACAGAATTTGCATGAGAATTTTATTTCAGCAATCTGGTCTCAGGTCACCCGGCTGATAGGGAGGCGGCAGGAACACGACAGCAGTGTATTTCGTACAGTAGCTGCCTGTGAAAGATCTGTAAAGGATTATGGGTACTTACTGGAGATCAGCGATGGTGTGACACACAGCTACCAACCGTGATGTAAAGTGCATGGACTGTTTACATTTTGGGGCAAAATTCAATTAGTAGCGCTACTCTAACGCGAGTTATCCAGGCAGAATCACGTTGCTCATTTTGGCTTGCACACCGTAGAGACGCAGGGCAAAAACTAGAGATATGTCACCTCCCATAATTATACGCAATGATCACGGCGTGAGGCTTCCATTAAAGTTAAAAAAAAAAAAAGGGGCCCCCCTTACACAGGGGGATGTTAATTGCGTACATACAGTACACGAAAATTAACATTTACACTGCCATTTTCTTTTGGGTACGGATCCGGTGAGCCTAATGTGCGTGGTGCTGGCCTGTGCATGCATCAGTTGGGGCTGACGGGGAGGTGTCCGAAGTGGAGAATTGCGACTTTTGGCGTATGCCCCCTTTAAGAAAGTTTGCTACTGTAATCAACCTTTTAAAGGACTTGGCCTTTAATTAGCTCCCTAACTTTAACTCTAAGCTCTTCCCCTCTGCAACCCCGTGACTTCAGTACAACTTCAACAGTATAAGGAGAAGCAGGGACCAACCGGTCAAAAATAACCCTCGCAAGGTAACACGACTGAGCGTGAGGGAGTCCCCCAGAATGATTCAGAGAAAAAGATTCAACGGTAAGTACCCAAAAAACCTCTCTTTAATCAATGCTGGGGGGACACTGGACCATGGGACGTTCAACAACCGCCCCCAGGCTGCCTGGATGGAGAACTGTATGCCCAAAGTGGACGTCGCTAAAGGCAAAAATATGAGGACCAGGTAGCTGCGTGGCAGACCCGTGTGAACCTCGTGCCGTTCACACCACAAGATGTAGAGCTCACTACTACAAGGGGCTGCAGGGTAGCCCTCCCAAATCGTGCCTCTCCTAAGGCACTTAAACTACACTGTTAATTAAGCGCCAGCTCCTTGCAGTCCCAGCTACAACCCATGGTCCAGTGTCCCCCAGCATTGATCGAAGAGAAATAGGAATTGCTGTGTTTGCTACTAGAAAAGACAACTGTACAATTAAAACACAGGTGAAGTCTTTACTAAAACTAGATCATATGCTGCCCTCTAGTGGTAAATGATAAACACTACATCATGAAGGCTGGCCCAGAAAAAACAAAAAAAAACAAACCCCCCCCCCAAAAAAAACACACTCCCAAAATTAAATTAATAACCTATTTCAGAAAGAAAAAAAAAAAAAAACGACATAAAAGGGTAGGCACAAAATTTATTAAGAAAATAAGTTAGGCACTGTTTCTAAGCATACATAGCATGTATCCACCCATATGTCTAATATTCAGTGAGAACACCTTGTTTCGGTTACATTATTACTATAATGCCAGTTGAAATAGCCAGTGACCCCAGAATGCCGTCCTCTCAGCTTTCCATCTGTAGACATGAATGAATCTGGCGCGCTCTCACTTTCGGGACAAGCTACACTCAGCAAGTCCAACACACCCTAATAATAATGCGTCTGGTCCCCAATTAAGCCATTCAAACTAATCTTAGAAACCGATAGTCTCTTTGGTACCCAGTTCCACCTCCACCGAGATCAACCAATGATACAGATTGTGCGTTAAAATCCCCCGTGTTCAGGAGGAGTTTGTAATACTTTACCATCGCAGGCCTATTACACGTGTGTTTTTAATATGGCCCAGAGACCAAGCAATGGTATTACAGAATTGCTTAGAGGTGGTATTAAAATGGAAAAAAAAAAAAAAAATATCGGGCGCTCGATGCACCTGCGGCAACACCCCAGAGTCCTGGCAACGGCATTGGAGGTTTCATGAAAGCGCAATGTCCGTATAGTTGGCAGTGCCAGTGCAATGGTCGATATATACCTCTGTATATAGGTGTGCGCTCTATACGCACAGGAACACGGACACACACAGGTGTGCTGTAAAATATGAATATACTTGTAGTCCGTTTTTTCGCTGCATAGAATGTCGGAGTTGGCGAGTCCCAGTGTTGTCAGGACCATCGCGGAATGTCTTTGTGCGGTTCTGCGGCCCCACGACTCGTCAGCGTTTCTTAGGAGACTCCACCATGATCACCGGCCACATCCCGAAGAGGAACTGTCCGGAGACAACGCCAGAGAGCGGGGATTAACTCACGGGAAATGGCATGCACACTGCACTAGCAATCACTCACAGCCATATACCGAAACCCATGATAAAAGCATAGCGTGTGTATAAACTGTGGCCCTGATTCATAGCCGCTCGCAAAAAGCGAGCGCTCGCTCTGAATCAGGGTGGCCGTTTTTTTTATTTTTTAACCGGCCTCCTGGCCGCTCGCTTTAGCAGGCGGCCTGGCGATGGTCTCCCATCGGGCTTGCGACGAGACCCTTGTGGTAGGGTCTCATTTGCCGCAAGCCCCAGTGAGATTCCTGCTCTAATAGAGCAGGAAGCTCACTACTGACATCACGAGTGATGTCAGTAAGGTCACCCTCAAACGGCAGGCGTTCCTTCGGGAACGCCTCCGTCTGGCCAGCCACCGCCCCCCCCCCCCCCCTACAAAGTGGGGCGAGCCGTCGATCAACATTGACAGCCGCCCCGTTTTGCTGCGAGCCCTGGAGTGAGCGATTTCTCGCTCGCGCGTGCGCACTGCCTGACCATCGACCCGCTTGCGAGCACATAGCGTTTTAGGCCCTGTGTGCGATACCTGGTGGCAAGGTATATGCGTGTCAGTGTAGAGACTGGCCAGAAGTGAAGACTCATGTAGAGAAATGAATGCAATATTTTGTAACAATCCCCCCCCCTCCCCACCTCATGTGTGTACAAAGCTGTGCCCCCCGACTGAGACCTCTGGGGACGTTGCAGCGGACGCTGAAGGGTGATCTTGCTGCCCAACTATGGTTACAAAGAAGCCACGGCACGTTCTGGACCTAAAGCGCACTGTAAAGATCCAGTCTTACCCGGGGAGCAGAGCTACTTACCTTCACTTTTGGCCGATATCGAAGGTAAAGGGTCCGTGTGTATAAGCTAAAACAGACACAGAAAACATCGTCAGGACAGATCTCTGCAGACGTGAGATTTTCTATACGTCAGTGAAATATACATTACTCACCAATTCATGGGACCTTGGTTTTATACCAGCTTGTTCTAAGGGGTCTCAGGGCCCGTTTCATTACAGATTGCAACTGCGAATGCAATAGCGATTACGTACGCCATTCAACTGCGATAGTATCCGCAGCACCAAATAAAAATGCCCACTTCACCTTACACACAACCGTAATGTTTAGCAAGACTGCAAAACCATCGGTAACAGAGTACCATCGCCGCCTGACGCACACTTGCACAAGCTCTGACCTCGCAGTGGATAATTTATGCATGCCCATACAGCGGCGTTCAAACGCACTGCCACACCTGTGTTCGGCTGACCACCCCCCGCCCGTTACCCCCCACAAACAGCACTTCCGATCAATCACTGCGATGCATATGCATTCACAGGACGCAACAAATCGGCCGATAGCAACTGCGATCCTTGCCGAATCAGGCCCATAGTTTTTCATTTAAATATCCTAATAAAATAAAAATCTCACAGAACCTCAGAGATGAAGGACTAGGTAATGGCTGTTAATCAGGAAATTAATTTTACTCTTAAACAGTTACCCACTGAAAATAGACCATTAATGCTAGATTGGTTCTGCATAGTTTTCTGCTGCTGTCTGACCAGCACATTCAGTGTACTGAAGGGGAGCTCTGCATCGCCTCTCAAACAACCATCAGTGTACATAGATTATTAGGACAACGGACCCTCAATAATAGGCAGTGATGGTGGCACTGAGGGACAGGGGTAGGTAAAGGGTTGATCTGCAATCCGGGAAGGTTATATTTGACGCCTTGGGTAAGTTCGTTTCTGCCCCTGCCTAATCCAGCGAGAAAACAACAATTATACGTCCGAGTACAGTTACCTGAATAAAATGTGCAGGTAGGACCCTAACCCGGTCAGTATGTGCCACCAGGCATGAAACTGTGTCACTGCCCCGAGGACCGGGGGCATCTTCTGACGTAAACCCCTGCAAGAGAACACACAAAGTTAATTCATGTCTGTCTACAGTGTAACTACAGTAACACGATCTGATGCAGACTGGCAGACACTACTGCGTCTATGCAGGTACTGAGCAACACACAGCTCTGACAACGTAGATAAACTGGAATGGCAATTCCATGCTACTGCAACTGCCGGACCCCACCTCTCAACTGCACCCTGGGGGTCTATGAAGGGCACCAGTAACCATTTCATTAATACAATCTTTTCAGCTGTCATCTCTGCTTTAGTAAAGTGGAATTCGGGAAGGTCACTGGAGAATCCCCCAGCTCAGAGTTTCCCTACAGGATTCCTAACAGCAACATGTTTTCAGGATTTCCCTCAGAGAAAAGCTGTGATAATTACTAATCCAGGAAAATAGATTAATTTAGAGATTTAAAAGAAATTAAAAAAGCATCATCATAGACTGGGGTTTTTCTAGCAGAGGTGCTATGAAAGCTTTGCCTTGCCGAGAGGGGAAGGTGGTTGGGGAGGGGGGGGGGGGCGGGAGAGGAGCGGGGTCTAGGCGGTTGTCATTTTGGGAGGGAATTTGTTCCAAAATGGTGCATTAAGAAACAAATAATATATAGGATATAGGTATATATATATATATATATATATTATATAAAATTGTATGAAGCAACAGTCACGTATTGGAAATTAGTGACCACAAGAATGGACATAATTACATAATAATCTTTTCTTATGTAGAAACTCTGCGTCTAATCACATCACGGTACGACCCCAGGGGGTAAGTGTAACATGCTGTGACTTGCAGGCATCGGTGAGATCCTGACCAGTCTGCCTACTGTTTTAAAGTGGCAATCATTTAAAAAGCAAATCCAGGTTTGTTTTTGCCTTTGAACGGATTGCCCCCTTAAAACATCAGGCAGACTCGCTGATACCTGCAAGTCGCAGGTGATTGCATTTACTTATATCTCAGATTATTGCATTGTTTAACACTTCGATAGATCAGCAGACATCAGATCCCTTTTTTTAAAGCAAAGGTCACACTGCTGTAAGCTGACAGTCCCTATCTGACCACCACACTGTACTAACACACTTCTACACATCCGGTTATAACGCCTGAGCCAAAACCTACCTCCAAGTATCACAGAAGATGTTGTCAACGTTCCAGAGTACAAATCCAATTAAGAAGACTCCTAAGGAGGTGTAGGCAAGGCCCCTCAGCCACGGGTACACCCTGTGAGAAAACAGATTAAGATATTTTAGGATACTAATCATAGGGGGGAATTCAATTCAACGCGCTATTGAATAGCGATGTGAGGGACTCCCGCAGCTATACAATACACCGCGCTGTTTGGGTGCGCTAAGGATTTCTTCTCGCACCCGCCCTGGGGATGCGAAGAGAAATCCGACCAAAGTGCCGGGTGTGTGGCTGTTTTTCTACATAGCGCGGCGCTAACAGCCGCGCGCCCGGCACTTTGGTGAGAGAATGCCAGTTACTGCGCCCTAACACCCTTGTTAAGGCGCGATGACCGTCATTCTCCAACCACACAGCGCACTGAATTGAATAGCTCCGGAAGCTCGCTCCCGGCGCTATTCAATTCGCGTTGAATTGAATCGCCCCCATACAGACCAAAAATGCATATTTAGAAGTGGCCCTGTGTGGCCTCCATCTATATTCACAAGAATACAACCTAATAATTCATGATTAACAAAATGATATCACTGAGGCATGAGGTCGTGCCCATAAACAAAATGGCTGCCTCCTCTCTGTCACTCTGGAAGGATGGGTCAACTTCAAAATGGGTGCCGATGGGGGTGATACTCACCATGTAACTATGTATACAGATCGGAGTACGAGAAACATGACCAGCAGGCCGTACATAACCTGAGGGTGGAAGAAATTAAATGGGAGTTAGTGATTCCCAATACCGTAGGGATTATATCAGGAGAAGCCAAGGACCTCAAAGTTACTCAACTGGGCCATCTAGGATTAGCCAGACCTGCAGAACTCAGCTACCTGAGCCCACCCCAGCAGACCAAAGATGGAAGCCAGAGGAAGTGCTTAGAAAAGGGGGACAATAAACAGGCACCAGAACCCCAAACTTCATCTTGTTGCTCTTAATCAAAAACACAATGTAACTTTTTTTTTCCCCTCGGTCATGGTTAGAACTGGAGTGTTTGCTTGGAAATCACTTATGTTCTTAACCTTTTAACTCCGCAGAGTCCTGGAATGGAAACCAGATGTGGACATGATGATGTAAGAGATGGTCCCCCCCACCCCTCACGTGCTGCAGCCAGCTGATCTCCCCCCGGCACATTACACAGAGACAATGTATGGTCAGAGGTCGCCCCGCACAGCTGTAAGACAGATCCCATTGTCCTGTGATCACCAGCAGCTGCTCCAAACCCCTCCAGTCCCCGGCCGGTTATCTAAGCCCCCTGTGTGCAATAAAAGAAGACGGAACCTCCCTGTGTTTGCTGTTCCCTCCCAGTCCCTGGTGGGATATAGAGGTTTCACAGCCCCTTACAGATTTCTTCTCTTGGAACAAGAGAACCAAAATATAATGTGCAGGCTGGAATCTAACCACCACCGTGTAGCTGGTCTATAGTAACGGTATTAATATTACCATTGCTGCAGTCCTCGCCTGCCACTCCATTGTATATATCACGATCTATAGCACATAACGGGCCCGATTGTAGGTGTCTCATACAATTCTGTACACTGGCCGCAAACGCAAGTCCAATGAGAGTACTCCCATGACCTCCCCCACCCCTTGTATCCTGAGCAGTACAGACCTCCGTCCCCAACCCTTCGTCTGCCAGCCAACCACCACCATTGGCTCTTACACCACGCTGAGTGCAAGAGATCCGGAGTCTGAAATAGGCTTCACTTCGGATTGCGCACGTCTTGGGATATAGCGCAAGTCTGACAAAGCGCCTGGGAAACCGCTCTCTTACGTACACCACCCAGATGCCACCCAGTATTGCTTATTCGACAAACCGCCAAGAGGAGCCAGAGAAGTTTGGAGATAGGCAAAGACGCATAATGTTTACAGCCCTGTATGTGCCGTCTGCTTAAAAAAACCAAAAAAGCTAGATGCAATATACTCTAATGGTGCGTACACACTACACGATATGCTCCCTGAGCGATATCGTGTAGTGTTGTCCCCGGCAGGCTGTGCTCAATGTCGTTCATGACATTGAGCACAGCCGCTGAACGATATCATTAGCGATATCGTTCAGCACCGGGCTCTCTCCCCCATTCCCTGACATGCAGCAACCTGCCGAGATCGTCAGGTTGGCCTGCATGTCAGCCCGATGAACGATGATGACGAACGACCCGCGGGAACGCGCGTCGTCATTATCGTTCACCTTTTTGGGGTTAAAAATGGACGATAAAGTGGACGACTGAACGATAACGATATCGTTCAGTCGTCCACTTTATCGCCCAGCGTGTACGCACCTTAAGAGGATCTGAAAGAATAAAAGGCCCCATTTCTGGCTCTTACATCTTCCCCGTAGTCCGTCACCCCACAAGTAGCGCTTTGGTGGGAAGGCAGTTGTTCTAAGTCACCCTCCCTCCCTATTAGAAATAGATATAAACATTTGAATTTAAATGCAGTAAACTAACCTGATGAAATACTGGCTCCTTCCAGCGTAAGTACACCTGCGATAGGAATACAGTTATACGTGTTATTGCTTATAACTAATACAAACACTGTATCACTTCCACTAACAAATGCAAATTATCCCTCACAGTACGTATCAGCCGGTTACCAGCTTTCACCCGTCTCCAATACAGGGAACTTCCCCACTTACACATATTATTATACTAGGAAGAAACACATTGAATAAACTTATTTTAATAATCTTAATGAGAGAAGGTGCTATGTAGAGCGCAAGTCATGGTCCTCACTCCAGTCGCAGGCCCCCCCGCCCCCCTACACAAGGCAAATTCAGGATGAGAAGCCATAAAAAGAGAGAGTACGCACAGCGCCACGGCAATTTGTTTTCTTCTAAGAGGGGCATGGCCACACCTCCTGCGATTAGGCAACGCCTCCCCCAGGGCCCGGGCTGGCTCTCTACGGTGTGATCTATGAAGGCGTTATGTATTACCATGTTTCCTGGCAAACGCCTCCATGCTGTAATATTGGAGGTGTAAAACAAGGGATCTGGGATTTTTGGATCTAGCCCCTGAAGCAGACAGGTGGTAGTAACCCGTCCTGCAGTCAGAATATAACCGCGCCATCAGGCAGAGCTGTTACACTTACAGGCGGTGACAGCAGTAAGCACCGATATGTACCTGATGCTGAGAACGAGCGAGGATCTCTCACAGTACCACACGCACGTTCCGTACACCCACGTTAGCAAGTCGTTGTCCCCCCTGTAATATCTGGGCCACTAAGGTGTAGTGGCCCATATATTACCTCAGCCGCACTTTGCAGAGGACCTGGCTTGTGCCTGGCTGGTATGTGGGTCGTATCAATGGTGGGGAGATTGCAGAAAATGGCGACGTCACTAAGGAACGGAGGCACAAAGGGATTGTGAGGTGACTGGTTCCAGCTGAATGTACAGGGCCACTATTACTATAACCCCATTGCCAGTGACAACAAGCAATGGAATTACTTTCTATAACAAGAGTAAGGGGCTATATTTACTAAAGATGTTCCCCATAGCAACCAATCAGATTCTACTTAACACATATCTAGCACCGTCTAGAAGATAATAGCTAGAATCTGATTGGTTGCTATGGGCAACATCGCCACTTCTAAAAACACGCACTTTAGTAAATACACCCCTAAGAATGCAAAAGGTCACCTCAATGGAGGTGCGATTCAATGTTTTTTTTGGAAGCGTTAATTAATGGGCACCTGACGGAGAAATTCAGTTCTTCTGGGCGCCCATTATCTCACTGGTCGTGGCCAATTAGACCAGATTTAGCCACGCAAAACGGCTAAACCCATCTAAAGTCCCGGTTAGCGATCCCAAACAGCAGTTTAGGCGGCCAAATCACGGGCTTATCGCACATTTCAGCTCGCACCTCAGGAGGCGGCGAGAAGAAACGTGAGCTCCAGGGGCTATCCGCGCCCACCGCTGCAACAACTGAATGACCCAGTCGGGCGACTATTAGAAAAGTACTACGATAGAAACAATTTAATCGCCCCCAATGAGTCTCTAAAATGATCCTCCTGTGTTTTACAATGTTGTGGCGCCATTTGTCGCTCCGACACTAACGGTAGTGAATATAAAGTGTACAATACAACCACATTTTTGTATAACATATCGATGGAATCTGCAGTTTCATGACAACTAAATCAACATATTATATTTACAGGATATAGCCAAATTATTAAAAAAAAATAAAAATATAATAATAATAAATATACATTTCTTAAAAGTAATTAGCAAGGGAAACCAGGGAGAGAGAAACACTTACTGTAGTTACTACTAAACTGAAGAGAATTAATAGAACGAGCAGCAAATAATTGTAGGAATTTCTGTTCTTAAAACATTCAAATCTGAAAGAGGAGACAGAGAAGGTGAAATGACGGGATGCCATATGAGACGACAGCATTATTATATAAGAGGGGTATTCAACATGAAACGTTAACTTCACTGCTGAAGTTAACGTTTCATATCAGAGTTTTTTTTCTGCTTTAAGACTGGTGCGCTCCCGCTTATCCCCGTATTCAATATAAAATTAACGAAAACGGGAAACTCCGAAGTTGGATTTGCGGAAAGTTACGAATTTTTCCTTAAAAAAATTGTAAGACCCCCCTAAAGTTGTAAAAACATGGGGGATCACTATGGGTACCCCCGTTTAAGCCTTTAATTGAAAGTCGGGGATTTAAATAGCCGCAGCAGGTGCTTTTTTCCCGACATTGAAGAAGTGATGCAGAAGAGCACTTAGGTTATTTTTTTCGTTTTTTTAAGTGGTCCCATCAAATTTGGGGTACATGAAAATGGGTACTAGCATATTTTCATGTCCCTAAAGTAAGTTTTTAAAAATTCTGCATTTGTGCACCTGCCGCTATAAATCTATTCTAGAAAACACCTGCCGCATACTTGCAGAATAGCCCTGAACCTATTTCCCTATTGTTAAACAAGTTTTTCCCATTATTTTTTTTTGCACCCCAATTTTTTAATTAATTTTTTGGGGTGTCCCTATTTTTTTTTTAAAACTTGTTTTGACACAGTTCTTTTTTAAATGTCAATCTCAGGGCTGCAGGCTATTTTTTTCGAGCCTGCACCCCTAAACCCCAATTCTGCACTTTTTTTCGACACCTATTCTATGGTGAAAAGTTATCACCGTTTTTTATCAAAGACTTTTCAAAACTGCGATAAGTCTTTGATATTGAATACGGTGTAAAACTAAAACAAGTGATATTAACGCAAAAAACACCCATATTGAATACCCCTATAGGTCTATAAAGGTTCCCCAGTAACAGGAAGTATATATACTGGAACTCCTGGGCTGTAACTTACCACGTAGTGCAGGGTACTAGCCGGACACTTCCTCTGGTGCATGGAGAAAATGACTTACTGATGCCTATGAATAGGATTGATCTCCTCCACAACAACACACCCAAATAAGCTACATTCCTAATAAACTTTTTTTATTTTTTATTTTATTTAAGTTTTAAGCCGAGCAGGGACCAACTGTGTTACTGTCCACTACGCATGTGTTACATTTCAGCCCGAGAAACACTAGGCTGCTATTATAGGACGCCTCCACCTTTATTATATCAGACCCCTAACAGAACTACAGCGGGAGCAGTTACTACCCATGAGGCCGCAGTCCATCAATGCACTATAAGATTTCAGACAAAGGGCCTGATCATCCCAGATGGACGATGTAGCAATGTAGGATGATTTTCTACTACTGCGCATGGATCTAAATCACACCGCGCATGCGTCCAAAGTCCGTGCGCACACAGATTCAGAGTTGTGATTAAGACTCTGGGTCTCAGAAAGGTCTTGGCAATGAGATCCTGGGCAGCGACAGGGAGGTGGTCCGTCTTACGGGTGGGTTTGCTATAGTGGTTTGCGAATTCAGACGCGGAAAGGCCACACTGAGAATTCGCACCTAGCATGGGGTTCGTGCCAGTTTCGACGGTGTGACCGATGTTTGCGTCCGCAATAAGCCGGATCGTTGCATTTAAATTACAAACAAGTGGATGTCTCAGTCCTTGCGCATTCAGATGACCGCGCTTGTATACCAGGAAGGGGCTTTGAAGCGGTATTAGCAAGACATGAGTCCGACTGAGAACCAGCACCAATGTCTTACTTGGGTCCGCTTTATTTTACCATTAAACCAAGAATACCCTCCTGCTCAATATATACAACTACTGAAGTACTCAGGAGCTGTAGAAGATACTCCCTGGACTACTAGGGACTTCCACTGGCTGCCAGAGGAATCAGACTGCTTCAAGCAGGAAGCGCTGTGCCTGGACCGTGCGCTCCGCTGCATCACTCACCCAATGTCACTAAATGGGGAACTATTTGGGGGTAGGGAATAAGGTCTTGGCTAATCCCCATTTTTGTCCAACAATCAGGGCTGGATCTGCAAACCATAGCCATCATGTACCCAATCCTACCTATACACTCCCGATCGCCTGGGCGCACTCCACTAGTCGTGTTTGTTGAACTTTTACAAACACAACATAAACGCGCACGTGTATTGGAATGGTACAATGCTATACAATGCTGTAACAGAAAAAACAACTGGCAGCGGCAGAAATAAATACTACTTACAGGCAGTAAACGAAGACACTACAGCTGTAGATCATGGGAAGTTCATCTAATAGCTGCACAGAAAGGAACAGAAACAGCGGATGTTATACAGCAGTCGGCACGCTCCCTCTACAGCGCATGTAGCGCAGAAGTCTGCAAAGGCCGATTTAGGTCCGTATTCAATTAGCGGCAAAATCGTCCATTTTCGCCGTCGTTGGCGAATCGGACGATTTGCGGCTGATTTTGCCAACAACGGCGAAAAAAACTGCCGTTTTTCGCCTAAAACCTGGACAGGCCGAAAAAAAAAAAATGCGCAAAATCCCTATTTTTGGATAAAAATGTGGGGATTTCTTACAGAACCCTTTGGACAGCCCCCCCCCCCCCCCCCCTAATAATGATTTAGTGGGGGAAAAAAAAAACGTAAATTGCGTACTTTGGAAAAAAAAACGACTGCTGAAATTTCGGTCAAAATTATTATTCTTTTCGTGAAAAAATGCGTTTAGTGCATCGGGGCTGGTATTTTGAAGGATCATAAAGATGCGCCAAGTGTATTAAACATTGCACGTGGCTGGCGCAGGTGGCTTTTTAAAACCACTAAAAAGACACCTGCGCCAGCCACGTGCGATGTTTAATACACTTGGCGCATCTTACAATTGGAAGACATTGATAAATAAGGACACAGCCCCCATAGGTCACTGGGGAGATAAGGAAGAGTCTATGGAGGGTTCTGTGGGAATTTATACTAGGAGAAGCCCTTTGAGGTCAGGGCTCTATAAACGAGAATTTCCAGGCCAGGGATTACAGCAAGCAGAGAGCAAAGAGACCGGAAGCTTCCGTCCCTCACATGGATTTGCAGCCCATAAGGCTCAGTGTATGGCGTATTTCTACCTACACAGTGAGCGCACGGGACTCGCAGGTGCCCAAGACTCCTATACTGTCTCCTTACTGCCCAAGACGCCTATACTGTCTCCTTACTGCCCAAGACGCCTATACTGTCTCCTTACTGCCCAAGACGCCTATACTGTCTCCTTACTGCCCAAGACGCCTATACAGTCCCCTTACTGCCCAAGACGCCTATACTGTCTCCCTTACTGCCCAAGACGCCTATACTGTCTCCCTTACTGCCCAAGACGCCTATACTGTCTCCCTTACTGCCCAAGACGCCTATACTGTCTCCCTTACTGCCCAAGACGCCTATACTGTCTCCCTTACTGCCCAAGACGCCTATACTGTCTCCCTTACTGCCCAAGACGCCTATACTGTCTCCCTTACTGCCCAAGACGCCTATACTGTCTCCCTTACTGCCCAAGACGCCTATACTGTCTCCCTTACTGCCCAAGACGCCTATACTGTCTCCCTTACTGCCCAAGACGCCTATACTGTCTCCCTTACTGCCCAAGA
The DNA here is from genome assembly GCA_031769625.1 of Taudactylus pleione. Classification (NCBI taxonomy): domain Eukaryota; kingdom Metazoa; phylum Chordata; class Amphibia; order Anura; family Myobatrachidae; genus Taudactylus; species Taudactylus pleione. The sequence continues at coordinate 2,053,405 of JAUIMM010000139.1, read as the reverse complement.
CGCCTATACTGTCTCCCTTACTGCCCAAGACGCCTATACTGTCTCCCTTACTGCCCAAGACGCCTATACTGTCTCCCTTACTGCCCAAGACGCCTATACTGTCTCCCTTACTGCCCAAGACTCCTATACTGTCCCCCTCCCCCACCCCACAATCTCTATTTTTTTTCCCTTATAACAGGTAACACTCATTAAAGCCAATACAATCCCTTGGCAGATCACCACATGAGAATGACCGGCTTGTACTGTAACGTATATTATTACCTGCATTTCATACTGTAGCGTCATGTGAAACCACCAGGAGCCCATCCCGACAGCTGCAAAACACAGGCAGAATGCACAATTATTTGGTGATCTGTGTGGGTATTGGTTAGAGAGAGAATTACAACAATGGCTGCCCTATAGCAATAATGCAACAGCTGAGGTACGCCTGTGCCAAATCCAGTAGTGTGGCTAATGGCAATGTAAGAGAAACTGAGAAAAATAGAAAGTTCTGATGTCAGGGCTTCCGACGTCCACGACAGAAAAATAACTACAATTCCAAATCTGTATTAGGTATTCAGTAATATACCAGCGCCCAGAAATACCAGCGCCTGGTCATCCTAGAGACACCTTTGATTAAAATAAAAATGTGTTAAGATCAAGAAAACAGATTAAAAATTGATATAAAAATATTCTAAAAGGAGTGTGTGTGTGTGTGTGTGTGTGTGTGTCAGATGTACTAAAACGTCTAAAAAGGACAAGCAAGGGTGGTGTTGACAGCAACAAATCAGATTGTTTTGTATTATTAACTGTTTTTCTTGTGCACTCATTTTCTTTACTATGTAAGGCGCTGCGGAACCTTTGTGGTGCCATATAAATAAAGGATAATAATAATAATAATAATAATAATAATAATAATAATTAGCTAGAATCTGATTGGTTGCCATCTTGTCCTCCTTAGTAAACCTGCCACCTTGTTGGGTCTATTTTGCAGATGACAAAATAAGAACATTACACAGTCTGATGGTATTTATCACCTCCTCTGTATTTAGCTGTCTGGTATAGCTTTTCTCCCTGCACTGACAATCACACGAGTCAGTCATTTGCAGACTAGCAGTCTTGTGGATAAACATCTCTCTAAAAATTATATCATTTATTTAAAAGCCATAATAAATTATATGTATCCCAGTGTGCGATCAACTTCATTATTTGGCGGTTGGAGACTTCTTCATCCCCTGTAATATATATATATATATATATATATATATATATATATATATATATATATATATATATATATATATATATATAATTCACATATCACTAGCAGAGATTATAATCTGTAAAACCCCAAAGTTATTTAAGTTTCACAGTTCCCTTACTACATTCCACATATCAACATATCATAGCTGGCCTTAAACTAGGTAAATCTTATTCAACTATAGTATTTGTCATTATATTGAGGTTAGCAACCATCTACTATACCATGTATTACAAGCCCCCATCTACCGTATGTAACCTGCAGTGCTGGGTCCCTGATGGGGCATTCAGTCATATAAGCAACTGATAGAAACCACATAATGTAGGTCATTATCAGCATCTTACAGGTGCAAATGCTATGGTCTCATACTGGTAAGTGTGTCAGGGGTTTTACTTGCTACCTGGGGAAAGAGGCAGCAGAGGCCTGTTCAGAGAAATTGGGGTCTATTTACTATAGGTAATTCCCAGTTATGTATTATATCCACTACAGCTCCTTACCAGTAATGTAATAACCACATAATAATCCATTTATTAGTAGGTAAATGACCCAGTATTAATGCCCACACATCATTATTGCTTAGTAAGTTGATTATTACACTTAGGGCCTGATTCAGAGCCGGACGCTATTTGCACTCGCTCGTCCAGAAAAAAGGGTCTGGATATTCAAATGAACCGTTCGCTCTTTGCGGTCTGTTCACGCCTCTATGTCTGAACGAGTGAACGAAACATGCGAACGTAATTTTGAAAAAAACGCCCCCTGGCCGCTCGCATCCTACGTCATGTCCGCTATTTATTAGATTAATCGAGTACATCGGACGGCGTATGAACTGCTCGCTATTCTTGTGGTTGGTTTTTCCTACCACAATCATGCGAGCAGTTCTAACTATAAAACAACCAAGTGACGTGGGCAATGACGCTTTGTTAATTATGCACACCCATAAAACGCCTGTTTTGACCTTTTGGCACGCCTGCATTCGGATCTCCACTCCCCGTTTTCAAGCACCTTCCCCTGTTACTACCCACAAACGCCTCATTCTGCCACTCAAAATAGCAGGCATTCGCTATTTAGCGAGCACACGATTTTCGGCCGCACTGACTGGTTCGCGCATGCGTATTAAATTCCGTACGCATGCGCAGTTGTGCGAACATCAGTTGGAACGAACGAGCGGCCGCTTACGAGCGGCTCTGAATCAGGCCCTTAATTCGGTAATGTAATTTAAATGCGCTCTACAATAATAACACCTAGAGATATAAAGTTAAAGCGTATTCATTGCACCAGCTATTGCCGTACGCATAGGAACGCTATGACACTCACAGGTACAATACTGAGCTAGCGGGTCGATAGTCCACAGTATAGTTATACAATGTTTTATTGTCATGGGACTACCTCATTTATCCTGGAAAATACAGGTTGGGTTTGTTGACTCACATGTTATCAGGGCATATAAACTGCAACCCTACATCAAAGGCAAGACTCCTGCTTATTCATAAGACATAACAAGGATTCATTCTTTAATGTATTAGTTATTGACCCCTTTGCACAATGGCTACGCAGATTACCTGTAATCACCTTCTATGAATTTGTAACCTATTACAATATTATACACCTACAACGCTCCCATCTGTTGGGCACCCACTGTCATGCCCCGTGCCAACTCCTGCCGTGAGCAGCCTAGCCTGGTGTTCAAGCTGACTCACAAGATGTAAGACTACAACGGATGCAGGTCTGGGCATTTCCAAGATGTCACAGTTCGGTGACACCACCTACCATTATCTTTACATAATGTCTGAAAATGTCTGCGGTTGCAAAACAGATTTGATAGGCGTTTGGGCTTTAGTAAAAGCCGGATAAGGGTTCCTGGGGTTACGGATGGGAGAGTGAGGACAGGCTCCATCCATTAGGCCCATTTTGGGTCTCCAGCCTGAGAATATAGCATTTGCACCTGTAAGAGGCTGATAAAAGTGTGTCAGGGGGTTTTACTCAGTGTCTCACTACCTGGGGAAAGAGGCAGCAGGCCTGTGAAGAGACATTGTGATTTACTGACTGAGTATCGTGCATATGCCTATGTTTGTGGTAGGGGACTTAGGTCCTACCACTGATGAGAGAGGGGACCTCTGTGCTTAGTTAGAGCCCAGATGGGTTTGGATTTTATTTTATATGTTTTTTCTTTTTCTGCACAAAAAAAAAAAAAAAATAGCTTCGGCTAATTTCACAGTAACCCTGGTGAAATTGCTGTGCTGTCTCCTGGCTGCTGTGTGTTTGGTAGTGCCCATCTACCCCAGGAGAGGGCATCCCTAACTTGATCATTATATATACACACTGCTTCAATATAAAGGAGGTGATCGGAGGCAGGTGTTGCTAATGAAGTGCATGTCCTTATTTCACCACTAGGAAGCGCTGTCGCCTCTATATAAAGCAGAACCTGGTCTGGAGAGGACAGGAGGAATTCTGTTACCACCTTGCTAGGAGAAATGACATCTGCGGTGGTCTCATAAGAGCAGTTGCATCTGATCATCAGCCCGGAAAGGGGTTATAAAGCCATTTCCATCGTTCTACAGTGATGAAGATTATTTACTGCAGACATTACACTTAACTAAAGCCAGAAGACGTGGGGACCACATCCCAGCATCAAACGCGGTAGGCTGAAACTGGCAGCTCAGCAACAGCTGGTAGGAGAGCGGGCGACTACATACGGGCACATTACTGCAACCCCTCCTAAACTGAGGGCAGGAGCACTTACCGGCTATACCCAGATAAGCCACCAAGTATCTGGTTTCCAGGCCGTCTTTCACAGTCTGGATGGCTCCGTATATTGGAGGTAGGATCATAATCAGGTTGCTCACCGTGTTCCCTGTAGGAGATATACAATGGGTTAATTTGGGATGTGTGGCACGGGCGGCCAAGCATTTCAGATAACACATTAATGTTTACGCAAGAGAAACTTGTAGAATTTTAAGTGGTATTCCACCTTTATGAAGAGTCTCTGCCCTTTACACTCCCTCTAGCAGCAAATACTTATACTACATTCCCCTTTCTCCCCAGTATACTTTATCCGTGCCTTTTATCCATGCCTTTATATCAATTATATTCAATGCCCTGAAATATAAGCATCCATGGCTGATGAGAACACTGCACTGATTAATGTAACTAGAGTGTTAGTAGGTTGTTATTTTAAGTGCAAATAAAGTCCATTTTGTTCTGGTTTTCAATTAATGTTCAGAGGGGACATCCGAAGTGTATTAATTACATGAGGCACCATGCTGCAGCTCAGGGTGCAAGGCTGAGAGGGTGACTCCGCCACTGCCCTATTGGCACCTGTATATGGCTAGCAGGGTGCCTGGAACCGCCCGCAGTGCCACTCAGCAAAGTTCCCTGGTCCTGACCCCCTCTTCTGTGATGCAATGACTTCACATGTCCTGGGGATGGGGGCAGTCTTACATCAGTGCCCTGTTATGGCATTTTTGGATGTTTGAAGGTAGTACATTAATGGGCACCTTTATCTCTGGCCACGCCCCCTTTTCAGGAGCATGTGCACGGACTCCCTGCTGGCACACCCAGCACCATGCCCTGCCCGCACACTAGTGGGAACACTACATATTATGCAGCGCAATATGTAGAGTTATCGTAGACTTACCTAGAGGTCCATAGGGTCCACAGGGATACCATGGGGATATTATGGTTGGAAGACCAGGTACCAAAAAGTTAAAGCTTTGGCTCCCAAAATATACCCCCACCCCTAGGACTTCAGTTTAGTTAACAAGCCTCAAGGCAGGAGAAGGAATAGGAAGAACAATCGTACACCAGAAACTCTTACAGAAGATGAGGGAATCTGTGACCTAAATAAATTCAACCAATGAAGCCAGGTGTCAGGGTGGGTGCCCTTTGGACCTCGCAGAAAAGGAGTTATCTAGGTAAGTCTACCATAACTATATTTCTTCTTTGGGGTCCATAGGACCCACAGGGATACCATGGGGATGTCCTAAAGCAGTTCCCCTAGGGTCGGGGACGCTCCTGAGCAGGAAGGAGCACTCGTTGCCCAAAGGAAGCATCCTGGGAGGCAAAAGTATCAAAGGCATAGAACCTAAGAAAAGTGTGGACAGAAGACCACGTGGCTGCCTTGCATAATTGTTCAGCAGAGGCACCACGACTGAATGCCCACGATGGCCCTACAGACTGAGTAGAATGTGCTGTCACCACGCTTGGGACAGGAAGATCAGCCTGTGTGTACACCTGAGAGATAGTAAAACAGACTCTGGTAAGATGGCTACGGATGACTAACTGGCCATCCTCGTTTGTGAAAACCATAGAATACAAAAAGAGAATCTGATTTTCTAACAGGATTCGTACGCTCCACATAAATACGGAGAGCATGAACTGCATCCAGGGAGGCTTCACCTACAGAGAGATCTGGAGCCTGTATAGCTGGAGCCACAATTTCTTTATTTACATGAAAATGGGACAATACACTAGGAAGGTAACCCTCCCTTGTATGAAGAACAGCTTACTCTGGTGAAAAAAAAATGGAAAAATGGGAAGCGCTGCCAAATCAGAGGCTGAGCGGAAGAGATAGCAAGAAGAAAAATTGTCTTTGCTGTTAACCACTTCAAATCTACAGAGTCTAAAAGGTTCAAAATGGGGGAGCTTGTAACCCCTTAAGAACCAAAGACAAATCCCACGGTGCTACCGGTGAAACAAAAAGGAGACTGAACTCGCAGAACTCCTTGGAAAAAAATTCTAACATCTGGTAATGAAGCAATCTTCCTCTCTAACTAGACTGACAGAGCAGAAAACTGCACTCTCAAAGTGGCCAGGCGAGCACCTACAGCACCTGGTATTCCCAGGTGGTCTCCCATCCAAGTAACAACCAGGCCCAACACTGCGCAGCCTTCAAGATCAGATGAGATCTGGCATGTCCAGTGTGGTGTGGCTATAGGGAAATCCTGAACACCTTATGATCATATTCCTTATGGGAACACCATTGACCAAAAGAATGCCAACCTCTGGAATAAATTCAGGCAGAAGCAGGCCTCAGTGCCCTAACATCATTTGAATTACAGAACTTGGAAAACCTTTTGCTCTTAGGATGGAAAATTCAAGAGCCATACCGTCAAATCCAGACGAAGTCGAGATGTCAGCAAGGAACCAGTGTTAGCAGATCCTTCCATAAAGGAAGAAGATAGGACTGTCTATGGACAGATTATGTATGTCGGTGAAATAATGACGTCTGGGCCAAGCCAGAGCCACCAGTATTACCGTTCCGCCTTCTTGTTTGAATTTTCCTGCGAACTCCTGGGAGTAGAGAAAGCAGAGGCAATAGATACGCCAGCTTGAAATCCCATCCCAGTGCATCCACAAATGCCGCTGATGGGTCTCTAGACCTGGACCCGCATTTGGGGACCCTGTGGTTGTGGCGTGATGCCATGAGATCTCTCTGGTAGACCCAATTTGTTTACCAGGAGCTGAAACACTCCCGCATAGAGAGACCACTCTCTGGCGTGTATGTCCTGGCGGCTTAAGGTGCGTATCCACTACGCGATATTAATGGACGACTGAATAACAACAACATCGTTCAGTCGTCCATTAATCATGCACTGATTGGCCAGTAAAATGTCGGCAACGACCAGCAACGCGCGTTCACACTGGTTGTTACCGGCATCGCTCATTGCCCGAACATGCTGGTCAACCTGACTATATCATCAGGTTGAGCGTGTTCGGGGAGGAGGGAGGATGTCTGCACTGAACGATAGTTTAATGAACGACTGAACGATGTCGTTCAGTCTTTCAAGGTCGGGTAGTGGATACCCGCCTTAAGACAGTCCGCTTCCTGTATTAAATCCTGAGAGGCCATTTACATAAAACCAGCACAAGGACAACAATCTCCTGATTACCTTTGTCCTGAGACATGGGAAATACTTCCCAGTAGCCTACAACCAGTGTAGGGTTAACAATGCAAAGTGACCCGATTCACAGATAAATGTGAAGTAGTCTTCTTTCCAGAAGATGTTAGCATAAGTCACATAGAATGCATATATTTGACAAAGGGCATTAAAAATACCTAAATACATAAGTATGGTAGGATCTACACGCATAAATATTCTGCCTACTCTAATTACAAGTCGGCACCGAATCAACTAATACAAAGGTAGGATTCCAGTGCTATATACCTTGGACCTAAGAGAAAGGTATACTCAGATAGGGAATAGGTATGAATTACCGCCGGACCTAAGCCCAGTGGATGAAACACAGATGTTGGAAGGTGGGCAGCTGAAGATCCCGACTAAGGCAAGTAAATACCCTAAACCCTCCCCTCTCCCCCTCAACCCTCCCGTAGGGGGTACCTAACCCTAATCTCCCCCTAGTGCCTATCCCTAATATACCCCCCCAGGGGTGTCTAAACCTAACCCCCCCCCACACCCTAACCCTCCCGTAGGGGTGCCTAACCCCAACCTCTCCCCAGGGGTGCCTAAACCTAATCCCCCCTCCCCGCACCCTACCCTCCTGGGGGGTGCCTAAACCTAACCTCCCCAGGGGGTGCCCCGACGCTAACCCCCCCTTCCCCTAGCCTGACTCTAACCCTCCCGACACCCTACGTTCGGTATGCTGGGCGTCGGGATTTCAGCGTGGGGCCAACGATAGGCGTCGGTATTTAGACACCCATCATTAGTCCCATGCCGGGATTTCACTGTCGGGAAGCCGGCGGTCTGTATTTCGACCGCTGGCTTCCTGACTACATCCCCTCCAGGGTTCGCCCCAGAAATTTTTTCCAGCCAGGTGGCATCAAGAAGTAGCCGGGTGGCTAAAATATGTTTAAAGTCCATTTTTTAAACAGCCTTCAGATACTGGCCCCTATTGCAGGCTCCACAGAATATATTTTTATAGAGCAGCTCCACAGATACTGTCCCCACTTGCAGGCTACATGGAATATATTTTTTATACAGCTTCACAGATACTGGACCCACTTTCAGACTCCCAAATACTGTCCCCACAGGTTTTACACAGGTCTACTCTCTTCAAATAAGATCAGGTGGCTGTTCCCACCTTAACAGTGCGCCTGTGCTTTTATACAGGGGGCGGGATCTTTGCCCTCCAGTCTGACACCGCCCCTGCACTATGATGGACAACGTCCCCCCACCCCGTTGCAGCATCCCCTGCCCGGCACCTTCCCCCGTCCCAATGCCGCATCCCCTGCTCGGCACCTTCCCCCGTCCCAATGCCGCATCCCCTGCCCGGCACCTTCCCCCGTCCCAATGCCGCATCCCCTGCCCGGCACCTCCCCCTGTCCCAATGCCGCATCCCCTGCCTGGCACCTCCCCCTGCCCCAATGCATCGGCGCTCGGTGTCACATCCGGCATCCGTGGCAACAAGGACACATTAAGGTTGACCGGACAACAGGGGGATGCAGCGCATTTCGGGGGGAGTTGGAGTGCCAGGCAGGGGACGCGGCACTGGGGCAGGTCCAGGGCGGTAGCGGCGCATTGGGACGGTGGAGAGTGCCAGGTAGGGGACATGGCACTGGGGCAGTGCCGGACGGTAGCCGCTTCCTGCCGGGTGTTGCGCCCGCAACAAACTGCCTGGGGGAGAACACATCCCTCAGATAGAGACCAAATCTCCACTCAGCAAACATATCCATGATCAATTGCAGCTGAGCATCTCCAATTATTGAGAGGGGGGGGGGGGGGGCAGCTCAGTCTTTACAAGTAAATGTAAAGTACAATTTAACCCCTACACACCTGGTAGTTGAGGGTCAAATACAGCAATAGCAGTGATATTTATAACGGTCTGAACTCCTGTTTGCCTTTACGCTTAGCATATGTACGCATCACTGGTTTCCCCAGAAAATATGTTTCCAGCCGGGTGGCATCAAAGAAGTAGCTGGGTGGGGGCCTTTGCAATAATAAAAATTTTAAACCCTAACCTTTATAATGTTTTAAGCTTGATATAACATTTTATATATTAATTCTCCTCTTCTTATTAGAGGCCCAGTCGTCTGATTATGAAAAAGCTGCAAAGTCTGTAGGATCTGGTCCTTTTTTATACAGCTCCCAGTTACTGTCCCCAATTGCAGGGTCCCAAAGTGCCGGGTGGTGCACCCACAAAAAACAGCCTGGGGAGAACACTGCGTATAAAGGTAACAATGCAATGTGACCACTTTCACCAATACCTTTATGTCCTGTGAGGACACATGCCATATATGATTTACATGAGACCAGCACAGGTGGCTCCCCTCCTGTTACCCGTTATCTTTTGACGTGTTCAAAGTAAAGGCAACAATCGCAAAGTTTATGTGACAGTCTTCACAAATCTAATGAATGTGAAGCAGACAGTTATAGTGACAGCAGAAATGTGCAAATAAGCACTAAATCGCAAATCACATTGGTAGGATATAAGTGCAATGCAAACAGCAGCGAGCAAACAGTTACATGCAATGCATATGTAATATAATTACAATGGGCTCAAAAATTAACTACAGCAACACAAAGTAATAGTAGCATATAGAGCACAGTGTACCTTAACCAAAGCAGATGTAAACAATGAGACTGACTGAGACCCTCCTGAGACCACATCTACCAGGTACACTGAGCATGGACCGTGAGCGTCTCATACAGGTGGAGGGTAAACGGAGCAACCCAAACGCGCTAAACCATTCATCGGGGGAGGAGCTGCCAGGAGAGCGCCTACCTCCCCTAAGCTGAATTAACCAGCCAGGTATGCTGGCCTCGTGGCAACATATTGCGTCTGCTGCCGACCCACGGCGTCATACGATAAGGTCCCGCGGCTTGTGTAGTAAGGACGCAAGACAATCCCTGGTACTTACAGCAGCGGCTTCTGGTGAGTCTCTGACACCAGAAGCAAGGACTGCCGCACGCAATTCCCCTCAAGCGAGGAATCGCCTTACCTGCCATCTCCGAGCATCCGCTGCACTCCAGGTGCTAGCTAAGCTCAGCCACGACCAGCCAAAATCACCAGCACTATTACTGATGTTGCAGTCCGGTGGAGGTAGATGGAGTCGTGGCCCATGCGTCCTAATACCGACGCTTAGTACTGCCAACTCAAGAAACACCGTAAAATAAATCATAAAATAAAAGCTTACGACTACCTAAGCAGTCCCCTGTACAAAAGGTGCGTCTTAATCCTGCCGCACCAAACAAACAACTTAAGTCCTGTGGCTAGGGGCGGGGTATATATGGAGGAGGACCCAGGGCATTCTGGGAGCCAAAGCTTTAACTGTTTGGTGCTTGGTCTTCCAACCATAATATCCCCATGGTATCCCTGTGGATCCCTATGGACCCCTAAGAAGAAACAAAGAATATCTAGTCATTGACATCAGTCCTTGAAATATATTTCCACACTGAGGTGAAACTGGCAAGGGGCGAAATGTCTCCTACTAGAAGAAGTACAGCGCGGGATGCAAGTTTGCCAGGTACACACTGGAGCGATGTCTTTACGATTTGGCCAAAGCAGAACGACACATGATGCATATTGTGCAATGCGTATGCAGGATATGCGCGCTCCCACTGCTGCATGCCACGTCGTCAGCTTTGATGTTCTGCACATCAAACCTGACTATATGGCATGAGACACCGTACATGTTAATGAAGGACGGAACAAGTGATCGCTCAATCCTTCGTTAAATCGTTGCGGTGTGTACCGGCAATCATGCGATGTCCAGGGTGTGCCTGCTCATCAGCCCCATTGCCGGTCGCACAAGTGTGTCCTCACCTTGACTTTTGCATTGCTCTGTAGGTCCCATCAAACATTTACCATCGTGTTCCGCACACCCACAACTGTCGCCGGGGAAACCTAGGCGCACAAGCCATCATAAATGACCAAGCCTAGTTCTGTTTGCATAGCATAAATCACATCCATTACCTACCCATACAACAGAAAAACACAAGCACCACAAGCAGTCGCGTGCTGGAGGACCGTACAATGGGCCTGATTCAGAGCAGCTCGTAAGCAGCCGCTCGTTCGTTCCGAGCGAGGTTTGCCCAACTGCGCATGCGTACGGATCGTAATACGCATGCGCAAACCAGTCAGTGCGGCCGAAAATCGTTTGTTCGCTAAATAGCGAATGCCTGCTATTTTGAGTGACAGGAGGAGGCGTATGTGGGTGGTAACAGAGGAAGGTGCTTGAAAACGGGGAGTGGAGATCAGAACGCAGGCGTGCTTAAAGGTCAAAACGGGCATTTTATGAGTGTGCATAATTAATACAGCAGCGTCATTGACCACGTCACTGGGTTATTTTATAGCCAGAACTGCTCGCAAAATTGTGGTAGCAAAAACCAACCACAAGAATAGCAAGCAGCTCATACTCTGGTCGATGTACTCGATTAATCTAATAAATAGCGGACATGACGTAGGATGCGAGCGGCCAGGGGGCGTTTTTTTCAAAATTACGTTCGCATGTTTTGTTCGCTCGTTCAGACCTAGAGGCGTGAGCAGACCGCAAAGAGCGAACGGTTCATCTGAATAGCCACCCCTATTTTCTGGTCGAGCGAGTGCTAATTGCGTCCGGCTCTGAATCAGGCCCAATATACAGATTGCGGGCAATGCCGTTGAGCAGAGTAGAATGATTTTTTGCTACTGTGAAATACCTAAAAACACACATGTACAGCACATGCACCCCACAGTGTGTACGCACAGTGGCGCAGTTGCGATTGACACTCGCGGTTTCATTGGAAACGTTCTGGGCGGTGGCTATTCAGATGCACGGAGATGGTCCGTTCTATGGTGGGTGTGTCGCTAAAGTGGTTGCGTACGCAGAAGCTTACAAATGGAGGCGGATGGAGATTTTACACCTAGCATGGGTGAGCTGCAAGTTACGATAGGGCGATTGGTGAGGGCATCTATAGGCGCACTAGGCAGCATTACAGCTCCTGAAGATGCCCATAGTGGGGGGTCTCAGCCCTTGCAGAGTCACAGGCGCGGATGTATACCAGGGGAAGGGCAGCCTTAGCAAAGAGTCGCAGACGTGAATCCTGCAAAAGACGCTAAAGCGGTCGCAGGAGCAGCAGCGTACCACTCAGTCAGGCCCTAGGGGAGCCCGGGATCTTAGAGCATTAGGAGAGCTCTGCCACAAGGAGCCTGTGCGAGGGGTTAGAGCAGGGGTCTTCAAACTTGGCCCTCCAGCTGCTGTGGAACTACACATCCCAGCATGCACTGTCACCTTTTTGATATAACAGCATGCTAAAACTATGTGCAGTGCATGCTGGGATGTGTAGTTCCACAGCATCTGGAGGGCCAAGTTTGAAGACCCCTGGGTTAGAGAGACAGGATTCAGTCTGGATGCTTTGTAACGGTAAGTACGTCACACAATAAGGACTAGGACTGCCTGGGAGGCAGTACTGGTTAATCATCATTTAGAGGGAGTTCTAAGCTTGAAATGAGTTCTCCAGGCTATAAAGCTGGGCACAGAGCAGCTGGTCTAAGTGATATTAATTTGCAATATTATTTGCCTCTGTTGAATGTGGTCACAGCATCTTTTTGTCCATACTTGCCCTCTTTATTGGGTGTCGCCAGTACTGAAGTGACTGGGCTGCGCGCGCGTGTGTAGTGGGGGGGTGTTAGACACCGGTAGCCAATCACATGAAAGGATCTGACAGCAGCACAGATGATGATTTCAGCACACCAGAGTGCCCTTCTCCTGGGTTGCAGGGACTGTGTCAACTTTTCAAGGGGGTGGGGGGGGGGGGGGGGGGGTATGATATGAGGCTACTACAAAATTTGTAAGAGGATTGGGATATCAAATGTACAGTCTCCATTACCCTTTGGTTTTCTCTTTACGCCTAGCTGCAGTAGGAGATTCGGGTAGCACCGGCCAATGTAACGCGGCTTTCCCGTTTTGCATATGAAATTCTCACATTTATGTGACATCCTGTGCTACCTTGTAGCTGGTACATATTTCCATCTCTCTACCAAGCTCCAGGACAGGATTGGACTAGGGCCAGCTGTGGGGATGTCCTGCACGTACTGGGGCTATGGCAGGAATCTCTGCACACTCCATAAGGGCTTCTCACGTCTATAACTTGGCGGCTTGTTCCCGTGCAGAGATAAGAAGATTGCTGTGCAATTACATCACACGCCATATGCTGGTTCTGCTATTTCTCAGAGTGAGATTGAAGGCCGGCTGGATGTGGTGGGAAAGCAGCACGAGTCCACTGCCATTGCACAATACACCCCCAGCCCCCTCCCCGACGACCTTCACATGACTCCCAGCGTGTTCCATAACATAATTCGCATTCGGTGTGCAAGCTGGGGGCTCTCCACGCATTTGTTAGTGCGGCTGACACGGTCTCCAGATTCAGGTGCACGCTGTACTCCATATGACACATGCGAGCCCACCACGGTACGCTAGAGAGCATTAGCGAGTTGCTTGAAGTCGGTCATTTACAAAAGCGTTTCTCAGTGACATCATGTCAGACTTGGCACAAGCCACCCTATGGATTTGCAGACTAAAGGTGCCCACGATGGGTGCGATTTCCCCTGAACTCTCCCCCGGCAGCTCCTACACACGATTTGGAGTAAAAAGCATAAGATCTATCGCGCATCTTAACTTTTTTTTTTTCTTTTTTCCCCCAGTGCATTTTGTCAGATCTGCCCTACTGCACGGCAGATCTGACGATGCCATGTGCGACCAGCGGGGACGCGCATCGCGAGTTAGGACTCACGATTTGGCCATATTTTACACGATCTGTCGTCACTATTCGTCGGAATCGGCCAGATCGTGTAAAATATCGCTATGTATGTGGGCACCTTAAACATTGCAGCATCTACACGGGGATGCGTTCGGTATCCCAGCGGTGGGAATGCTTACATTACCAACGCCGGAATCCTGACGCAGCCATCCCGACCGCCGGTTAATTACCAAGGTAAGTAGCGGGGTTGTGGGAGAGGGTTAGGCACTAGGGGGGAGTGTTAGGCACAGGTTGCAGAGAGGTTAGGTTCAGGCACTGGAGGGGGGGGGGGGGTAGGGAAGTTAGGCACCAAATAGGGAGGTATAGGGTAGGGGGAAGATTAGCATACCGACCTACAAGTGTCGGTATGTTAATCCTGTCGGGCTCCCAGCGTCAGGAATCTGACCTCCGGACCCGATCTGCCAGCAACCTATGCCCAACCCGCATCCCGTTCAAAGTATTGGAATAGCAAAATGTTGTTGCCGCTAGGAAAAGGCTGCGCGCCCAGCCGTCTATAGCGCACTGTATATACTCCAGCATCCCCTAGTGGATGAGGGAGAAAAGGGAACCGTTTCATAAGTGCTTGGTTCCCATCCCCGCCAGTTTATTTAAATAATCCAGCGCAGCCGTGCAGACAGATTGGGTGCGCAGCCTTTTCCTAGCGGCTAAAAAATGTTTCCAATCCAATACTATCAACAGGACGCGCTTCATTGGGCTTGTTTAGAGACGCACACCAAAGGCGCACATCCGCTAGACAGGCAAAAGACTGCACGATTACGACATTGTAATCGTGCAGTAGTTTGTCAGTCTGTGATGAGCCTGCACTGAGCGAGCAGTTGTTCAGTGCAGGCTCATCAATCATCTGCAAACATGCTCAACCTGGAGACATCGTCAGCTTGTCCAACATATTTGTACGATGATAGAGGTCTAAACGACCAGCGGGAGCGCGCATCACTGGTTGTTTTAGACATTTTTTTAAACAATCCGCAAACGATTACAAAACGATGACGATATCGTTACATCGCTCAACTTAATCATCTAGTGGATGTGTGCCTTATGCCTTCGTTGGGCTAGTTTAGAGACGCACACAATGCAGACATATTTGACGTGCGTTGTAAACAGAATTTAGGTCACTGCGGGAATTTATACTGTGCTTTGTCACCAGTAAATGAGTGTAAAACTCATTTAAGTATCAGTGTTCTCCCCAGGCTGTTTTCTGCAGGTGCATCGCCCGGCAGACACAACCCACTATCCGTCACTTACCCCCGCCGCATTCCCGGTCACCCTCCGCCTCCTGGTATGGAACGCTGGCCTTAAGAAGCCTCCGGTCGCCTCAGAGGCCAACGTTCCCAGTTATGCACTGCGCAGATGACTTCACGTCGCAGTTGACGTCATGACGAGCTTACTCTGCGCACCTGCTAGATCCAGTCACAGCGAGGCAGCGGGAGTGGGAGCGCCGCCGCCGATCATGTTCAGGTAAGTTCTGGGGGCTGGGGCCAATCTGGGGGCACTGCATAAGGGGCCAGTCTGGGGGCACTGTTTAAATCATTATAGCAGGGTTTACAACATTTTATTATTCCGAAGGCCCCACTCGGCTACTTCTTGATACCACTCGGCTGGAAAAATTTTCTGGGGAGAACACGGAGTATGAAAAGCTATAATGCTAGCAAACACTAGTAATCACGTCTGTGTGTTTAAGCACACTGGAAGCTATGAGTTCAGGAAGGTTTGCCTACTTTTTATTCACATAAAATATACATTTATAAAAAAAACAAATACAAAAAAAGTATCAGACCACTAAAGATGTGTAGTACAGACTAGACGCTATTCGCAGGATTCGTCCGATTTCGATGAATCGGAGAGACGAATTGTGCAAGACATGTGCAAATCGCGTGTCCACTCACGATAACGATGCACATACCCGCAGGGTCGTACGTCGTATCTTCAGATCTTGCCTACAGCAGGCAAGATCTGTCAATCTCGTACACGGCGCACTGGAAACCGTTAAGGATGCGCGATAGATCGTTGGTCAGATTGGACACTTTTTAGCACCATATCGTGTCCTCGAGTGCCGGGGAGACTTCAAGGGAAATCGTTCAGGATATTGCATCGTGAGCACATCGTCTAGTGCAGCGATTCTCAATACTCAGTGCTCGGGACCCCACACAGTACACATATTCCAGGTCACCTAGAAGGTGCACAGGTGTAGTCATTACTCACCGACACATTTTGAAAGATCCACAGGTGAAGGTAATTTCACTTGTGAATCTGTGAGGAGACCTGGAAAACATGCACTGTTTGTGGTCCTGAGGACAGAGGCCCTTATTCAGAGTCGATCGCTTGCTGCAAGCGATCGCTCTGAATGAGGGCAACCGCTTACTTTTTTGTGTGCTGCCTCCTGGTCGATCGCTAGGCTGTGGGTTACCACCCACAGCTCTTGCGATTAACCAGGGTGATGGTCGCGATGGTCAAGACCATCGCGACCATCGGGGCTTCCGACGAGACCCTAAGGTTGGGTCTCGTCAACCGCAAGCCCCAGGGAGCTTCCTGCTCTGATCGAGCAGGAAGCTCCTCACTGACATCATTGATGTCGTCAGTTGGGCAGCCCCCAAACGGCAAGCGTTCCGTCGGGAACGCCTCCGTTTGGCCGGCCACGCCCTCTGCCCGCCTCCCAAACAGGGTGAGCTGTCACTCACCATCGATAGCTCGCCCCCTTTGGTGTGAGACCTGTAGCGACGGAGCGCCCGTCGCTAGCCGGGTCTCGCAGATGCGCACGTCGGAGCCGGCTCCGACGTGTGCATGCCCAGTGGGGAAACATCGACCCGGTTGCGAGCGCTCAGCGCTTGCGACCGGGTCTGAATGACCCCCATAATTTGAGAACCTGTGGTCTAGTGTTTAGGCACCTTAAGATTCTTCCTACCGACACACACCTAATTAGACGCTAAAAGCCCAATGACACCCAGATGATGGGCTCTCTAACAAAAGAGGGAGCAGGGGATTTTGTAATAAACGTTTTACTCGTAGACATGTTTCATGCCTTTCATCAGTGCTCGTATAACAACTGTTCCCCGCTGAAAATTGGGGAAAAAAAAAGTACAATTGAACGTCTCTATTTTTAGACAAGAACTAGCAAAAAAAAAAAAAAGGCAGGTTTCTCTTGATGTTAGGCTAAGTCATTGGTTACCGTCCCACTGCTGGAACGTCGCATCAAAAACCATTTCCGAATCATCTTCATCAATCGCCAGGAGCGGTTGGAACACATCTAACAGCCTCTAGCAGATAAGACGGCACGAGAAACCAGCTACAGAGAGAGACCAAAGAGTATAATTCTACACAAAAGGGGCACAGGATGAAAGGGACGCCGCGGCCCTCCGGGCGGAAACGCCGGATTCGACCGCTGGAGAGGATTTTCAATTCATTATCGTCTGTCTTGCAAGCCCTTTAGCAAGGCAGACAAAGGTCTTACTCATAAATATGCTCCATGCTGGAAAAAAAAAAAATTTAATTAAATTAAATAAAATCACTGAGCCCATAATAAAAGGTCCGGGTTCATTGTAGTAAGTTCTAACGGCTATTGTGCTGTAATAGACGAGCCTGTTTCATGCTGGGAAGCTGTATAGAGATTAAAAGACATCAAGAGCGAATAAAAAACTTCTGTTTAGCCACTTTGCGGCAGCAATTCTACCGATCATAGGAGGCGGCCACAAAAATATCATCCTACAAATTTTTTTTTAAAATAATGGGGATTATATTCTATACATACAGAATGAGAACAGGGAACAAGGAATTGATCCCAGAAAGAGAAGTGGTGCTGTGCTTTGCGGAATGTAATGGAACCGTACTCACTATTTATCACAAGGGAGGTGTCTGAGAACAGGAACACCGGGATATAGCTTCAGATTGAGCCCATCCTGAGCATTGAAAATAGAACAAAGCCTATGTGCAATAAAACTGTATCCTCTTCTCTTATTGTCCCTGCTAAAATGCCCTCATTCTCTCACGTAGCTGCCGCTTTTGGCTGTCCTGTGGGATGAAATATGGGATCAATCAGAACCAACGTGCTGTAAGCTGGCACACTTCCCACACTGATGATGGCACCGAAAGCTTCCTAAGCGCACAGGGAGCCCCCTGCTATTACGTAGGACAGGGCTTGACAAATTTTTCTAAAACCTAGGAGCCAGGATGAAAGTGTAGGAGCCAGACCACCACCCCCCCCAAATAAATTACAGGAGTGAGTGAGGAGCACAGCTCTGTGTTATGCAACCTTTATACACACTATACTAGGCCACAGAATGGTCACAGTTGAATGGCTACAGTAACATGGAGGCACCCTCACTGCTCTGCACAGCTCCCCTGCTCCACCCCCCACCCTCCTGTAATAATGGACCACGTTTCACATAAAATAATGGTGCCAGAAAGTACAACAAAACCCCCCTCCCCTCGTGGTCACACCACTATCCCTCTGAAGCTGCTCCGCAATCCCTGGCCACGCATAGACCCTATTACCGGAGAGCGATATACAGACGGAGGTAGAAGACAGTAGACAGCCGGGATGTACAGGAGGATCAGCGTAGACTGGGACAGACAGCAGGGATCAGAGCAGGCCAGGATGGAGAGGAGTCATCAGCGCAGGCCGGGACGGACACAGGCACAGCAGTCACCACAGGCGACACTCACCACCTGCACTCCTGTGCATGATATGATCACCGTAATACTATAGGCACTAATCTCCGCCGGAGCCGATGAGGATTGGCTTCCTCCCTCACTGCAAAATCTGGTAGCCATGGTGACCTGGCCCCCGGGATTTGTCAAGCACTGATGTAGGATATACACAGCACTTGCCACGTGAGTGAGGAGCGTCTGCTCTATCCGAATCAGAGCCTGGGAGGGGAGGGGGATTCCGTGTGTACAATGGTGGTTTCATCCTCAGGGGCAGAGCTGGTGACTTATACAATGTCATCTTTTGTCCTGTTTTTTAGGAGACCTGTCACATGGCCTATGTCACGAAAGGGCAACTTGTACATAAGTATATCTGCAATTATTCTCACCTAGTGCCAGTTGCGCGTTTGTAATGTGATTTAAAAGCATTTTAACCATTTTGCGATTCTAGCTTAAACATAATGCTTTGCAATTTATGCTTACAGTTACAATGCAGACCAGGTTAAAAGACATTAAACAACAATACAACGGTGTCGGCATTCTCCCGTGAACATCTGTATCCCTTCCTGCCTAATGCCCGCGGCTCCATCGAGAAATTAGAATTCTCCGGCAGAAAGTTGTCGGCTGTTCGGGCGCCTGCTGAAAGCAACGGAATGAAACGGAATAATTTCAACACAACAGTTGTTTTTGTTTGAAAACCAATAATGAAGTTTATGTGGGGTGGAGGGGGGGGGGTTCCATGAAGAAATATCCGTAGGACCGGCAGATTTATTCCAAGGTTTGGCAGCAGCGTTAATCAGTTTTACTCATTGCTGTAAAGTCAAAACCAGGCTCCCCGTAAAATGCAATAGTGCTGAGCTGCACGCGCCATATAACCGGAGGTCACGTGCCGCTAAAAATCATTAAATCGATCCCCTTTCTAATCAGGGTTTTACAATTGAAATCCTGAAGGTTGTGCCAATTAGGCGTCTGACTGGATATGTAGATGGTGGGGAAGGAGGAATGGACAGAGGCACAAGCTGGGAAACCAACAAAACAGTATTGGGTGTGGAATGAATGAGGTGGCAGGAGAACGCTGCATAGATATATGATCACTTCCCTCGCTCAGCCAGAACCCACGGGATTTTAAAGGCCACCTTCTACATAAGACAGGAGGAATTTTATGGTGGGAGATTTGTAAGGCGCAACACAGCCAAACCGTGGGGCAAACAAGGTAGACACAAAATAGGGACGTTACATAAAGTGAAGACATATTATTGCACGTAAAGACACAGGGGAGGGATTCAAATTGTATTTGGGCGCCCAATTTTCCGTCTAAAGTGACGGGTGTTAGCCAATTGTATATAATAGCCGCCAGTGCCACGGGCGCCCATTATTTCTGCTGGCAACCTCCTGTAGATGCGCGCAAAGAATTTGGCTTACATAGTTTTGCAGCACTTTAAATGGTATACAATCGGGAAGCCGGCTGCCTTAATACCGACGTCCGGATCCCGACTGTCATATCCCGGCGAGGGTGACATGCCCGCAGGGGGGGGGCAGGGGGATTTAGGGTTAGGCACTCCTAAGGAGGGTTAGGTCATTATGGACAGAGAGGAACGTGACTGTGCAGAGATATAGGGGGACTATTCATTAAGCATTGGAGAGAGATAAAGTACCAACCAATCAGCTCCTAACTCACTTTACAGGCTGTGTTTGGAAAATGACAGGAGCAGATTGGTTGGTACTTGATCTCTCTCCACTTTATCTTTATCCAAGGCTTAGTGAATGGACCCCATAGTTAGACAGAGGCCTAGATTTATCTGACATTTAGATTTCATTATGTTTTAACTACATAATCTCTCCGAACTAGCAGCAGCGCTTCTAGGGTGTCTTATCACTGAAAAGCCAAGTGCAGCAGGATCCCCGGCTGGTCGCCCCGCCAGCGGCAGAGCAGGTCCTGCCCAGTGCACGTTACCAGCAGCAATTACACACACCAGTGCACTCTCATTTACACAATGCTCACATTGATGCCATTACTCCTCATCACCAATTCTCAGCGCGCCTCTCGGACCCACTAACTAAGCCATTATTCACACAACGCGCTCTGCTGTGGGTGTGTTGTGCTGCGATGACAAAGCAACACAAGTTCTCTATTCAGAAACCGGTCCATAAAAAGGGGTCTGGGGAATCCATGCAACAGAAGCCAAGCACTCAACACAAAAGGAAACACATACAGAGCAACTTTCTCAAAAGAAAAATAAATTTCAGGCAACCACAGAATCTGCTGTACGTTCTGTTCCTATGCAGACAACACGGCTGTCAGGCTGGGTACACACTAGAGCGACGGGCATTCGTTCCAGCATAGAAACGAATACTCGTGAACAGTGATTGTGCGTCCACACTGGACAACTTTAATGAACGACGGAACGATCACTGTTACGTCATTCATTAACAACGCACTGGCCGTTAGCGATATATTGCTGGGTTGGATGTGCAGCACATCCAACCTGGCGGCCATCGCTAGCGACCGCGGGAGCGCGCAATTATGCATACAAACTGAGCAATGTAGGCAATAATATGAGATATGGTAAGAACTTACCCTTGTTATCTCTATTTCTACGAAGTCCATAGGGTTCCACAGGATACCTTGGGGTATAGGTGTGACGTCAGTCGCAGGGCACCAAAGAGTTAAGCTTTCAGCCTCCCAGGATGCACTAGGTCCCCCTCCTATACCCGCCCCCAGGCCAAGGCACCTCAGTTAGTTACCAAGCCATAGGCCGGAGGAGGAGAAGGAAGAGAGAGAACAAAGATCTGGACACATACAAGAATCACATTCTCACCAGAGGGAGACGGAAAACCGGTGACCAGAGCAAAGCCCATCTGCAGCACAGGTGCGACAGGGCGGGAGTCCTGTGGAACCCTATGGACTTCGTAGAAATAGAGATAACAAGGGTAAGTTCTTACCATATCTCATATTTTCTACTTCAGGGTCCATAGGGTATCCACAGGATACCTTGGGGATGTCCCAAAGCAGTATCCTTTAAGGGTGGGGACGCTCCTGTGCAGAAAGGAGAATCCGCCGCCCGAAGGAAGCATCCTGAGAGGCGAAGGTGTCAAACCTGTAATACCTCACGAAGGTATGGACAGAAGACCACGTAGCAGCCTTGCAGATCTGAACTGCCGAGGCACCACGTCAAGCTGCCCACGAAGGACCCACAGACCTAGTGGAATGAGCCTTCAGAGAAGGAGGGACCGGTAGGCCTTCATGAAGATAAGCTTCAGAAATAGCCATACGGATCCAGGCTGCCAAAGTTTGCTTTGAAGCAGGCCAACCCTTTTTACAGAAGCCATAGAGGACAACAAAGCGTCCGACTTCCTAAACAAAGAAGTGCGGTCCACATAAGTCCTTAAGGCCCGCACAACATCCAAAGAGGCCTCACCCACGGAAAGACCCGGTGAGTTAAAGGCCGGAACAACTATTTCCTCGTTAACCTGAAACTGGGAAACAACTTTGGGGAGAAACTCGGGCCGAGTGCGGAGCACTGCCCTGTTCCCATGAAAAAAACCAAGAAAGGGGGTCTACAAGAAAGAGCCCCTAACTCAGAAACACGTCTGGCTGAAGCAACGGCCAGAAGGAAAACAGTCTTAGCTGTTAGCCATTTAATATCCACTGAGCCCAGTGGTTCAAACGGCGGTCCTTGGAGAGTCCTCAGGACCACAGCCAAATCCCAAGGCGCCACAGGTGGAACAAAGGGCGGCTGAATACGGAGAACACCTTGCATAAAGGTGCGCACATCCGGGATTGTAGCAATCCTACGGTGAAACCAGACAGATAGGGCCGAAACCTGTACCTTCAAAGAAGCAAGGCGAAGCCCATGATCTAGTCCCGCTTGCAGGAAGGCGAGAATCCGAGACAGACGAAACTCCCGCGGTGCATAACCTCTCGGTCGACACCACTGGAAGAACGTATGCCACACGCGATGGTATATCCTCGCGGAAGACGGTTTCCGAGCTCGTAACATGGTACACAGCATAGAGCTGGCAAACCCCCAGGACCTCAGCATGGCCGTCTCAACAGCCACGCCGCCAAAGACAGCCGAGTCAGGTCCGGGTGAAGACAAGGACCCTGAGACAGAAGGTCCGGTCGTAGCGGCAACCGCAGAGGACTGTCCACGGACAGACCCTGAATGTCTGAGAACCAGTGCCGTCTGGGCCACGCGGGAGCTATCAACAGGAGCGTCCCTCCTTCCTGTTTGAATTTCCGGATTACCCGTGGAAGAAGGGAGACCGGAGGGAACAGGTATGCGAACCTGAACGTCCACCGGACGGACAGAGCATCCACCAGAGACGCCCCTTCGTCTCTTGTGCGAGACCCGTACACCGGCAACTTGTTGTTGTGCCGGGACGCCATGAGGTCGATTTCTGGAAGACCCCACCTGTCCACCAGTAGTTGAAAAATGTCCGGGTGCAGGGACCATTCCCCTGGATGAACGTCCTGGCGACTTAGAAAGTCCGCCTCCCAATTTAGCACTCCCGGGATGAAGACCGCTGATATGGCCGGAAGATTGCGCTCCGCCCAAACCAGGATCCGAGAGACCTCTACGAGAGCCGCCCGACTGCGAGTTCCTCCTTGCCTGTTTATGTAGGCCACGGTGGTAGCATTGTCCGACTGGACCTGCACCGGGTGACCCTGGAGAAACCGCTGTGCCTGCAGGAGAGCATTGAAGACCGCACGGAGTTCCAAGATATTTATTGGAAGCTCCGCTTCTGTCGGTGTCCACCTGCCCTGGAACAAGTGTGGACCCGAAACTGCTCCCCAGCCTCGAAGACTGGCGTCCGTTGTCAACAGGACCCAATTTGGAACCCAGAACGGACGTCCCTTGTTGAGGTGGGTCATCTTTAACCACCACGCAAGGGACAGGCGAACCTCCGGGGTGAGCACAATCGTCTGGAACTTCAGAGACTGAGGCAGCCCGTTCCACTTGGACAGGATCAGGTGCTGCAGAGGTCTAGAGTGAAACTGGGCGTATTCCACCATGTCGAACACCGACACCATGGAGCCCAGTAACCTCATCGCCGAGTGTAAGGACACCCGGCGGCTGTGCAGACAACTGCGCACCCTTGACTGTAAAGCAGAGATCTTGTCCTCCGTCACGAAGATCCTTTGCTGTCCCGAGTCCAATAAGGCTCCAAGATGCAGAATCCTCCGAGACGGGATTAGAGTGGACTTCTGCCAGTTAATTAGCCAGCCGTGCCGTTGCAGCAGTGCAATGGTCAGGTCCAAGTGGTGTAACAGGAGCTCTGGAGATCCTGCCACCAATAACAGGTCGTCCAAGTACGGCAACATGCGGACTCCTTGCAGCCGCAGAGAAGCCGCCATGACCGCCATAGCGTCCTGTATGTCCAATGACACCATGTAGTCCCCAGGTTCCAGCGCCAGAATGATGGACCGTAGGGTCTCCATCCGAAACTTCGGGACCCGCAAAGACTTGTTGAGTGCTTTGAGGTTGAGAATCGGACGATATGACCCATTGGGTTTCTGTACCAAAAATAGATTTGAATAGAAACCCTGGCCCCTCTGGGAGAATGGAACAGGCACTATAACTCCAGCCTGGAGCATAGTGTGCAATACCTTCCGCAGCTCCGTAGCCTTGTTCCGGTCTGATGGTAGACCCGTGGTGAAGAATCGAGCCGGGGGTCTGTGCCGGAAGGAGAGGGCGTACCCGTGAGAGACCACCTCCAGAACCCAAGTGTCTGTCGTAGTGAACGACCAACACCGGGAGAACTGCAGCAGGCGGCCTCCCACCCTGGGATCCCCCAAGGGGAGACCCGGACCGTCAGGCCGCAGGCTTGTCATCTGGCTTGGGGGCCGGACGTCTGGTACTCCATGCCTGTTTCCGGGGCTTGCCCGATTTCTTAGGGCCAGCCTGTCGAGGAAACGACTGTGGTTTGGGCCTGCCCTGGGCCCTAGATGACCGAAAGGACGATGGTCCAGAACCAGAAGGAGCAGCGGCCGACGGGAGACAAGCAGATTTGGCTGCCGCCAGCGTGGCCACAATCTTATCCAGATCCGGACCGAAGAGAACTTCTCCGGTAAACGGCAACGCTTCCAGACCTTTCTTGGATCTGCGTCCGCCTTCCAGGATCGCAGCCACAAGGTGCGACGAGCAGCTACCGCTGCTGAAGAAATTCTAGACACCAGAGTACTAATGTCTAGAGCCGCCTCGTTGATGTAGGTGGCCGAATCACGGAGATTGCCAATCAACTCTGCTTGTTCGGCCGGACAGTCGGATTCAAAAGAAGCCTCTAATGAATCCGCCCAGCGCTCCATCGCTCTGGCAACCCAGCAAATGGCCATAGCCGGCCGTGCTGCCCCCCCTGCAAGGGAATAAGCGGACTTCAGGCAGATTTCTACCTTGCGGTCCGTAGCATCCTTAAGGGAGGACATGGATGGCATCGGCAATGTGGCACTACGGACAAGACGGGTCACGTGAGAATCCACCTGTGGAGGGGATTCACACTTAGCAAAATAATTATCCGCGAACGGATAAGCCACCGCCAGGCGTCTCTGCGGCTGGTATCTTTTGCCAGGTTGTTTCCACGCCTCCTCTAAATGGTCCACCAACTGACCCGAAAGAGGAAAGACTGTGGCATCGCCCTTCACATCTTTGAAAAAGGCATACTTAGATTTAGCCGCTGGGGGAACTTCGTCCTCAATCACCAAGGTTGTGTGGACCGCCCGAATAAGTCCAGGAATATATACTTTGGACTTAGCATCAGCGTCCTTAGTATGGAAAGGTTCCTGATCGTAAGGATCCAGAATCTCCCCATCATCAGACGTCCCTTCGTCATCCTCATAAGGAGCGGACAGAGACGCCACCGGCCTTTTATGAGGCCGCATCACAGACTCCCCTTGCAATACATCCGACAAGTGCTGTAAAGAACTCGTCAGGGAGTTAACCCACGCTGGCTCCTGAGAACCCGGGAGCGGGGAAATAGGGAGACTGTGGGGTACCACCAATTGTCGTGGGAACCCCTGCATGGGTGACGACACCACAGACTGCTGGGACAAACCCATCGGAGTAAACGCGGGCTGCGGAGCTAACTGGCCCACTAAAGCTGTTAACGCCTGAGCGAAACAAGCCCAGGGCGGCTCCTGTACCGGTGCTGTAACCGTAATAGGCCGCGCCATGGACAACACTGCCGGCAAAGGCCCTCCGCGCTACCCTCCCCCTCCGCTAACGGTACTTTGCACGTGGTACACTGTAGCCGGAGGGGAAAATCACTTTCAGACATGATGGCACCACGTATGTGACCTCTCTCACCAATTAAGTATTAAATAGGCGAGAGACCACCCTGCAGCACCGCACCGCAAGGGCTTTAGCAGAAAGAACAGGGACAGTAATAAAGCTGACAGTTTAGTGAAGAATAGTTACAGGCAGCGCTAGCACAGTCACATACAATGCAGAGAAATAACAATTCCTGCACTAACAGCGCTGATCACTCAACTACACAGACACAGGGCCTGGTAGGACACAGCGCTGCATACACAGACCTGAGCCACAGCGGAGGAGAGGTATGCGGGGGGACCCAGACCACGATGCTTCCTTCCAGACTTCCAGCAGCGTTCACCATGCGTTGCAGAGAAGATGGCCGCCGAGGAGCAGAGAGAAGCTGGCCTGGGGGAGGAGCGCTGACACAGGACCAGTCAGCACAGTGCAGAGAGGGCTGTGTGCAGCGGGGGAGGCGCCGGCTGTGAGACAGGGAAGGCGCGCTCCCCTGGCATGCATTTAACCCCTGGGACGCCGCAGCGCTACCGCTCTGCTGCGGTCCGCTGTCCCAGGGGGTAGTGGAAGCGCAGGTTGGTCGCCTGGCTCCACGCTGCAGCCAGTCCCCAGGGAGCCCCCTGCCTGGGGACTTAGGACCATGTGATCAGCGGGGACCCACCGCGGGACCCCGCTGCTTACCTCTGTCCCCCTTGAATCCGGCCATGGTCCGGAGCATCTGGGGTCACCGCTAGCTGTGACCCCAGACGCCCACCAGCATCCCCGGATCAGTACCGGCGTTCTGGTACCGGCGGGGTGTAGGGAAGACAGCATGGACGTCAGGACTGACTGTCCATGCTGTTCATCCAGTTGTGCAGCCACAGCTGCATGAAGAATAAGCTTCAGGGGCTCTTCTAGCCCCCACTCCAACAGGTGCACCCGACTCCGGCCGGGCACCAAACTAAACTGAGGTGCCTTGGCCTGGGGGCGGGGTATAGGAGGGGGACCTAGTGCATCCTGGGAGGCTGAAAGCTTAACTCTTTGGTGCCCTGCGACTGACGTCACACCTATACCCCAAGGTATCCTGTGGATACCCTATGGACCCTGAAGTAGAAATGTCGTTACGAAACGACATATCGACCCGACATCGCACCAGTGTGTACTCGACTTAACTGTACTGTCTAGACCAGAGCTCGACAAATCCCGAGGGCCAGGTCACCATGGTTACCAGATTTTGCTGCCTGGCTACCAAATTTTGCTGCCTGGCTACCAAATTTGGCAGTGAGGGAGGAAGCAGATCCTCATGTCCGGCGGAGACTTGTTCCTATAGTATTGCGGTGTTCATATGATGCACAGGAGTGCATGTGCTGAGTGTCGCCTGTGGTGACTGCTGTGCCTCTGTCCGTCCCGGCCTGCGCTGACGACTCCTCTCCATCCTAGCCTGCTCTGATCCCTGCTGTCTGTCCCAGTCTACGCTGATCCTCCTGTACGTCCCGGCTGTCTACTGTCTCCTATCTCCGGCTGCGCAGAGCTCTCCGGTAGTAGGGTCTATGGTGTGACCACGGGGGGTTTTGCTGTACTTTCTGTGAAATGTGGTCCTTTATTACTGGAGGGTGGGGGGGAGGAGCAGGGGAGCTGTGCGGGGGCCTCCATATACTGTATCCATTCACCTGTGACCATATTGTGGACTAGTATAGTGTGTATAACACACAGAGCTGTGCTCCTCACTCACTCCTGTAATTTTTTTCGGGGGATGCCGGTCTGGCTCCTACACTTTCATCCTGACTCCTGGATTTAAAAAAAAAAAAAAAAAGAAAAAAAAAAAAAAAAGTGTCAATCCCTGGTCTAGACGTTGTTTATCCGGTACAAAATGACACCAACACACACACTGCCGCCCAGCTCTCTAGGATACGTACATAGTTAGAGACGCCACAAAAGGAATAGCCATGCGAACTAGCCAAGCATCGAGCGCTAAAGTAGCGCTTCTAATTGATCGGGGAATATCCTATTAGCCGCGAAGTTCCGCCCGACTCCGGCACTTATGGATATTTTTCGGGACCTGGTGTGTCCGGAAAAATAATCCACGATAAGTGCCGTTATTTTCACCACCTAAAAGGCGAAAACACATAGGATCTGCAATAAGCTCGCGGACCTATGTGTTTTTTGGGAGAATTATCCTATTATTACTTAGACTAAAATAATAGAATAAAGGTGAAAAAAAAAATGAAAAATTATAAAAATAATAATAATGGCGGAAAAAACGGGGATAATCCCATTTTCTCTGCGATAACAGCTATCCATTAGCTCTCTCTCGTTACATATACAGTATCCTATTGACCGACTTATCTGAAATAAACGTTTGTTATACTGCAGGTATTACTGTACTCCTGCTGGATTAGTTTGTATATAAATGTATCCTTACTTGACTCATGTAATGTGGATCTACCTTGTAATATTATTGTACCTTCTTCTCCTAGATAAATGGGGAATTTGATTGAGGTAATATTCCATTTATCCATGCATAGTGCGCAGAGCTGCGTAAAGTGCAATCGCTGGGCTGAGAATACAGCAGTCTGAGACATGTGATGTCATTCATCAAAACGCCATGTGTCAGACACTGCCAGGCTGCGGCAGAGAAGATGTACCCAGCTGCCGGGCTCTACAACGTCCTGTACTTTATGGCCATGGCTGCTGGAAGTGTGACAATCTCTGCTCATGGCTGCGATACCAGCCGTTCACACGCCAATGGATGAACTTTATATCATTCAAATAGTTTTTAAAGAAAAAAAAAAAAAATTAAATAATAAGCCTTACGTCCACGCTGACACTATTAAAAACTACTTTTTTGTCAAGTTAAATGAACGCAATGAAAGAATGAAACGCAGTATGACAGGGACTACCCGGAAAAAGAAAAAATAGCTTAAGCCGCGTGGCTACCAACTAGCAGTCGCTTTGCGAGGTTTAAACGCGCATTAAAAATAGAGATTGTTCTATGAAAACATAGATATAGGGCCTGCGTAGCAAGAACAGGTCAGGACGCGTTTCACCGGCCTCTGATCACACTGATGGCTTTTATTACTTCTATATGTTTATTATATATATATTTTTTTTTCGTTAGGTCTTTTATTTGGTCTGGGGTTATCTGGCTCTAATAAGAGTTGCTGCAATTAGATCCAAGTTACCTTGGATGATCTAGTTAGTATATCGTAGGGTAGATCCCCTCTACTGCCATTCCTGGTCATGTTGCCATATAAGGTCACATCACTGTGGCACAGGAAGAGGCGTGGCCTCAGAATGAGAGAGACACTGGACGTTATATTTCCCTGTGACCGATACCGCTATAAGCAGGAGCTAAGCACTCATAGAGGGGTATTCAATATGAAGCGTAAACTTTGCTGTCGAAGTTTACGTTTCATATCAGAGTTTTACCTGCGTTAAAGTATCGGGCGCGCGCTTATCCCCGTATTCAATATGAAATTAACGAAAACGGGAGACTCCGAAGTTGGATTTGCGTAAAGTTACGAATTTTTCCTTAAAAAAATTGTAGGACCCCCCCTAAAGTTGTAAAAACATGGGGGATCACTACGGGTACCCCCATTTTAGCCTGTAATTGAAAGTCGGGGATTTAAATAGCCGCAGCAGGTGTTTTTTCCCCCCCGACATTGAAGAAGTGATGCAGAAGAGCACTTAGGGTTTTTTTTTCGTTTTTTTTAAGTGGTCCCATCAAATTTGGGGTACATGAAAATGGGTACTAGCATATTTTGATGTCCCTAAAGTAAGTTTTTAAAAATTCTGCAATTGTGCACCTGCCGCTATAAATCTATTCTAGAAAACACCTGCCGCATACTTGCAGAATAGCCCTGAACCTATTTCCCTATTGTTAAACAATTTTTTCACCCCAATTTTTTAATACATTTTTTGGGGTGTCCCTATTATTTTTTTTTAACTTTTTTTTGAGTTTTTTTAAATGTCATTCCCAGGGGTGCAGGCTATTTTTTTTAAGCCTGCACCCCTAAACCCCAATTCTGCACTTTTTTTCGACACCTATTCAACGGTGAAAAGTTATCACCGTTTTTTATCAAAGACTTTTCGAACCTGCGATAAGTCTTTGAAATTGAATACGGTGTAAAAGTAAAACCTGCGAGAATGACGTCATAAGTGCGATATTAACGCAAAAACAATGTTTTCGCTCCCATATTGAATACCCCTAATAGACTAGAATACATCTCCCAGGTATGATAACACACCCATCTCTGCCCTGTCTGTATCACAGCACCAGCATAGCACCAACACGACACAATCATTAGTGAGCAGCCTGTTGCTAATACGAGATTTAAAAGAAAAAAAACAAAAAAAAACAAAAAGCAAGAGGATTATTTGAGATGACAGCGCATGCGAGACCACACACACACACAGTGTTCACTCTAGCTCCGGGGGCAGGCAGGGTGCTGTAGCTAGAGGGGGCAACTTTGTGCGCGCGGGCGAAAAGGGGGCGTGGCCATAAAAGGGGCGTGTCTATAAGACGCGTCCCCATTTTCATCATACTTGGGGGCATGCCCGGCACTTACGGACATGCCGGGCAGCCC
The DNA here is from genome assembly GCA_031769625.1 of Taudactylus pleione. NCBI lineage: Eukaryota > Metazoa > Chordata > Amphibia > Anura > Myobatrachidae > Taudactylus > Taudactylus pleione. The sequence goes on along the minus strand of JAUIMM010000139.1, from coordinate 2,023,002 downwards.
CCAAGTGCTTCAGACAGGGAGAACAGATGCCGGGCGCATGCGCCCGGCGTCTATTTTCTGGCAGTGACCGGGTCACCGCACATTTCTCCACCCGCGGGACACTGCGTCCCGTGGGTGAAGACTGCACCCGCAGCCTGTGAGGGCAGGGTGCTTTTTGCCCTCCTTCTGGAGGGCAGGGTGCTTTTTGCCCTCCAGAAGGAGGGCAGGGTGCCGCACCCTGCTAAAACAGCCTAGCGGGAACGACACACACACACACACACACACACACACACACACACACACACACACACACCAGGAGCGTCCGTATTATATGTTTATATATCAGCATATCTGCAATTAACCTCAGATGTCGTTATGTGGCAAAGGAAGAGAAGACCAGCTTCTTGTTGCTTAATAAGTTGCCTTCATGCTTTGCCGCCTTAGTATTGCTATGGCGAAGAGGTCATTAAGAGAAAACTATGGGAATGTTGGAAAGATCTCTGAATTCTGCCTTTTAAATACAAACGGAGATGCATGTTGGCATAACACCCTCCAACCCCCACCCTTGCACAAGCCCATAGGGCTGGGCATTAAGCGGTCCCACAGGCTGTTGTAGAACTACACATACCAGCATGCCCTGCCACAGTTTTTTGCTATTTTGTCATGCTAAAATAGTTGCAAGGCCGGCTGGGATTTGTAGTTCAACAGCAGCTGGAGAGACGCTTATTGCCCAGCCCTACGACATAGATGGGCAGACAGGAATGGTCAACAGTATTCGTATTTAGTATTCGGAGCACTGATTGGCTACAGACCGCCCGCCCACCCACTACGTTTCCTGCTTGTCCATGTGTAACCAGTTCTAAATGATAGATCCGACTGGTGTTCTGACCCCAAAGGCCCTTAAACATACCAGTCTGCAAAGCAAAAAAACAAAAAACACCCAGCAGCAAATGCCCCGTGCATCGTGCCGTTGCAAATCAGAACTTCAAGTGCACTAGTGACCCCTATATAAAACTCCTAAGCACACGGCAGAGGCCATCTTTCTTTTTCTACCGCTAGGACACCTGATGAGTCTGTCTCCTTCCTCATTTGCCTGGAATGCCATTGGCTTAAAAAAAGGGGCTGAGTGAAGGAGAAGAATATCAACGAATTAAAAAAGCTTTAAAAACAAAAAAACAAAAACATAAATCACTATTTTAGAAAGGACTCACTAGCATGATGTGTATGTAATTAGCTGAAGGCAGAAAGTCTATACTATACGGCGACAATTCGCTTTAAAATGTGGCTTCCGCCATGGAGTCAAGTGACACCTGAAGTATACCTGTCCTAGGTAAACAGCCCGAGGCTCACCAGAGCCGCACAATAGACCGAGCACATTATTCCGGATCATCAAACATTCCTGGAAACTTAAACTGCAACATCCAATGCGGTACAACCACAGAACCATCCTACTCACTGTAGCGCCAGCCGTTCCCATCCTCGCCCGGTATTGTACACCACACAAAGGGAAAGCAAATAAATAAAAGTCAGTGACACGGGACGGGTTCACCGGCTTAGGTCACCTGCAATTAACCCAGTTTTTACAAGTACAATTAATGTTTGGTCGCATTAAGTCATTTTCCCCCTGGTGAGGCTCAGATGTTTAGTTAGCGGCTATTGCTTCAAGCTTACTGCCGAGATATTTTTCCAGCAGAAGACGCGCATCTTTTGTGATTCTTTGCAGAATAAGCCCTTTTCTATAAAAAAAAAAAAAAAAAAAATCCACAAAGGCAGATTTAATCCTTTAAGGTTACAAAGACATTCAAAGCATTTATAACAATGCAGCCGTAGATTATAATTACTACCCAGCTGCAGGCTGGGTCATATTATAAGCCAGGGAACTTTTTTACCTTTTACTCCAAAATATATTTAGATACGCCGACGTTACCCCCTTGATATGAAAGGAAGGATATCATATAGTAGTGCCCCCATAGTTATGTCCCTGCAGTAGTGCCCCCATATTTATGTCCCTGCAGTAGTGCCCCCATATAATGTCCCTGCAGTAGTGCCCCCATATAGTGTCCCTGCAGTAGTGCCCCCATATAGTGTCCCTGCAGTAGTGCCGCTTGTAAAAAAACAAAAACAAACACTTACCTTAATCCCCGCTGCTGCATCCGCCACCGTCCTGTCCGCCCGGCTGCTCCTCGGAACTATGGGAGAGATGTCATGACGTCTCTCCCATAGTGCGCTTGGGGAGAGCCGGAAGCTGGAGTTCAGAAGAGAACTCCAGCCTCTGGCTAACGTGGCGCTGCAGGGAAGGAGCTGGGCGCCCGCTGGTTATAACATCTCAGCACGCGTCTGGCTTAGAGCCTCCCTGCGGCACAGCCGGGCATGCATATGAATCATTCTGTATTATACCTATATGCATGCCCGGCTGTCCGTCCATTACCCCCGGGAATTTCATTTTTACCCCTGTTCCCTGACCACTGTTGTAAGCGATGTCAGGTACCCTCGTGTAGATCCAGAGAAACTGAAAACATTGAGAATAACTACTTCTATATTATCCAGCGGCAACATACTGCACAGCAATGTACACATGACTTATTTATTCAAATCAGTCTCTAGGGGGAGATTACAATCTAATTTCCTAACCACTTGCACGCTAAGAAGCGGATTCTGAGACCCACCCAAGTCGCAATACGCACGGATTTTGCAAATGCGGCAAGGAATGAAACTGGCTTGTGCGCGTGCGGCGGATCAGGTATCTGCACACAGACTGAGATCCTTAGTGCATACGGATTGATCCAACAGTCGACGGACCACACGTGCGGTGAAATGGGCGAATCTGGGCGGTAACCATGCGATCATACGCAACTTGTGTCTTGTGACAGCGTCGCAGGGATGCGAGCCAGGTAACTAGCTCGACCGTAGCGCGCAGATGGAAGCGGGACGCCCAATTGAGCCGTATCGTTCGCAGGAACACCACACGCATTATGCAGAAGGAAATACATTTTAGAAGTGAACACTTGCACCACATCCCAAGTCCCCGACGAGTAAGTAAAAATTGAATACCGCCCTAATTTAGGACAAGGGGAAACATGGAGATTGCAAAGACCAAGAGAATCAGAAAAAAAAACAAAAACAGCAAAACATTTTACTGCCCTAAACGATGAACAAGACATCACTGAGCGGAGAACAAGCCCCGTTTGCTGTGCTAGGAGTACTTACATTGCCGACTCATCTAATCTGCAACTGCCCATTACCGGGCTTCAGTCTCTGTCAGGCCAACCACTCCATACTGGCTGCAATGTCAGCACATAAGGACAGTAATAAGGCTAGTGATGTGTATCTAATCACACAATGCAGCTGGCGTGACACACCGGCTTCCACCCAGACCATCAGAGTTAATAAGTGACCACAACTAACTGCTCCTCCAACACTTGTGCTGGAAGGAGGAGATCTATAACAGTGACCCCCTGCAGCACTTATCTGCCAATGCCATCTATGCTGGCTCAGATTTCCCAATCACACCTGCAGACGTCCCCCTGTCCTATGCCAACACTTACTGTTCACAAGGAAATCCGGAGTCTCCCCAGAGTTTAGATTTATAGACACTTCTGTGAGAGCTACACAACAACAAAACATTAAAGTTCCCATGTATAAACACGGGTATTAATATGAAATACAGCATCAGGTCATATTAAGGTATAGGACAAGACACATGATACTGCAGAATAAGACAGACAATGACAACCGTATTCAAGTAACAGAAATATAGGAGCGTTACTTTGTACAGTCCCCCATCAGTGACGTGTGGTGAGGTCAATGGCTGGGGAGGCACACATGGAGATGGTTCTGAAGTGCTGGAAGCCTGTCTCAGCCCCTACTCACTGTAACTCTCCCCTCACTACACTTAGCTTCAGTGCCCATTGATCCTCCTACCTGCATCACTGTGTGTTCTCTTGCTGCTGCTGACTGAGCTCTGATCTCTAAACACTGCAGTGCACTTCCTGGTCACATGACACATCCAAGGTGTCCATCAGTGCTCAAGGCACGCCCCCCCCCATACTCAGAGGCATGCCTCTATTAGCCACCTTTCTGTGCAGCTTACGGCCCATGGTGTCACCCCGCCCCCAGCTGTGCAAGCAGTGCCTGACTACACAGAAGTGAGGCTGAGCTGTTGCTGCCTCATCTCATTTCCCTGCAGTCCCAGGGAGCTCCACAAAGCTGGTGACTGACGATTATAAAAATGATTACAATAAACAAAGAAGAAGATGTTTATAAGTTAGAATCATTTTTACATCAAATCTCAGGAGTATAATAGGTGATGCTCTGCCTCCCCTCCCCACACAAACAGAACGGGAACTGATAACTGCATCTGGGATGGAAAATGGAAATGGCGCAGAAGAGAGAATACACACACACACACACAGCTATGCAGCGGGGAAGCTTTCAATGTGCTCTGAAAAATTGCTGCAAATCTACACGGCTTCTCCTACATACTTCCATATGCCCGTGTGTACTATGGCAAAAACCAACGCACATTAATCTGGTTAAATATGGCGTTACAACACATGGGTTCAGTCACCTGCCTCCACGCCGCCATCAGGGGCAATCGCTCACAATCCATCAGATATAGTTTCCGTAACTGGGAAAAAGCATGCAGTACTGATATGTAATAAGCGTAAAGGATAATAACACTCCAAACACACAGGAGGATCTCAGCTTTGCCCCTATTCATCCAGATTTGCCTTTAGCTTGAGCGGAGGAAAAGAAACGAAAACAATTCTCTGTGAGCCATGAGGATGTATTATGAGAATAGATCATTTTAGCTGTAATGTAGACAATGGAAGTGATCCAATATCTTTAGACACAACAGTAAAGATAGAAGCAGCTTCAAACGCCAGGGTAAAATGCATGCTCACGACGCTTACACAAGCGGATTTTTTTTCTTTAAACTTTTTAAAGAGCGTTTTTGGACAAGAAGATGTCCCAGCTATGGTCAGTACAGAAAATGGCTCCATAACAAATGAGATGCAAAGCTTCTGACAATATTATGGGGAGTAGGGTAGATCTTGAGTATATTTTGCATTGAAGTCTGCAGAGTTTATGGTACTGGCACAGGCGTTAACATCGCGCTTTCCCTGAAGCCTCCATATGGATCAATGATCCCTAAACCAAGCCTGATTTCCCTACGTGGATGGCACGCCATAGCGAATGCAACTACAAGGTGGCTGGGGCACAAGGAGCCTGACTGCTAAACACCAGCACAATTTATTCATGCACACCATCAGTTACTCATTCAGGAGTGACGGCAATTACCACCTATGCCAAAAACTATTATTAGTTATTTGAGATTAATCCACAATCCCCCCTCCCGGCACCCTAAACCTAAGTCTCCCGGGGAGGTGCCTAACCTCCCCTCCCGCTAACATTCCCGGCGGTGTGCCTAATCCTAATCACCCCCATCCCTAGCTAGCAGCGCATACTTACCCGCTGTCTGGACGTTCGGGATTCTGCAGTCGGGATGCTGACACCGGTATCCTGATGTCCATTGGGATATCGCCGTCTGCAGTATGCCACGTGCCGGTATTGCAGCGTCGATATTTCAACTGCCGGCATCCCGTCTGCCAGCATAATAACTGCATCCCCATGTGCAGACCCACCACCCTCAACATGTAGATCAACAATGGTCAGATGCCCAAGACCCCTATTATTCTGAAGCACCCGACGGCTGTTGTTGATAACATTCCCCAGTTTGTCTGACCGCTGTGAGCATCAGCGGTCCTGGAAATGAGAGCACCACGGCTCTGACACATGGGGGTATATTTTCTGAAAGCCGATTTTAATCTATCAACTTTGATGTTCAGTTTCTGGGGCTAAAATCACACAGTTAGTAAATGTGAGATTTTGCCCCAGAAAGTCAACAATCGATGTTGACAGATTTAGATTGATTTAAAAAAAAAAAAAAAAAAGAAAAAGAATCGACTTAGTAAATTTACCCCTTGGGATGAATTATTCCCATCAGGTTATTAATTCTTTATTTTTTTGCTGAACTGCTCCTTTAATTACTGCACGCACCAGTGTTTAGTCGTCAGTGCCAACTTTTATCGTACCATAAATGTTACCTGTCCAGGTAGCTACTAGGACACTTATGCAAATGGGGCGATGGGGAAGGGCAAAGGTTGTTGGGTAGCTGCATACGGAGAGACTATGTAGCTAATGGGTTATCCCCAAGCTGTTCTGTGCATTCAGACTCCACTGCAACTACTCTCCGATATCTGGCTCCCTCATTACTGACAGCACCTCTGTGCTGGAAACAGAGCTCAACAAATATTCTCTCCATGCCGCACCATTGCTGGAGGGTAGTTATCAGACCGGCAGACGGAATGCCGCCGGTCTGAAACCCGTAGCTGAGAGTCCATCACGCAGGGGGGGGGGGTTGTTAGGTTTAAGCAGTGTAGCTGGGGGGGGGGGGGGGGGCGGTTAGGCACTAACGGGGAGGGGTAGTATACCAACCATCGGGACGCTGCTTTCAGTTTTTTGACCGAAGGAATCAAGACAGCCGGCATTACATACCCATTCCTGCTGGAGCAGCAGAATCTACAGAAAGGTCATAATAATAATAATGTTATTTAGTATGGGATCAGGGGTCTATGTAGTGCAGAAGGGCAGGTGGCATTCCTGTGTGGCTGGAACTCAAACATTACTTCTAAACAAACAGGAAACATCTTACAGGCAAGGTGGGCCTTTAAATAAGTCTTGGTTATATAATAAATGATCCAACTTGCCGAACTCAGAACAACAACAACAACATAAAGTAAAATATTAGTTTATTTTATTATTTCTAAATAAATCTAGCATGCTACAACCATGGCATTAAATACCAATTAGAAACTTACTGGGCTAAATCTCAGTCCATTCCACTGGCCTATACAGCACATTATTAATCCACCAAGGCCCAAATGCGATCGGCTCCGATTTGATGGCCGCTAGATGTAAAGCACAGATCAGTTTTGATGCAAAACCAACCTGGTTTCACCTTAAACCGAATTGTCGCTTTGAATCTTGCTTTCTTCCGGGAATAGGGCCGAGACCAGGAAATCCGATCCTGTTATATTTGGATCTAACACCCATGGGGGAAAGGCGGAACAAGGTCTGAGTGCCCATGCCTACCAGGAAATATATGTGCCATTCATCACCGTCCTGCCAATTGTGCCCACAGCAATGTAGGGTTTTATTTGTACCTGGGCCTAACTATTCTCAGACACTTATGTGCTTTACATTGCGCTGGGGGATCGAAATTCCACTTGACAACCATGATAAAACCACTAAAGCATCCCCTGGTTAGAGGGAAAAGTCCACCCGAGACAGAGCAACCAGCGTGAGCTGGCCAATGCCGATCCACCGGAGACAGAGCAACCAGCGTGAGCTGGCCAATGCCGATCCACCGGAGACAGAGCAACCAGCGTGAGCTGGCCAATGCCGATCCACCGGAGACAGAGCAACCAGCGTGAGCTGGCCAATGCCGATCCACCGGAGACAGAGCAACCAGCGTGAGCTGGCCAATGCCGATCCACCGGAGACAGAGCAACCAGCGTGAGCTGGCCAATGCCGATCCACCGGAGACAGAGCAACCAGCGTGAGCTGGCCAATGCCGATCCACATTTTAGAATCAAAAATGATGGTATAAGACATCTGCCACCCATGTCAGAGTGTCCGGCTATGGGATGCAAACTTTGCGGTATGCCAATAAATCCAGGAGCTGCAGTTGAGATTCGCTCTGATTTGCAGGTGGTGTCTATAAGACAGTATTTATTGGCATGCAGTGTTCTCCCCAGGCTGTATTTTGCGGGTGCACCACTCAGCACTTTGGGAGCCTGCAAGAGGAGACAGTATCTGGGAGCTGTATAAAAAGGACCAGATCCTACAGACTTTGCAGCTTTTTCCATAATCAGACGACTGGGCCTCTAATAATAAAAGGAGAATTAATATTAGTCACTAATGGGGAGGGTTAGTGTTATGATGTACGAACAGAGGGTTAGGGGGAGAAGGGGGGGGGGGTAGGTATAATTACCTGACCCTTGTCGGGATTCTGAGCATGGGGATGCCGCTGTCGGTATATTGATAGCAAGCATCCCGACTGCCGGGATTACATACCCATTCCATAAGAGCACTGCACGGATATGATATTTTGGTTATATACAACTCTTACAAGCGGTTACAGCCAGGTAAAGTACATAATGAATGCATCCTGGCAATGGTAACAATGGCCAGGATAATCTGGAGTGTTCAGCCAGCAAACAAACAGGATATAGCCGATGTAATCAGAACAACGAGATCCTGGTAGGAGAAACCATAGGCAACGTGATATAAAGGAGCGGGGACGACAACAGCGAAACAAGCGACCGATTTCCACGCCACATGTAACGGCAACAGCGCGGTAAACTACACAAGCTACATAAAAAGCTTACGTGGGAACCACCTGATCCTTTCATGTTATTTTGTACTGAGCAGCCTCAATGCCCTTAACTATTAACCTTTATTTATCGGCTTCAATTGGGCTATCAAAACCCAACTTCTTTTATTAAAGCCTCCAACGCTCATCATAACCCATTGTTTCTGTGTCACCTCTCTCACGAGCAGGGCCCTCCTCCCTTATGTGCTTTTCCTTCCCTGGCTTATACCATCAGCTCCTCCCCACTGCCACTGCAGCCCTAAGCCTTTGGCTTCAGCCAGCTCTGCTTCTGTGGGTACTATAACTCCATGTGCTGCAATGTTTCAGGGGCAGCACAGACGGTGTAATGGTTAGCATTACTGCCTCACAGCACTGAGGTAATGGGTTCGTTTCCCACTATGGCCCTAACTGTGTGGAGTTTGTACATTCTCCCTGTGCTTGCGTGGGTTTCCTCCAGGTGTTCCGGTTTCCTCCCACACTCCAAAAATATACTGGTAGTTAATTGGGTACCAACAAAAGTTAACCCTAGTGTGTGTACATGTGGTAGGGAATATAGAGTGTAAACTCCACTGGGGCAGGGACTGATGTGAATGGTCAGACATTCTCTGTACTGCGCTGCGGAATGTGTGTGCACTATATAAATAATTATTTATTACCAGTTGTTTCATACTATAAGACATTTGTACTTTTATCTAGTCTTCTTTGCAATGTTTCTGCTTATGTACTGTGCAAGGCAGCGCGGACCCCATGGCGGCGCCATATAAACAATGATTGGTGATAATTTATATGGTGTCAACATACTGCACTACGTTTCACACAGAATATTGCTTAAACCGTTACGTCAGTCCCTGTCCCAGTGGAGCTTACAATGTAATTTCATTAGCACACAAACATTCAGGTTAATTTAGTTCCCTGGTCAGGAAGTAACCCATAGTCCCTTTTCTGCGAGGCAGTAATGCCATGCCAACAACTTGCCCCTGGGCTAACCTTACATTTAGCCTGATGGCACGCATACACACACCAACCCAAACAAAGATAACCACGGGCATCCGGCTAAAGAAAATGTAATCACCTTTACAGCGCTGAAGGCGGAGTTTACACCTGAAAGGACTGCTAAACCCCACAATTCAAAAATGTGTCAGATAGGACTCAAAAATGGTAAAACGCGTTGTTCGACAATAACAAGATTTTCCATTGCAACACTGTTAGATAGTGTAATCTCCTCGTACATTTACAGCCGAGGACTTCATATGATCATAGATGACTGCAGCTCAAAAAGCTGAGACTGTAGTCATTTGGGCTGTTGTGACATTAGTGGCCTTGGAACGTGAAAACATCCACACTGTGCATTTCTGTGGAGCAGGAGGACAATACAGCCAGTCCCTCACTGCCTGCTCAGTGGGAGAACCAACGCTTTCTTAACAAGGCAATCTGTGGAAAAGACATGAAACAGGAGCACATTAAGCATAAATATTCCAGCTACTGCCTGTATATGACTCAGTGCAGTAATAAGCGGATATATATTCAAGTCATATATCTGAGGAAGGGTGGAACACAGTCTATCCTGAGAACTTGAGCTCGGGAGAGTCATAAAGAGAATCCCTTCAACGGAATCCTATCCATGTGGAGTATTAAGAAGCAATAGGACAGGATAGAGGCGGCGAGATTGGGAGTCCTGATCAAATGCCAGCTTAGTGGCTCAGAACAATGGTTTGGGGCCCCGCACATATCAATGTTGGGTAAAGACATGTCCAAGTGGGACGAAAAATAGCAGCTCGTGTCGCAGGAATGACTTGTCGCACCAGCATTGACAGGTCAGGGTCCCATCACTTTAGTAAGGAGTTTGGGGAAGATCCTGCTGAAAGATCTGGTCAATGACGGTTTCTGTGGCTACAGAAGTAAATATGGCTCACTGTAAGGGTCGAGTATTTGCCTCGAATACCCCTTTCAGACAGAAAAACAAAAATTACCGGGTCAGACATTTCAGCCTGATAATATGCTGATGAACACGGGTCTTCTTTCTGTCCGATGGGGTCAACCCGGGTAGAAAATCCCGGGACTTTGACCAAGGAATTTACCAAGGTCGGAGACCTGGCAATTTCGACCCGGGTTGACCCTTTCAGGCAGAAGAGATACCGTGTTAATCAGCAAATTACCGAGTTGAAATGTTTGACCCGGTAATTGCTCTTCTGTCTGAAGGGGGGTACAGGCAGAGACTGGCAAAACAACCCGGCACACAAATGCCAGGATTTTTGCTTTTTCCTTTCTGAAAATGGTATAAGTGACCTCTCTGGCCACGTATCAGCGGAGGGTAGTACGGGTCATCTTCCACCAGACAGAACAGGTAGCGCCAAATGGTCGGGGCATATACCGGCATGCAGAAGAGGTGCAGCAATAGGAGAACAGAGGGAGAAGCCTTGTGCCCAAGTCCTGCACCTCGGATACCCGTGGGCACACAGACACTATTGTTCACTCTAGGTGCAGGGTGCTGATTAGTGAGAAGGGTATATTTAAATTTTGGAAAACACAATGTGATGCTATTGTAGCTGCAGCAATAAATCACGTATAAAATTTTGCCCTTTAAAATTGAAATATGCCCCCTCACTGATCAGCACCCAGCACATAGAGTGAACACTAAGACACCCTGCTAAACATCCATGGGTACCCCCAAGCACCCTGCTACACCACACTGAACTACAGGTCACTATGCAATGTTCAAGTAGAAGAGGAGGAGTATGGTGTCAGCATCAGGCACTGGCAGTAGGAAGCAGTGTGTGTCAGGCATTGGGCACATTGGAAACATAAGATGTCAGTGTATGGTTTAGAGATACTGGGCACACTGGCAGCAGGTGGCACAGTGGGAAGCACAGGGCACATTGTCAGCAAGAGGATGCATGGTGCCAGGCACTGGGCACACCTGGCAGCAGGAGGCATGGTGTCTCAGGCACTAGGCACACTGGAAGCATTGTAAAGTGTATAGCACAGGGTACACTGACAGCAAACGGCATGGTGTTAGTGACAGGCACACTAGCAGCATAGTGTTTGGTGTATAGAGGCACAGGGCACACTGTCAGCAGGAGGCATGATGTATAGTGTAAGAAGGGTACACTAGCAGCAGGAGGCATAGTGACTGGTGGAAGGCACATGGCACACTGGCAGCATGAAGCATGGTGTATAGCCAGAGGCACTGGCAGCAGGAGGCATGGTGTGAGGCACAGGTGTGTCACTGGCGGCAGCAGGTGTTACACATAGTGGGAGGCACAGGGCACACTGGCAGCAGTTGACATGGTGTATAGCGGGAGGCACTGGCAGGAGGAGGCATAGTGTGAGGCACAGGTGTCACTGGCGACAGCAGGAGATATGTATAGTGGGAGGCACAGGGCACAATGGAAGCAGTAGGCATGGTGTATAGTAGGAGGCACTGGCAGCAAGAGGCATAGTGTGAGGCACAGGTGTGTCACTGGTGGCAGCAGGAGATATTTATAGTGGGAGGCATAGGGCACACTGGCAGCAATAGACATGGTGTATAATGGGAGGCACTTGCAGGAGGAGGCATAGTGTGAGGCATAGTGTGAGGCACAGGTGTCACTGGCGACAGCAGGAGATCTGTATAGTGGGAGGCACAGGGCACACTGGAAGCAGTAGGCATGGTGTATAATGGGAGGCACTGGCAGGAGGGGGCATAGTGTGAGGCACAGGTGTGTCACTGGCGGCAGCAGGAAATATGTATAGTGGGAGGCACGGCCGGTGTTCGGTGAGCAGTGTCAGAGACAGGCGCCATATGGTACTCACAGAACTCGGCGATGTAGAAGGACACTGCGTAGTTCTCCTCGCACCACTCCAGTGTGGAGGTCGGGGCTCCCCAGTACCCGGGCCTGTCCAGCGCCGGCGCCATCTCTCCGCTGCCAGTCACCGCCGCCGGCCTGGAGAAAAGAGGAATGAGAGGAGGAGCCCACTCAAGCCACACCCACTCCAGCGACTGCAGCCAATCCGGTCACCGGACCGTAAACAGCGATGACATTCTTGGTGATGGCGAAGGCGGAGCTTTGATACAGGGCGGTGTGAGCGTCGCTGTGTGAGAGGGCGGCTCTGCTCCTCCATTCACGTGGGGTGACAAAGGGGGCGGAGCTAGGGGTTTATACATACGGGTCACTCGGGGAGAGATCTTTCTGTGTGACGGTGACGGGTCTGTGGTGTGAGGCTGTGTGTGATGGTGACAGGTCTGTGGTGTGAGGCTGTGTGTGATGGTGACGGGTCTGTGGTGTGAGGCTGTGTGTGACGGTGACGGGTCTGTGGTGTGAGGCTGTGTGTGATGGTGACGGGTCTGTGGTGTGAGGCTGTGTGTGATAGTGACGGGTCTGTAGTGTGAGGCTGTGTGTGACGGTGACGGGTCTGTGGTGTGAGGCTGTGTGTGATGGAGACAGGTCTGTAGTGTGAGGCTGTGTGTGACGGTGACGGGTCTGTGGTGTGAGGCTGTGTGTGACGGTGACGGGTCTGTAGTGTGAGGCTGTGTGTGATGGTGACGGGTCTGTAGTGTGAGGCTGTGTGTGACGGTGACGGGTCTGTGGTGTGAGGCTGTGTGTGATGGTGACTGGTCTGTGGTGTGAGGCTGTGTGTGATGGTGACGGGTCTGTGGTGTGAGGCTGTGTGTGATGGTGATGGGTCTGTAGTGTGAGGCTGTGTGTGATAGTGACGGGTCTGTGGTGTGAGGCTGTGTGTGATAGTGACGGGTCTGTAGTGTGAGGCTGTGTGTGACGGTGACGGGTCTGTGGTGTGAGGCTGTGTGTGATGGTGATGGGTCTGTGGTGTGTGAGGCTGTGTGTGATGGAGACAGGTCTGTAGTGTGAGGCTGTGTGTGACGGTGACGGGTCAGTGGTGTGAGGCTGTGTGTGACGGTGACGGGTCTGTGGTGTGAGGCTGTGTGTGACGGTGACGGGTCTGTGGTGTGAGGCTGTGTGTGACGGTGACGGGTCTGTGGTGTGAGGCTGTGTGTGACGGTGACGGGTCTGTGGTGTGAGGCTGTGTGTGACGGTGACGGGTCTGTGGTGTGAGGCTGTGTGTGACGGTGACGGGTCTGTGGTGTGAGGCTGTGTGTGACGGTGACGGGTCTGTGGTGTGAGGCTGTGTGTGACGGTGACGGGTCTGTGGTGTGAGGCTGTGTGTGACGGTGACGGGTCTGTGGTGTGAGGCTGTGTGTGACGGTGACGGGTCTGTGGTGTGAGGCTGTGTGTGACGGTGACGGGTCTGTGGTGTGAGGCTGTGTGTGACGGTGACTGGTCTGTGGTGTGAGGCTGTGTGTGACGGTGACTGGTCTGTGGTGTGAGGCTGTGTGTGACGGTGACGGGTCTGTGGTGTGAGGCTGTGTGTGACGGTGACGGGTCTGTGGTGTGAGGCTGTGTGTGACGGTGACGGGTCTGTGGTGTGAGGCTGTGTGTGACGGTGACTGGTCTGTGGTGTGAGGCTGTGTGTGACGGTGACTGGTCTGTGGTGTGAGGCTGTGTGTGACGGTGACTGGTCTGTGGTGTGAGGCTGTGTGTGACGGTGACTGGTCTGTGGTGTGAGGCTGTGTGTGACGGTGACGGGTCAGTGGTGTGAGGCTGTGTGTGACGGTGACGGGTCTGTGGTGTGAGGCTGTGTGTGACGGTGACGGGTCTGTGGTGTGAGGCTGTGTGTGACGGTGACGGGTCAGTGGTGTGAGGCTGTGTGTGACGGTGACGGGTCTGTGGTGTGAGGCTGTGTGTGACGGTGACGGGTCTGTGGTGTGAGGCTGTGTGTGACGGTGACGGGTCTGTGGTGTGAGGCTGTGTGTGACGGTGACGGGTCTGTGGTGTGAGGCTGTGTGTGACGGTGACGGGTCTGTGGTGTGAGGCTGTGTGTGACGGTGACGGGTCTGTGGTGTGAGGCTGTGTGTGACGGTGACGGGTCTGTGGTGTGAGGCTGTGTGTGACGGTGACTGGTCTTTGGTGTGAGGCTGTGTGTGACGGTGACTGGTCTGTGGTGTGAGGCTGTGTGTGACGGTGACGGGTCTGTGGTGTGAGGCTGTGTGTGACGGTGACGGGTCTGTGGTGTGAGGCTGTGTGTGACGGTGACGGGTCTGTGGTGTGAGGCTGTGTGTGACGGTGACGGGTCTGTGGTGTGAGGCTGTGTGTGACGGTGACGGGTCTGTGGTGTGAGGCTGTGTGTGATGGTGACGGGTCTGTGGTGTGAGGCTGTGTGTGATGGTGACTGGTCTGTGGTGTGAGGCTGCGTGTGACGGTGACTGGTCTGTGGTGTGAGGCTGCGTGTGACGGTGACGGGTCAGTGGTGTGAGGCTGCGTGTGACGGTGACGGGTCTGTGGTGTGAGGCTGCGTGTGACGGTGACTGGTCTGTGGTGTGAGGCTGCGTGTGACGGTGACGGGTCAGTGGTGTGAGGCTGCGTGTGACGGTGACGGGTCTGTGGTGTGAGGCTGCGTGTGACGGTGACGGGTCTGTGGTGTGAGGCTGCGTGTGACGGTGACTGGTCTGTGGTGTGAGGCTGCGTGTGACGGTGACGGGTCTGTGGTGTGAGGCTGCGTGTGACGGTGACGGGTCCTTGGTGTGAGGCTGCGTGTGACGGTGACGGGTCTGTGGTGTGAGGCTGCGTGTGACGGTGACGGGTCTGTGGTGTGAGGCTGCGTGTGACGGTGACGGGTCTGTGGTGTGAGGCTGCGTGTGACGGTGACGGGTCTGTGGTGTGAGGCTGCGTGTGACGGTGACGGGTCTGTGGTGTGAGGCTGCGTGTGACGGTGACTGGTCTGTGGTGTGAGGCTGCGTGTGACGGTGACTGGTCTGTGGTGTGAGGCTGCGTGTGACGGTGACTGGTCTGTGGTGTGAGGCTGCGTGTGACGGTGACGGGTCCTTGGTGTGAGGCTGCGTGTGACGGTGACGGGTCTGTGGTGTGAGGCTGCGTGTGACGGTGACGGGTCTGTGGTGTGAGGCTGCGTGTGACGGTGACGGGTCTGTGGTGTGAGGCTGCGTGTGACGGTGACGGGTCTGTGGTGTGAGGCTGCGTGTGACGGTGACGGGTCTGTGGTGTGAGGCTGCGTGTGACGGGTCTGTGGTGTGAGGCTGTGTGTGATGGTGACGGGTCAGTGGTGTGAGGCTGTGTGTGATGGTGACTGGTCAGTGGTGTGAGGCTGTGTGTGATGGTGACTGGTCTGTGGTGTGAGGCTGTGTGTGATGGTGACGGGTCTGTGGTGTGAGGCTGTGTGTGATGGTGACTGGTCTGTGGTGTGAGGCTGTGTGTGATGGTGACGGGTCTGTGGTGTGAGGCTGTGTGTGATGGTGACGGGTCTGTGGTGTGAGGCTGTGTGTGATGGTGACTGATCTGTGGTGTGAGGCTGTGTGTGATGGTGACGGGTCCGTGGTGTGAGGCTGTGTGTGATGGTGACGGGTCCGTGGTGTGAGGCTGTGTGTGATGGTGACGGGTCTGTGGTGTGAGGCTGTGTGTGATGGTGACGGGTCCGTGGTGTGAGGCTGTGTGTGATGGTGACGGGTCCGTGGTGTGAGGCTGTGTGTGATGGTGACGGGTCCGTGGTGTGAGGCTGTGTGTGATGGTGACGGGTCTGTGGTGTGAGGCTGTGTGTGATGGTGACTGATCTGTGGTGTGAGGCTGTGTGATAGTGACGGGTCTGTGGTGTGAGGCTGTGTGTGATGGTGACGGGTCTGTGGTGTGAGGCTGTGTGTGATGGTGACGGGTCTGTGGTGTGAGGCTGTGTGTGATGGTGACGGGTCTGTGGTGTGAGGCTGTGTGTGATGGTGACGGGTCTGTGGTGTGAGGCTGTGTGTGATGGTGACGGGTCTGTGGTGTGTGATAGTGACGGGTCTGTGGTGTGAGGCTGTGTGTGATGGTGACGGGTCCTTGGTGTGAGGCTGTGTGTGATGGTGACGGGTCTGTGGTGTGAGGCTGTGTGTGATGGTGACGGGTCTGTGGTGTGAGGCTGTGTGTGATGGTGACGGGTCTGTGGTGTGAGGCTGTGTGTGATGGTGACGGGTCTGTGGTGTGAGGCTGTGTGTGATAGTGACGGGTCTGTGGTGTGAGGCTGTGTGTGATGGTGACGGGTCTGTGGTGTGTGATAGTGACGGGTCTGTGGTGTGAGGCTGTGTGTGACGGTGACGGGTCCGTGGTGTGAGTCTGTGTGTGACGGTGACGGGTCTGTGGTGTGAGGCTGTGTGTGATAGTGACGGGTCTGTGGTGTGAGGCTGTGTGTGATGGTGACAGGTCTGTGGTGTGAGGCTGTGTGTGATAGTGACGGGTCTGTGGTGTGAGGCTGTGTGTGATGGTGACAGGTCTGTGGTGTGAGGCTGTGTGTGATAGTGACGGGTAAATGATGTGTGAGGCTGTGTGTGATGGTGACAGGTCTGTGGTGTGAGCCTGTGTGTGATGGTGACGGGTCCGTGGTGTGAGGCTGTGTGTCATGGTGACGGGTCCGTGGTGTGAGCCTGTGTGTGACGGTGACGGGTCCGTGGTGTAAGGCTGTGTGTGACGGTGACGGGTCTGTGGTGTGAGTCTGTGTGTGATGGTGACGGGTCTGTGGTGTGAGGCTGTGTGTGACGGTGACGGGTCTGTGGTGTGAGTCTGTGTGTGATGGTGATGGGTCTGTGGTGTGAGGCTTTGTGTGATGGTGACGGGTCTGTGGTGTGAGGCTGTGTGTGATAGTGACGGGTAAATGATGTGTGAGGCTGTGTGTGATGGTGACAGGTCTGTGGTGTGAGCCTGTGTGTGATGGTGACGGGTCTGTGGTGTGAGGCTGTGTGTGATGGTGACAGGGTCCTTGGTGTGAGGCTGTGTGTGATAGTGACGGGTCTGTGGTGTGAGGCTGTGTGTGATAGTGACGGGTCTGTGGTGTGAGGCTGTGTGTGATGGTGACAGGTCTGTGGTGTGAGGCTGTGTGTGATAGTGACGGGTAAATGATGTGTGAGGCTGTGTGTGATGGTGACAGGTCCGTGGTGTGAGCCTGTGTGTGATGGTGACGGGTCCGTGGTGTGAGGCTGTGTGTGACGGTGACGGGTCCGTGGTGTGAGCCTGTGTGTGACGGTGACGGGTCCGTGGTGTGAGGCTGTGTGTGACGGTGACGGGTCCGTGGTGTGAGGCTGTGTGTGACGGGTCTGTGGTGTGAGTCTGTGTGTGACGGTGACGGGTCTGTGGTGTGAGGCTGTGTGTGACGGTGACGGGTCTGTGGTGTGAGGCTGTGTGTGATAGTGACGGGTCTGTGGTGTGAGGCTGTGTGTGACGGGTCTGTGGTGTGAGGCTGTGTGTGACGGTGACGGGTCCGTGGTGTGAGGCTGTGTGTGACGGTGACGGGTCCGTGGTGTGAGCCTGTGTGTGACGGTGACGGGTCCATGGTATGAGGCTGTGTGTGACGGTGACGGGTCTGTGGTGTGAGGCTGTGTGTGACGGGTCCGTGGTGTGAGGCTGTGTGTGACGGTGACGGGTCCGTGGTGTGAGGCTGTGTGTGACGGTGACGGGTCCGTGGTGTGAGGCTTTGTGTGACGGTGACGGGTCCGTGGTGTGAGGCTGTGTGTGACGGTGACGGGTCCGTGGTGTGAGGCTGTGTGTGACGGTGACTGGTCCGTGGTGTGAGGCTGTGTGTGAAGGTGACGGGTCCGTGGTGTGAGGCTGTGTGTGACGGTGACGGGTCCGTGGTGTGAGGCTGTGTGTGACGGTGACGGGTCCGTGGTGTGAGGCTGTGTGTGACGGTGACCGGTCAGTGGTGTGAGGCTGTGTGTGACGGTGACCGGTCCGTGGTGTGAGGCTGTGTGTGACGGTGACCGGTCCGTGGTGTGAGGCTGTGTGTGACGGTGACGGGTCCGTTGTTTGAGGCTGTGTGTGACGGTGACCGGTCTGTGGTGTGAGGCTGTGTGTGACGGTGACCGGTCTGTGGTGTGAGGCTGTGTGTGACGGTGACCGGTCTGTGGTGTGAGGCTGTGTGTGACGGTGACGGGTCCGTGGTGTGAGGCTGTGTGTGACGGTGACGGGTCCGTGGTGTGAGGCTGTGTGTGACGGTGACGGGTCCGTGGTGTGAGGCTGTGTGTGACGGTGACGGGTCTGTGGTGTGAGGCTGTGTGTGATGGTGACGGGTCTGTGGTGTGAGGCTGTGTGTGATGGTGACGGGTCTGTGGTGTGTGAGGCTGTGTGTGATGGTGACAGGTCTGTGGTGTGAGGCTGTGTGTGATAGTGACGGGTAAATGATGTGTGAGGCTGCGTGTGACGGTGATGGGTCTGTGGTGTGAGTCTGTGTGTGATGGTGACGGGTCTGTGGTGTGAGGCTGTGTGTGACGGTGACCGGTCTGTGGTGTGAGTCTGTGTGTGATGGTGATGGGTCTGTGGTGTGAGGCTTTGTGTGATGGTGACGGGTCTGTGGTGTGAGGCTGTGTGTGATAGTGACGGGTAAATGATGTGTGAGGCTGTGTGTGATGGTGACAGGTCTGTGGTGTGAGCCTGTGTGTGATGGTGACGGGTCTGTGGTGTGAGGCTGTGTGTGATGGTGACAGGGTCCTTGGTGTGAGGCTGTGTGTGATAGTGACGGGTCTGTGGTGTGAGGCTGTGTGTGATAGTGACGGGTCTGTGGTGTGAGGCTGTGTGTGATGGTGACAGGTCTGTGGTGTGAGGCTGTGTGTGATAGTGACGGGTAAATGATGTGTGAGGCTGTGTGTGATGGTGACAGGTCCGTGGTGTGAGCCTGTGTGTGATGGTGACGGGTCCGTGGTGTGAGGCTGTGTGTGACGGGTCCGTGGTGTGAGCCTGTGTGTGACGGTGACGGGTCCGTGGTGTGAGGCTGTGTGTGACGGTGACGGGTCCGTGGTGTGAGGCTGTGCGTGACGGGTCTGTGGTGTGAGTCTGTGTGTGACGGTGACGGGTCTGTGGTGTGAGGCTGTGTGTGACGGTGACGGGTCTGTGGTGTGAGGCTGTGTGTGATAGTGACGGGTCTGTGGTGTGAGGCTGTGTGTGATGGTGACGGGTCTGTGGTGTGAGGCTGTGTGTGATGGTGACAGGTCTGTGGTGTGAGGCTGTGTGTGACGGTGACGGGTCCGTGGTGTGAGGCTGTGTGTGACGGTGACGGGTAAATGATGTGTGAGGCTGTGTGTGATGGTGACAGGTCTGTGGTGTGAGCCTGTGTGTGACGGTGACGGGTCCGTGGTGTGAGGCTGTGTGTGACGGTGACGGGTCCGTGGTGTGAGCCTGTGTGTGACGGTGGCGGGTCCATGGTGTGAGGCTGTGTGTGACGGTGACGGGTCCGTGGTGTGAGGCTGTGTGTGACGGGTCCGTGGTGTGAGGCTGTGTGTGACGGTGACGGGTCCGTGGTGTGAGGCTGTGTGTGACGGTGACGGGTCCGTGGTGTGAGGCTTTGTGTGACGGGTCCGTGGTCTGAGGCTGTGTGTGACGGTGACGGGTCCGTGGTGTGAGGCTGTGTGTGACGGTGACGGGTCCGTGGTGTGAGGCTGTGTGTGACGGTGACGGGTCCGTGGTGTGAGGCTGTGTGTGACGGTGACGGGTCCGTGGTGTGAGGCTGTGTGTGACTGTGACGGGTCCGTGGTGTGAGGCTGTGTGTGACGGTGACCGGTCCGTGGTGTGAGGCTGTGTGTGACGGTGACCGGTCCGTGGTGTGAGGCTGTGTGTGACGGTGACCGGTCCGTGGTGTGAGGCTGTGTGTGACGGTGACGGGTCCGTTGTTTGAGGCTGTGTGTGACGGTGACCGGTCTGTGGTGTGAGGCTGTGTGTGACGGTGACCGGTCTGTGGTGTGAGGCTGTGTGTGACGGTGACCGGTCTGTGGTGTGAGGCTGTGTGTGACGGTGACGGGTCCGTGGTGTGAGGCTGTGTGTGACGGTGACGGGTCCGTGGTGTGAGGCTGTGTGTGACGGTGACGGGTCTGTGGTGTGAGGCTGTGTGTGATGGTGACGGGTCTGTGGTGTGTGAGGCTGTGTGTGATGGTGACAGGTCTGTGGTGTGAGGCTGTGTGTGATAGTGACGGGTAAATGATGTGTGAGGCTGCGTGTGATGGTGACGGGTCCGTGGTGTGAGTCTGTGTGTGATGGTGACGGGTCCGTGGTGTGAGGCTGTGTGTGATGGTGACGGGTCTGTGGTGTGAGGCGACGGGTCCGTGGTGTGAGTCTGTGTGTGATGGTGACGGGTCCGTGGTGTGAGGCTGTGTGTGATGGTGACGGGTCTGTGGTGTGAGGCTGTGTGTGATGGTGACGGGTCTGTGGTGTGAGGCTGTGTGTGATGGTGACGGGTCTGTGGTGTGAGGCTGTGTGTGATGGTGACGGGTCTGTGGTGTGTGAGGCTGTGTGTGATGGTGACGGGTCTGTGGTGTGTGAGGCTGTGTGTGATGGTGACGGGTCTGTGGTGTGAGGCTGTGTGTGATGGTGACGGGTCTGTGGTGTGAGGCTGTGTGTGATGGTGACGGGTCTGTGGTGTGTGAGGCTGTGTGTGATGGTGACGGGTCTGTGGCGTGAGTCTGTGTGTGATAGTGACGGGTCTGGTGTGTGAGCCTGTGTGTGATGGTGACGGGTCTGTGGTGTGAGGCTGTGTGTGATGGTGACGGGTCTGTGGTGTGAGGCTGTGTGTGATGGTGACGGGTCTGTGGTGTGAGGCTGTGTGTGATGGTGACGGGTCTGTGGTGTGAGGCTGTGTGTGATAGTGACGGGTCTGTGGTGTGTGAGGCTGTGTGTGATAGTGACGGGTCTGTGGTGTGAGGCTGTGTGTGATAGTGACGGGTCTGGTGTGTGAGCCTGTGTGTGAGAGTGACTGGTCCGTGGTGTGTGAGGCTGTGTGTGATGGTGACGACGGGTGTGTGGCTGTGTGATAGTGACGGGTCAATGGTGAGTGAGGCTGTGTGTGATAGTGACGGGTCCGTGGTGTGTGAGGCTGTGTGTGATAGTGATGGGTCCGTAGTGTGTGAGGCTGTGTGTGATGGTGACGGGTCCGTGGTGTGAGGCTGCGTGTGATGTTGACGGGTCCGTGGTGTGAGGCTGCGTGTGATGGTGACGGGTCCGTGGTGTGAGGCTGCGTGTGATGGTGACTGGTCCGTGGTGTGAGGCTGCGTGTGATGGTGACGGGTCCGTGGTGTGAGGCTGTGTGTGATGGTGACGGGTCCGTGGTGTGAGGCTGTGTGTGATGGTGATGGTGACGGGTCCGTGGTGTGAGACTGTGTGTGATGGTGACGGGTCCGTGGTGTGAGGCTGTGTGTGATGGTGACGGGTCCGTGGTGTGAGGCTGTGTGTGATGGTGACGGGTCTGTGGTGTGTGAGTCTGTGTGTGATGGTGACGGGCCTGTGGTGTGAGTCTGTGTGTGATGGTGACGGGTCCGTGGTGTGAGGCTGTGTGATAGTGACGGGTCAATGGTGAGTGAGGCTGTGTGTGATAGTGACAGGTCCGTGGTGTGTGAGTCTGTGTGTGATGGTGACGGGCCTGTGGTGTGAGTCTGTGTGTGATGGTGACGGGTCCGTGGTGTGAGGCTGTGTGTGATAGTGGCGGGTCTGTGGTGTGAGGCTGTGTGTGATAGTGACTGATCTGTGGTGTGAGGCTGTGTGTAATAGTGACGGGTCTGTGGTGTGAGGCTGTGTGTGATAGTGACGGGTCTGTGGTGTGAGGCTGTGTGTGATAGTGACGGGTCTGTGGTGTGAGGTTGTGTGTGATAGTGACGGGTCTGGTGTGTGAGCCTGTGTGTGATAGTGACGGGTCCGTGGTGTGTGAGGCTGTGTGTGATGGTGACGGGTCTGTGGTGTGTGGCTGTGTGATAGTGACGGGTCAATGGTGAGTGAGGCTGTGTGTGATAGTGACGGGTCCGTGGTGTGTGAGGCTGTGTGTGATAGTGATGGATCCGTAGTGTGTGAGGCTGTGTGTGATGGTGACGGGCCTGTGGTGTGTGAGGCGGTTTGTCTGATAGTGACGGGTCCTTGTTGTGAGGCTGTGTGTGATAGTGACGGGTCCTTGGTGTGAGGCTGTGTGTGATAGTGACGAGTCCGTGGTGTGTGATGCTGTGTGTGATAATGACGGGTCCGTGGTGTGTGAGGCTGCGTGTGATGGTGATGGATCCGTGGTGTGTGAGGCTGCGTGTGATGGTGACGGGTCCGTGGTGTGAGGCTGCGTGTGATGGTGACAGGTCCGTGGTGTGAGGCTGCGTGTGATGGTGACGGGTCCGTGGTGTGAGGCAGTGTGTGATGGTGACTGGTCCGTGGTGTGAGGCAGTGTGTGATGGTGACGGGTCCGTGGTGTGAGGCTGTGTGTGATGGTGACGGGTCCGTGGTGTGAGGCTGTGTGTGATGGTGACGGGTCCGTGGTGTGAGGCTGTGTGTGAAGGCGACGGGTCCGTGGTGTGTGAGGCTGTGTGTGATAGTGACGGGTCTGTGGTGTGAGGCTGTGTGTGATAGTGATAGGTCTGTGATAGTGACAGGTCTTTGGTGTGTGAGGCTGTGGGCTTCATTCAGAGGCGGCCGTACGGTCTACGGCCGCCTCAATGTTTGTCCAGTGCGCATGCGCACGAGGGAGCTGGCTCCTTTGTGCGCATGCGTGAGACCTACTACGACCGACAGCGCCTGTCGTAGCGGGTCTCTTTCCAAAGGGGGCGAGCTGTCGATGTTGTTTGACAGCTCGCCCCGTTTGGAAGGCGGGCTGGGGGGTAGCAGCCCAAATGGAGGCGTTCCCATGGGAACGCCTTCCCTTTGGGGGAGGCCCCACTGTGATGTCAGTGGAGAGCTTCCGGCTCTGACAGAGCCAGAAGCTCTCCGGGGCTTACGATAAGTGAGACCCTACCCTAGGGTCTCGTCGTAAGCCCCGATGGTCTATGACCATCGCGACCATCACCCTAGCGGTCGTTAGGGCTGTGGGTGTAAACCCACAGCCTAACGACCGAAACAGAGGCGGCCGGTCAGGAAGCAAGCGGCCGCCCAGTTTCTGAGCGACCGCTTGCATCCTCCGACCGCCTCTGAATGAGGGCCTGTGTGTGATAGTGACAGGTCTGTGGTGTGTGAGGCTGTGTGTGATGGTGACGGGTCTATGGTGTGTGAGGCTGTGTGTGACGGGTCTGTGGTGTGAGGCTGTGTGTGATAGTGACGGGTCTGGGGTGTGAGACTGAGTGATAGTGACAGGTCTGGGGTGTGAGGCTGTGTGTGATAGTGACAGGTCTGTGGTGTGAGGCTGTGTGTGATAGTGACAGGTCTGTGGTGTGAGGCTGTGATAGTGACAGGTCTGTGGTGTGTGAGGCTGTGTGTGATAGTGACAGGTCTGTGGTGTGAGGCTGTGTGTGATAGTGACGGGTCTGTGGTGTGAGGCTGTGAGTGATAGTGACAGGTCTGTGGTGTGAGGCTTTGTGTGATAGTGACAGGTCTGTGGTGTGATAGTGACATGTCTGTGGTGTGAGGCTGTGTGTGATAGTGACGGGTCTGAGGTGTGAGGCTGTGTGTGATAGTGACGGGTCTGTGGTGTGATAGTGACAGGTCTGTGGTGTGAGGCTGTGTGTGATAGTGACAGGTCTGTGATGTGTGAGGCTGTGTGTGATAGTGACAGGTCTGTGGTGTGAGGCTGTGATAGTGACGGGTCTGGTGTGAGGCTGTGTGTGATAGTGACTGGTCTGTGGTGTGAGGCTGTGTGTGATGGTGACGGGTCTGTGGTGTGAGGCTGTGTGTGATAGTGACAGGTCCTTGGTGTGAGGCTGTGTGTGATGGTGACGGGTCTGTTGTGTGAGGCTGTGTGTGATGGTGACGGGTCTGTGGTGTGAGGCTGTGTGTGATGGTGACGGGTCTGTGGTGTGAGGCTGTGTGTGATGGTGACGGGTCTGTGGTGTGTGGCTGTGTGTGATGGTGACGGGTCTGTGGTGTGAGGCTGTGGGAGAGTCATCTCCATGTTACCCTCAGTGCCTGTGATACACCAGTGGCACCTGCCCAGGGCTGGGGATATATTAAGCAGCGGGTGAACACTCAGTTCTTGAAGATGATGTGTTGGAAGCAGGAATAATAGACAGCGTAAGGATCTGAGCGACTCTGATAAGGGACAAATTGCGATGTTGAGACATCTTGGTCAGAGCATCTCTAAAACGACAGGTCTTATGGGGAGTTCCCGGTATGCAGTGCTTAGTACCTACCAAAGGTGGTCCAAGGAAGGGAAACTGGCAACAGGGTCATGGGCGCCCGAGGCTCATTGATGTGCGTGGGGAGCGAAGGCTAGTCCGTCTGGTCTTATTCCCCAGAGGAGCTTCTGTAGCTCAACTTGCTGATAACATTGATGCTGGCTATGATAGAGAGGTATCAGAACACACAGAGCATGGCAGCTTGCTGCATATGGGGCTACATAGCCACAGGCTGATCACAGTACCTACGCTGACCCCTGCCCGCCGCCAAAAGCACCTACAATGGGCACGTGAGCGGTAGAACAGGACCATGGAGCAATGGAAGAAGGAGGCCTGGTCTGATGAATCATGTTTTCTTTTACATCATGTGGACATCTGGGTGCGTGTGGTCATTTACCCGGGGAGGAGATGGCACCAGGGTGCACTATGGGAAGAAGGCAAGCCGGCTGAGACATTGTGATAACCTGGGCAAAGTTCTGCTGGAAACATGGGAATACCACATGTTATACAGGTGTACACTAATAGTACAGACATGAGACAAATACCCCCATGTTATACAGGAGTACACAGTACAGACATGAGACGAATACCCACATGTTATACAGATGTACTAATAGTACAGACATGAGATGAATACCCCCATGTTATACAGATGTACACTAATAGTACAGACATGAGACAAATACCCCCATCTTATACAGGTCTACACTAATAGTACAGACATGAGATGAATACCCCCATGTTACACAGGTCTACACTAATAGTACAGACATGAGACAAATACCCCCATGTTATACAGATGTACACTAATAGTACAGAGATGAGACAAATACCCCTATATTATACAGATGTACACTAATAGTACAGACATGAGACAAATACCCCCATGTTATACAGGTGTACTCTAATAGTACAGACATGAGAATATACAGGTGTACACTAATAGTACAGACATGCGACGAATACCCCCATTTTATACAGGTGTACACTAATAGTACAGACATGCGATGAATACCCCCATGTTATACAGGTGTAGACTAATAGTACA
Organism: Taudactylus pleione; assembly: GCA_031769625.1. Lineage (NCBI taxonomy): Eukaryota > Metazoa > Chordata > Amphibia > Anura > Myobatrachidae > Taudactylus > Taudactylus pleione. Next base: position 1,997,451 of record JAUIMM010000139.1, on the reverse strand, counting down.
TACATGAGACGAATACCCCCATGTTACACAGGTCTACCCTAATAGTACAGACATGAGATGAATACCCCCATGTTATACAGGTGTACACTAATAGTACAGACATAGGTATACCCCCATGTTATACAGGTGTACACTATTAATACTGACATGAGACTAATACCCCCATGTTATACAGGTGTACACTAAAAGTACAGACATGAGACGAATACCCCCATGCTATACAGGTGTACACTAAAAGTACAGACATGAGATGAATACCCCCATGTTATACAGGTGTACACTAATAGTACAGACATGAGATGAATACCCCCATGTTATACAGGTGTACACTAATAGTACAGACATGAGACAAATACCCCCATATTATACAGATGTACACTATTAATACAGACATGAGACGAATACCCCCATGTTATACAGGTATACACTAATAGTACATACATGAGACGAATACCCCCATGCTATACAGGTGTACACTAATAGTACATACATGAGACGAATACCCCCATGTTATACAGGTGTACACTAATAGTACATACATGAGACGAATACCCCCATGTTATACAGGTGTACACTAAAAGTACAGACATGAGACGAATACCCCCATGTTATACAGGTGTACACTAATAGTACAGACATGAGACGAATACCCCCATGTTATACAGGTGTACACTAATAGTACAGACATAGGTATACCCCCATGTTATACAGGTGTACACTATTAATACAGACATGAGACTAATACCCCCATGTTATACAGGTGTACACTAATAGTACAGACATGAGACAAATACCCCCATGTTATACAGATGTACACTAATAGTACAGACATGAGATGAATACCCCCATGTTATACAGGTGTACACTAATAGTACAGACATGAGATGAATACCCCCATGTTATACAGGTGTACACTAATAGTACAGACATGAGACAAATACCCCTATAGTATACAGATGTACACTAATAGTACAGACATGAGACAAATACCCCCATGTTATACAGATGTACACTAATAGTACAGACATGAGACAAATACCCCTATATTATACAGATGTACACTAATAGTACAGACATGAGACAAATACCCCCATGTTATACAGATGTACACTAATAGTACAGACATGAGACAAATACCCCCATATTATACAGATGTACACTATTAATACAGACATGAGACAAATACCCCCATGTTATACAGGTATACACTAATAGTACATACATGAGACGAATACCCCCATGCTATACAGGTGTACACTAATAGTACAGACATGAGATGAATACCCCCATGTTATACAGGTGTACACTAATAGTACATACATGAGACGAATACCCCCATGTTTTACAGGTGTACACTAATAGTACAGACATGAGACAAATGCCCCCATGTTATACAGATGTACACTAATAGTACAGACATGAGACAAATACCCCCATATTATACAGATGTACACTATTAATACAGACATGAGACGAATACCCCCATGTTATACAGGTATACACTAATAGTACATACATGAGACGAATACCCCCATGCTATACAGGTGTACACTAATAGTACATACATGAGACGAATACCCCCATGTTATACAGGTGTACACTAATAGTACATACATGAGACGAATACCCCCATGTTATACAGGTGTACACTAATAGTACAGACATGAGACAAATACCCCCATGTTATACAGGTGTACACTAATAGTACAGACATGAGACAAATACCCCCATGCTATACAGGTGTACACTCTCTAATAGTACAGACATGAGACAAATACCCCCATGCTATACAGGTGTACACTAAAAGTACAGACATGAGAATATACAGGTGTATACTAATAGTACATACATGAGACGAATACCCCCATGTTATACAGGTGTACACTAATAGTACATACATGAGACGAATACCCCCATGTTATACAGGTGTACACTAATAGTACAGACATGAGACAAATACCCCCATGTTATACAGGTGTACACTAATAGTACAGACATGAGACAAATACCCCCATGCTATACAGGTGTACACTCTCTAATAGTACAGACATGAGACAAATACCCCCATGCTATACAGGTGTACACTAAAAGTACAGACATGAGAATATACTGGTGTACACTAATAGTACAGACATGCGACGAATACCCCCATTTTATACAGGTGTACACTAATAGTACAGACATGCGACGAATACCCCCATGTTATACAGGTGTAGACTAATAGTACATACATGAGACGAATACCCCCATGTTACACAGGTCTACCCTAATAGTACAGACATGAGATGAATACCCCCATGTTATACATGTGTACACTAATAGTACAGACATGAGACGAATACCCCCATGTTATACAGGTGTACTCTAATAGTACAGACATGAGAATATACAGGTGTACACTAATAGTACAGACATGCGACGAATACCCCCATTTTATACAGGTGTACACTAATAGTACAGACATGCGACGAATACCCCCATGTTATACAGGTGTAGACTAATAGTACATACATGAGACGAATACCCCCATGTTACACAGGTCTACCCTAATAGTACAGACATGAGATGAATACCCCCATGTTATACAGGTGTACACTAATAGTACAGACATGAGACAAATACCCCCATGTTATACAGATGTACACTAATAGTACAGACATGAGACAAATACCCCCATGCTATACAGGTGTACACTCTCTAATAGTACAGACATGAGACAAATACCCCCATGCTATACAGGTGTACACTAAAAGTACAGACATGAGATGAATACCCCCATGTTATACAGGTGTACACTAATAGTACAGACATGAGACAAATACCCCTATATTATACAGATGTACACTAATAGTACAGACATGAGACAAATACCCCCATGTTATACAGGTGTACTCTAATAGTACAGACATGAGAATATACAGGTGTACACTAATAGTACAGACATGCGACGAATACCCCCATTTTATACAGGTGTACACTAATAGTACAGACATGCGACGAATACCCCCATGTTATACAGGTGTAGACTAATAGTACATACATGAGACGAATACCCCCATGTTACACAGGTCTACCCTAATAGTACAGACATGAGATGAATACCCCCATGTTATACAGGTGTACACTAATAGTACAGACATAGGTATACCCCCATGTTATACAGGTGTACACTATTAATACTGACATGAGACTAATACCCCCATGTTATACAGGTGTACACTAAAAGTACAGACATGAGACGAATACCCCCATGCTATACAGGTGTACACTAAAAGTACAGACATGAGATGAATACCCCCATGTTATACAGGTGTACACTAATAGTACAGACATGAGATGAATACCCCCATGTTATACAGGTGTACACTAATAGTACAGACATGAGATGAATACCCCCATGTTATACAGGTGTACACTAATAGTACAGACATGAGACAAATACCCCTATAGTATACAGATGTACACTAATAGTACAGACATGAGACAAATACCCCTATATTATACAGATGTACACTAATAGTACAGACATGAGACGAATACCCCCATGTTATACAGATGTACACTAATAGTACAGACATGAGACGAATACCCCCATGTTATACAGGTAGACACTAATAGTACATACATGAGACGAATACCCCCATGCTATACAGGTGTACACTAATAGTACATACATGAGACGAATACCCCCATGTTATACAGGTGTACACTAATAGTACAGACATGAGACGAATACCCCCATGTTATACAGGTGTACACTAAAAGTACAGACATGAGACGAATACCCCCATGTTATACAGGTGTACACTAATAGTACAGACATGAGATGAATACCCCCATGTTATACAGGTGTACACTAATAGTACAGACATAGGTATACCCCCATGTTATACAGGTGTACACTATTAATACTGACATGAGACTAATACCCCCATGTTATACAGGTGTACACTAATAGTACATACATGAGATGAATACCCCCATGCTATACAGGTGTACACTAAAAGTACAGACATGAGATGAATACCCCCATGTTATACAGGTGTACACTAATAGTACAGACATAGGTATACCCCCATGTTATACAGGTGTACACTATTAATACAGACATGAGACTAATACCCCCATGTTATACAGGTGTACACTAATAGTACAGACATGAGACAAATACCCCCATGTTATACAGGTGTACACTAATAGTACAGACATGAGATGAATACCCCCATGTTATACAGGTGTACACTAATAGTACAGACATGAGATGAATACCCCCATGTTATACAGGTGTACACTAATAGTACAGACATGAGACAAATACCCCTATAGTATACAGATGTACACTAATAGTACAGACATGAGACAAATACCCCCATGTTATACAGATGTACACTAATAGTACAGACATGAGACAAATACCCCTATATTATACAGATGTACACTAATAGTACAGACATGAGACAAATACCCCCATGTTATACAGATGTACACTAATAGTACAGACATGAGACAAATACCCCCATATTATACAGATGTACACTATTAATACAGACATGAGACAAATACCCCCATGTTATACAGGTATACACTAATAGTACATACATGAGACGAATACCCCCATGCTATACAGGTGTACACTAATAGTACATACATGAGACGAATACCCCCATGTTATACAGGTGTATACTAATAGTACATACATGAGACGAATACCCCCATGTTATACAGGTGTACACTAATAGTACAGACATGAGACAAATGCCCCCATGTTATACAGATGTACACTAATAGTACAGACATGAGACAAATACCCCCATATTATACAGATGTACACTATTAATACAGACATGAGACGAATACCCCCATGTTATACAGGTATACACTAATAGTACATACATGAGACGAATACCCCCATGCTATACAGGTGTACACTAATAGTACATACATGAGACGAATACCCCCATGTTATACAGGTGTACACTAATAGTACAGACATGAGACAAATACCCCCATGTTATACAGGTGTACACTAATAGTACAGACATGAGACAAATACCCCCATGCTATACAGGTGTACACTCTCTAATAGTACAGACATGAGACAAATACCCCCATGCTATACAGGTGTACACTAAAAGTACAGACATGAGATGAATACCCCCATGTTATACAGGTGTACACTAATAGTACAGACATGAGATGAATACCCCCCTTGTTATACAGGTGTACACTAATAGTACAGACATGAGACGAATACCCCCATGTTATACAGGTGTACACTAATAGTCCAGACATGAGACGAATACCCCCATGTTATACAGGTGTACACTAATAGTACAGACATGAGATGAATACCCCCATGTTATACAGGTGTACACTAATAGTACAGACATAGGTATACCCCCATGTTATACAGGTGTACACTATTAATACAGACATGAGACTAATACCCCATGTTATACAGGTGTACACTAATAGTACAGACATGCGACGAATACCCCCATGTTATACAGGTGTACACTAATAGTACAGACATGAGACAAATACCCCCATGTTATACAGGTGTACACTAATAGTACAGACATGAGACAAATACCCCCATGTTATACAGGTGTACACTAGGGGCCTGATTCAGAGATGGACGCTAATGCGATTTCCACGCAGATCGAGCGATTGTTTTCCATTGCGCATGCGTACTTCAGAATCCATCGTAGAGTGAGTGACCGGTTGTCAGCGTTTGGGGGGTGGTGACGGGGGTGGTCTGTCCGTTTGAATGCTGTTACATGGGCGTGTGTAAATTAGCCACTGCGAGTGCATGCGCAGTTCTGCCTATCAGAACAGCTCCCAAGGCTGCAGCAGGTCTTACCTGCCGCAAGGGCAAGATGGCAGCCGATGTGCATCGATGTTACCAATATTTACGGAGGTATGCATCGTCGTGCTCAGGTAAGAAGGCAGCAGCAGAGTCTTTATGCTCGGGTGATCTATGCAAACAGTGGCATATTTTCCCAGCTGCAATCGCATTAGTGTCCATCTCTGAATCGAGCCCTAGAAGTACAGACGTGAGAGGAAGACGTGGTACGCGTGTACACTTGGAGACGTGGTACGCGTGTACACTAGGAGACGTGGTACGTGTGTACACTAGAAGACATGGTACGCGTGTACACTAGGAGAGGGATGCAGCCAGGAAGCGGTCGAAATTCCGACCGCCGGCTTCCCGACTGTCTAATCCTGTCAGGGGCCTAATGACAGGCGTCGAGATCCCGATGGCTGTCATTTTACCTACCGATTGAAGGTAAGGCGGGCACAGACAGCCGACATTTTAGGTTATGGGCTCCCGGGGGGGTGACTTAAGGTTAGGCTAAGGGAAGGGAGGTTAGGGTTATGCACCCCAGGGGGAGGTTATGGTTAGGCACCCCCCGGGAGACTTAGGTTTAGGCTGCGGGGAAGGGGGGTTAGGTTTAGGCACTTACAGGGAGGGTTAGGGTTAGGCACCCCTAAGGGAGGGTTGGGGGGGTTAGGTTAGCAAATAGAGAAAATACTCACCTGTCGGGACCTTCGCTGACGGTGTTCCAGCGTTGGGATTCGAACCGATGGTATTTCATACCGATCCCCTAGGAGACATGGTTAAAATCTCAACATGTTCCTAATGTTGCCATTCAGAACTTGTGAGTGTAGTGTGCTCCCCTGTGTGCATACTACAATCACTCAATGAGAACTGTCACGATTGGTGTCTGAGAGTTACCTTACTCAGGTGTTGAACTGGATTCAACGGAGACCGGCTTGACTGGAACCATGGATGATGTAAATAGCTCTGTTTGCATAAGAATTGTATGGCAGTGAGAACTGCCTTTGATGGTAAATGACAGGAACAGAAAACTTGTAACGCTGGAGTGGAACCAGTGGAGAACCTGGAGGAACTGGACTGGGACCGGCAGGAAGGTTTGCTGAGCTGGATGGGGTACTAGTAGGTAGACTTGGTGCGGCTGGGAAGCCATATGGAGAATAGTGGTAGCACGGGAGCTACTTGGTGCGGCTGGGAAGTGGTATGGAGAATGGTGGTAGCACGGGAGCTACTTGGTGCGGCTGGGAAGCCGTAAGGAGAATGGTGGTAAAACGGAGCTACCTGGTGCAGCTAGGAAGCCGTATGGAGAATGTTGGTAGCACGGGAGCTACTTGGTGCGGCTGGGAAGCCGTATGGAGAATGATAGTAGCACGGGAGCTACTTGGTGCGGCTGGGAAGCCATATGGAGAATGATGGTAGCACGGGAGCTACTTGGTGCGGCTGTGAAGCCATAAGGAGAATGGTGGTAGCACGGGAGCTACTTGGTGCGGCTGGGAAACCGTATGGAGAATGATACACTGGAAGGTAGAGAATACTCTGGAAGCACAGTGAGGAGGCTCTTTAGACAATGAAAGGACTTGCTGATTGGACCCTCCTGGTGAATGGAGGACGGCTGGATTATCACCGGTTAAGACCGGCAGGTAACTGGACTCCACGTAATTGGAGGATGGCTGGTTCACTGGTGTGAACCAGTAGGATTTCCAAATGCACCAGGTATAGCAAGTAGCAGGATTGCTGATTGAACTGGTCTGGGAACCAATGGAATTTTTGGATGCGCCAGGAATAGCTATTAGCAAGATGCTTGAAAAACAGGTCTGGGAACCAGCAGGTTTTCTGGGTATGCCAGGTATTGCTGTTAGCAGGATTTCTGGGTATGCCAGGTATTGCTGTTAGCTGGATTTCTGGGTATGCCAGGTATTGCTGTTAGCAGGATGACTGGTCTGAGAACCAGCAGGTTTTCCAGATGCACCAGGGGTTACTGCCAGCAGGAGCCTGGGATACACTTGTACACCACGGGAAGTAACGAGATGTTCAGGCCCAGAATGCTATCAGAGGAGGATGTTTATACTCTGGGTTTGACTGGAATTTTATGGATACGGTCAGGTGGTCTGGCAGCAGCACTCTGGACCTCATTCAGAGTCGGTCGTTGCGGCCTCACGGTTGTACGCCACCGATGTTCGCTAAACTGCGCATGCGTACAGCTCGCAATGCGCGTGCGCAAACTAGCGGCTACGATCAGAAATTTCTCTCTCTTTGAACACAGCCAGGTCGGTAGTTTGAGTGACAGGATGAGGCGTTTGTGGGTGGTAACGGGAAGGTGCTTGAAAACGGGGGAGTGTAGATCCGAATGCAGGCGTGCCTAATTATGCGAACTGCGTTTTATGGGAGTGCATAATTAACAAATTAGTGTCATGGCACACGTGACATGGGAGGTTTTACACTGACTTGATCGTAGAGCTTAAGAGAGGGTATGGTCAACCTTTAGCTCTACGACCAGTTCCGATATTTTCCAATGCTCGCGATTAATCCTTATATGGCCGGAGATGACACGTAATGCGTACGAGATGGGGGCGTTTTTTTTGCGATCCGACCGCATCCTCCCCTTGGTCGGCCAGCTAACGATCCGACCTTAGGGACGCAACATGCGTGTGCATCATTTGCATATCCGTCCCCTTTTCCAGTACGACCGTGCGGCCGCAACGACCGACTCTGAATGAAGTCCTCTGAGTGGTGGAAGGCACAACATGCAGAGGGAGCAATCATATCTGCAGTACTGAGAGGACCCAGGTGAATAATCAATGTGGAAAGGAGAGCACAGTCCAAATGCACACACAGATCCACGGAGCAGCTGGCAGAGGTAAAGGCCCCCATACATCAGCAATCGATTGTGACTATTCTGCAATTTGTAGATGATTGTATAAAAAATCTGCAATGTATGGGCTTCACAGATCGCAGATTGCAACCAAAAAGTTATTGGAATTGTTAAATCAGATTGTCCAACATGTTGGATTTCACAGATGGATTGGGGCTGTAGATTGCTAGTGTATGGAGATGATCAGATTTGCAGACCGTTACTAGTAAAATGATGGGCCTTTCGAGATTGGCAGATCTGTGCTTGCTGAAAATGATCTGCAAATCACTGAAAAAGATTTGTAATGTATGGGCGCAGATTGCTCGATTGGGAAATCCTAAAACCGGGCAACAAATCTTCAAATTGTTCAATTGTGGTTTTCAGATTGCTGATGTATGGGGCCTTAAGTCTCAAGGCAAAAGGTAAAAAACTAGCCAGGGTTGTGACAAGAACTTTCTATTAGAGCAGTGGTTCCTATTCTTTATACCCCTTTCACAAGATGAACCATAGTTAATTCATGTTTAGATTTACTCTAATGAATTAATAATAATTTAAATGATGGTTTCTGCTGCAATTGTCTTTTAAACAATATTATTAAACGTTATGTTTTAATTGTCATGTGAAAATACTATATAATAAGCAGAGCTGTAACTAGACTTTTCGGTGCCCTGTGCCAGAGATAGCATTGGTGCCCCCCCACCCCCCAATTTTTAAAATAGGGACATAAAGCATCCGAAAAAGGGTCATGGCCTCATGGGGAAGGGCCAAGGAAGAGATAGGGGAGGCCAGGAGATGCTGGGGATAAAATAAGAGGAAGCTACAAGTGAGAATGATAATAAACAGAAAATTGCCAAGCCCAAACAGTGCCCCCCCTGCCCTGCGGTGCCCTGTGCCATGGCACAGGTCGCACTACCATAGTTACGGCCCTGAAAATAAGATATAAAAGCCCCCACAAATGAATCACTCTCTCTCTGCCATCTTGCAGAGAACCCTGCGTCTATCATTGATGTACTCTTGATTCCGGGGAGCACCACCAACACTTGTAATACTATCAATGTTACACTAAGATTCAAAAATCTGTCTTCTGTATTGTTGGTTTGTTACACAAGTCATTTTTATCACTTTTTCCTGTGCGGAGTTTCACTGTCTAAAAACCCCTTTCACATCGTAAACGTGGGTCGCACCCAGGATTTTGTACATAAGTCCAACCGGCTTACTGGGGGTCATTCAGACCCGCTCGCGAGCAAAGTTCGCTCGCAAGCAGGTCGATGTTGTGAGAATGCGCATGCGCACGACGGAGGGAGCTCCGTCGTGCGCATGCGCGAGACCCGGCGAGCGACGAGAAATACTCGTCGCTCGGGGTCTCGCACCAAAGGGGGCGTGCTGTCGATGGTGACTGACAGCACGCCCCCTTTGGTGGGCATGCCGGGGGCGTGGCGGCCAGACAGAGGCGTTCCCATGGGAACGCCTACCATCTGAGTCCGGCCCCACTGACATCAGTAATGATGTCAGTGGGAGTGATTTTGGCTCTGATAGAGCCAAAATCACTCCTGGGCTTGCGGCAGCGAGACCCTACCGCATGGTCTCATCGCAAGCCCGATGGTCGCGATGGTCTTTGACCATCGTGACCATCATCATGGACGCTCGCATAAGCTGTGGGTGGTAACCCACAGCTATGCGAGCGTCCAAAAGGCCGCTCCACATTTAAATAGGACGGCCCTGATTCAGAGCGAGCGCTCTGGTCAGAGCGTTCAGCTCTGAATCAGGCCCACTGACCGGTCGATGACGTCACCTCCATCATGTGCTTAGCCGGCACTTGGAGATGAGATCATCTCCAAGTGCCGGCTCTTCCTATGGTGTGAATGGGTCTCGGGTCACATCGACCCGAGTTACCCGTTCACACTGCACCGCGAGCCGGGTTGGAATGCCTGGTCGCCCGACATGGGTTATCTCAACTGGGCCCTTTCACACTGCACAATATCCCAGGTTGCTTCTGGTCGGCGTGAAATAACCCGGGATATTGCTGGCAGTGTAAAAGGGGCATAATTCACAAAAGTCAATTTGTAGAATATTGTCCGAAAAGTCTCGTTTTCAAAGCGATTTCCACAAATTTACAGTATCTGTCGGATGTACCTAGGGGTGGACCACAAAAGATATCCAGTCCCAGGCACACCAGCTGGCACTCACCACCTTCTCGGTGGCCTCCCAGCGTAGTCCTGTTAAATAATTTGAGATACTGAGGCTTATATTATTCAAGATTCCATCACTAGTATCAGAGGAGGTGGTGGTGAGGCTGTTTATTATATGCCACCATGGACTGATGAATGGGCACCCCTGTACTGTTGGTGCTATCTCTGTGTTGAACCATTCCCCTCCTCTCACAGCCAGTGCATGCAGACTAATAGCATCTATGTGCTGATGTTCCCAGTATTGTACAGAGCAGCTAAGAATATCCTACACTATCAGATGTCTGTGTGTATATTGTATGGATATTTATCATCTGCAACTTACTCTATCTACCCCACTGATCACAAGCTGCCCAACAGGATTGTATGGTAGCGGTTGGGTATGAAATCCTGGCGGCTGCATACCCGCCGGTTCTTATCCCGACGCCGCAAGTCCAAAGAAGCACGATGCCGGCAGGGGCAGTATGTAGCCTAACCCTACCCCTCTCCCATCCCCTAACCCTCTCTTAGTGGTGCCTAGCCCTAAGCTCCCATGCGGCACCCATTCAGTGCAGGAAGAGGGCTGGGGGCATCCCAGCTACTGACATATTGCTGGCCTGGTCCCTACCTGACGTTAACGGGAGGCGTGCCATTCGGGCACGCCCCCAAATAACGTCATTTAGGGTCGTGGTCTGTTGTATTTAGGTCACGTCCCCACTTTCAGTCGCGCGTTGCTTTGCCACTCTTGGGTAAGGGGGCGACGAGTTGCAGTCCTGCACAGGGCGCGACTCCCCCTGGAGCCGGCCCTGATGTCATTGTTTAGCTGAACTCCACCAAACGTGGACCCTTAGAGCACAGACAGTAAGCCCCCCTGTCCCTTTTCCATTCACCATCAAATATTGGCTCAGAAAAAGTCACCAGAATATAGATGTCCTGATTTAGCGCTCATGAGGGCTAAATCAGGAGACAGATGAGAAGAGAGGCCTGAGTATGTAGCCCATGATGCCTGTGTCATCAGGGCCAGATTTACAATGGGGCGGATGGTGCTACAGTGTCAGGCCTCCACATAAAAATAGACCCATAACAGCATGATGGTGACCAGCCGTCTAGCTGTCCACACAACCGGCCATAATCATATGTAATACATTGTTTTACTAGTTTTATGTTTAGGGTAAAAATTGGGGCTAACAGTGTAGGGAGTGTACATGCTCACATGGCTCTGGCCACACTCCTACAGCACTGATCACATCCCCACAGCACTGATCACACCCGCACAGCACTGATCACACCCTCACAGCACTGATCACACCCCCACAGCACTGATCACACCCCCACAGCACTGATCACACCCCCACAGCACTGATCACACCCGCACAGCACTGATCACACCCTCACAGCACTGATCACACCCCCACAGCACTGATCACACCCCCACAGCACTGATCACACCCTCACAGCACTGATTACACCCGCACAGCACTGGCCACATCCTCACAGCACTGGCCACACCCCCACAGCACTGGCCACACTCCCACAGCACTGATCACACCCCCAGAGCACTGATCACACCCCCACAGCACTGATCACACCCCCACAGCACTGATCACACCCGCAGAGCACTGATTACACCCGCAGAGCACTGGCCACACCCGCAGAGCACTGGCCACACCCGCACAGCACTGATCACTCCCCCACAGCACTGGCCACACCCCCACAGCACTGATCACACCCGCACAGCACTGATCACTCCCCCACAGCACTGGTCACACCCCCACAGCACTGATCACACCCCCACAGCACTGATCATACCCCCACAGCACTGGTCACACCCACACAGCACTGGTCACACGCCCACAGCACTGGCCACACCCCCACAGCACTGATCATACCCCCACAGCACTGGCCACACCCGCACAGGACTGATCATACCCTCACAGCACTGATTACACCCGCAGAGCACTGGCCACACCCCCACAGCACGGATCACACCCTCACAGCACGGATCACACCCCCACAGCACTGATCACACCCCCACAGCACTGGCCACACCCACACAGCACTGGCCACACCCGCACAGCACTGGTCACACCCCCACAGCACTGGTCATACCCCCATAGCACTGGCCACACCCCCACAGCACTGATCACACCCCCACAGCACTGATCATACCCCCACAGCACTGGCCACACCCGCACAGCACTGATCATACCCCCACAGCACTGATTACACCCGCAGAGCACTGGCCACACCCCACAGCACTGATCACACCCCCACAGCACTGGTCACACCCCCACAGCACGGATCACACCCGCAGAGCACTGGTCACACTCTCACAGCACTGATCACACCCCCACAGCACTGATCACACCCCCACAGCACTGGTCACACCCCCACAGCACTGGCCACACCCGCACAGCACTGGTCACACCCCCACAGCACTGGTCACACCCCCACAGCACTGGCCACACCCCCACAACACTGATCATACCCCCACAGCACTGGTCACTCCCCCACAGCACTGGTCACACCCCCACAGCACTGATCATACCCCCACAGCACTGGTCACATCCCCACAGCACTGGTCACATCCCCACAGCACTGGTCACAGCTCCTCACCTTCTCAGTATAGGCCCCTGAACATTTTCAGCCCAGGGCGGCCCATGTGGCCCTTAATCGGCCCTGTGTATGCAAGAAATCACTAGATACGGCCATATTCAAACCTACATGTGACTCAGAATCAGGTCCAGCATCCGCTGCAGTGGCTCTAGAAGTTCCAGCATGCATAGGTGTGCAAGTGCAGATGTTACTGCGTTGGTGCACTGAGGACGGTTAGCCCAACATTGTGCTTTGCTGTGGCAAGTCTTGCCAGGTTCACCAGGCTCTTTGCAAAGGTGGGATCTCATTAGTGGTCATCATGGCGAATAGGAAAGGAATCACGAGAGAGGGACTGCCACTATTTAGGTACAGGGGGTGTGTCATTTATTGAAGACTTTTTAAACAGTGTATTTATCATATAATTAAGATATAACTGTTTGCTTTTACTCAAATTTTGCACAACAGACGACATTTATTTCATTGTTGGAATAATCGACCCAAGATAATAACACTGTAGCTGTTATCTCTGAACTTTTTTTCTAGCAGTATCGATGGTTTGACACTTTGGACTGTCCTGTAAGGGGTAGATAGTTGCACTATTACTAATTAGCTAATGGAGTTGTATATAGGGCCTGATTCAGCAAGGATTGCAGTTGCTAATACGCACGCAATCGGCCGATTGAATGTGTGTGCGCCACAGTGCGCGTGCGCGAACTAGCTATTGCGATCGGGACTGCGATCGCAGACTCTACGCAGACCCCTTGCAGAGTGTGCCAGTGTGTCTGAACGCTGTTGCAGTGGCGTGCATAAATTATCCACTGCGATCCTGTACGCAGTGTGAGGTCTCATAGCATGCAGTCAAGTTAGCAATCTCTCAGTGAGGTCACGCACACTTGCGAGAGGCTGCGATGGTACTCGATTGTACCGATGGTTTCGCATTTCAGCTAAACATTACGGATGTGTGTAAGGTAAAGTGGGCATCCTCATGTTGTGCTGAGTTTGCATTGCGATGGCAATGGATTAGCTTGAACTGCGTGCGTACACAATATTGCCATCCTGTGAGTCACTGACAGTTGTAAGACCTGACAATTGTGCTGCTCACTGTTAGTGATGCCTCGGACTTGCGCACACAGGGGCTTATGCGGAATCAGGCGCAACCACGTGGAAATGCAAAGTTGCAAGTAGAGCAAGATGGCTGTGGGTTTGCACCCAGAAGCTTATGTGCCAGGGTGACGCAGGGCATACGTCACGTGTCCCTACACCCGTGGGTTTAACCATTTATTTCACTTGCGAAATAGCAATCAGCATCGCGTGTGAGTCAGAATCAGGACGCAAAACTATAAACATGCATCTGCCCTCGACTAGCTGCTAGTAATACTGTAATCACAGACATAAATGCATCACTGCCATGGGGTGTGATATGTATTACCGCCGGCCGCAATCCCGACAGCGGCTGGCCGACAGAGGAGGAAATCCCGATCGTCCCATTTTTGCCCATAACCCTAACCCTCCTTTAGGGTGCCTAACCCTAACCCCCCCCCTGTGCCTAACCCCCCCTCTAAGTGCCTAAACCTAACCCCCCCTTCCCCGCCGCCTAAACCTAAGTACCCCGGGGGGGTGCCTAACCCTAACCCCCCCCTTCCCCAGCCTAAACCTAACCTCCCGGGGGGGTGCCTAAACCTAAGTCCACCCCGGGAGCCCTAAACCTAATCCACCCCCCCGCGGCTGACCGCTGCGGCACCCGGAATCCGCTCAATCAGGATGCCGGGCGCCGGTCTCCCGACGTCGATCAAATGACAGGCGTCTAGATTTAGATGACTGTCATTCGTCCCTAGTCGGGATTACAGTGTCTGGAAGCCGGCGGTCGGCATTTAGACCGTCGGCTTCCGGACTACATCCCCTGCCATGTACTATATGTCTTTCTCCGTTACTGCACTAAGCATTCGTTAGCACGCCCCCAGCGTATATATCTCCGAATAAGGCGCTATGTCAATAAAACAGAAAGAAACCTTAAAGAGCCCTAATTGTTTGTTTGTTTTTTTACTTTAGCCAATAAACCTAAGTGCCAAGTACTGTCCATTTACTATAGCAACAAAACAATGATAAGAGCGCTCTATCATAGAGTCACGTAATAGGAGAGAATTCCTTCCTCTCACTAATGCTGTTTAGTCCAATCCACAAAGGGCCTGATTCAGACCCACTCACGAGCGGCTGTCCGCTCGCAAGTGGGTCGATGGTCTGCACTGAGCATGCGCACAACGGAGGGAGCTCCGTCGTGCGCATGCGCCAGACGCGACGAGCGAAGGACTTTCCTTCGCTCGTTGTGTCTGATCAAAGGGGGCATGCTGTCGATGTTGATGTTTGGTGGGCGTGCCGGGGGCGTGCCTCCCTGACGGGGGCGTTCCCAAGGGAACGCCTACCGTCAGAAGCCGGCCCACTGACATCACTAGTGATGTCAGTGGGAGTGATTTTGGCTCTGATAGAGCCAAAATCACTCCGGGCCTTGCGGTTGAAAACCTCAACCGCAGGCTCCGGCTCGCAGTGGCGATGGTCGCGATGGTCAAGACCATCGCGGCCATCAAACTGCACGCTCGTATAGGCTGTGGGTGGTGACCCACAGCTATACGAGCGTCCAGGAGGACGCTCCATAATTATGGAGGGCGGCCCTCATTCAGAGCGTGCGCTCTGCTCAGAGCGTACGGCTCTGAATGAGGGCCAAAGTTCATATGTTTCTTATAGTGGTAATGTTCATATGGGTATTATAACTCGTCCTGGTTCCTTCAAATACGTAACGTTTCAACACCACAAGTCCCCAAATGTTTGCTGTCCCTCGAATGGGAGTCATAAAAAACATAAGGGGAACTACAATATAGTGTAAAACAGTATAAGCTTATTCACATAAAATCACAGGTAAAAAATGGCTGCATACCATATAGGACCTTTAGGAAATGCACAGCTTAAACCATATAGGGGTGTTTTTCAATAGCTCCCCCTATAGAGCTGTACCTCCTTTGTCTTAGGGTCCAGATGGCAGCGCCTACATAATGATATACCATTTACATACCCTCCAACTATACCGTTTTCTAATGGTCTGTACCGGCAAACGGAGCTGTACCGTATTGTACCGGTTTGGTACACTCACCAGATTTGTTAAGCAGTGCTGTTGTTACACAGGACTCCCGCAGCGCTGCTGAGTGATAGCTGACCTCCGTGCTTCTCTGCCCTGACCGCCAGCGCCGGTATACAGAACATGCATGCAGTATATTAAAGCAAGCCAAACTAGCCAGCGCCCGATGCCTCCAGCCCCCATGGACACGCCCCTTTACCGATGACCATGCCCCTTTATCTGCAGTCACGCCCCCCCATGTACCGGGTTCTTACTGGGAAATGTTGAAGGGTCTGCATTTAATGTTATTAAACAACAGCACTGGGAGGGCGTATTCAGTGAATGGGCGCAGGCCCGGGCGTGATTAGACCAGTTTGCCAGTATTTCTAAAGCAGCAATAATTTAAAAGGCAACAGGAGGTTGGTTTGGATGCTCGGCGGAATCGCGTCCGTGGCTGCAATGCTGCTATGTCTCCATTCACGCGTATTCAGGTTCCCTGCAAATGCTGTAAAAGCACCTTCAAACTGGGGGGGAGTCGCAATCATGTGATCCCTGTGGTTCTGCCGTTTGGAGAGAGAGGGTTAATTTGTACAAACAGTAACTGGAGTTTCCTCTTTAACTTTAATTTTTTAGAGGTAACATTGATTATAATATATATTATGGTGTCTCTTTAAAAATAATTAAATGGAAAAAAAATGTTTACTCTCAGCAGAAGCCTCTTCCTTCCTTCCCATTGTCACTTATTACATGAGTCATGGTGGCAGATAAGAGATACAATAGGATGTGTTTATCTGCTTGCCAGCAGCCGTACTGGAGTGCGCGTCTCCTCTACCATCTAAAGCTGGGTACACACGCGTCGGCGCAGGACCCGCGTGCAGAGACAGGTGATGGTCGTTCAGTGTGTATGAACGACCATCATCTGCAGATATATCTGTTCAGTGTGTACCCAGCTTATTACAACCTGAGGCTAATACACCTTTCTTCAGGGGAGATGTATGGAAAGTGATAAAGTGGGGAGAGATAAAGTACAGACCAATCAGCTCCTGTAATTTTTTTAAACACTGGGCCTTATTTATTAACAAGTCTTATCATTCACAACGAGTGATAAAACTGGCTGCGTATGATAAATGGTGCTTCGGCCAATCAGCTCCCAACTGTCAACTGTTTGAAAAATGACAGTTAGGAGCTGATTCAACTGGTACTTTATTTCTCTCCACTTTATCGCTCACCAAGGCTTAGTACATCTCCCCCTTTATTTTAGAATAGAGCATTGGATGGATTGATAGCATGGGTTGGGTATGATATCCCGGCGGCTGAATAACCGGTGGATGAAATAACGACGCCGGAAGCCTGATCATGAGAGATCCCGACAGGGGCACGTAAGTACACTAATCCTACCCCTCTCCCTCCCTAGGTGGTACCGAACCGTAACCTCCCCGAGGGGGTGCCTAACCCCCCCTCTATGCACCCTAAATCTAACCCCCCGGTGGTGCCTATCCCCCCCTCTCCGCAGCCTAACCCTTGAATCAGGCCCTAATGCCGCCAGGTGTGCCCTGTTGCTATAGAGCTTTATAGAATAAGAGATATTTCTGCCTTGCAACAGTATAGGGGTCCCATGATTATGGTATATGGACAACCTTAAGCTGTTTACAGGACCCCAATGGCTGGAGCTCTATGATGCAGGGGGCGGGATATATTGATGTTAAAAATGCGGTAAAACCTCCAAAAACTGACGTTTTCGGAGGTTTACTGCAATACGTATTGCTCTTAATATGCAGGCCCGGCGACAGGGGGAGACTAGGGGCACAGCCGTTCCGGGCCCCGAGATTCTAGGGGCCCTGGAGGGACCCAAAGACAAACAAGTGTAACTGACGGCCGCTGCTGCTATGCAGGGTGTACTGCAGGCAGCCTGCATCACTTACGGAACGTCTGGCGGTGCTGTAATGAGTCAGACTGATTCATTACAGTACACTGCCTCGGGCTGCATGTTGCAAAGAAGGAGATTATCCGACCCCCCTCCCGGCTCCTCCCCTTACCTTCGCCTCTCTGATACTACTGCAGTTGCCGGGGGCCTGACGTCATACTGTAGTGACCGGCCCTGGCGGTCTGTATTCCTCTCGCCTCCCCTCCTCTTACCTTCGCCTCTCTCTCTTTCTCTCTCTCTCCCACCCCCTCTCCCTCCCTCCTACAGAAACCTCACTTACCCTCTGCCCCTATGCTTCTCCCTGTCACCTTTACTCTGTCACCCTGCTAGGAACCCGGGGATGGCGGGGGAGCCCTAAAAAAATGTGTGTACCAGGCCCCGTGATTTCTGTTGCCGGCCCTGGCCGTATGTATTACAAAGGTTCCACAAAGTAGTCCCTTAGTATTCTATGGGGCTGAGATGTGCCGGTATGCAGCAAGCTCCGGAAAGTGTAACTTTCCAGAGCTTATGCGCAATTGGAAACACCATGTATAAATGCCATTGCCTATAGAAGCCTATGGGATTTTTTCCAAAGAAAGCCCCCACTAAGTTTTCTCAGATCAGCAAGGTCAGTGTCAGGACTGGGGCATAAAGGGCCCACCAGGGGAATGCAGTGA
Source organism: Taudactylus pleione (assembly GCA_031769625.1). Taxonomy (NCBI): domain Eukaryota; kingdom Metazoa; phylum Chordata; class Amphibia; order Anura; family Myobatrachidae; genus Taudactylus; species Taudactylus pleione. The sequence goes on along the minus strand of JAUIMM010000139.1, from coordinate 1,978,315 downwards.
TAGGGGCCCATGCTTAAGGGGTGTGGTCATCCACCAGAGGGGGTGTGGCCAGACACCACAGTTGCTTGGCTAACCATTAGGCAAATATTGGTGTAGTTTATATAGAAGCAAACCAAGAACCAATGTTTATCAGTGGTCCTGCTCCACCAGGTAACTGATCCCCTGAGTAACAATGTGCAATTTAGTGCACAGTCTGGAACATGATCCCTAGAGGAGGGGGTGGGGGCCTTAGGCAGTAGGGCCCACCAGGGATTTCCCCTGTAGCCCTGTGGGCCAGTCCGACCCTGAGCAAGGTGCCCTTACTTACAATGACTGGGCCTCCTGCAGACCTCTGTAGTCATCTCTGGAGGATTTGATGCGGGGATAGAAATAATAACATCTCGTTTATTAGATAACATCACATTTAGTGGATGCTTCCAGTCAGGGGCCAGCTGGTCATATCTAGCCCTGCAGTCACTTTCCCCCTTTCTGTAGAACTCAGTAATTATTACAGAGCTCACCAGCAAAAGTGGCCAGCAACTGTACGCTGTAGGACCCTAATGGAGGTGGTACCAGAAGGGACCCTCACCAAAATACTAGGGGGTATATTACATACATCAACTAATTACAGTGGTAACTAACATTTTGTATTGCAGCGGTACAAGACGTTAGCACTGCAATTATTTGACGTGATCATTAATACATCTGCTTCAAATGTGGCTTTCTCCAGCGCACGGCAGACCATTGTGGTGCCCTGTGAATAAACAATATAATATTATTATTGTAGAATAATCATATATTCATTATGGGCCTGATTCACAGTTGGATATACGACAGGTTGAGCATTGTAAAATGCGGTTATTCGAACTGCACATGTGTGACAGGTGATACAAACAATATGGCTGCTGCTTCATTTTGTTGTACTGTTAATGTATATATTAGTGATTGTATTAATATTCTACTAATTTAGCTACACTGTTTTATACTAATATTCAACTATGTTAACCAAATATTTTACTCTTTTATTAGAAGGTGCTCTTTTATATGATTCTCAGAGGAGTGTGCTGTAGATATATATTTTGACTAATTGCATCTAAGATGGTGTGGTATTGTCTGCTTTTAGCAGGGAGCCGCCTTGAACATATAAATGTCAATGGGCCAGCTTGGATCGCAGTTGCTAATACGCACGCAATCGCACGATTGTTGCGCTGTGCGCATGAGTATGCATCGCAGTGTGCATGCACGAACTAGCTATTGTGATCGGGACTGCGATTGCAGGGGCTATGCAGACCCCTCGCAGAGTGATTGACAGGAAGCGCCGTTTGTGGGTGGTGATGGGGGGGTGGCCGTTGCAGGGACTGTGAATAAATTAGCCACTGCGAAGCCATACGCAGTGTGAGGTCTCTTAGCGTACGGGGTTGTTAGCAATTTCTGAGTAAGGTCAGGGCTTGTGCGAGTATGCGTGAGGCTGCGATGGTACTCGATTGTACTGATGGTTTCGCTATTCTGCTAAGCATTACGGATGTGTGTAAGGTAAAGTGTGAGTCCTTATGTTGTGCTGAGTTTGCATTGCGATCACAATAGATTAGCATGGTATCGCAGTTGAACTGCGTGCGTATGCAATATTGTGATCTGTAGTGAATCAGGCCCAATGTCAATTGTTATAATACTGTGCAAATAACCATATTTGAGGCAATGCTGCCCCCTGTTGTTAATATTTATTGTTTATGACCTTATAAGGCATATAGCATCCGGTTTTTGTTAAGAACCCTATAATTAGGTGTGAAATGTGGAAGTCTGGAGCATTAATTCTGGACTCCCAGACTGACTGCCAGTGTACCCATCCGGCCCTGTGTAGGGCGAGGCTCCCGGATGTTACTGTGCTGTATTTGAATATAATCAGGATTAATCGAAGCTAAGTACCAATAAATCATTTAATTAATTAACTTAAACTGTGTGTGTATTGTATCTTTCATATCACTGTTGCTGTACTCCTGAACCTTCCGTTCCACCGGAAACAACATGCTCAGGTCCACAAAAAAGGCAAATGCAAGATGTCAGTTTATAGACCGGGGAGACACTTACCTGACTGCATTACCTTCAGCAAGGTGAGTTCAGGTGAGTAGTGGTACCTTTAGTTCATAGTATCCGTATATATACACGTAGTAAAGTCGGCACTCTCAATAACTCTAAAACAACACCCTGGGTGCCCTCCAGGAAAAATCACTTATACCTCTTTTCCACTAAAAAACCGGGTCCGACCTGGGTTTTTGGACATGGTTCCAACCCAGGTCAGACCCCATTTACACTGCACCTTCGATCTGGGTTACTCCCAGGTCAGCCCTGTTCACACTGAACCCAGGTCTTCCCTGCTAAACCTGTGAGGTCATAAAAAGTGGGAGGTGACTGCTCCACAGCCACCAATCAGCTCATTTTAGGCATGACCCAGGTCGGATAACCTGGTTGGCGCCATTTACACTGCACCATTACCCGGGTCCATCCCTGGTAGCTACCTGGGTTGGATTGCCGGGTCACTTGACCCGGGTTATTTTCAGGGACCCTTTTACACTGAGCTGAGACCTGGGTAGACCCAGCAAAAACCCAGGTTTTTGCTCTGGTGTAAAAGGGGTAATAGTTTCACAGGTAGATGGCGGCACCCTCAGGCTTTCATTATCCAAGAACTGGTAATTTTCTTGGATAATGAAAGCCCGAGAGTGCCGCCATCTACCTGTGAAACTATATATATATATATATATATATATATATATATATAATATATATAAATAAATATATATATATATATATATTGCAATAAGAGCACTTGCGGGGTGTAATAATTATAATAAATGTTTCTTAAGGTCGCTGGTGATATAAGATTTGCTTATTAGTATACTGTTTAGTAGTAAATATTTAAGTATATTTCACTAACTAATGTTAGTTAGGGTTATACAATCTGTGACCTTGGTGTGTGTACAGAAATGTATTGTGTTCAGTTTGGAGGTGTTTATTATGAATGATCTAATAGCTGATTAGAAGTTCTCTGTTTATTGTGCTATTGTATCTCACTCTCTTACATAAACACGCTCTATTTAACTCATGTTATATAATCAAATATCAAGTTAGATAATCAGTTGTTCTTTTATGTAACAGGTTTGCTGCCTAGTATTATTCTGTTTATTCTTTATCCTGGATTGTATTTATTTGTGTGTGGTGTAATATTATATGATGTGACTATAAAACGGGTTCCGCAGTTTGCAGTTCTTAGACGGCACATGGGAAGTGGTCATTGTGACAGCTGCGCGGCTCCTGGGCGATTATTTCTACCTTTCATGATTTTATTCACCATAAATCTTATTATTTTTTTTTAATTTAAGCTGCTGTGATCTCATTTTCTTAAATTAACGGTACCTTGGGAACCTAATTAAGTACTGTTTCATTCACGGACTTCACTAAAAGACATTAGCCCAGTCTGCTCCAAGGTTTCAGATTTTACTTCGTCATCAGGGAAGAATAAAATACAACATAATCTGACCTTATAGGCACCCATAGATACCTGCTGCACGCCATCACCGGACTCCTTGCCAAGCATCAACTACCGCTTCAGGGATAGACTGGAAATGCGTCATCAAACATACTCGCGCCAATGCTGTGCCCATTGCTATTACATGTACAAAGTACATTGGCCTCCTAGTATTGCATGGCATTTTTCCTTCTCTGTGACATTTCCCGGCTTGGCTTGAAATAAACCCCTACTTTCCATATTTTTTCCCTTAAAATGTAAAAAGTAGTGCCAGCCGTGCCAAGCTCTTATGTACTCAGTCCTAAGGGGAACAGGCTCCCAAACACGATAGATGGAGACCTCACAGCTCCTTTGGCACCCAGCTTTGCCATTTCTGCCATACCATTCCCTATGCTGCCCATGTACTGCCAGCCAGTGACCACCTCACGGCAGATTCTTCTTCCCGCAAACATCTATCAAAAGAAACCCGGTCACTTTTCATCTTGGTCGTCTACCACTGACAACAGTATAAAGCACCTGTGCAGGGGCAGAATGGGAACATAAAGTGGGCGTGGAAACAATTCTCATAGTGACTTCATGTAGGTGAGAACAAATCAACTGTAGGTGGGAGTCAGACCCAACACAAAAGTAGGTGGGATTAGCAAATATTTAGCCCTGGTTACAATAAGTTAAGCGAAGCACTAGTTAGTGGAGCCAACAAGTAGGCCGAATCAGCACCACAGGGCATGGAGTACATGCATTTGATGAATAAGTCATTGTACACGTCACAGGCCTGTTTTTTACACTGAAGTCCTCGCAGTGCTTACGGAAGGGTAAGGCAACCACATGCGTTGCGTTCGCTACCGATGGTGCTCGATGTACCAATGTTTTAATACACTTCCTGGAGATGACGTGCGCTAGTGGACGTCTCAACATACGCTAATGGGTGTCTGCATACACAGAGCGATCGTTCGCACAGCCAAAAGTGGGTGTGCTTATGCCTTGGCGAGCGATCGCTTCCCATGTCGTCACTTTGACAAATTTGCATACGCTGGATGCAAGCGATCGCATCTAGCGAGCGGGTCTGAATCAGGGCCTCTGTCCAAATTGGGATGGCTTTGTCTCCACTGAGTTGGAAAGTATATGCCTTTCAATGCTGCTCTTCATTTAAAAATATGGTATGAGCGATGTTCAAAGGATATGGGGCATATGTATGAAGGTCTGGGAAGTGATAAAGTGGAGAATGATAAACGACCAACCAACCAGCTGCCAACTGTCATTTTTCAAACACAACAAGCATGGCAGTTGGAAGCTGATTGGTTGGTCGTTTATCACTCTGCACTCTATCACTTTCCAGAGCTTCATACGTCTGGTGTCACAAATCGTTGCTCGCAGCACCTGGATCTTACTTACCAGGTTAGATGGCGGCTGTCTCTGGGGTGCCCCCTTTGATGTGGGCTTCCTTCTTTGAGTGTTTGATGCCAGTGCCGCATTCTCTAAAGCAGGGATGGGGAACCTCAGGCCCGGGGGCCGTATGAAGCCCGCGGAATCATTTGGTCTGGGCCTCAGAGCTTTTTTCTGCCAGCCTCATCTGGCTAGCAGGGTGCCTAGAATGGCACCCTGTAACCAGAATCTATGCAGCAGTGCCGTCTGGAGTGTCCTTAGGAAGCTTCAGATGGTCACACCGCTGCCCTTACAGCTCCCCGGAGCATCCTCGAGATGCTCCGAGTATTGCTATAATCAGGGCCGCAACTAGGGGGGGGGCTAGAGGTGCACGTGCACCGGGTGCCAGAATGCAGGGGGTGAAAAAGGGCTGACTCGCGGTGGCTTGGGGGCTACAGATTCAGAAAATGGCCATCCAAAAATGGCCCCCGCCAAGGAGGAGACAGATGCTAGAGGTCCTTACTGGACTGGTGTCGGGTTAATATGTAAGTGGCACTTTAGTAATAGGCATTACAGTGTGTGGCATAATGTGTAATGGGCATTATGGTGTGTGGAATAATATAAGTCACTATACCAGAGACGTCTGAGTAGTGCACTGCCTTATGGAGGAGCAAGGACAAAATCCAGGTACGGGAAGGGAGGGGGCGCAAAATTACTGCCTTGCACCAGGTGACAGATATCCTAGATTCGGCCCTGCTGTAATCACCTGCGAATGTGGCCCCACCCCTGGTGATGTCACACGAAGGGGGCATGGCCTGCATCGGGCCCGCAAATAATGTTATATATATATAAAAATTGGCCCTCGGCAGAAAAAAGGTTCCCCACCTCTGCTCTAAAGTGAAGGGTGCGTAGCACTTCATTGAACGGTCATTTGAACACTGATGTCAGGGAGGCGGCACTCTTGAAATGAATTTCCCATGGAAGCTTCGCTCTGGTAGTCAGATGCAGGGGCCATGGGGCAGGATAGCTCATCTGCCCCTCCTTACAGCCGTGGAAGATAGGAACAAGAATCCTGAATATCTGCTCAAACATGGCAGGTGGTTTTAGGGAAGGGGAAAAGGATTGGGATGCTCCTGCAGGTCGGTGGTTGGATGGTTACTCCCTGGTGCTGCGTGATAAAGCTCCTTCGTCACAATACCGTGTCCCTTTCTCGTGCACACATTGCTGCAGACACACATTTGTCCCTTGCACATTATGGAAATGTACTCGTATATCTTAGGCTGAGAAAACGGACTTATGCTAAACTCTAAAAGAGGCCCGAAATGTTTAGTGGTGTCCGATAGGTTAATGTTTTCCCATACTGGGTTTCCCATTGGCTTTGGGTACATTAAATTGGAGCATCAGCGAGGAGAACCGTATGCACGCACTGCGCTAACCGCCTAATGAGCAGCATCTTTCAAGAAAATAAATGACTACTCTCCAATTAAGATATATTCATTGCCTGGGATGATAATGTGCTTGTTATTCCTCATTAAAAGAGGATCCACGTTGTTTCTTTGTGTGTAATTACCTTGCTTAACATGCAAAATTAATTTTATTAACCATTTTATTCGGGCGCTGCCAACCACATCAATCAGGAGCAACAGAATAATTGTCTAGCCGGTATTAGTGATATGAATGTGATTTCATCTACATGTAACTAAGGGGGGGGGTTTACTAAAGCTTGGAGAGAGATAAAGTGGATAGAGATAAAGTACCAACCAACCAGCTCCTAACTGTCATTTTTCAAACACAGCCTGTACCGTGGCAGTTAGGAGCTGTCTGGCTGGTACTTTATCTCTCACAATTTTATCTCTCACCAAGTTTTATTAAATCTCCCCTTAAGGGCTTGATTCAGAGGTGGACGCAAATGACATTGCAGCGGCCATCTCTCACAGATCGTAATTTGCGAAAATATGCTAATGACTCGCTCGCCGCCCAGGGCTTAAAGGCAACCACTGAGAGCATCTCACATCTGCCGCTTGCGCGTAAAACCGGACACATTGAACGCGGATCCGGTGGCCATCAGTCCTCTGAGTAAGTCTAAGCTACTGCAGACACAGCGTGTCTCCAGACATACAGGGGACTCTTCTGCTGCCAGCAAGGACGCAGCGGCTAAATTATAGATGCACTGAAAACAGGGTTTAAATGGTTCCGACATGCCTCCATATTTCCAACCACCCCCCGTTACCTTCCCCCAAACGCTGACTACCTGTCACTCACTTTGCGAGTGAATCCTCTGTGTGAGCATATTCAATCGCTGCGGGTGCGCAGTGCGACTTACACGTATATAATATGGGCATTGAGTCCATCTATGAATCAAAGATTCAAATATGTTTTCTCCCCCTGGGACAGCCAGTCCGGGCTGCGATTGGCAGAGAACGTGCTTCCAGTGGGCAGCCGCTCCTCTGCCCGACCAGGCTTCTAGGGGCTGCAGCCGTTGTGGTCCTAAGAATGCTTTGTTGCGCGCATGCGTGGCGGCACCGCCGCTTGTGCTCATGACCCAGTCCTAGCGCCTACCAGATCCATTCAGCAGGCCCTGGAACTTCTCCATTCACCAGTACAGTAAACAGGCGTCACTATGGGCCGCACTGGGTGACCCCATTCGTGGAGCTAACACCAAAATAGCAGAACTGCTCTGCTATTTTGGTATCACCCCTTGAATTGTGTCACCAAACCGTACTCTGCAGTGGTGATGGATGATGTGTGTATCCTCCACACTGTACTGGGAGAATCTGGGGGTTTCTCAGCAGCTCTCGGAGTGCTCTGCAAGCCCCCAGCGTGACAAGGACAGGGGCGTGACACTCTGTCACACCCCCACAATGGCACACATCAGGGAACTTGGCTTTGTTGGCACAAGGTCATGTCCGTTTTCATGGGTTGGTAAGTACCGCACCTGGTGTCACCTCACTCTGCAGTAAGAGCACGCTCAGTAACTGGCAGTACAGTAAGGGCATGCTCAGTCACTGGCAGTACAGTAAGGGCATGATCAGTCACTGGCAGTACAGTAAGGGCAGGCTCAGTCACTGGCAGTACAGTAAGGGCATGATCAGTCACTGGCATTACAGTAAGGGCAGGCTCAGTCACTGGCAGTACAGTAAGGGCACGCTCAGTCACTGGTAGTACAGTAAGGACAGGCTCAGTCACTGGCAGTACAGTAAGGGCATGATCAGTCACTGGCAGTACAGTAAGGGCAGGCTCAGTCACTGGCAGTACAGTAAGGGCATGCTCAGTCACCGGCAGTACAGTAAGGGCAGGCTCAGTCACTGGCAGTACAGTAAGGGCAGGCTCAGTCACTCCGGCAGTACAGTAAGGACATGCTCAGTCACCGGCAGTACAGTAAGGGCAGGCTCATTCACCAGCAGTACATTAAGGGCATGCTCAGTCACTGGCAGTACAGTAAGGGCGGGCTCAGTAACTGGCAGTACAGTAAAGGGAATGATCAGTCACCGGCAGTACATTAAGGGCATGCTCAGTAACTGGCAGTAGAGTAAGAACACGCTCAGTCACTGGCAGTACAGTAAGGCAATGATCAGTCACCGGCAGTACAGTAAGGGCATGCTCAGTCACCGGCAGTACAGTAAGGACGCGCTCAGTCACCGGCAGTACAGTAAGGGAATGATCAGTCACAGGCAGTACAGTAAGGTCATTCTCAGTCACCGGCAGTACAGTAAGGGCATGCTCAGTCAATGGCAGTACAGTAAGGGCATGCTCAGTCACTGGAAGTACAGTAAGGGCATGATCAGTCACTGGCAGTACAGTAAGGGCAGGCTCAGTCACTGGCAGTACAGTAAGGGTAGGCTCAGTCACTGGCAGTACAGTAAGGGCACGCTCAGTCACTGGCAGTACAGTAAGGGCATGCTCAGTCACTGGCAGTAGAGTAAGGGCATGATCAGTCACTGGCAGTACAGTAAGGGCAGGCTCAGTCACCGGCAGTACAGTAAGGGCATGATCAGTCACCGGCAGTACAGTAAGGACAGGCTCAGTCACCGGCAGTACAGTAAGGGCATGCTCAGTCACCGGCAGTACAGTAAGGGAATGATCAGTCACCGGCAGTACAGTAAGGTCATTCTCAGTCACCGGCAGTACAGTAAGGGCATGCTCAGTCAATGGCAGTACAGTAAGGGCATGCTCAGTCACTGGCAGTACAGTAAGGGCATGATCAGTCACTGGCAGTACAGTAAGGGCAGGCTCAGTCACTGGCAGTACAGTAAGGGTAGGCTCAGTCACTGGCAGTACAGTAAGGGCACGCTCAGTCACTGGCAGTACAGTAAGGGCACGCTCAGTCACTGGCAGTAGAGTAAGGGCATGATCAGTCAATGGCAGTACAGTAAGGGCATGCTCAGTCACTGGCAGTACAGTAAGGGCATGATCAGTCACTGGCAGTACAGTAAGGGCAGGCTCAGTCACTGACAGTACAGTAAGGGCATGCTCAGTCACCGGCAGTACAGTAAGGGCATGATCAGTCACCGGCAGTACAGTAAGGGCAGGCTCATTCGCCGGCAGTACATTAAGGGCATGCTCAGTCACTGGCAGTACAGTAAGGGCGGGCTCAGTCACTGGCAGTACAGTAAGGGCGGGCTCAGTCACCGACAGTACATTAAGGGCATGCTCAGTAACTGGCAGTAGAGTAAGAGCATCCTCAGTCACTGGTAGTACAGTAAGGGAATGATCAGTCACCGGCAGTACAGTAAGGGCAGGCTCAGTCACTGGCAGTACAGTAAGGACATGCTCTGTCACTGACAGTACAGTAAGGGAATGCTCAGTCACCGGGAGTACAGTAAGGGCATGTTCAGTAACTGGCAGTACAGTAAGTGAATGATCAGTCACCGGCAGTACAGTAAGGGCATTCTCAGTCACCGATAGTAGAATAAGAGCATCCTCAGTCACTGGCAGTACAGTAAGGGAATGATCAGTCACCGGCAGTACAGTAAGGGCATGCTCAGTCACCGGCAGTACAGTAAGAGCATGCTCAGTCACCGGCAGTACAGTAAGGGCATGCTCAGTCGCTGGCAGTACAGTAAGGGCATGCACAGTCGCCGGCAGTACAGTAAGGGCAGGCTCAGTCACTGGCAGTAGAGTAAGAGCACGCTCAGTCACTGGCAGTACAGTAAGGGCATGCTCAGTCACTGGCAGTACAGTAAGGGCATGCTCAGTCACTGACAGTACTTTAAGGGTATGCTCAGTCACTGGCAGTACAGTAAGGGCATGCTCAGTCACTGACAGTACTTTAAGGGTATGCTCAGTCACTGGCAGTACAGTAAGGGCATGCTCAGTAACTGGCAGCACAGTAAGGGCAGGCTCAGTAACTGGCAGTACAGTAAGGACATGCTCAGTCATTGGCAGTACAGTAAGGGCATGCTCAGTCATTGGCAGTACAGTAAGGACATGGTCAGTCACTGTCAGTACAGTAAGGGCAGGCTCAGTCACTGACAGTACAGTAAGGACACGCTCAGTCACCGGCAGTACAGTAAGGGAATGATCAGTCACCGGCAGTACAGTAAGGGCATGCTCAGTCACTGGCAGTACAGTAAGGGCAGGCTCAGTCACTGGCAGTACAGTAAGGACATGCTCAGTCACTGGCAGTACAGTAAGGGAATGATCAGTCACCGGCAGTACAGTAAGGGCATGCTCAGTCACTGGCAGTACAGGGCATGCTCAGTCACTGGCAGTACAGTAAGGACACGCTCAGTCACTGGCAGTACAGTAAGGGAATGATCAGTCACCGGCAGTACAGTAAGGGCATGCTCAGTCACTGGCAGTACAGTAAGGACACGCTCAGTCACTGGCAGTACAGTAAGGGCATTCTCAGTCACCGGCAGTAGAGTAAGAGCATCCTCAGTCACCGGCAGTAGAGTAAGGGCATGCTCAGTCACTGGCAATACAGTAAGGGCAGGCTCAGTAACTGGCAGTAGAGTAAGAGCATCCTCAGTCACCGGCAGTACAGTATGGACACGCTCAGTCACCGGCAGTACAGTAAGGGAATGATCAGTCACCGGCAGTACAGTAAGGGCATGCTCAATCACCGGCAGTACAGTAAGGGCATTCTCAGTCACCGGCAGTACAGTAAGGGCATGCTCAATCACCGGCAGTACAGAAAGGGCATGCTCAATCACCGGCAGTACAGTAAGGGCATGCTCAATCACCGGCAGTACAGAAAGGGCATGCTCAGTCACCGGCAGTACATTAAGGGCATGCTCAGTTATTATAGATGCACTGAAAACAGGGTTTAAATGGTTCCGACATGCCTCCATATTTCCAACCACCCCCCGTTACCTTCCCCCAAACGCTGACTACCTGTCACTCACTTTGCGAGTGAATCCTCTGTGTGAGCATATTCAATCGCTGCGGGTGCGCAGTGCGACTTACACGTATATAATATGGGCATTGAGTCCATCTATGAATCAAAGATTCAAATATGTTTTCTCCCCCTGGGACAGCCAGTCCGGGCTGCGATTGGCAGAGAACGTGCTTCCAGTGGGCAGCCGCTCCTCTGCCCGACCAGGCTTCTAGGGGCTGCAGCCGTTGTGGTCCTAAGAATGCTTTGTTGCGCGCATGCGTGGCGGCACCGCCGCTTGTGCTCATGACCCAGTCCTAGCGCCTACCAGATCCATTCAGCAGGCCCTGGAACTTCTCCATTCACCAGTACAGTAAACAGGCGTCACTATGGGCCGCACTGGGTGACCCCATTCATGGAGCTAACACCAAAATAGCAGAACTGCTCTGCTATTTTGGTATCACCCCTTGAATTGTGTCACCAAACCGTACTCTGCAGTGGTGATGGATGATGTGTGTATCCTCCACACTGTACTGGGAGAATCTGGGGGTTTCTCAGCAGCTCTCGGAGTGCTCTGCAAGCCCCCAGCGTGACAAGGACAGGGGCGTGACACTCTGTCACACCCCCACAATGGCACACATCAGGGAACTTGGCTTTGTTGGCACAAGGTCATGTCCGTTTTCATGGGTTGGTAAGTACCGCACCTGGTGTCACCTCACTCTGCAGTAAGAGCACGCTCAGTAACTGGCAGTACAGTAAGGGCATGCTCAGTCACTGACAGTACTTTAAGGGTATGCTCAGTCACTGGCAGTACAGTAAGGGCATGCTCAGTCACTGACAGTACTTTAAGGGTATGCTCAGTCACTGGCAGTACAGTAAGGGCATGCTCAGTAACTGGCAGCACAGTAAGGGCAGGCTCAGTAACTGGCAGTACAGTAAGGACATGCTCAGTCATTGGCAGTACAGTAAGGGCATGCTCAGTCATTGGCAGTACAGTAAGGACATGGTCAGTCACTGTCAGTACAGTAAGGGCAGGCTCAGTCACTGACAGTACAGTAAGGACACGCTCAGTCACCGGCAGTACAGTAAGGGAATGATCAGTCACCGGCAGTACAGTAAGGGCATGCTCAGTCACTGGCAGTACAGTAAGGGCAGGCTCAGTCACTGGCAGTACAGTAAGGACATGCTCAGTCACTGGCAGTACAGTAAGGGAATGATCAGTCACCGGCAGTACAGTAAGGGCATGCTCAGTCACTGGCAGTACAGGGCATGCTCAGTCACTGGCAGTACAGTAAGGACACGCTCAGTCACTGGCAGTACAGTAAGGGAATGATCAGTCACCGGCAGTACAGTAAGGGCATGCTCAGTCACTGGCAGTACAGTAAGGACACGCTCAGTCACTGGCAGTACAGTAAGGGCATTCTCAGTCACCGGCAGTAGAGTAAGAGCATCCTCAGTCACCGGCAGTAGAGTAAGGGCATGCTCAGTCACTGGCAATACAGTAAGGGCAGGCTCAGTAACTGGCAGTAGAGTAAGAGCATCCTCAGTCACCGGCAGTACAGTATGGACACGCTCAGTCACCGGCAGTACAGTAAGGGAATGATCAGTCACCGGCAGTACAGTAAGGGCATGCTCAATCACCGGCAGTACAGTAAGGGCATTCTCAGTCACCGGCAGTACAGTAAGGGCATGCTCAATCACCGGCAGTACAGAAAGGGCATGCTCAATCACCGGCAGTACAGTAAGGGCATGCTCAATCACCGGCAGTACAGAAAGGGCATGCTCAGTCACCGGCAGTACATTAAGGGCATGCTCAGTCACCGGCAGTACAGTAAGGGCATGCTCAGTCACTGGCAGTACAGTAAGGGCATGCTCAGTAACTGGCAGTACAGTAAGGGCAGGCTCAGTTACTGGCAGTACAGTAAGGACATGCTCAGTCATTGGCAGTACAGTAAGGGCATGCTTAGTCACTGGCAGTACAGTAAGGGCATGCTCAGTAACTGGCAGCACAGTAAGGGCAGGCTCAGTAACTGGCAGTACAGTAAGGACATGCTCAGTCATTGGCAGTACAGTAAGGGCATGCTCAGTCATTGGCAGTACAGTAAGGACATGGTCAGTCACTGTCAGTACAGTATGGGCATGCTCAGTCACTGGCAGTACAGTAAGGGCATGCTCAGTCACTGGCAGTACAGTAAGGGAATGCTCAATCACTGGCAGTACAGTAAGGGCATGCTCAATCACTGGCAGTACAGTAAGGGCATGCTCAGTCACTGGCAGTACAGTAAGGACATGCTCAGTCACTGGCAGTACAGTAAGGACATGCTCAGTCACTGGCAGTACAGTAATGGAATTCTTAGTCACTGGCAGTACAGTAAGGGAATGCTCAATCACTGGCAGTACAGTAAGGGCATGCTCAGTCACTGGCAGTACAGTAAGGGCAGGCTCAGTCACTGGCAGTACAGTAAGGGAATGCTCAATCACTGGCAGTACAGTAAGGGTATTCTCAGTCACTGGCAGTAGAGTAAGGGCATGCTCGGTCACTGGCAGTATGGTAAGGGAATGCTCAGTCACTGGCAGTACAGTAAGGGCATGACCAGTCACTGTGAGTATAGTAAGAGCATGCTCAGTGACTGGCAGTACATAAGGCCATGCTTAGTTACTGGCAGTACAGTAAGGGCATCTTCAGTCACTGGCAGTAAAGTAAGGGCACCCTCAGTCACTGGCAATACAGTAAGGGCATGCTCAGTCACTGGCAGTAAAGTAAGGGCACGCTCAGTCACTGGTAATACAGTAAGGGCACGCTCAGTCACTTGCAGTACAGTAAGGGCATGCTCTGTCACTGGCAGTACAATAATGGCATTATCAGTCACTGGCAGTAGAGTAAGGGCATGATCAGTAACTGGTTGAGATGTGCGAGTTCAGATTCCTGGAAATCAAACACACCCAAACTTAGGGTTACGAGCCGTCTTCTCACCAACTTCAGATCGCACTGTTAAAAAAAGCCATTAGGGTGCCATTACTAGGAGCGCTGTATGTTCAGACACTGTGTTAAAAAAAAAAACATCATTAGGATACCATTACTAGGAGCACTATGAGGCACTGTGTTGTTTGTTCAGGTACTGTGTTAAAAGCATTTTAGAAGGCACATTCTTTATGTAGGAAACTCTAGTTTTGCATAACATGTGCTCTATATGAATATCAATCCCGCTCTATTACAGGGAAATGGAGGTGGAGTATGTATGACTATGTAGTGAAAGAGAGGTAAACAATGGATGTAATAACTATTTTACATTGGATTTATAACAAATATTGATTTTCCTTTTCTTTTACCTTTAAAGGAGCAGTCAATATAATATTCAATCGATCGGTTACAGTGCAGGTTTTCTCTTTTGTCCTTCTGTGCAAACCTATTTACTGGAGAGATACACCCAGGGATGTTATTATGTTATACAGGTCGACACAACAGCTTTCTCTGCTGATGGTAATGGCTGATAGACAATGAGCCGTCATTTAACTACAAGCCGATTAGCAAATCCTGGAGCTGTTTAATTTCACCGCCATCGTGAGTGACAGTATTTTACTGCTGTAAAGTTTACTGTCCTTGGGGTGGCCAACTTTTTAGAGGACCAACCGGGGACACGTTCTTACTAGAATTTAAAGATTACAACAATGCATTCCATTCACTGTTATTTTATTTGATGGCTGAAAGATTTGCAAGAAGATCAGGTCTAATTACATTATACTGTGATAGCTATTAACTACACTGACAAATTCCAAAAATCATTTTTGGAGCTTGTTGAATTCGAAAATTAGTAGGTCTCCCATATTAATCCGGATATTTCCACTAGAGATGTATGGGATCGATACCCAGAGAACAGAGGCCCTGATTCAGAGCCGTCGCTCTGATAGAGCGCTCGCTCTGAATCAGGGCCCTTATTCAGAGCCGGACGCTCTGACAGAGCGCTCGCTCTGCATCAGGGCCTCTTTTTTTTTTTTTATGGAGCGGCCTCCTGGCCGCTCGCATTGCTGTGGGTTGCCACCCACAGGTAATGCGAGCGGCCAGGATGATGGTCGCGATGGTCAAGACCATTGCGACCATCGGGCTTGCGACGGGACCCTTGTGGTAGGGTCTCGTGGCCGCAAGCCCCAGAGAGCTTTCGGCTCAAACAGAGCCGAAGGCTCTCCCACTGACATCACTTGTGATGTCAGTGGGGCCGCCCCCAAATGGTAGGCGTTCTCATGGGATCTCATGCCATCCCCCCGGCCCGCCCACCAAAAGGGGCGTGCTGTCACTCAACATCGAGACCCTTTGGTGCGAGACCCGGAGTGGCGGCTTGCCCGTCGCTATCCGAGTCTCGTGCATGCGCACGACGGAGCCGGCTCCATCGTACGCATGCGCTCTGGGCCACCATCGACCCGGTTGCGAGCGCTCAGCGCTTGCGACCGGGTCTGAATCAGGCCCTAGGGCCGGTCTTTTTTTTTTTAGAACGGCCTCCTGGCCGCTCGCATAGCTGTGGGTGACCACCCACAGCTATAGCGAACGGCCAGAATGTTGGTCGCGATGGTCAAGACCATCGCGACCATCGGGCTTGCGATGAGACCCTTGTGGTAGGGTCTCGTTGCCGCAAGCCCCAGAGAGATTTTGGCTCTAACAGAGCCGGAATCTCTCCACTGACATCACTCATGATGTCAGTGGGGCCGGCCCCAAACAGTAGGCGTTCTCATGGGAACGCCTCCGTTTGGGCAGCCACCTCCCCGGCCCGCCCACCAAAGAGGGCGTGCTGTCACTCAACATCGACAGCACGCCCCCTTTGGTGCGACCCGGAGCGACGGCTTGCCCGTCGCTATCCGGATCTCGTGCATGGGCACGACGGAGCTGTCTGCTCGCTAAGCTGTAGGTGCCCACCCACAGCTTGTGTGAGCGGCCTGGCGATGGTCGCGATTATCGCAACCATCGGCATTGCGAGGAGACCCTAAGGTAGGGTCTCAGCACTCGCAATGCCGAGTGGACTTCAAGCTCTAATAGAGCGGGAAGTCCACCTACTGACATCACGAGTGATGTCAGTAGGGTCGCCCACAAACGGCAGGCGTTCCTTCGGGAATGCCTCCGTTTGTTCAGCCGCCCCCCTACCTGCCTACAAAATGATCAACATCGACAGCCGCCCCGTTTTGCTGCGAGCTCCGGAGCGAATGAAGGTGTCACTTGCTATGGGGCTCGCGCACAACCGCGCGTGCACACTGGGCCACCATTGACCCGCTTGCGAGCGCATTGCGCTTGTGAGCGGGTCTGAATCAGGCCCTCTCTACGCTCTGGAGTTCATATATAATACAGGTACTCCTAAATCTAAATTTATTAGTGACAATTGCACTACGTTATACCAATCGTTTTATTTTTTTATACATACAGTATGACCATGTCTTATATGTAATCTGTTTATATTCTTTATGTGCTCCTATATGGAACTCATACAAGTTTTTTTTAAGAATGTATCATTAAATAATTGTTAATACAATATATATCATTGTTCAATATTATTTGGGTTATTGCCACCAGATTCATCGGTTCACTACACTCCAGTGCCGTTCCAGCTGAGTAGCCGCTCACACTCAGTGATGTGGCATAATCTGACCTGCTCATAATAATGTGGTGTAATATGAATTGGAGGACAAAACAAATTAGATCAGAGCCGTAACTAGACTTTTTGGTGCCCTGAGGGCTCGATTCAGACCTGCTCGCTAGATGCGTTCGCACGCAGCGAAAGTATGCAAATCCGCGATCGCACGGCAAGGCATTAGCACGCCCACTATGTCTTGGCCTGCCATCGCGGTGTGTATGCAGACGCCCACTAGCCTGTCTTAAGACGCCCACTTGCGCACGTCATCTCCAGGATGTGTATGCAACCATCGGTAACATCGAGTACCATCGAAAGCGAACGCAGCACTTGTGGTTGACCATACCCTGCCGCAAGCACTGAGAGTGCTTCAGTGTGTAAAACAACCATGTGACGTGTTCTATGACGCTGCGTCTTAATTATGCATGCCTCTGAAACGGCGTTAAGACGCTCAGGCACGCCTGCATTCACATCACCACTCCCCCGTTTCCATCGACCATCTCCTGTCACCACCCACAAACGGCTTCTCCTGTTACTCATTCTAGCGAGCTATCTATGCGCAGTGAGTGATCGCTTCCCGACCGCATGGACTAGTTCGCACACGCGCACTGCGATGCATGCGCAGATTGCAAACATCAGCAGGCTGTGTGTGAACGCAGCCTAGCGAGCGGGTCTGAATCAGGTTCCCTGTGCCAGAAAGAGCGTTGGCGCCTCCCCCCCCATTTTTCAAATAGGGACATAAGATAGTGCACCCAAAAAAAGGGCCATGGAAGAGATAGGAGAGGCCAGGAGATGCTGGGGATGAAGTAAGAGGAAGCGACAAGTGAGAATGATAATAAACAGGAAAACTGCCAGGCCCAACCAGCGCCCCTGCCCTGCAGTGTCCTGTGCCATGGCACTCTTCGCACCATCCTAGTTATGGCCCTGAATTAGATCATGTTAATTGGGGCACTGTAATGTGACACAATATGAAGTGGAGGCACTATATTGTGGTATAATATAAACTGGGGAGGGCACTGTAATGTGGCATAGTTTATAATGGAGGACAATGTAGAGTGGCATAATATGAACTGGCAGCACTATAGGGTGGCATAATATGAATAGGGGGCACTGTATGTCATAATATGAACTGGGAGTACTGTGTGACATAATGTGAACTAGGGCACTACACATGGGTAAACTAGGGCTCTATTATGTGGCATAACATTAACTAGAGCACTACTATGTGACATAACATTAACTAGAGCACTACTATGTGACATAACAGTAACTAGGGCACTACTATGTGACATAACAGTAACTAGAGCACTACTATGTGACATAACATTAACTAGAGCACTACTATGTGACATAACATTAACTAGAGCACTACTATGTGACATAACATTAACTAGAGCACTACTATGTGACATAACAGTAACTAGAGCACTACTATGTGACATAACATTAACTAGGACACTACTATGTGACATAACATTAACTAGAGCACTACTATGTGACATAACAGTAACTAGAGCACTACTATGTGACAACATTAACTAGAGCACTACTACGTGGCATAACATTAACTAGGACACTACTATGTGACATAACAGTAACTAGAGCACTACTATGTGACATAACAGTAACTAGAGCACTACTATGTGACATAACATTAACTAGAGCACTACTATGTGACATAACAGTAACTAGGGCACTACTATGTGGCATAACATTAACTAGAGCACTACTATGTGGCATAACATTCACTATAGCACTACTATGTGACATAACAGTAACTAGGACACTACTATGTGACATAACAGTAACTAGAGCACTACTATGTGACATAACATTAACTAGAGCACTACTACGTGGCATAACATTAACTAGGGCACTACTACGTGGCATAACATTAACTAGGGTACTACTATGTGGCTTAAAATTAACAATGCTATGGAGAAGTGTCTCTCTAGAAGCAATGTGACAGTGGCCCCTTCAAAATGTTACTATGGGGCCCACAAGGTCCTGGCTACACCCCTAATTATAGGTCCATGATAACAATGCTCTTCATTTCAAAGGAGAGAGGAACCATAATTATATAATGAACACACACACTGCAAACTCTAATGCAGCAAAACTCTGTAAATGTACAACACACACACACGCACACACACACACACACACACACACACACACACACACGTATACACACACACACACACAACAACTTAATTACATCACCACTGGATCATTCTTTAAATTACACATTCACACTGACCATACAGGGTCACATATAATATAGAGAGTAATAATAACACTTTGCCCTGCAGACATTCACGGGCTGACAACAAAAGCACAATATGGCCGCTGTGTTGCATTAACCTAAAGCACTTCATGAAATGTGTAGGGAAACTGCCTGGCTCAGTGCTATTTCAGCGTAAATAGATTACCCTTAGAAGATTAATAACAGCGAAGGGCCAGATTAAGGTCAGGGAAAGTGATTCGGCAAATGGGGAAAGTCTAAGCGTTGGTGTCAGCTCCATCACAGCACTTTACAGCACAATTATGAAGTACAGACACAGGAAGCGGAATCCAGCACAACAATGGGCCAGATTGTTAATGCTAAGTACGACTGACACAGGGAAGACAAAGAGGTGTGACGGGACCCGCTGGGACGTTTAGGAGAGATATAACTCTTACAGCAGATGGGGAAGTAAGAGCAGGGGAGAGAGAGATGCAGCCCAGCTGGGTAATGGATTCAGCCTACTGAACGGGAGACAAGATAGCTGAGAGATGAGGAGAGATCGGAGGATAAATTCAACTTTTTATGTTGATAAACAAAAGTGAAGGGACCAAATAAAATGGCAATTGACGTCATAATCACAATTGCGCCCATTCCCATTAACAACAGGCACACTTATTTATTTTTATTTGTACATTTTATATATTTTTTCATTTTATGTAACTTTCCTCTGTCTTGTCTGCTATAGGCCCGTATTCAATTTGAGCCGAGCTGCGATACTCTTTCGCCTCCTGGACTTTTCGCCTACAACGCGTGTTTTGCAGATGGAAAAGTATCGCGCGCGTGCCCGCGTATCGCCATATTCAATTTGAAAGTAGGCGAAAATGGGACCCCACGAAACTTATACAAGCGGAAAGTACTGTCAGGTTTGGGGAAATCAGCCTGACACCCCCCAAAAGATGCTCTGACATGGGGGTTAGCTATGGTTTCCCCCCGATTTGGCTTGCTGAAGGTATTTGGTGTTTTTAAACGGGCTCAATAGCTGCTAAATAGTGTTTTTGTATAAGTGGTGCAGAATAGTATTCAGGAGTATTTTTTGCACAAAATAACTTATCCCAGCAAATTTGGGGTACTTGAAAATGGGGGCCAGCGTATTTTAAAGTTGCTAAAGTGAAGTTGAAAAAATCGTGAAAAATCCATCTGCCGCAAGCCCCTGCAATGAAAAAAACACCTGGGGCATAATTGGGGACCCCCCCAGAGTCAAGTTCGCTAGTTTTTATCTTTGTCCCCCATTTTTTTTATTTCGCCCCCAAATTCAAAGTGATTTTTTTGGGTGTCAAAAAGTGTTTTTAAAAAATTTGACACAGTTCACCTTTGGGGGACTGCCTTTAGGCTGCACGGGGTTCCCGCAATGTTGCACCCCAAAACCCCAATTCTGCAATCTTCCGCCTGCTATTCATAGGTGAATATTTTTCGCCTATTGCAGTGCATTGAGGCGGAAAGTCTTTCAAATTGAATACGGAGTAAAATCAAAACAGGCGAAAATGACATCATCGGCAAAAAGTTTTCGCCAAAAACACGCGAAAATGGCTTTTCGCTCCAAATTGAATACGGGCCATAGTTTCCTTGGCCAATCAAATATACAAACGCGTTCATGATGCAGGACGTCTCTCTCAGGCCCAAATGTAAATACTCTGTGGGTTGCAGGCACTGCCGCTGTTTCTGTGATTTATCCTATAGATTTAAGGGTCTGATTCAGAGCCGGACGCTATTTGCGCTCGCTCGTTCAGAAAAAAGGGGTGGCTATTCAAATTAACCGTTCGCTCTTTGCGGTCTGTTCACGCCTCTAGGTCTGAACGAGCGTACAAAACATGTGGTCGTTTTTCTTGTGGTTGGTTTTTCCTACCGCAATCTTGCGAGCAGTTCTGACTATAAAATAACCCAGTGACGTGGTCAATGACGCTGTTGTTTTAATTATGCACACCCTTAAAACACCCGTTTTGACCTTTAAGCACGCCTGCGTTCTGATTTCCACTCCCCGTTTTCAAGCACCTTCCCCTGTTACCACCCACATACGCCTCCTCCTGTCACTCAAAATAGCAGGCATTCGCTATTTAGCGAACAACGATTTTCAGCCGCACTGACTGGTTCACGCATGCGTATTATGATCCGTACGCATGCGCAGTTGTGCAAACATCGCTCGGAACGAACGAGCGGCCGCTTACGAGCGGCTCTGAATCAGGCCCTAAAGCAGCAATTAGTTAAATTGTTACAGCTTTCTAGATCTCTAAAATCGCACCGGTGTCTGCAACATTAGGGCCTCAGTGTCTTAACCTGCCAAGCCCAGATTTACATTTTTCTGGTGCTTTACTCCTCTCTTTCTGTACTCACCCACATTACCACATCTCCATCATGGTCCAAGACTCCACATTCCAGCATTCCATGGGGTCAATTGAATAAGGAGCGAGTTTGTGAAAGCGAGTTTGCATCATGAAACTCGCATACATCCCATGAATGAGCGCACGCGAGAATGCGAAATTCAATTAATGCCAAGTCGCTGTGCGCATGGCGATGTGTGTGACTTTTATGCAAAAAGTGATAGAAGGCTGTTAGTGGCCATAAGGTACTGGAGGTGTCAGATGGCTAATTTTGTAACTGTTTTTTAATGTTTGAAAAAGTATAGCAAGCAGTTGTTTTTCATCAAATTAACATCTTTCCAGCATTTTGGAGTACAGAAAAATGTGTGTATTGTAATTTTTTTCAGGGTTTTTATACAAGTTTGTAAAAAGTTGAAATAAACACTTTTTACCTCTCAACATCATTTACATCTCCACATACCTGTCCCACATCATTTACACCTCCACATACCTGTCCCTCATCATTTACACCTCCACATACCTGTCCCACATCATTACACCTCCACATACCTGTCCCACATAACTTACACCTCCACATGCCTGTCCTACATCATTTACACCTCCACATACTTGTCCCACATCATTTACACCTCCACATACTTGTCCCACATCATTACACCTCCACATACCTGTCCCACATCATTACACCTCCACATACCTGTCCCACATAACTTACACCTCCACATACCTGTCCTACATCATTTACACCTCCACATACCTGTCCCACATCATTACACCTCCACATACCTGTCCCACATTTACACCTCCACATACCTGTCCCACATCACTTACACCTCCACATGCCTGTCCTACATCATTTACACCTCCACATACTTGTCCCACATCATTTACACCTCCACATACCTGTCCTAAATCATTTACATCTCCATATACCTGTCCCACATCATTTACACCTCCACATACCTGTCCCTCATCATTTACACCTCCACATACCTGTCCCGCATCATTTACACCTCCACATACCTATCCTACATCATTTACACATCCACATACCTGTCCTACATCATTTACACCTCCACATACCTGTCCTACATCATTTACACCTCCACATACCTGTCCCACATCATTTACACCTCCACATACCTGTCCCACATCATTACACCTCCACATACCTGTCCCACATCATTTACACCTCCACATACCTATCCCATATCATTTACACCTCCACATAGCTGTCCTACATCATTTACATCTCCACATACCTGTCCCACATTTAGATCTCCACATACCTGTCCTACATCATTTACACCTCCTCATACCTGTCCCACATCACTTACACCTCCACATACCTGTCCCACATCATTGACACCTCCACATACCTATCCCATATCATTTACACCTCCACATACCTGTCCCACATCATTTACACCTCCACATAACTGTACTAAATCATTTACACCTCCACATACCTGTCCTACATCATTTACACCTCCACATACCTGTCCTACATCATTTACATCTCCACATACCTGTCCTACATCATTTACACCTCCACATACCTGTCTCCCATCATTTACACCTCAACATACCTGTCCCACATCATTACACCTCCACATACCTGTCCCACATTTACACCTCCACATACCTGTCCCACATCACTTACACCTCCACATGCCTGTCCTACATCATTTACACCTCCACATACTTGTCCCACATCATTTACACCTCCACATACCTGTCCTAAATCATTTACATCTCCATATACCTGTCCCACATCATTTACACCTCCACATACCTGTCCCTCATCATTTACACCTCCACATACCTGTCCCGCATCATTTACACCTCCACATACCTGTCCCGCATCATTTACACCTCCACATACCTATCCTACATCATTTACACATCCACATACCTGTCCTACATCATTTACACCTCCACATACCTGTCCTACATCATTTACACCTCCACATACCTGTCCCACATCATTTACACCTCCACATACCTGTCCCACATCATTACACCTCCACATACCTGTCCCACATCATTTACACCTCCACATACCTATCCCATATCATTTACACCTCCACATACCTGTCCTACATCATTTACATCTCCACATACCTGTCCCACATTTAGATCTCCACATACCTGTCCTACATCATTTACACCTCCTCATACCTGTCCCACATCACTTACACCTCCACATACCTGTCCCACATCATTGACACCTCCACATACCTATCCCATATCATTTACACCTCCACATACCTGTCCCACATCATTTACACCTCCACATAACTGTACTAAATCATTTACACCTCCACATACCTGTCCTACATCATTTACACCTCCACATACCTGTCCTACATCATTTACATCTCCACATACCTGTCTCCCATCATTTACACCTCAACATACCTGTCCTACATCATTTACACCTCCACATACCTGTCCCACATCATTTACACCTCCACATACCTGTCCTACATCATTTACACCTCCACATACCTGTCCTACATCATTTACATCTCCACATACCTGTCCTACATCATTTACACCTCCACATACCTGTTGCACATCATTTACACCTCCACATACCTGTCCCTCATCATTTACACCTCCACATACCTGTCCTACATCATTTACACCTCCACATGCCTGTCCTACATCATTTACACCACCACATACCTGTCCCTCATCATTTACACCTCCACATACCTGTCCTACATCATTTACACCTCCACATACCTGTCCTACATCATTTACACCACCACATACCTGTCCCTCATCATTTACACCTCCACATACCTATCCTACATCATTTACACCTCCACATACCTGTCCCACACCATTTACACCTCCTCATACCTGTCCCTCATCATTTACACCTCATTCCTGTCAAAAATAACAAAAATTCTGCTAATGCAATAGTTTCACGTTAACAGAATAAGCATTGCGGTGGTACAAGTGATGCTTGCTAAAAAGGCTTATATCTGGCAATGCCAGCTGAATGTTATTGATGGCAGAGGCTACTGTATCTTTCTGTCTTTGATCAATACTGTATGTGCCTGAGATTACTAGGTAATTGGGAGCTGTCGTCAGGGCCGGCACAATGCAGTCTGCAGGGTAAGCTCCTCCTCTCCAGCTCGGCGCCTTCCCCGCTGATTGCTCTCTGAGCAACTTTATGGCTGCGCCTGTGACAGGCAGGCTGGAGCAGCCAGTGCAGCAGTGTCACGGGTGGGTCTGGCAAGGCGAAACCAAAGGTCCAGTGGAGGCGCGGACGACCGCGGACATAAATTAAATTTAAGTTCAGGCATATCGGCGATCTGGCTAATGGGTGGTTCGGACTCCGGACCACCCATTAGCCAGATCGCCGATCCGCCTGAATTTAAATGTCAAATTTCATTTATGTCCGTGGCCACATTGCCTGCTCCTAAGTGTGAGGAGCTAGTTCGTTCCCTTGCCTTAATAAGTTGTGATCATTGAAATACTGGAGTTTGGCCAGCATTTCTCACAATTTTTTAGATTTTTGTTTGGGTTTCCGACCACCACCCTTATTGTCAATGGTGCTTGTAGTTCCCTGATTACCATGACGAGACGTGCTCCACAGGGATGCCCCCTGTCGCCCTTGCCCTTGGACGACATTTAAGGGGATTATAGTTGGGTCCCATGAACTCAAACTTCAAGCGTTCGCTGATGACTTGCTCTTATATATCTCTGACCCAGAACGAACCTTGCCAAGAATTTTGGATAAATTGACAGATTATGCCAAGATATCTGGATTCAAAATTAATCCAGAAAAGTCGGAGACACTTTACCTGGGCCCAACAGTAAAACCCACTTGGGGTAATTCCTAACCTATCATTTGGGCTTCTAAATCCCTTAAATGTATGAGGGTTGAACTGCCACTCCACATTGTAGATCTTAATGACCTTAATATGAGACACCTGATTGGGGAGGTGGTGGGAGACTTATCTAGATGGTGACATCTATTGTTCTTATCTTGGTAGGATACATCTATTAAAAATAATTTCCTTCCCTAAACTCCTATATCCATTACAAATGTTGCCCATCTTGTTGACAGCAGTGGATGAGAAATTTTTGCATAAAACTTTCCGAGATTTTATATGGAAATCTAATCGCCCTCGGATTGGCTTATTGAAGATTCAATTAACTCTGGAAAATGGAGGAGTTAATTTGCCCAATCTCAAACTTTATAGTCATGCTGGAATTTTGTGATACATCAGGGACTGGTTACACATGACGGATCTATATACCGATTCTCTTCTGGATCAGTAATTTCTACCTGGTCAACACCTACTAACTTTTCTTCATTATCATAAAGAGGAATTGACTGACGATATTGTCCGCAAACCCTTGTTAATGACTACATGGCGCCTGTGGCACTATGGGCCTCATTCAGACCCGCTCGCAAGCGGGTCGATGTTGTGGCCCTGCACACGCGCAGCAGCCGCACTGCACGTGCGGAAGCCCCGGAGCGAGAGAGAAATTCTCTCGCTCCGGGGCTCACTACAAAAGGGGCGGCTGTCGATGGTGATCGTCAGCTCGCACCGTTTTGTAGGCGGGGTGGCTGGCCAAACAGAGGCGTTCCTGAAGGAACGCCTGCCGTTTGGGGGTGGCCCCACTGACATCGCTCGGGATGTCAGTGGTGAACTTCCGGCTCTATTAGAGCCGAAAGCTCACTGGGGCTTGCGGCAGATGAGACCCTACAACAAGGGTCTCGTCACAAGCCCCGATGGTCGCGATGGCCGCTCGCTAAAGTTGTGAGTGGTCGCCCACAGCTTAGCGAGTGCCCAGGAGGCCCGCGCTTTGCAAAGCAGCGGCCGCCCTCATTCAGAGCGAGCGCTCACATTTTGTGAGCGGCTCTGAATGAGGTCCTATATGCGAAAACAGCCGTATCTTGATTGTCATCATTCCCTTTATCTGCCATTTCTCCTTAAGATGTTTTATAACATATACCATAACAGGTATCTTTCCCCCCACCGCAGGTTCGTGATGAGTTTGTTGGACACTAGTGATTGTTCTAAATGTGGAGCGGCTAATGCAACTGTTATACTCTGTATATGGGAATGCCCCTTAATACGACAATTTTGGACATCTGTTACTAGATGATTGGCTGGCACCTTATCACTTTTCACTCTGTCTCCTAACACTGCTTAGTAACAAGACCCCTTGGTATGAGACGTGCATATTACTAGATGACCCTCCAATTTCTTTATCTTCTCCAAATTAATATATATCAAAACTTTGTTTTGGGAGTGGAGACTACCGACCATGGGCCTGATTCAGACCCACTCGCGAGCGGCTGTCCGCTCGCAAGTGGGTCGATGTTATGGACTGAGCATGCGCACGACGGAGGGAGCTCCGTCGTGCGCATGCGCCAGACGCGACGAGCGAAGGAAAGTCCTTCGCTCGTTGTGTCCGATCAAAGGGGGCGTGCTGTCAATGTTGATTGACAGCACGCCCCCTTTGGTGGGCGTGCCGGGGGCGTGCCTCCCTGACGGGGGCGTTCCCACGGGAACGCCTCCCGTCAGAAGCCGGCCCACTGACATCACTAGTGATGTCAGTGGGAGTGATTTTGGCTCTGATAGAGCCAAAATCACTCCGGAGCTTGCGGTTGAAAACCTCAACCGCAGGCTCCGGCTCGCAATTTCGATGGTCGCGATGGTCTCGACCATCGCGGCCATCACAAAGCACGCTCGTATAGCCTGTGGGTGGTGACCCACAGCTATACGAGCGTCCAGGAGGATGCTCCATGAAAATGGAGCCCGGCCCTCATTCAGAGCGTGCGCTCTGCTCAGAGCGTACGGCTCTGAATGAGGGCCCATGTCTGGAGGGGGACTACATAATGTATTATGATTTTGCTCTCTATATATTTTTGATATGGAAACTATGTGGATCCTTTACTGGATTGTTTTTGCTAGCTACATGCTATCACTGTAATACGATTACCTAATATCTTCTGAGAAGTGATGTACTATGTTTTTTGCTCTGGTGAATAAAGAAATGTTAAAATATAAACAAAATTACCGCTGCCAGCAATAGCTTGAAGACCAGCAGTTTACACGCATGACGTACGCAATGACGTCACGCCGCATGCACACCCGCTCTCTGTGTGTGGTGTGCTGTGCCCAAGAAGAGGAGCATTGAAGGAGCTGCCTCAGCGCCAGGAGGAGGACCCACTGAACAGTGAGTGAGAGAGCGACAGCTGCCTGTCCCTGATGGAGGTGAGCAGGGTGCAAATTTATACTTTGCAGGGGGGCCCCAAACACTGGCGTCACCAGCTGGGTGCGGGCCGCATCGGGTTATACCATCCGAGGGGGTGACACCAAAATAGCAGAGCTGCTCTGCTATTTTGATGTCACCCCGTCAGATTATTGTCACCGAGCAGCCACAACGAGAGAGAGGCAGGGGAGAGGCTGTGGGCTGGCCCCAGCAGCTGCTGGAGCGCTGGGTAAGTCCACTGTGTGCCGAGAACGGGGGCGTGACATGTGGTCACGCCCCCAAGTTCGGCAAACATAAGACGAGGGGGGACGCTTCACGGAGCAAGGTCACGCCCCCTCCCTCACGAGGAGGAGTCCACACTGTCCTACTAGCCACACCAGGTGTCAGCAAAGTAAGTGACACCGCTGGCCCCGAACACCTTAACACCGGCCCTGGCCAGGGCCGGACTGGTCATCCGGCACTTTTGGCATTTGCCAGAAGGGCCGATGGTGTCAGGGATGGTTCGAGGAGGGCAGAAGTACCCCCGCCCTCCACCCAACGCCGCCAGATACATGATATGCGGTCAGGTGGAGGGAAGGGGTACTGGCAGTAGGCCGAGAAAAGAGGGGGGCGCGCCACAAGGACAGGCTCCCGTGACTCGCGGCACGGCCTCTCAAAGCTTCACCACGCCCCCTTCATGAGCGCACGCACAGGGCGGACTGCCAGGGCTGATATACATCCCCAGTCCTTCCCTGGCCCTGGCTGTCGGTGAAGTATATTTTGCAGGTGCTGTAAATGTGAGGCTGCATAGCAATAGTTGTATTCTGATTGGGCAGGAGGCTCAGCAGCAGTAGCAGGAGTCTGACCAGATATGATGTCGCAGCATAGAATGTGAGACGACTGCACCTATCCCACATATAGGGCCTCATTCAGAGGCGGTCGAAGGATGCAAGCGGTCGCTCAGAAACTGGGCGGCCGCTTGCATCCTGACTGCCCTACTCTGTTGCGGTCGTTAGGCTGTGGGTTTACACCCACAGCTCTAACGACCGCTAGGGTGATGGTCGCGATGGTCATTGACCATTGCGACCATCGGGGCTTACGACGAGACCCTAGGGTAGGGTCTCACTTGTCGTAAGCCCCGGAGAGCTTCTGGCTCTGTCAGAGCCGGAAGCTCTCCACTGACATCACTAGTGATGTCAGTGGGGCCTCCCCAAACGGTAGGCGTTCCCATGGGAACGCGTTTGGGCTGCCACCCCCCTGGCCCGCCTTCCAAATGGGGCGAGCTGTCAATCAACATCGACAGCTCGCCCCCTTTGGAAAGAGACCCGCTACGACCAGCGCTGTCGGTCGTAGCGGGTCTCACGCATGCGCACGAAGGAGCCGGCTCCCTCGTGCGCATGCGCACTAGACAAACATCGAGGCGGCCATGCGGTCGTAGACCGTACGGCCGCTTCTGAATACAGCCCATAATCCTGAGACGCCCTCTCTCACCATCCTGCCGCCAGGCATGCTGGCCAACCTCGTACAATATTGCAATGAGACCAGGGATCACCTGTCTTTTTAAGTAGGGCTTTTTTTTCTGCCAGTACTTTTGTCCCCCCTGTGCAGTACGTTCATGTATGTCCTCGTCAGCTCCCTCGTTACACACGAGTATACCCTCGCCTTCTATTAGTGTCAGATAGTGTGAAAAAGTATAGCTATAGCTACTGTATATAATTGGAATAGAAAAAGGGAATTGCAAATAGCGTTATTCTCCTGTGATATGATAATCCTCTACGCTATTACATGAATTTAATGTAATAGGAGGGTCACTGGTACTTTAAGCTTATCTTAGAAAAACTATATTTGAGTAACCTCATTATAAAGAGTGATCCCATTTTATAGTTAAATTCTACTTAATGGAAATGCACAGTAGTGGTATAGGGTTCTGTCTCTGTTACAGGAGTTTTAGCTTGATCAAAAGTTAGAAGAGGAAGGGGAGGGAGGGGGGAGAGAGAGGAAAGAATGAGAGGTAGGGAAGAAGGGGAGGGGGTGAGGGAGAGGGAGAGAGGAATGAAGGGGAAGAGAGGGAGGGAGCAAGGGGAGAGAGAGGGATGGAGAAAGGGGAGAGAGAGGGAGGGAGGAAGGGGAGAGAGAGGAAGGAAGGAAGGGGAGAGAGAGGAAGGAAGGGGAGAGAGAGGAAGGAAGGGGAGAGAGAGGGAGGGAGGAAGGGGAGAGAGGGAGGGAGGAAGGGAAGAGAGAGGAAGGAAGGGAGAGAGAGAGAGATAAAGGAAGGGGAGAGAGGGAGAGGAAGGAAGGGCAGACAGAAGAAGGAAGAGAGAGGAGGAAAGGAGAGAGGGAGGGAGGAAGGGGAGAGAGAGGAAGGAAGGGGGAGAGAGAGAGAAAGGAAGGGGAGAGAGTGTGGAAGGAAGAGCAGAGAGAAGAAGGAAGAGAGAGGAGGAAGGAGAGAGAGGAAGGAAGGTGGAAAGAGATCGAGGAAGGGGAGAGAGAGGAAGGAAGGGGAGAGAGAGGAAGGAAGGAAGGAAGGAAGGGGGAGAGAGAGAGAAAGGAAGGGGAGAGAGTGTGGAAGGAAGAGCAGAGAGAAGAAGGAAGAGAGAGGAGGAAGGGAGAGAGAGGAGGGAAGGTGGAAAGAGAGGGCGGGAGGAAGGGGAGAGAGAGGAAGGAAGGAAGGGGGAGAGAGAAGGAGGAAGGAAGGGCAGAGAGAAGAAGGAAGAGAGATGAGGAAGGGAGAGGAATGAAGGGGAAGAGAGGGAGAGAGGAAGGGGAGAAAGAGGAAGGGGGAGAGAGAGAGAATGGAAGGGCAGAGAGAAGAAGGGAGAGAGAGGAGGAAGGAAGGGGAAAGAGAGGAAGGAAGGGAGAGAGAGGAAGGAAGGGGGAAAGAGAGGGAGGAAGGAAGGGGAGAGAGAGGAAGGAAGGGGGAAAGAGAGGGAGGGAGGAAGGGGAGAGAGAGGGAGGAAGGAAGTGGGAAAGAGAGGGAGGAAGGAAGGGGAGAGAGAGGAAGGAAGGGGGAAAGATGGAGGAAGGGAAGAGAGAGAGAGGAAGGAAGGGAGAGAGAGGAAGGAAGGGGGAAAGAGAGGAAGGAAGGGAGAGAGAGGAAGGAAGGGGGAGAGAAGGAGGAAGGAAGGGAGAGAGGAAGGAAGGGGGAAAGAGAGGGAGGAAGGAAGGGAGAGAGAGGAAGGAAGGGGGAAAGAGAGGGAGGAAGGAAGGGAGAGAGAGGAAGGAAGGGGGAGAGAGGGAGGAAGGAAGGGAGAGAGAGGAAGGAAGGGGGAAAGAGAGGGAGGAAGGAAGGGAGAGAGAGGAAGGAAGGGGGAAAGAGAGGGAGGAAGGAAGGGGAGAGAGAAGGAAGGGGGAAAGAGAGGGAGGAAGGAAGGGGAGAGAGGGAGGAAGGGGGAAAGAGAGGGAGGAAGGAAGGGGAGAGAGAGAGAGGGAGGAAGGAAGAGAGAGAGAGGGGAAGGGAGAGAGTGTGGAAGGGAGAGAGAGAGAAAGAGAGAGTGAGAAAGGAAAGGGAGAGAGAGTGTGAAAGGGAGGGAGAGAGAGAGATAGAGGGAGGCAGAAGGCGAGAGGGAGAGAGAGAGAGATCTGGCCATACGTAATAGCCCATGTTGTATGAAAACCTGAACTAATGCAAATCGCAGCTTATTACACTTGCTCCATGCCGTTGGAGGACAGAGTAGGAAAGTAGGATACATCAAAAGTGGAAAGGCCAATAGGAGTGCAAAGAGGCCCACACCATGGAGGTGAGGATGAATCTAAGAGGAGGCCAGGGAGGAGTGGAGACCGGCCTGCCCGGAGAATGTAAGGGCAGTGCCTTTGTATCCTGAGACCACCCCCCCCCTCCACTGTTTCTCAGTATCTCTAACATGTACCTCTGCATAAAGCAACAATCATATGGTTAGAGATGGTAATTATCACTGGCCTCCCCCCTGGATCTGCCCCTGGCTGAGGGGCACAACGGCGCCCCCTGCAGCAAATACTGCTGTTTTCTTTTTAAGGTGGCATGTCTGCGTCTCCTTCCCTGTGCCATTACACGGGTCCGGCCAGGCTCTCTACAGCCCTGTATATAACTACTATTATCTGTGATTATATAAATGAACTGCGGGCAGGATTTACATTTATCATCTCACACCATGTAGTTTGGAAGCTCCCGGTCAGGTCAGCGTCACATGTCTGCTCAGCAGATGAGTTTGGGGAAGGTCACTCACCATATGGGCAGAGCATAAATCACACGGGGAGGTAGGATGAGAGTTAGGAGTGATTAATTTTCCCTCCCAGAGTTACATCATGTAACCGCAGTAGATGTGGTTTTGTTTATTATAATGAACCCCAGCAGCACAAAACAGGCCTCATCTGTGCTTTAGTCTTGGCCATGATTCAGTCCTCTTGCATGATACATTGTTTCACTTTGCAGTATTCAGGTCATGTGATGTGACCACCGCCTCTCGCCAACAATTGAGGATATTGCCGCTATTCTCCTATGTAAAGCTGTGGGTTGTAGTGTACTATGTAATCATCAACCATGTTCACGTCTATTTTAGAGGATGTGCAGGCTCGGATAGGTTCGGATTTTCCTGCCACGTTCAGTATTTTCCCGCCAAATTTCGGGTCTCAGAAAGAGGCAAAATGTCATTTTTCGTGGACAAACATCATCTTTCATGGACAAGTCCTTCTGGGGCTGGTGCCATCTTTCCAGTGAGATCCGGGAAGATGGCGCATGCAGAGAATATAGCAAAGGCTCCGCACAGTGCCAGAATCTTTGCTTTCAATGCGTGGCGCCATCTTTCCGAAGGTATCACTGGAAAGATGGCGCCGTCAGCACACTGCAATAGGGCGAGTTACCCACTTGCCGCCAGCACTCCTGCACCCATTATAGATACCCACGTCTCTGCCGCCATGGTGTTCGAGATAATGTTTTTACCAGGGCTTAAACTATATATTTCTGGGGCCTCATGGTAAAAGTTTAAATGGACCTCCATGTACGACGCAATAGTGGAAAACTCACAAAGTTGGTCCCCCCGCCCTCAGCTGTGTGCTCCTTAGTAGCTGTACTCTCTGCAAGTATGGCAAATATACCCTTAGCTTTGCAGGAGCAAGTACAGTGTACTCATAGCATTTAGACTGAAGGCTGGCTGGAGCGTGACCACCAGAAATTATACCAAGTACCCGTGGTGGTCCTTTTAACATGTTCACTGCTCCACAAGGATCAATATTCACCATTGTATGTGTGTTTGGTAGCTTTGGCTACAGAGACCTTAGTATAGCCTGTGCTGACCAAGCCACGGCACATACAGAGTGCTACATTCTCATTTCTCATGCTCATTTCAGGGGATGCAATCGGGAAGCCGGCTGACGTAAGCCCGACAGCCGGCTTCCCGATTGCTTTATCCCAGCGAGGGTTAAATGACAGGCGTCTAAATCTAGACACTTGTCATTTTTCCAACGACGGGAGACCGGCGCCTGGCATCCTGATCGAAGGGATGCCGGGTGCCACGAGCAGACAGCCGCGGAGGGGAGGGTTAGGTTTCGGGCTCGCGGGGGGGACTTAGGGTTAGGCATCCCCCCGGGAGGGTTAGGGTTAGGCTAGGGGGAGGGAGGGTTAGGGTTAGGCACCATCCCCAGGGGAATTAGGTTTAGGCAGCGGGGAAAGGGTGGGTTAGTTTTAGGCACTTAGAGGGGGGATTAGGGTTAGGCACAGGGGGGGAGGTTAGGGTTAGGCACCCCTAAGGAGGGTTAGGGGAGTTAGGTTAGTAAGTACTCACCTACGGACGATCGGGATTTCCAGTGCTGTCAGGCTGCCGCTGCCGGGATCTCTTCATTTGTCTGCCTGCTGCTGCCGGGATTCGAACTCCCGACCATGCGGCCGGCGGTATTTCATACCGCCCCAATGTGTGCCGCTAATTCCCACCTTACACCACCGGTCCGCCACCACTAGCCTGCATTGCTGACATTCTGTATAAAAGATTCATGGATTAGTGCACAGGTTCTCAAACTCGGTCCTCAGGACTCCAAACAGTGCATGTTTTCCAGGTCTCCTCACAGAATCAAAAGTGAAATAATTAGCTCCACCTGTGGATCTTTTCAAATGTGTCAGTGAGTAATGAATACACCTGTGCACCTGCTGGGTGACCTGGAAAACGTGAACTGTGTGGGGTCCTGAGGACCGAGTTTGAGAACCACTGGATTAGTGTATTTGCTGCCATAACCTGACATAACTCTCAATATTTGAAAAAAAAAAACCAACATGGACCCAGTAGTCCTGTATCCCAGCCAGGGTGGCACTGCGGTGGGCGTATATAAACTTGAATAACAATAATTTGTGCAACATGAAGTGCTCTGAGCCCCAGACTACTTAGAGCAGGGGTTCCCAACCACGGTCCTCAAGGCACACTAACAGTCCAGGTTTTAAGGATAACCATACCTGAGCACAGCTGACTTAATTAGTACCTCAGTTATTTTGACTTAACTATCTATGCTTAACCATGGATATCACTAAAACCAGGACTGTCAGTGTGCCTTGAGGACCGAGGTTGGGAATCACTGACTTAGAGGTTTGCTAAAGAACTTTAGTTTTCCTTTAGGGTGAAACTGATTTTGGTAAACAACATTTAAAGAACAGTTCAGCTTTAAGTTTGTGACCTCATTAGAATTTTGAGTGGAAGAGTTCGGTGCTGAAAGAGTTACAGTTATGTCATTGCGCAGCTCAATCGCGGTGACACCTCTACCGAGCGGGTACCACGGGGAGCAGTGTTACAAAACTAATTAGGTCTGATAAAGGAGCCTGGTGGGAAGTTTTGCTGCAAACCAGGGTTAATGCTGCAGGAAACACAAACTCAGCTTGTTCTAAGCCCTGGAAATGTAGACATAAGTCTGCAGGCTCTTAAATGAGGATGTAGTATGTTTATTTCTATTAGTTACCGATTCTGTTCTTTCTAAGCATAATCCATTTCTCACACAGGGGCGGCCTCCAGCCTAGATACAGCACTTACACAAATCTGGTTTCCTTCCAGAAAATTGCAGCGCAGTCAGGGTGCCTGGAGATTATTCTGAGTAAGACTTTTACAGCGCATTGGAATCTGCGCCAGGGCTGAAGGGCAAAATTGTGCATGCACTAATACTAATGTAGTAATTACTATACAGTGCACAGATTGCTGATGAAGGACTAAATGAGTGCAATTGTCTGTGGTTTGCTGTAGAGTTGGATATATACTTCTTTGTTTTTTTGCATAAAATACGCATTTTTGTACTGCGCATGTGCAAAATATCCCTAAACTTCCATTCATATACCGATTCGGTTGCATCGCGTGCGTCTGACACCTTACACTTACTGGCTGGTTCACATCTGCGGGAGCTTTTCTGTATGGCCGCAACAGCCTGCTTACTAGCTTATGCCAATGTGAGAATCTGCCCGTGTGTGCCGAACATCCGCGCGTCTGCGTGTGAAAGTTGGCCAACGTGCACACAACAGGCGCATGACGCTCCTAATAAAGGGAACGGTTCTATGTGTCCACATGGTCACCTACCAGTTATCGTGTTCCGAGCAACGATGTCTGCCTATGGGGTTGATTCTGTATTGCACGCAAGAGCGATGCTGAACGCAGATTCCCGATTATTGGGAATCTGCGTGTGCGCAGGACCCATTCTGCGAGTGTGCAGAATGGGTCTTGCGTAATCACACGCAGCTCCTTCTGTGATTGACAGGCAGAGGTATTTAAGGGGCGGTGCGGGGTAGGCCTCTGTTCCTGGAAACAGGGGTATGTTCGCCCCATTTTCCGGGAGTGGCAAGGCCAGTTTTTTCCTATTCTGTATACATGTTCTTGTAAATGCTTGACCATAACACACACATTTACGCCTGTAAGTAACCAAAATCATAAATCGCTGGAACACTATCATCGGTATGCAAACATATTTATACATTTATTTAGGCATACTTGCCTACCCTTCCGAAATGGTCGGGAGCCTCCCGAAAATCAGGTGTCGCTCCTGACCCCCCGGAAGAACAGGCAAGTCTCTCGGCCGGCGCAACCCGCCCACATGCCTCCACCGGCGTCCGCTCACCCCGTTTAAGTGGCTTGTTCAGGGGAGCTGATGTTGCGATTCGCGCTGAATCGGGTCAGCGTGGGCCAGCCCCCGGCTACACAATGCAGGTAATATTCACATTGTGTAGCGGGGGCTGGGCCGCGATGATGTAATCGCATGGCCCCGCCCCCCATCCTGAAATTGCGTCACGCCCCCCTTCCCCCCAGCTCTGTGCCGAGCTGGCTGCCTCCTCCCGGGAGAGGCAGACAGATGATCGGCAAGCCTGGGTTAGGGTCAAGGTTAGAATGCAGGGAGAGAGCGTTAGGGTTAGGCTGCGGAAGGGGGGAGAGGAAGGTTAGGGTTAGGCTGCAGGGGGAGGGTTAGGATTAGGGGGAGGGTTAGGGGTTAGGATACTCACCTTTGGGCATCGGGATACTGACTGTCGAGATGCCACTGATGGTATTCTGCCCACCGGGATCCTGTACCCAACCCTTATTTGGGGGGAGGAGGGGGAAATTGTGTTCTCTTGGTACCACAGTGGAATATATATATTTATACTGTAATGCCAAAAATATGGTTAAATTAACCTTTTCTATTTCATGGTCCTGTTGGAGAGTAATTTGGAGAACCAGTCCTGGCTAGTGTTTCAGAGAATAGGGATGATCAATGTGCTGATAAACCCGTCAAAGAAGATTGATGCTTTTAGGAACAGCTGGTTTTCACAGAGGACAAACAAGTATCTATATATTTTGAGCAGAACTTTCTCTTTCAAGGGGATCAATCTACAAATGTGCCGCCGGGTGGGGGCTGTGTGGTGTCCTGTCAGATCTGCATCCAATATGTGCCAGCGTGATGTTGTAGAAGCAAATCCTTTTGAAAAAACCAGTCCTGATTCCCGACACAATCATGTACCACTTGTTCACCTGTTGGTGGCAGCAGAGAGGCAGGAATCAGGAACATTTGCTTATAGGGACATGATGAGTTTACATTTATAGTCAGCTTTGTGAGAGATGTTGAGGTGATTTATATGCAAAGATTTATCTCTTCCATGACAGAAAAGTGTAATCAGGCCGTCCCAGTGCTGGGGCGCTTCCACCCTTACTAGTCATGTTTTATAGAGGTCCAGGTACTCTAAACTTTGCTGAGATGCATAGACCAATGGTTTTATGAACTGTGGGCCTGATTCAGACCCGCTAGCGAGCGCATAGCGTTCGAAAGCGGGTCGTTGGTCCTTTACTGCGCACGCCGGAGCCGGTGTGCGAATGCGCGAGACACAGCCAGCGACGGGCGCTCCGTTGCTACGGGTCTCGCACCAAAAGGGGGCAGCTGTTGATTTTGATTGACAGCTCGCCCCGTTTTGGAGGCGGGCAGGGGGTGTGGCTGGCCAAACGGAGGCATTCCTTCGGGTTTGGGGGCGGCCTCAGTAGTGAGCCTCCGGCTATATTAGAGCTGGAAGCTCACTGGGGCTTGCGATGCACGAGACCCTACCACAAGGCCTGATGGTCGAGACCATCATCTGGCTGCTCGCAAAAGCTGTGGGTGGTCACCCACAGCTTAGCGAGCGGCCAGGAGGCCGGCTCACATAAAAAAAAATGCCGCCCTGATTCAGAGCGAGTGCTCTGAAAGAGCGTCCAGCTCTGAATCAGGCCCTGTGGTCCCTGGTTGGTTAGGATGTTACTGGGTCGCCCTACTATCAATGCTAATAACAATGCAACTGTGATTCTTTCTGAAGTGATTATGGACACGGCCGAAACTAGGATTTTTGACGCCCGGGCAAGGCAGTAATGTTACCACCCACAGCTTATGTGAGCGTCCATGATGATGGTCGCGATGGTCAAGACCATCGCGACCATCGGGTTTGCGACGAGACCCTTGCCGTTGGGTCTCGTGGCCACAAGCCCTGGAGTGCTTTTGGCTCTATCGGACCCAGATGGTAGGCGTTCCCATGGGAACGCCTCCGTCTGGGCAGCCACGCCCCCGGCATGCCCACCAAAGGGGGCGTGCTGTCACTCACCATCGACAGCATGCCCCCTTTGTAGCGAGACCCAGAGCGACGGATTGCCCGTCGCTATCCGGGTCTCACGCATGCGCACGACGGAGCAGCCTCCATCGTGCGCATGAGCACTTGCCCAACATCGACCCACTTGTGAGTGCTCAGCGCTCGCGAGCGAGTCTGAATCAGGCCCTCTGTCCTGTCAGAACTCCACCTGGTATCTCTACACCAGTCTGTGTCCCTTTCCCCTTCCCATATCACTGCAGCAGCCTGTGTCTCTCCCCCCATATCTCTGCAGCTGTGTTTGTTACCCCCTCCCCTTACCACCACTTACCTGGATCTTCTCCTTGCTCCTCCTTAAGGCAGTGGCGACGGCAGGCTCCTCACACACTGTTCTTTAGCACGCGTGATCTCATGCATGCAGCGCAGATAGGGAAATAAAACTTTTATTGTGCTGGGTGATCCTTGTCCCTCTATGCCTACACCCTGCTAATTAGTATAGTGGCGCAGTCACGGAGCTCCAGCCAGGTTTGCCCCCTGAGGGAGGGCTGGGGGTACTTGCCCCCAGTGCCCCCCCTTAATCCGGCCTAATCTACCCTCTGAAGTCTACCCCCACCACAGCATGCTTCCGACTCATCACGGGTTTCCCGCTTTATTTCTCACGCCGTCTCGGCGCCCCCTCAAATCTGGCACCCTGGGCACATTCCCCCCCCTAGTTGCTGCCCTGACAGGCCTTACAGAAGGTCTGGGTGTCAGCCAATGCTCTGGGTCAGGTGGTTCAAAGGTCAGCCCATTTTGTGGGAAGTTAATAACAGCTACACCCCAATGCACTAGTCTGTGGGACCACCCACTGAACACGCTCCTTCCTGGCTGCCCTGGACATCAGCCCATTGTGCCAGGTCACCTTTCCCACATGACCTCCATTCCTAAAAGGCTACTGTCAGCTTGGTGTCTCATGCATACTGTAGCTGCCATCTCAAGACTTTAGACTAATGTCTAGTGTGGAGTCAATCACTTCCATGTCATTGTCACTAGTAGTGTGTTCTTGTTTTCAGAGGAGTGCGCTACTGCTTGCAGATCCATCTCTGAGTGTTGATTGTCTCACTGGGCATAACTGCTGCCATAATCTGCACCTAAGGGCCCCTTCACTGCTGCCAGGTGATCTTCCCGGTTCTCTAGTGCCCTTCGTGTGGTACTCCGCCAGGTGGTATTGGGTGGTATTGTAGTGTATCTTCCCATAAGGAATAGATGGTTGGTCACACTCTGGGCCTGATTCAGACCCGCTCGAGAGCGCTATGCGCTCGTAAGCGGGTCGATGGTGGCCCAGTGCGCATGCGCACGACGGAGCCGGCTCCGTCGTGCGCATGCGCGAGACCCGGATAGCGACGGGCAAGCCGTCGCTCCGGGTCTCGTACCAAAGGGGGCGTGCTGTCGATGTTGAGTGACAGCACGCCCCCTTTGGTGGGCGGGCCGGGGGTGTGTCTGCCCAGACGGAGGCGTTCCCATGGGAACGCCTACCGTCTGGGGCCTGCCCCACAGACATCACAAGTGATGTCAGTGGGAGTGCTTTTGGGTCTGTCAGAGCCAAAAGCACTCTTGGGCTTGCGGCAACGAGACCCTAACGCAAGGGTCTCGTCGCAAGCCCGATGGTCGCGATGGTCTTGACCATCGCGACCATCATCATGGCCGCTCGCATAAGCTGTGGGTGGTAACCCACAGCTATGTGAGCGGCTGAGAGACCGCAACAATAAAAAAAAACGCCCTGATTCAGAGCGGGCGCTCGTTCAGAGCGTCCGGCTCTGAATCAGGCCCTCTGCATTAGCTCTTCTGAGGGTTATTATCTTCACAGTAGAGGAGAAGGAGTTCGATTCTTCACACAATTAATTATGCCAATTAGGCCCGAATTCAATTTGGAGCGAAAAGCCGTTTTCGCGTGTTTTTGGCAAAAACTTTTCGCCGATGACATAATTTTCGCCTGTTTTGGTTTTACCCCGTATTCAATTTGAAAGACTTTCCGCCTAGGCAGAAAGTCAATGCAATGTACCAGGCGAAAACGTTTCGCCTATGAATAGCAGGCTGAAAAAAGTGCAGAATTGGGGTTTTGGGGTGCAACGATGCGGGAACCCCCCTGCAGCCTTCAGACAGTCCCCCAAAGGTAAACTGTGTCAAAAAAACATTAAGGACACCCCAAAAAATGACTTTGAAAAAGGGGGCAAAAAAAATTAATAATTGGGGTACAATGTTAAAAAGTAGCGAACTTGACTCTGGTATGCCCCAAGTTTTTTTTTGATTGCAGGTGTTTGCGGCAGGTGGATTTTTCACGATTTTTTCAACTTCACTTTAGCAACTTTTAAATATGCTGACCCCCATTTTCAAGTACCCGAAATTTGCTGGGATAAGTTATTTTTTGCAAAAAATACTCCTGAATACTATTCTGCACCACGCTATTTAGCAGCTATTGAGCCCATTTAAAAACTCCAAATACCTTCAGCAAGCCAAATCAGGGGGTACCATAGCTAACCCCCATGTCAGAGCATCTTTTGGGGGGTGTCAGGCTGATTTCCCCCATTTCTGACAGTACTTTTCGCCTGTTTAAGTTTCGCCGGGTCCTGTTTTCGCCTACTTTCAAATTGAATACAGGGATACGCGGGCACGCGCTCGATACTTTTCCGCCTGCAAAACAGGGGAAGTAGGCGAAAAGTCCGGGCCGCGAAAAAGTATCGCGGCTCGGCTCAAGTTGAATACGGCTTTTAGTGTCAAAAAGATTCTATTTATTGACTGTGCTAATCACAAAGGTGTCATCAATACACTTTAACAGCAAGATACATACACATACATTTCAGGTGAGTAATTCACGCAAAACAATGTTATCATGTATTGTACTGGAACTCCACAGATTACGAGGATTCCTCCGTTAGTCCCGTAGTTACCTGTACCTGCTTCAAAGGACATTAACCTGGTTTGACAGTGCAAAAAGGTAAGAACTTTGCAATACACTATTACTTGTAGGACATTGCACAAACAATACTTGGATTAAATTTAACAGTCTAAAGCAGGGGTCTTCAAACTTGGCCCTCCAGCTGCTGTGGAACTACACATCCCAGCATGCACTGCCACCTTTTTGATATAACAGCATGCTAAAACTATGTGCAGTGCATGCTGGGATGTGTAGTTCCACAGCAGCTGGAGGGCCAAGTTTGAAGACCCCTGGTCTAAAGCAACATATTAACTCTATTAAGAGCTAAATAACCTCAGAATAAGTATACTAGGTAAGTTATTATATACTTTAACTTCACTCTCACATACACTCCCAGCGCTCGATTCAGACCCTTCTCGCTAGATGCGTTCGCACGCAGCCAGCGTATGCAAATCCGGCCAACCCACAGCATGGCAGGCGATTGCGCTGCAATGCATAAGCACGCCCACTATGTCTTAACGTGCGATCGCATTGTGTAAGCAGACACCCAACAGCCTGTCTGAAGATGCCCACTTGCGAAGTGTATGCAACCATCGGTACCATTGAGGACCATCGGATGCATACGCAGCACTTGTAGTTGACCATACCCTACCACAAGCACTGCGAGCGCTACAGTGTGAAATACAACCAAGTGACATGTACTATGACGCTGCCTCTTAATTATGCACGCCTCCGAAACTGCGTTAAGATGCTCAGGCACGCCTGCGTTCGCACCTCCACTCCCCCGTTTCTAGTAGACTGCCCCTGTCACCACCCACAAACAGCTTCTCCTGTTACTCACTCAGCCGGGCTGTCTATGCGCAGCGAGCGAGCGCTTCTCGATCGCTCTGACTGGTTCACGCACTGCGATGCGTACGCGTGCGCAGAATGCAAACATCAACTAGCTGCGTGCGAACGCATCCAAGTGAGCGGGACTGAGTCGGGCCCCCAGTTCAATAATATACACTATTTCCGGACAGCGCTCCTTTACTGTATGCGTATATGTTTTTTTCTAGATGAGGTCCAACCGCTCATTTTACGTAGCTGCAGTCCACTAGTGTACGTATAATTATCTAAAATTAAGATGTAAAAAAACAGAAAAATACACCTGCTGCAGCCTCCTGCAACCTCAAAAACACCTGTCTCATCCATATAGCCCCCCAAAATACCACTTTTTTACCCAGTTTCCAACAATTTTTACCTTTTTCTCCATGACGTCATTTTAAAAAAAAAATTTAAGTTTTTTTTTGACTGATTAGTGTTAAGGGGGTGCCCAAAGGGCTCTGGATCAATTCCCCTCATTTGCACCCTAAAATAGCGATTTTGCACTTCCAATTCGCCTGCCTATATATGGAGAAACTTTTTTGCCTATTTTTCCATGTTAAGTTTTCGCGTAGGCAAAAATGTCCTGGAATTGAATACGGAGAAAAGGAGAAAACAGGCGAAAAATGGAAATCGGCAAAAACTTTTCTCCAAATGGCACTTTTCACGGCTAATTGGATTCAGCCATTTGTTGGATAGAAATAAACAATTTTGCTTCCTTAAATGTTATCCTGAGCCCTGGCGCTGACTCCTTTTCTCATTTTATGTCTGTACTGACTACAGATGAACTGTTCCTGAGTACGGAGCTACACTTTGTTTGCAATTGCTATCTCTCTGCTCTGTGAATAAAGGTGAAGAGTCCTTGTAGTAATTATATCCTAGATATTCCACGTGTAGTTATTAAGGTTATTAGAAAGCGAAGGTTGCATAGACGTGAGATTAAAGAAGAATCCTCAGGCTTTTGCTGATTGGCTGTCTTGACAGCCTTGTTACTAGGCAGATTAAGTGGGTTTAAGGGGTCAGGTGGTTGTTAGCTGACCAATGGTGTGAATTGTGGGTGTACCTGTGATTGGGGGTATAAAAGAGGTGTTGTGCATGTGATCAGCCTCTTTGTCGAGTCTGGAGCCCACCCTCCCGCCCAAAGCTTTGCTGTTTGTATTTTGTTCTGATTATTTTTTTCCTTATTCAGGGAAGGCGCAGCATGGCGGGAGAACGCTACATCTCAGTGGCTTTATTGTGGCGCAAGAGAGCGTTGTGAGGGCGCTGGACCTCGATGTAATATGGCGAGTTTGTCCTTCTCGTACGAGGGGACCCGAGCGCTTTTGTACGGAAGCACTCGGACTAGGCTGACCCAGGAGGGAGGCCAGACCTTCGCAATGTAAGTACGTCTTTAGGGGGGAGCGTTACAGTCAGTTCCCGTGTTTGTCTCCAGCTTGAAAACTAGAACTGAGTATGCAGCGTCTCCTGGCCACCTCGGTTAGGTGAATTATTTAATTGATAAATAAAAGCTGTGACCTTTTATCCAAGCTGTATTTGTGTCTATCTCTTTATTTTATTAGATAAGCTAAGTGTTAAGTTTAGTAAGGATGTTTAAGGTATTTAGGGCCTGATTCAGACCTGTTCACTATATGCGTGCGCTCGCAAGCTGCCCGATGTTCTGCACATGCGCACACTTTGTTCTGCGCATGCGCGAACTACTCACTGCGATCGCATACCGCTCGCTCACCCTGCAAAGACAGCCCAGTGTAATGAGTGACAGGAGAGGCCATTTGTGGGTGGTAACAGGGGCAGTCCAGTAAAAAGGGGGGCTGGCAATGGGAACGCAGGCGTGCCTGAGTGTTTCAACGCCGTTTCAGAGGCGTGCATAATTAACAGGCAGCGTCATAGTACACGTCACATGGCTGTTTTTTTGCACTGAAATGCTCGCAGAGCTTGCGGTAGGGTAAGGCTACCACAAGCACTGCGTTCGCATCCGATGGTCCTCGATGTACCAATGTTTTCATACACTTCCTGGAGATGATGTGCGCTAGTGGGTGTCTCTACATACGCTAAGGGGTGTCTGCATATGCAGAGCGATCGCTCACACAGCCAAAGTGAGTGTGCTTATGCCTTGGCGAGCGATCGCATCCCATGACGTCAATTTGGAAAATTTGCATTTGCTCTGTGCGAACGTATGCATCTAGCAACCGGGTCTGAATCAGGCCCTTAATTAGCAATAAGCCAATGGAGATCTTATAGGTTTCTATTCTTTTGCAAAAGTTGCAGTGAAAAGGCTGCGGCTGGCTGGAATTATGCACTAATGCAGTGGTTCCCAGACTGTGGGCCTGATTCAGACCTGGTCGCAAGCGCTGAGCGCTTGCAACCGGGTCGATGGTGGCTCAGGGCGCATGCGCACAACGGAGCCGGCTCCGTCGCGCGTATGCACGAGATCCGGATAGCGACGGGCAATCCGTTGCTCCGGGTCTCGCACCAAAAGGGGCGTGCTGTCGATGTTGAGTGACAGCGCGTCCCCTTTGGTGGGCGGGCCGGGGGGGTGGCTGCCCAGACGGAGGCATTCCCATGAGAACGCCTACCGTCTGGGGGCGGCCCCACTGACATCACCAGTGATGTCAGTGGGAGAGATTTCAGCTGTTTGAGCCAAAAGCTCTCTGGGGCTTGCGGCCACGAGACCCTACCACAAGGGTCTCGTCGCAAGCCCAATGGTCGCGATGTTCTTGACCATCGCGACCATCATCCTGGCCGCTCGCATTACCTGTGGGCGGCAACCCACAGCAATGCGAGCGGCCGGGAGGCCGCTCCATAAAAAAAAAAAAGACCAGCCCTGATTCAGAGCAAGCGCTGTGTCAGAGCTCCGACTCTGAATCAGGGCCTGTGTGCATTGGCACCCTGGGGTACCTCAGATTGGTGGTCCAGCACCAAATCAAATTATTTATGGTAAATATGTGGACAAACAGAAGCGCAAACCTGTCCACCACCACATAACTGAGCCTAAGGATGACACGTAAGTACAATTTACTTCACTTTACTACTTCACTACATTTTTTTCTGAATTTTGGCTCAGGGGTGCCGGGAAAACAATGCTGATACACTAGGATGCCGTGATTCAAAAAGTTTGGGAACCTCTGCACTAATGAATTACTGTTGCTCCCTTATGAAGGTGTGTAGCTAGGCTGTGTGACACTAAGGCCCGTATTCAATTAGCCATGAAAAACCAAGCCGCAATGTTTTCGCCACCTTTACGTGTTTTTAGACGATACTTTTTCCATGTGCGCTCCCGCTTATCTCCGTATTCATTTCCAAAAGACGCGAAAAGACAAACAGGTGTAATCGGCAAATAGCGAAACTGGCG
The DNA here is from genome assembly GCA_031769625.1 of Taudactylus pleione. Classification (NCBI taxonomy): domain Eukaryota; kingdom Metazoa; phylum Chordata; class Amphibia; order Anura; family Myobatrachidae; genus Taudactylus; species Taudactylus pleione. Next base: position 1,933,563 of record JAUIMM010000139.1, on the reverse strand, counting down.
AAAAGTCCCTAAGATTTGGGGGAAATCAGTCTGTACCGTAGAACAAGCTGCACTAACATTAGAAATCAATATAGAAGTGTCCTAATAGCCCTAATACAAGTGTTTTGTGTTCTTAAAGTGTCAGAATTGGCTGTTATATGCTTATATGCATAAGTGCTGAAAAATGAGAAAAAGCAAGTTTTTTGGGGAAAAATGAGTACTGAGGACAAATTTGGGGTACATGAAAATGGGTACTAGCATGTTTTGAATTTTCTAAAGTGAAGATTGAAATTTTTTTTAAAATACACCTGCTGCAGCCTCGTGCAATCCCAAAAACACCTGTCCCATCTATATAGCCCCCCAAAGTATCAGGCCCCCCACTTTTTACCCATTTTCCAGTGCTTTTTTCTTTTTCACCCCAAAATTGACATGTCATTTTTGGGGTCTTCTTAAAAACAGTTTATGTTTTTTTGGACTGATTAGTCATTAGGGGGGGGTGCCCAAAGGGATCTGGACCAAATCCCCACATTTGCACCCCAAAATAGTGAATTTGCGCTTCCAATTCACCTGCCTATATATAGAGAAACTTTTCTCCAGTTTTTTTTTCTGCATAGACGAAAACTCCTGGAATTGAATACGGAGATAAGTTGAAAACAGGCGAAAAGTCCAAATCGGCAAAAACTTTTCTCCAAACTGCACTTTTTGCGGCTAATTGAATACGGGCCTACGCTGGGAGGGTATGCAGTACGCAATGCTGGGGAAAGCTACTTGTCACTGTCTATAGCCTGACAGCTAGGACATAAGATGTACATGATGCAGGGCTATGCTCGGTATCAATTCAGACCTCTGCGGCAGTTCAGTTGAAGTGGAGGTCTGCCGACAGGGAGTTCACCGCCCTCCTTCCAGTTGCCTCTGATGCTGGGCTCCCAGATCCGGGAGAGTCTGCCTCACAGCTGGCCTCCAGATTGAAAGGATCCGTCTTCCACTCTCCACCTCCAGCCAGTTCTAACGAGCAGCGACACCGATTCCCGGCAGTTACTCTGGTGTCCGCAGAGACTGAGGTGAGTGTTGCTGCCCGGGTCCTTCCTTCCTCACCGCCCCCCAGGGCTCAGAGCAGAGGTGTGCCACCCCATAGGGGGCACAGTGCGGCCGTCGCCAGCACCTGGGGTTTGCCTAAGCCCTGCCTGTGTGGCTGCATCATTCACTAACAAAGCAGTGGCCCTTCAAGGCTCTCGTAGTCATGTGAGACCTGGGGGAGCAGAGCAATGCTTTCTTTGTAAGTAAAGGAAACAATCAGTGTCCAATTCACCCACCGACCTGCTGGTGTAATCCCCTGGGAACCCTGTTGCTCAAAAATCCTGGCCCCTATCCTAGGGCAGTAGGAGTAGAACTTGTACCCAGGGGTAGAGGCGTCCAGCAACTAATGACATCATGCCACTGTCAGTGCTCAGAGGAGCGGGAAGGAAGGAGAGAGGGAGAAGTCACTAAGGAGCTTATTCAGACCCTGTCTTTCACTCTACGAGCTCGCAACCGGGTCGATGTTGCTCCAGTGTGCATGCACACGACGGAGCCGGCTCCGTCGTGTGCATGCGCGAGACCCGGCTAACGCGGGTGATCCATCGTTAGGGGTCTCGTAGCAGATGGGGTGAGCTGTCGATGTTGAGTGACAGCTTTCTCCGTTTGCTGGGCGGGGCGGGGGCGTGCCCGGCCAAACGGAGTCTTTCCTGTCGGAACGCTTGCCGTTTGGGGGCGGCCCCACTGACATCATCAGTGATGTCAGTGGGGAGCTTCCTGCTCAAACAGAGCTGGAAGCTCCCTGGGGCTTAAGGTTGACGAGACCCTACCTTAGGGTCTCGTCGTAAGCCCCGATGGTCGCGATGGTCTTGACCATCGCAACCATCACCCTTAGCGGTCGTTAGAGCTGTGGGTGTTACCCCACAGCCTAACGACCGACATGGAGGCAGCCATTCAGGATGCAAGTGGCCGCCCTGTTTCAGAACGACCGCTTGCATCCTACGACCGCCTCTGAATGAGGCCCTAAGAGAGGAGGGCAGAAGATGAAAGCCTTAGAAAAGCCTTAATGTACATTATAGCAGGGGACCTACCAGGGAGCAAACATTACCTGAGTGGGTTGGGTGTGTGGTGAGTATATTGAAGGTAGCATTTTTTATATAGTATATCTGAATAGATATATATAGAGAGAGAGAGGGAGGACAAATAAATACATATATATATATGTATATATATGCATACATATACGTACCCAGCGTTGCCCAGGTTTAAATATTAAAGTTATAAGTTAGGCATCCCAGACCAATTTCCACCCCTCTGTGAAGTTTTTATCCAAATCCATCAAAATTCTGCCTAGCGTACACCAAAGGGAGTATATCCAAATATAGTGACAGGTGTTACAGCGCTTTGAACAAAGAAAAACATAGATGAATACTCCTCTAATGTGATAATCCTTTGATTCCACCGGAATATTTCAGATAAGCATATGACAAAGAGAAAAACAACATAGAATAGTGTAATCCTGTTTTACATAGATCAGTAACAAAGAGGAAGAGACAAAATTGGTCCCAATCTAAATTGTGGATGTTATTGGGGATGCCCCCCACTCATTAGACTCACAGCCGTAAACTTGCATCAAAACCTCTTCAGGGTATCTTTTCTCAATCCCCCTTTAAATATATGGAATAATGATTTGGGGTTTCCCCCTATACATCACACTCACGATTTCCTCCTTAGGATAATAGACGTATCTCAAATTCTTGAAGGATTTCTCCGACACTTTGTTTAATTAACTCCCACTTTATTGACTCCCATGCAAAAAAAAGTTGAGGATTCTTTTATTCAACAGCATACAGGTCCAAAAAAATAAAAAAGATTTTAAAAACAAAGTGTGTCCCCACCTGATAGAGATAAATCCTACTGGACCATCAGCTGTTAGGGATCCCAAATAAAGTCCAACAACAGTTCCTTAGTGGGTAAGAATTCCAAAAAGTATCAGCCAGTAGTCCCCACCAGCGGGCGACACACTTTGTTTTTAAAATCTTTTTTTTGGAACTGTATGCTGTTGAATTGATTGAGAAAAGATACCCCGCGGCCGTACGCGACGGGCTGTTTACCAGTCACAGCTCAGCTGAAACTTCGCTGACTACCGCATTATCGCAACCACTCTTACATCGGGTATCCTTTTCTCCCTATCACTCTAGCGCTCTCTCATTCAAGCCGGGCTGACACTCTCCCTCTGCAATGCTTTAATAGCAACAGAGGGGAGACACGGTCAGGAGCGGGGACAGCAGAAGCTCTTAACCTGTTGTTTCCCTGGAGATCTGGTTCACTCCTCTCTCATCCCTTGTTCGCTATACATATAGACAAGGGACAGTAGAAGGTGTGTAATGCAGCTTGTCACCAGGCTTTCCTCCAATTTCTGCAACACACTGATTTAACCCTGTGGTACCATTCTATATATTAAGCAGGTTTTATCTATACTACTATATTGTTATACTAATATGTATAGATTTAGGCCCTCATTCAGAGCCGTACGCTCTGAGCAGAGCGCACGCTCTGAATGAGGGCCGGCCTCCATGAAAATGGAGCGTCCTTCTGGACGCTCGTATAGCTGTGGGTCACCACCCACAGGCTATACGAGCGTGCATTTTGATGGCCGCGATGGTCGAGACCATCGCGACCATCGAAATTGCGAGCCGGAGCCTACGGTTGAGGTTTTCAACCGCAAGCTCCGGAGTGATTTTGGCTCTATCAGAGCCAAAATCACTCCCACTGACATCACTAGTGATGTCAGTGGGCCAGCTTCTGACGGGAGGCGTTCCCGTGGGAACGCCCCCGTCAGGGAGGCACGCCCCCGGCACGCCTACCAAAGGGGGCGTGCTGTCAATCAACATCGACAGCACGCCCCCTTTGATCAGACACAACGAGCGAAGGACTTTCCTTCGCTCGTCGCGTCTGGCGCATGCGCACGACGGAGCTCCCTCCGTCGTGCGCATGCTCAGTCCATAACATCGACCCACTTGCGAGCGGACAGCCGCTCGCGAGTGGGTCTGAATCAGGCCCTTTATTTTCTAACCTTTAAGTATTTATTTACCCATGTAGCAGGTTTTTTCTGTATTATTTTCTGTATACCTGCATTTGTCACACCGAATACATAGAGATACTAGATTGTGACTTCCCAGGGTGAACTTAGTCACAGGTTGTATAATGATGGGACAGAATAGGTTAAGAGATTGTATATGCTTTGTACTAACGGAATTGGCGTGAAATACCGCCGGCCGCATGGCGGTGACTGTGAGGTGGCTACTAGTGCTCACGAAGATAGTCCGTTCAGTAGGCGAGTAAGGCGAGCGGCGGGGGCGTGTCAGATCAAGAGGCTGCCTGGCACAGCGGCACAGCCGCAGACATAGGAGGCCGTGGTCAGACTGAGGCACTGTACATGCATATAGGGCTGGCGCAAGTTTAGATGGTGCGACTGATGGTATCGTATAAGGACGTGCCAATCGGGCGCTGACAGTGGACTCTCAGACCCTGCACATTCAGCCGCACACATGTACACAAGGGAAGGACTTTATAGCGGCATCTGCATAAAGTTGCAATACGGACGACCGCCAATAGACGCAGCTCCAGGTGCTACTGCTCGCAACTCAGAATCAGGCCCTAAATATTGTACACAAAGACGTATTAATGCCCGAAGGGTCCTGTGTGCAACGGACCCCCATATCTGAGCAGCGGGTCCCCCCCCAACCAGGAATCTTACCTCGCTCCAGCCAGTGATATTGGGGAAAATGGCGCATGCGCACTAGAGAGCAAAGGCTCTGGCGCAGTTGTCACTGTGCAGCGCCATCTTCCCGAAGATATCACTGGCAAGATGGCGTCGTGGAGGAGAAGGGACCCACTTGCCGGAGTGAGGTAAGTATACTTTGGGTGCACGGCATGAAGTGCGGGCCCCCATGGGCCTGTGTGCTCCACACGGAATTGGTATGAATTGGTTCGATTCCCGGCAGCCCGACATCAGCAGAGATCCCGGCAGCGGAAGCCCGACAGCGCTGGAAATCCCGATCGTGGATAGGTAAGATATTGTCTAACCTAACCTAACCCCCCTAACCCTAACCCTCCTTAGGGGTGCCTAGCCCTAACCTCCCCCCTAAGTGCCTAACCCTAATCCCCCCTCTAAGTGCCTAACCCTAACCACCCCCTTCCCCGCTGCCTAAACCTAAGTCCCCCGGGGGGGTGCCTAACCCTAAGTCCCCCCCCTGGGGTGCCTAACCCTCCCTCCCCCTAGCCTAACCCTCCCGGCGGGGGTGCCTAACCCTAAGTCCCCCCCGGGAGCCCTAAACCTAACCCTCCCCCCCGCGGCTATCCGCTCGCGGCGCCCAGCATCACTACGATCGGGATGCCAGGAGCCGGTCTCCCAGCGTCGGGTAAATGCCGGGCGTCTACATCTAGACGCCCGACATTTCACCCTTGCCGGGATATGACAGTCCAGATTGCATACCGTACTAACTACATGATTAAATCATATCAGTTTCAATCGTGAGCATAAGGCTGCTATAAATTATTAGTGTTCCTAATAAAATTTAATGGGAACAGTGATATTAGGGAATATTAGTATAACGATTTAGGCATGGTGTACAGCATTTCTGATTTTTATTACTTGAATGGGTCTCTAATATATTCATTGGGATCATCTAAGTAAGTATTTTACATCTTATGCAGGTGGTGTATCTATTTTTGGTTCCCTGATAAATTCATCTTAATTAAATTATTTGATTCTATGATCACACAAGAGAACTGTGGGCCTGATTCAGAGCCGCTCGTAAGCGGACGCTCGTTCGCACAACTGCGCATGCGTATGGGTCGTAATGCGCATGCGCAAACCAGTCATTGTGGTCGGAAATCGTGCACTCGCAAAACAGCGAGGGGCTGCTAATTTGAGTGACAGAATGTACCGCTTGTGGGTGGTAACAGGGGAAGGTGCTTGAAAACGAGGGAGTGGAGATCCGAACGCAGGCGTGCCTAACGGTCAAAAGGGCGTTTAATGGGAGTGCATAATTAGTAAAGGAGCGTCATCGACCACGTCACTTGGTTGTCTTTTAGCCTGAACTGCTCGCAGTGATAGCGAGAAGTAAATCCTACCACAAGCACTGCGAGCAGTTCAGATGCCTGTCGATGTACCCGATTAATCTAATAAATAATGGAGATGACGTGTGATGCGAACGGCAAAGGGGCGTCTTTACAAAATAGCGAGCGCATTTTTCGTTCACTCGCTCAGACATAGAGGCGCCAGCAAACCGCAAAGAGCGAGCGCTCAATTTAAATAGCCGGCCCCTTTTTTGGAACGACCGTCCGCAAATACCGTCCGGCTCTGAATCAGGCCCTGTGTGAAGAATATTTTCGCCATAATTATGTCAATATTGTATTAACTATTGATGTGTATTTTATGATTATTTGTTGTCTGTTGTTTGTGATCCGGGTAATAATAATAAGTGTATCTATTATACACTATTTTATTGGATAAATATTAAAGGTTAAGTACAGTATTATTATATATTATCTTATATTTGCTATTTTCTATTTATCAAGAGTGCACCAGTAAGACTACTTTGCAATAAACAGTTACTATTGTGGTTTTCACAAATATTATCTGGTGCACCACCAACCAAGTAATAGTCTTACTTTATTCTCTTAGTTAAGACCGGAATGTTGGTTTTCATAATATATTTCTTGATATGATGATTAAATGGTTCTGATTGACTAGTGCGGACTCTACCCAAATCTTTTCTATAGTATTATGCTGCCCATCCACTACATGACATAGAAACCACAGCGCGATTAGGACATTGTAATCGTGCTGTCGTTTCTATGTCTGTGATGAGCCTGCACTGAACCAGCAGTCGTTCAGTGCAGGCTCATCATTCATCTGGCAACGTGCTGAACCTGACGTTATTGTCAAGTTGATCAGCTTGTTGGAAAGATGATAGATGTCCAATATGACCAGCGGGCACACGCATCGCAGATTGTATTAGACATTAAACTGCATGATTTGCGGGCAGTTATCAAGCGATTGAGCGATAACGATGATAACAGCTGGGCAGGTCCTCCTTCGGCTCCCTCCGTCACTCTGGCTGCTGTGCTGTATGTTCTCCCCACCGCAATGCTGCTGCTGCCGGGTAGCGTCTCTCCTCTGTTCCCCGGTGACACTTGTAAGTGATTCTTCAATTAACTGCACTTACAAGCAGTGGCGTCACAAGGCGGGTGCGGGGGGTGCGGCCCGCACCCGGGTGTCACCCGCCGAGGGGTGACACCAAGGTGCAGGATCCCCCTCAGTGACAGGAGCCGGGTGCTGCACTATAGCATTAAGTGCAGCACTCGGCTCCTGTCAGTGAGGGAGCCGGCACTGCCCATGCCCGCACCTCCTGCACCCCCCGCCGGGCATCACCCCATTGATACCTAATGTATCATTTTGTTAACCACGGCCACGAGCCGGGTTCGCGCCGCGAGGCCATGCCCCTCCCGAAGGCCTGCCATGCGACACCACGCCTCCAACACACCCCCTCCCGAAGGCCACGCCCCCATTTCGGCAGGTGCCGAGCGCATGGCGTCCCTCCCCGCACCGGGTGTCACCGTGGGGAGGGACGCCACTGCTTACAAGTGCCACCGGGGAACGGAGGGGAGACGCTACCCGGCAGCAGCAGCAGCAGCATTGCGGCGGGGAGAACGTGTTAAAGTTTAAAAAAAAAAAATCTTCAGACGGGAGGTCCGGGGTCCGCGGCTGCAGCCTGTGTACCAGACGGCCAGGTAGGTGGGAGAGGGAAGCGGAGGGAGAGGCACACGCAGCCAGTGTCCCCCAGGCCACCTCAGGCCGGTGCCGCAGGGAGGCTCCATTTGCCGGACACCCGCTGGGTTTTTATTTCCAGCGGGTGCCCGGCTCCTTCCCTGCAGCGCAGCGGTAGCCAGAGGCTGGAGTTCTCTGTGTAAGCGGCACTGCAGGGAGCATTACTATGGGGCAGTACCTCAGGGGGCATTACTATATGGGCACTACTACAGGGGCATTACTATGGAGGCATTACCTCAGGGGGCATTACTGTGGGGGCATTACCTCAGGGGGCATTACTATAGGGGCACTGCTACAGGGGCATTACTATGGGGGCATTACCTCTGGGGGAATTACTATAGGGGCACTGCTGAAGGGGGCATTACTATAGGGGCACTGCTACAGGGGGCATTACTATAGGGGCACTGCTGAAGGGGGCATTACTATTGGGACACTGCTGCAGGGGGATGGCATTATATGTAAATGGCCTTGTGTGTAAAGGGCATTACAATATGTGGCATTATGTGTAAAGGACATTACAATATGTGGCATTATGTGTAGTGGGCATTACAATATGTGGCATTATGTGTAAAGGCATTACAATATGTGGCATTATGTGTAAATGGCATTACAATATGTGGCATTATGTGTAAAGGGCATTACAATATGTGGCATTATGTGTAAAGGGGCATTACAATATGTGGCATTATGTGTAAAGGGCATTACAATATGTGGCATTATGTATAAAGGGCATTACAATATGTGGCATTATGTGTAGCGGGCATTACAATATGTGGCATTATGTGTAAAGGCATTACAATATGTGGCATTATGTGTAAAGGGCATTACAATATGTGGCATTATGTGTAAAGGGCATTACAATATGTGGCATTATGTGTAAAGGGCATTACAATATGTAGCATTATGTGTAAAGGGGCATTACAATATGTGGCATTATGTGTAAAGGACATTAGAATATGTGGCATTATGTGTAAAGGGCATTACAATATGTGGCATTATGTATAAAGGGCATTACAATATGTGGCATTATGTATAAAGGGCATTACAATATGTGGCATTATGTGTAAAGGACATTAGAATATGTGGCATTATGTGTAAAGGGCATTACAATATGTGGCATTATGTGTAAAGGGCATTACAATATGTGGCATTATGTATAAAGGGCATTACAATATGTGTCATTATGTGTAAAGGGCATTACAGTATGTGGCATTATGTGTAAAGGGCATTACAATATGTGGCATTATGTATAAAGGGCATTACAATATGTGGCATTATGTGTAAAGGGCATTACAGTATGTGGCATTATGTATAAAGGGCATTACAATATGTGGCATTATGTGTAAAGGGCATTACAGTATGTGGCATTATGTGTAAAGGGCATTACAATATGTGGCATTATGTATAAAGGGCATTACAATATGTGGAATTATGTGTAAAGGGCATTACAATATGTGGCATTATGTATAAAGGGCATTACAATATGTGGCATTATGTGTAAAGGGCATTACAATATGTGGCATTATGTGTAAAGGGCATTACAATATGTGGCATTATGTGTAAAGGACATTACAATAAGTGGCATTATGTATAAAGGGCATTACAATATGTGGCATTATGTGTAAAGGGCATTACAATATGTGGCATTATGTGTAAAGGACATTACAATATGTGGCATTATGTGTAAAGGCATTACAATATGTGGCATTATGTGTAAAGGACATTACAATATGTGGCATTATGTGTAAAGGGCATTACAGTATGTGGCATTATGTGTAAAGGGCATTACAATATGTGGCATTATGTGTAAAAGGCATTACAATATGTGGCATTATGTGGAAAGGGCATTACAATATGTGGCATTATGTGTAAAGGGCATTACAATATGTGGCATTATGTGTAAAGGCATTACAATATGTGGCATTATGTGTAAAGGACATTACAATATGTGGCATTATGTGTAAAGGGCATTACAGTATGTGGCATTATGTGTAAAGGGCATTACAATATGTGGCATTATGTGTAAAGGGGCATTACAATATGTGGCATTATGTGTAAAGGACATTACAATATGTGGCATTATGTGTAAAGGGGCATTACAATATGTGGCATTATGTGTAAAGGACATTAGAATATGTGGCATTATGTGTAAAGGGCATTACAATATGTGGCATTATGTGTAAAGGGCATTACAATATGTGACATTATGTGTAAAGGGCATTACAATATGTGGCATTATGTGTAAAGGGCATTACAATATGTGGCATTATGTGTAAAGGGCATTACAATATGTGACATTATGTGTAAAGGGCATTACAATATGTGGCATTATGTGTAAAGGGCATTACAATATGTGGCATTATGTGTAAAGGGCATTACAATATGTGGCATTATGTGTAAAGGACATTACAATATGTGGCATTATGTGTAAAGGGCACTATAATATGTGGCATTATGTGTACAATGAAATATATTTGTTCTGTCGATATTTGTAATTTTAATAAAATGATTTGGACCAGGGCCGAAACTAGGATTTTTGTCACCCGGGGCAAGACAGTAATTTGCCCCCCCCGGTAATTCCTCCATAGTAATGCCCCCTGCAGCACTGCTCCTATAGTAATCCCCCTGAGGTAATGCCCCTATAGTAGTGCCCATATAGTAATGCCCCCATAGTAATGCCCCTGTAGTAGTACCCATATGGTAATGCCCCCATAGTAATGCCCCTGTAATAGTGCCCATATGGTAATGCCCCCATAGTAATGCCCCTGTAGTAGTGCACATATGGTAATGCCCCTGTAGTATCACTTACACACAAAAAAACCCCATTACCTCCTACGTCCGCCGCCACCCGGTCCGACCGGCTGCTTCTCGGAACTATGGGAGAGACGTCATGACATCTCTCCCATAGTGCTCAAGGGGAGAGCCGGAAGCTGGAGTTCAGGAGAGAACTCCAGCCTCCGGCTACCGCGGTGCTGCAGGGAAGAAGCCGCTGGTAATAAAATCTCAGCGGGCATCCGGCTTGGTGCCTCCCTGCGGCGCCGGGCTGGAGGACACTGGCGGTGGGTGCAGCGACGCACCCGATCCACGTGCACCTCCAGCCCCGCCCCTAGTTGCGGAACTGTTTGAACATTTGATGGTTTTAATTAAGAAACCTAAACTAATATTTTTAAGGGATAGATATTAATTTATGTCAGAAAAGGGCAGTTTATGATGGGCAGGGGGACGCCAAATTACTGTCTTGCCCCGGGTGACAAAAATCTTAGTTTCAGCCCTGGGCCCTTAATCAAGACATGGTAACAGTCAGACATGGTGAAAGTCAAAAATACATGGACCTGACTATTATGGTGGGACCCTACTCCTAGCGTTAGGATGCTGCAACCACCCATTTTGTGTCATCTCTTCTTGGGGTAACCTATTCCACCCAGGGTAATCCTATGTAGTGCGCCCAAGACAGCTGCCTCATCTGGTGCCTTTTGTGGGTGGAATATATAACCCATGGAAGTTATTTCCCAAAATGTGCAACCACCAACCCTGCAATATGCTTATTGTGCTCTCTAAGTTTCGGTTGATTTTAATTATCTCTGTGTGGCTTTCTATTTTTTGCAACACCAAATCCTTGTACAATGTACCATGTTTTCTGATGTCTGTAAAGCGACTTTGAGTCCTATGGGAGAAAAGCACTATATAAATAAAATTATTATTATTATTATTATTATTATTATTATTGCTCATTATGGTCTTCAGTAGAATTATAATTATCTGTTTGGAGTGAGATTTACTTTTAAAGTTACAGAGAAGATAATTATTTTAGAGGAGGAGTTTCCTGACAACTAATTGAGTACTACCAAACCAAGGTTTGCAACTCTATATGTGCACCAACGTTGAGTGACCACTGACTTCAGTGCCTGCAGAAGTTACAGTAACGTAATGAGCAATATAGTAGAGTTTTCTTTATAGATAGCAGCCATATGTCATTAGTGTTAATGAATATTTTTGTGAGTGAGGAGGTATATAGTGCACATGATAAGTGTAAGGTATAGCAAGGTGTATAGAAGGGCAAGGGGTGGCAATTACTAAGGCTTCAAGTTATATGTGACTAAGAAGGTGTGGTACATTAACAGCCAGAGTTGGGGGTATTATAGGAGAGCACAAAGGGAATAGGTTAAGGAGGGACGAGAAATATGGATTTTGGATAACTATCAATTAGTTCTGGGAGTTAGGGTCTCATTCAGACCCACTCGCAAGCGGGTCGATATTTGTGCATTGCGCACGCGCGGCGTGCACAAGCCCCGGAGCGAGTGAGAAATTCACTCGCTCTGGGGCTCGCTACAAACGGGGCGGCTGTCGATGTTGATCGACAGCCCACCCCGTTCTGTAGGCGGGGTGGCTGGACAAACGGAGGCGTTCCTGAAGGAACGCCTGCCATTTGTGGGCGGCCATCACTCACCAGTGATGTCAGTAGTGAGCTTCCGGGTCTATTAGAGCCGAAAGCTCACTGGGGCTTGCGGCAGACGAGACCCTACCACAAGGGTCTCGTCGCAAGCCCCGATGGTCGCGATGCATCACCTGGCCGGTCGCAGAAGCTGCAGGTGGTCACCCACAGCTTAGTGAGCAGCCAGGAGGCCGGCTTTGAAAAAAAAAAGCGGCCGCCCTCATTTAGAGCGAGCGCTCGCTTTTTGCGAGTGGCTCTGAATGAGGTCCTTAGTGTGAGTATAGGCATAAGTACTAAAGTATTAGGAATATGGTTGCGCTATATACAGTAAGTAACTGTTAATAATTATTCTATTTTATTACTGTTATGCATGCAAGCAGATCACATCTGGTTGTGGTGACACGGGATTGTTCCAGTATCCCAGTGACCCTTAGTAAATATACCCCTTACAGGCTGTATGAGTGTAAATTACTCAATACTCTCCAGCAGTACCCCATGGCTTCCCTTGGAGGAAGGTAGATCGGTACTGGTTAGAGGCACTAATACCAGAGAAGGAGGAAGAAAGCTGAATTCATCCTGCAAAGATCTCTTTTGCCTTTCATGTGAGCAGAGGTTACATTTACATGTGTTATGGGGTGAGGGCACTTTTTAAAACTTTACCCTCTGCTCCAGTTTGTACAGAAAAGGTATTTTTGCAGAAACGGATCTGGAGTGGGAGCAACCAAACCACTGTGTAATATGTGTAATATAATGTGTAATAACTGTTAATAAATTAATATACAGGATCCCCAGTAGCACAGAATAGAGATGATCCATTCAGTAACAGCTGCAAGGAGCAGAGGCTTATTTTTACGCAAATGGTATTTTGAGACTTTTAGCCGGAAAGCATAGGCTAGGAGGGTCTGCGGCTTTGGCAGTTAGAATGCCAATCTGCCCCTAGCAGGAGGTGGCGCTGGGAAGGAGAGAGCACATATAGGGCGACTTATCATGTGATGAGCCATGTGACACAAGTTGGTAAATTTCACTGTCTATCAAACACACACTGACAAATCATTGATGAATGGAGTTTTAGACGTCATTAATTTCCAAGGGGGTTGTAACTACAAAAGCTGGAACCAGGGCCCTGTGCCTGGGTGGTGCCTCGCCGCCCTGTGGCACCTGTATTTCGCATGTAGGTGCTGGGAACGGCAGCCTAGAAAGCCGTCACCAGGACCTTCCTTTAGGCGCTCCGAGCCCTCAGCTTCTCCCTTTGTCCTGGCAGCCAGCCGTGTCAGAGCTGCCCAGAGCTTCCTTAGGATGGCTCCAAACCTTGACCTTGTTACTGTCCCGGAAGACCAGCCTTTTGTTGTGACATCATATGTTCGGGGGCGGCACAAGGCGCATTTTCGCCCTGCTTAAATCCATCTGTACCCTAGAATTATTATTATTCTGACAAATGTTATTAATATTATTTTAATTTGAACACAAGCAGCTTCACTGCTATTTCTAGCACTGCAAGACAATCACACGGCGCCCTTATTACAGGGCAGTGGGATCAGGGGCGCCACAAGGGGGGGCGGGTACTGACTACCTGGGTTTGGGCTTGTTGAAGCGGCCCGTGTTAGCTGCTGAGGGGGACAAACAAATATCCCCCTCAGGGCCATAACAGAGCTTAAATGCGCCCTGCGCCGTCCCCTCAGTGCCCGATATCATTATGTTGCGCGGAATGGGCGGGGCCAGCAGCTCCGGTAAGTGCAGCGCTGACTTGGAGCGTCCTGAGGAGGCTCCAGATCAGCTGCAAACGCTGCAGGGCACCTGTCTGGATCTTCTACAGGACGCACCGCGGTGATCCTGGCCGCAGGGTATTTGGATTGCCTCATAATATTGATTCTTTGGGGAGAAATGTGTCCTGTGAAATTTCTTTGCTGAACTTGATACATCAACAGATTGATGGGAGATTTACTGTTTCGCTTATATTCTGCTTACATTGTTTTGTATTCGTGTATACAGAGAATCTCACGTGAGGACATCTGGCCAGCGGAGATGGGTTAGCGTGACCAGCCCGTGTCTCTAAGGGCTATCACACACACACACATACATACACACACACATACAATTGGATGCTGAAAGATAATATGATTACTGTAGCTGTGATGATCTAGAAAAGATCATTTTTAAATCTCGCGGGTCAATAGCAATCACATCCACCAGAAGAACAAATATCACCTCATAACTCAGGAGAAAATTGAAAAAAAAAATGATTCAAAAGAAAAGAAAAATAAGGGCAATAACATATGTGCGCAATGCTTGCAAGATGGTCATAAACAAAATGGCTGAAAAGCAAATAAGAGAGTAAAACAGTAATTGAGGGTAGAACTAATAATAATAATAATAATAATAATAATAATAATAATAATAATAATAACATAAAGTGAGAAATAATGGTAATTGGTAGAGTTCTCATTTCTTCTTTTTAGATATAATGGGCCTGATCTGAGTCGGGTGAAAGTACAAATGCAGCCATATCCGGTGGAAAGCGATGGCAGACTGCGCACACGGATGGAGATGAAAGTGCGGACGGATTGATCTGCCCGTTAACAGATCGCTCTTTTCGTGAAATGTCTGTTTCTGGGTGGAAATAGTAATGACTATTATCTTGTGGGCGTGTCATTTGAGTGTTGCGTCCCTGTAAGCAGACTTGCCATGCTTGCCTGTGGCGTGCGGACGGAAACGGTATGTCTGTTTCAGTCGGATCTTATGCACCCAGCACAGATACCAACTGATTCCTTCCTCTCACTCCCGCCTCCAAGATTTTGTCCATACCGCTCCTCACCTCTGGAACTCTCTCCCTCAGGAATTCTCCTCCTCTCTACGAAGCTTCAAGCAGGCTCTCAACACCCACTTCTTTATCAAAGCCTTCCAGCTGTCACCCTAACCCACTGCCCCATTCTCCTGGCTCACTTTCTCTCCCCTCTGTGTCACCCGTGTAATTCTGCCCCTCCCCCATAGATTGTAAGCAGGGTCCTCTTCCCTCTTGTGCTCCTCCTTTGCCCACATTGGCACCAAACTCTTAGACTTAACGGGCAGTGCTACCTCTGTGGGTACTGTGACTGCATATGAAACATTTTTGAAGCCTTGGAGAGAGATAAAGTGGATGAAGATAAAGTACCAACCAACCAGCTCCTGTCATGTTACAGGCTGCGTTTAAAAAATAAGTTAACAGCAGATTGGTTGGTATTTTATCCCTCTCCAAGGCTTAGTACATCTCCCCCTTTCTTGCATCTTTTCCTTTTGTTTTGTTTGTACCGTGTATGCTTACGTACTTTGTAAGGTGCTGCGGAACCTTGTGACACCATATAAATAAAGGATAATTATATATTATATATATATATATATAAAAAATGATCTATGTTTTATTTTGAATGAATGAGATATGGGTTGCTTATAACTTCAGGGGATGGCTGTTAATGGCCGTTATTGTAGAGTACAATATCCTGAGTTGTGGTGATTGAATTCTGGCCATTACTTTCATTGGGGCGTCTGTTGCTCTGTCTGGGCTCATTTTATTCAGGAAAACATCTTTTTATGCCCATTGTACTTAAAATGTAATAATGTGGCAGTTCCTATGTCGCTGACTGCCAGGATAAATAATGTTGCTGTAAGTAACATTTTGTAAAAAAATAAATAAAATTGTAATTAGCTACGATTGCGAAGCGAGCAGGACATTACAGTGACCGTTCCTATGACAGGCTGCAGCCCTGAAATGGACCATGGAACTCATGTCTTTTAGTGACAGATGGACGCCTGCTGCAGCTTCTCTGATCTGCTGCCTTCGGCACGCCCAGAAAATGGGGCCCGACATGCCCCCATTTTCTGGAATGCTCCGTGTCGCCGGGCATCACCTCCCCCATAATGCCTGCAGCATGTCAATCATGCTGTATTTTTGGGGCACTGCGACTGACATCGCAGGAACAGATCTGCACATGGTCAGTGCGGCTCCTGCGCGCGCGCAGATCTGCAGACATTGGAGATGTTCATGAATATCGTATTTACATATATCTCTGTATTAGGCCCTTAGTATTAGTGTTGGATCAGACTACCTGGTATTTCCGAAGAAAACAATGGTACAATGGCAGTACTCAGATGGAACATTGTAATGGGTGCCGGGTGGGAGGTGTCGGCCCTCCTGACTCAGGGACCCCTGTACAATGCTCACCCTGCACCCACTATAGATCTGTCACTGCCTGCAAGCTCTGAAGCTGCAGTCTGTTGCCTCTTCTGCCCCATTGGCCACAGCAGCAGACGGTTTTCTAACTGGACCCCCTGCTGCAGTTGCATGAAGGCAGCTTTGCAATTGTGTCCTTGCAAATATGCAAATGCAGCAGGTGTATGACACCCCTTGTATGACACCCCCTGTATAACACCCCCTGCTACCGAGGTCGCAGGCTGGGATCACCATCGCCACCATCGGTGGTCGATGGTCGCGATGGTGGATGGTGCCAGGCCTCCGGCCAGCTGAGTAAGCCTCAAGGCCGTCAACGCAGTCCCTGGTCTTGGCAAACACACCCCGTTTCTGGGAAACACCGGCTGACCCTACCCCTGCACTGCCCCTTAAATGCCCTTGTGAGTCAGGCAGAGGCATCAAAAGGGCTGTGTGCAATTATCGGGAATTTTGCGTGCAATGCTGAATCATTTCCTATATGAGCAGAAGTACATATTACACCAGGAGATGTGACCTGACAGTGTTAGTGGTAGTAGATGCTAATTTTACAGTACACAATTCATACACAATATAGGACAATAATCGGGAATCATGAACACAAGGCTGTTTCCGATACTGTAGGGGGAGTGCCCTAATTGCGTGGAGCGTGCCAAACCCCCCTATAAAAAAATATGAATAATGGGGTGGACTGGGGTGAGAGAGGCTGCTGCAGGTAAGGGGGGCAGGAAGGGAGCGGTAAATCCCCCCCCCCCCTCTGGGAACCTCTGCATGAAGATAGAACAGTCTGTCATTGCAAATACAGTACACACTAGACAATGTGCCCGTTTTGTCGCTCCGATCCGCCAGATCACATGACAAATCATCTGGCCCTAACTGTGTGGAGTTTGTATATTCTCCCTGTGCTTGCGTGTGTTTCCTCCGGGTGCTCCTGTTTCCTCCCACGCTCCAAAAATATACTGGTAGGTTAATTGGCTCCCAACAAAAATGACCCCTAGTGTGTGTGCACATGTGATAGGGAATATAGGGCCTGATTCAGGGCCGGACGCTATTTGCGCTCGCTTGTTCAGAAAAAGGGTCCGGCTATTTAAATTGAGCGCTCGCTCTTTGCAGTCTGTTGACGCCTCTATGTCTGAGCGAGCGAACGAAACATGCGCTCGCTATTTTGTAAAGACGCCCCCTGGCCGCTCGCATCCTACGTCATCTCCGCTATTTATTTGATTAATCGAGTACATCGAAAGGCGTCTGAACTGCTCGCAGTGCTTGTGGTTGGATTTTCCTACCGCAATCATGCGAACAGTTCAGACTAAGAAAAAACCAAGTGACGTGGTCGATGACGCTGCTTTGTTAATTATGCACACCCTTAAAACGCCCGTTTTGACCGTTTAGCACACCTGCGTTCGGATCTCCACTCCCCGTTTTCAAGCACCGTCCCCTGTTACCACCCACAAATGCCTCATTCTGTCACTCAAATTAGCAGGCACTCGCTGTTTTGCGAGCGCTCGATTTCCGACCGCAATGACTGGTTGGCGCATGCGCATTACAACCCATACGCATGCGCAGATGTGCGAACATCGCTCTGAGCGAATGAGCGGCCGCTTACGAGCGGCTCTGAATCAGGCCCATAGATTGTAAGCTCCACTGGGGCAGGGACTGATGTGAATGGCCAAATATTCTCTCTGTAAAGCGCTGCGGAATATGTGTGTGCTATATAAATAACTGGTAATAAATAAATAAATAGTGTATACTAATACTAATAATGTCTTGGGGGAAGTTAAAGGTATTTAGGGGGTGTCTTTTATAATATGTGTGGTGGTTATTAATGTCACGTTTGTGCTTAGTTTGTCTAGAAACAAACTATGTTTGCAGAAATAGACAGGAGGGAGAGAGGGGAGCAGATGGGGGTGCCATGGGGTCTTTATCTATCTCTGGTGGTAAAGAAACTTTTGGATAAAAAAAAAGTCCAGTTTCTTTATCTTTTTCTCTTTTGCAGTATATTTGCCATTTGTCCTGTGATCTGTTCTATTATTTATCTGCCTGTAATAAGGATTGAAGGTCTGGCGTCCTCGGGGTGCAGGGACATTGTTACAACTATATTTGTATTATTTATATAGCAGTGCTTTACAATTGGGAACAGACGCAGTAATGAAACAAGACAGGATGTTTCAAAACAAAGAGATAAGAGGGCCCTGCTTGGGAGCTTCCAATTATAGGCTCTGTGCACTGTATACATGGAGGCCGGGCAGGAGGAGGCTACACAAGGAGGCTTCACGTCCCTAGAACTATTTGTCACCCAGAAATTTGCAACATTTTTTTGACCGCCTGCAATTCAATTAAATGGATTTTTTTTTATTTTTCTCCCCTTAACTATTTTTGTTCATTTTCTTTATTATGTTTTACTTTGAGACAGTTTAAAAACAGCATTCAATAGTGTCACGTGTTACGCCCCCATAAACTGTAACGTACCGCCTTACATGTGCGCCTGGTTTTAAATAGTAACATGCGGAAACCAGGGTTGACGATCTGTAGCCCAATTAAATCAGTTCCTTGGTTTTAAGCTGTGTCGAATTTCAGCCCTAATGTCGTGGACTAAAACATTTGCTCTTTATTCTAAGTATACCCCCAGCACAAGGGGGGCCTTTTAAAATGCCGGTTTTAGCAGTTCAGTGACAAGTATCAAAGTTACAATAAAACAAGAGCGTTTGGTGAGCGCCCGCTGTTAGCTCTGTCCTAATTAACTGCACATGTTGTTCTCCCAGAAGGCCTTTCTGCTGGGCGCACTGCTGTTCTTTTCAGCGTTCAGAAAAGAAAGTTAGACTTATTTTTTTCAACCTACTCTTTACCACTTCTCTATACCCTTAAAGCCGTAACACGTAATTTTACAGTGAATCATTCGTTCTTTACTTTGATTAGAAATCTCGCTGTACAAAAATAATAAAAAAAAAGGTCAAAAAAGCTCGGCAAAATTTGACTTGATATATCCTTTTCTCCGTCATACAATAAAAGAGGCTTTGTAGTCTGGCTATGACTCATTCTATTTTTTTTAGCACAGTAACTGGAACCATAGTAGTTGAAAGGATGGAATAAAGTTTGTTTGGCCGGAAGGATCTGAATTCCAGTGTGTTCTTTTGGTCACCCTTTAATCATCTATTCTCTATCCAGCGTTTTAGCTCTTGTTAATTTTCCTCTATATGACATTCAGAGGCTGAACGCGGTCCCTTTGCTGTATTAAACACCGACTATATACTTTCCCGAATAAAGCCTTGGAAAAGGTCCTGCATAAAACACATTTTGCAATCACTTTCTAATTTTATTTTTTAGCAGTTATCGTGGAAGATATTGATTTGCCTTAATAATAAAAAAAAAGTTGCAGGGATGTTTTTCATGGGGATAACAGGTACAGGAAGGAAAAACTAGTAAAAATGTAAAAGCTCATTCTACCTGTAAGGATTGTAAAAATTAATCTCTCCCCACTGGCGGTATGCAATCGGGAAGCCGGCGGAGGTAAGTCCGACAGCCAGCTGCCCGACTGCTTTATCCCGGCGAGGGTTAAATGACAGGCGTCTAATTCTAGACGCCTGTCATTTTACCGACGCCGGGAGACCGGCGCCCGGCATCCCGATTGAAGTGATGCCGGGCGCCGCTGCAGACAGCCGCGGGGGGGAGGGTTAGGTTTAGGGCTCCCGAGGGGGGGGACTTAGGATTAGGCATTCCCCCCGGGACGTTAGGGTTAGGCTAGGAAGAGGGAAGGTTAGGGTTAGGCACCCCCCCGGGAGGTTAGGGTTAGGCTAGGAAGAGGGAAGGTTAGGGTTAGGCACCCCCCCGGGAGGTTAGGGTTAGGCTAGGGGGAGGGAGGGTTAGGGTTAGGCACCCCCGGTGGGAGGTTAGGGTTAGGCACCCCCCCGGGGGACTTAGGTGTAGGCGGCGGGGAAGGGGGGGTTAGGTTTAGGCACTTAGAGGGGGGATTAGGGTTAGGCACTGGGGGGAAGGTTAGGGTTAGGCACCCCTAAGGAGGGTTAGGGGGGTTAGGTTAGGTTAGTTCATACTTACCTGCGGATGATCAGGATTTTCAGCCGTGTCTGCCTGCCGCTGTCGGGATTTGAACCGCTGGACTTTGTATGTATTCCCCACTTAAGTGAATTATGGAGGTCCATCATCTGTTGATGAGGGACAATGATTGGGGGACGGGATGTACTAAACTGAAAAATGCAGTAACCACGTTTCCCATATGTACTAAGCAACGGAACGCGATGGCTTGGGCTTCTTATCGGGACGCCCCCTGAGAGGGATCCCTTCACAGCTCCCCCCGCCGGTCCCGCTAGAGGGACTTTTAGGTGTTTTAATCGGAAGTCCCTCTATCCGAGGCTATCGCAAAATTCAGCTCTTATTGGTAAAGCTATCCCTTGCTATTTTAATTGCATTTCTAAGTACATACTGGGGTAATTAACCCCCGTATGCCCCCCAATAATAGGCGGGATGTACCGCATTGCTTAGTACATCCCGCCCCCTGGTTCCTCACAATGGTAGGCCAGGAGTTTGATTCGCACGCACTGTCGATGTCAGACGCGGTGGAGCGATGAGAAAATGGGGATGATAGTTGGGGGTTTTGTGGCACAACAAAGTAATTTCACCAATGTGCAAGAGCACAGACGATAAATCTTGAGCCTGGCGTTTCCTTCAATATACAAATGAATGGCGCCCAGCGCTGTTTTGGGGTTTTCATTCAAGATTTATAAACCCAGGAAGATGTTACATGCTTAGCTCTTTGCCATGGTGACTGTACATATATACAATGGATTTAAGATACTATACAAATCAAAATGACAATACCGGGTAGGTAACATCATTATTATTATTATTATCATCATTTATTTATATGGCGCCACAAGTGTTCCGCAGTGCCTTACAAAGTACAAAATCAAATAAGTAACCAGCGACTTACAATACAAAGCAGGACACGGACATGGATAATAAACATTGCTATATTACACCCGCATAAGCAGCCAAGTGTTAGTTGCCCTAGTGGGCAGTAAGAGATACATGAAAATACAGTAGGGAGGAGCACAAGAGGGTAGAGGGCCCTGCTCGAAAGAGCTTACATTCTAAAATTGAGTCCTTTTGGTGCCAACGTATAGAAGCAGAAAGTCCTCTTAGTTTCTAGCTGGAGGAGATGCTCCTTCATCACCTGTACCTGCTCATCCAGCACAGCAAGCAAAGGATGAGGTGTGAAGACTACCTCTCCCTCCAGCATGCCTCCTTCCTCTTCTGACCACTAAAAGCTGATAATCCCCACACCTTCCATGGAGCAGCAGTTCCATGGAAACTTTTAAAATAAAATATAACTTTTGAGATGAAAGCCCCTGGAGTGTATTATTAACTTTAATCAACTGCCCATCATTTTCTGCATAACCACAACTCAAATATTATTATCACAGCTGTAGGTCCAGCTGAGGGGTGTGGCATGATATGTCTACAGTCATAACATTGACATTGACCATGTCAATATTTACCATGTAGACACTGATGAAATGTTGACATGTTAGAATGTGGATATATAGGACCTCATTCAGAGTCGGTCGAAGTGGCTGCACGGTCGTATGCAGCCAATGTTCGCTTAACTGCGCATGCGTACAGTTCGCAATGCGCGTGCGCAAACTAGCGGCTACGAACAGAAATTTCTCTCTCCTTGAACACCGCCAGGTCGGTAGTTTGAGTGACAGATTGCGGCATTTGTGGGTGGTAACAGGGGAAGGTGCTTGAAAACGGGGGTGTGGAGATCCGAACGCAGGCGTGCCTCATTATGCGAACGGCGTTTTAAGGGAGTGCATACGGATTATGGGAGTGCATAATTAACAAAGTAGTGTCATGGCACACGTGACAGGGGAGGTTTTACACTGACATGATCGTAGAGCTTAAGAGAGGGTATGGTCAACCTTTAGCTCTACGACCAGTTCCGATGGTTTACGATGCTCGCAATTAATCCTTATGTAGCCGGAGATGACGTGTTATGCGTACGAGATGTGGGCGTAGTTTTAGCGATCCGACCGCATACACCCCTTGGTCGGCCAGCTAACGATCCGACCTTAGGGACGCAACATGCGTGTGCATCATTTGCATATCTGGCCCCTTTTTCTATACGACCGTGCGGCCGCAACGACCGACTCTGAATGAAGTCCATAGTCCCTGGTGAAAGAGCGGTGACTTACCTGAACCTATTGATTACATCCCCCCAGCTGAAATATGTAATAGTTGGAAAGGCAGGCTCCCAACTCAGTATTCATGGATTATGCTGTGATGCTGGGTGCCTCAATGAACAATATATATACTGTATATGGATGAAATATAAGAACAGATCAGAGACATTCTGTTATGAAATTATAGTTATAACATTAAGACCTTTGTGTATAGAAGCAGCTGGGGGACATAAAATCCATTGTTCTCTGGGAGGGAGTCCTGGCTCACCGTAGGGGCTCCTGGAAGATGCGCACTTTCCTCAGGGTGACAAAATTACCTCATAGTTCCTGTAAGAGCGACTGGTCGCTGGAGTTGTCAGCCCAGCCAGATCAAGCCATGAGGTACCTGCAGGGCAGGATTAACGGTGGGGCGACAGGGGAGGTCGTCCCAGGGCCCCCACACACAAGGTGCCCCCACACAACACCCACCAGGGGTTAAAGTGAGATGGAACCAGTTCCGCCTCGTCCGGCCCACCTAACCGCAGGGAGGCTCCATTTGCCGGGCGCCCACTGAGATTTTGCTACCAGCAGGCGCCCGCCTCCTTTCCCGCAGCAGCAGCTGGAGGCTGGAGCTCACACCTGACCTCCAGCTTCCAGCTCCAGCAGTGTACATTGCACTATGGGAGAGACGTCATGACGTCTCTCACATAGGCCCTCATTCAGAGCCACTCGCTATTTGCGGTCGTTCGTTCTAAAACAAGGGGTGGCTATTCAAATGAACCGTTCGCTGTTTGCGGTCTGTTCACGCCTCTAGGTCTGAACGAGCGAACAAAACTTGCGTTCGTTTTTTGTAAAAATACGCCCCCTGGCCGCTCGCATCCTACGTCATGTCCGCTATTTATTAGATTAATCGAGTACATCGACCAGGGTATGAACTGCTCGCTATTCTTGCGGTTGGTTTTTGCTACCACAATTTTGCGAGCAGTTCTGGCTATAAAAGAACCCAGTGACGTGGTCAATGACGCTGCTGTTTTAAATATGCACACCCATAAAACGCCCGTTTTGACCTTTAAGCACGCCTGCGATCGGATCTCCACTCCCCGTTTTCAAGCACCTTCCCCTGTTACCACCCACATACGCCTCTTTCTGTCACTCAAATTAGCAGGCATTCGCTATTTTGCGAGCACATGAATTTCGGCCGCACTGAGTCGTTCACGCATGCGTATTACGATCAGTACGCATGCGCAGTTGGGCAAACATCGCTCGGAGCGAACGAGCAGCCACTTGCGTCCGGCTCTGAATCAGGGCCATAGTTCCGAGAGGCCAGCCCTGCGGGGGCAGGGCTTAAGATAAGTATTGGTTTTTTTTTTCCCCTTTTTTTCATGTAAGTGGCCTCACTACAGGGGGCACTACTACAGGGGGCACTACTACGGGGGGCACTACTACAGGGGGCATTGCTATTGGGGGCACTACTCCTGGGGGCACTACTACAGGGGGCATTACTACTGGGGGCACTACTACAGGGGGCATTACTACTGGGGGCATTACTACTGGGGCACTACTACAGGAGGAATTACTATTGGGGGCACTACTACATGGAGCAATACTATTGGGGGCATTACTCCTGGGGGCATTACATCAGGGGGCATCACTACTGGCGCATTACTATTGGGGGCATTACCACTGGGGGCACTACTACTGGGGGCATGACTACTGGGGGCACTACTTATGGGGGCATTGCATAGGGGGAACTGCATAAGGGGCACTTCTACTGGGGGCACTGCATAAAGGGCACCACTACTGTGGGTCTGCATAAGGGGCACTACCACTGTGGGCACTGCCACTACTAAGGGCACTGCATAAGGGGCACCACTACTGGGGCACTGCATAAGGGGCACCACCACTACTGGGTGCACTGCATAAGGGGCACCACTACAACTGGGGCACTGCATAAGGGGCACCACTACTGGGGGCACTGCATGTATGTTGCCCAGTGGCCCCCACAGACCTTAATCCGGCCCTGGGTACTAGCACTGAGACTGCAAGGGTACGCCTCTCATGAGGGAGTAAACGTTTATATCTCCTATGTGATAAGCTGGCGTTTACACCCTCATCTCAACATCACTTATGAGTTATGACATCTTATTTAAATTATTCTGCTGAATTTTGTATCTCCCCTCTCCACTTCATCTATCATGAGTTATTCCTGTAATATGATGATACTTGTAATTCCAGAAATTGCCCGCTGAAACTTTGGAAACTCCCTGTTGCTGCCATTTGCTGCCATCATGTTGTGAATAACTGACCTTCCTTAGTAACATCTATAATCATGAAAACAAATAGTGCAGTGCACAGTGTATTTTCATGGTTTCATGAAGATTTAATATCAAGTTCAGGGCAGTGGCGTATCTATAATGGGTGCAGTGTGTGCGGTGCACATGGGTCCCCGGGTCCAGGGGGGCCCCGCACCGCACACATTGCGCCCATATTTTTTTTAAGCTTACCTGTCCGAGGTCCGCCGTCGGCAGTCACTGCTTCTCAAAACACTGGAAAAATGCCCGCCGCGGCCATTTTCCGGTGTTCTGCGCATGCGCAGTAGACTTCGGGCACACTCTAGTGCCCAGAGTCTACTAATGCTCCAGTGGCTGGCCAGCCGCGTCAGTCGGCTGCCAGCCACCAGGGAGAGAGGAGGGGGCCCCGCACGAGGAGTGCACACAGGCCCCCTCCTCTCTTAAAACGCCCCTAGTTCAGGGGGAGATGTATCGAGAATTGGTGAGAGTTAAAGTGGAGAAATTGCTCAAAGAAACCAATCAGCTTTTAACGGTCATTTCATAGACTGTGCTAGATAAATGACAGAAGCTTATTGGTCGCTTTGAGACTTCTCCTGACAGAGCTGATATCTGCCAGCTGAGAGCATATGCTATGCAAAAAAATGAGTCCTTTCTAGAATAAAAATGGGGTGTCCCTAATGGCAGGCCTTCTCAGTCCCTTTGGCTTTTTCTGAAGAATGAAACCTCATTTTTTGCACTGCTCTACAACACTTTGCACACTCCCTACTCTTTACTTGACAAGGGCATAGGTGAGAACTGGGGGATGGTCCAGGAGTTCACCGGACCGCCCATTAGCCCTGTTCGCCGATTTGCTGCCGCTCACCGGCCGGCCCATCGCCCAACCTGCTGCCCGCCCACCGCCATGCAATAACACTGGGCCGCTGCAAGAGAGGAACTGCATCATGGGGACTCGGAGCAACAAGAAGAAGGTACGTGTGGGAGCTAGCTGGGCAGAAGATACAGAAGGGAGGCAGGGCTAAAGAGTTAGGTGTAACTAGAGCATTCCCACCAGCTGATAGGAGAGTTCGGTTTAGCTAGGGCCTTCTTACCAACTGATGGGAGAGTTAGGAAGAAAGGCTGTCGTGGACACAGAAGGGGGCTGGCTGGGGAGACACAGAAGGGGGGCTGCCTGAGGACACAGAAGGGAAGCTGGCAGGAGACACAGAAGGGGGATTGGTTGGAGATACAGAAGAGGGGCTGGCTGGGGGGGACACAGAAGGGGGGCTGGCTGGGGAGACACAGAAGGGGGGCTGGCTGAGGACACAAAAGGGAAGCTGGCAGGAGACACAAAAGGGGGGTTGGCTGGAGATACAGAAGGGGGTCTGGCTGGAGATACAGAAGGGGGTCTGGCTGGAGATACAGAAGAATGGCTGGCTGGAGAGACACAGAAGGGGTTCTGTCTGGGGGACACAGAAGGGGTCTGGCTGGGGCCACAGAAGGGGGCCTGGCTGGAGACAGAGAAGGGAGGCTGGTAGAAGGGGGGCTGGTTGAGGACACTAAAGGGGGGCTGACTGGAGACACAGAAGAGGGTCTGGCTGGAGACACCATGCCCCCCCTATTTTCACTATCAGGCGCCCAGCCCTCTGCAACATATGGAGACCCTTGTACAGAATTGGATTGGATTGGCTCATCCAGATATTGCCGGGATTAGCTAACAGTCCATGTATGCAAGGACAATGTTTAGAGGCATCTGGTTCTCTTTACTCGCTCCTACAATCGACATCGCTGACCAATTGTGATGTTGGCGATGCGATTATATGTGCGGTAGTGGGTGCTGGGACATGGGTGCCTCTAAACATTGTCTTAGCATGCATGGACTCACAGTGGATCCTGGCAATACCCCGTTGAGCCAGTCTGATTTTGCCCTTGCTACATTCAACTCTGCCATCAGTTGGTGGGGAGGCCCTAACTACACCTAACTCTCCCGTCAGCTGGTGGGGAGGCCCTAGCTATACCTAACTCTCCCGTCAGCTGGTGGGGAGGCCTTAGCTACACCTAACTCTCCCATCAGCTGGTGGGGAGGCCCTAGCTACACCTAACTCTCCCATCAGCTGGTGGGGAGGCTCTAGCTACACCTAACTCTCCCGTCAGCTGATGGGGAGGCCCTAGCTACACCTAACTCTCCCGTCAGCTGGTAGGGAGGCCTTAGCTACACCTAACTCTCCAATCAGTGGGTGGGGAAGTCAGTGCTACACCTAATTCTCCTATCAGCTGGTGAGGAGTTCCAAGCCACACCACCACCTCTCCTTCCACCTGGTGGAGAGGCCCTAGTTACACCTAACTCTCCCACCAGTGGGTAAGAAGACCCTAGTTTCACATAACTTTCCTATCAATGCGCAAGAAGGCTCTAGCTACAACTAACTCTCTCATCAGTTGGTAAGAAGGCCCTTGCTACACCTGACTCTCCAATCAGTGAGTAAGAAGGCCCTTATTACACCTAACTCTCCCATCAGCTGGTGGGAATGTCCTTGCTACACCTGACTCTCCCATGAGCTGGAGAGAATGTCCTTGCTACACCTGACTCTCCCATCAGTTAGTAAGAAGGCCCTAGCTAAACCGAACTCTCCCATCAGCTGGTGGGAAGGCCCTTGCTACACCTAACTTCCCCTTTATCAGGTACAAACTTCTGTCCTCTCTAATTGCCGCCATCTTGCTCCACAAACTTTGGTGGTAATCTTGGCTGGCAGGTGCAAGTCTGGGCACACCAGACCACCAGAAAGTCCGATAGATTGGTCGGTGTGTAGGTAACATTAGCGACACCATTGTAAGGGTTCAGCCTAGGATCGGCTATCTCTCACCTCCGTGCCAGCTTCCCCTCACTTTCTTGTGGTCAAATGTCTGGTGCAGTGAGGGGTGAGATGCTGAGTATTCTGCCTTATGTGCTTTTGCGGACTTCCATGGTTGGCTGTGTGTTTTGGGGATCGGAGTTCCCATCATGGGCACCGCCATGACAGTTCCTCTCATGTGACAGTCCTCCTAACCAATGGTAGCATGATCTCAGTCAGCTGATACTGTGCTCCAATAATCTGCTACCCCTGGGTATAAATCCGCCCCCAGAACTTCAAGTAACTGCTGTTCAACTTCGTTGTTCTTGTGCCTGTGATACTATGTTGCTCTGTGCTATTCCTGCAGAGAGTTGCTTCAGCCTGCTCACAGTTCTCTAAAGTCTCCAGTTTTAGCTTCCTTGCTATTCTCAGTCTGAGAGTTATTTCTCTCCTAGTACCATGTTTTTCTATGTCTGTGTGTCTTTGTATATGTGCTACTGAGGTGTCAGATTACCTGCTAGTACTAATTAGCTCACAGCTGGACCTCCCAGCACTCTCCCAGTAATTGCCTTTGTCCAGTACCAGCATTACTAGCTTCCTCAGTTTATTCCTGTCTTCCCTCTGTGTTTCACTGTGTTTATCAGCTCCAGAATCTGTTATAGTTCCTGTACATTTTTCTGTGTTTCCAAGCTAGCCTGCGACTGTGATTACTACATGTGCCTGTGTCTACTTCTCTCTGTGTCTTGTCTGTGCAGTCAACACCTACATTTATAGCTTTCCAGTATATGTTTGTGTTCTTGCTCTGTGTCTTGTCTCTGCAAATCAGCTCCAAACATATCTAGCAATTCCCTATATATGCCTCTGTTTGTCTGTGCAATCAGCAATTGGATTTCTCAGTGATTCTCAGTACACTTTCCAGTATTCCTATGCTAGCCTGTGATTAGGATCCCTTACAGCATTCCAATATCTAAGCATCCAGTTTACATCCTGTGCTCTAGCATTTGCTTAGTTAAATATAGTTTCCGGTCTTCTGCTATTCCCAGGTACCTGTCCAGAGGGCCGCGACCTGCTCACTTGGTGCAGCGGAAAACCAAATCCCAATTGGAGGGGTCACTCGAGAAAACCACCAAGTGGGTTAGACTCCGCACCTCTGGGCTGGTCTAGCCAAACCTGTGTTCGGCCGCAACTAGGAGACCTAGTACAGTCACTTCCCAGGTCACCCGAACTCCCCGGCTTACCGTCCTCCACAGAGGAACATTTGCACTGGATCAGACAGCAGCTGCAAGAACTTTCTAGTCAAATGATGGTTATTCATTCGGTTCTAGCTGCTTTGCCCCCAGACACACCACAAGTTCCGCCAGTGAATTCTCCACAGTTTTGTTCTGAAGTTGCAATTACCCCTACTGATGAAAAATTTTCTGTGTAAGCTAGTGAACCTCTCAAGTGTCCTCTGGTTCCCCAATTATCTGATATTTGTGACCTTGAACTTTTAAAGAGTTTCTACTGGCTGCTAGAACAATTACAAAATCTCCGTCCCAAAATTTTTCAAGTTGTTTCCAAGCTTCCTAGTGCTACTCCTGATTTGACTAACAGCACTTCCAAGCAAACTACAGTAAAGCATCAAAGTTTCCTGCGCCCTAAACTTACTGAGGTTGAACGTCAGTGACGCCGGGAACTGCATCTGTGTTTATATTGCGGTTATGACGATCACTTTCTTAAGGACTGTACTCCGCGCCCACTGAGAAGTGGTGGTAAGTGTGTGACTCCTAACGTCTGCGCTTTCAGTTCTCCCCATCATCCATCAGTGATTTCCATTTCTTCAGTTACAGATAAGGATGTGATGGCCACTAAGCAAAAGAAAGTTCAAGTTTTTGATTGGGGCCCTGTTACAAGATGCTTCAACCCTCATCTAAGAAATATTGGGAGGATATTTCAACCTTCTAAAGTCAGGGACACTACTCATTCCATTTCTACTGGTCCCAGCCCGGATTCTGCCCATTCCGGCCCCAGCCCGGATTCTGCCTGTTCCGGTCCCAGCTCGGATTCTGCCCGTGCCGGTCCCAGCCCGGATTTTGCCTGTTCCGGTCCCATCCCGGATTCTGCCTGTTCCGGTCCCAGCTCGGATTCTGCCCGTGCCGGTCCCAGCCCAGATTTTGCCTGTTCCGGTCCCATCCCGGATTCTGCCTGTTCCGGTCCCAGCTCGGATTCTGCCCGTTCCGGTCCCATCCCGGATTCTGCCTGTTCCGGTCCCATCCCGGATTCTGCTCGCTCCGGTCCCAGCCCGGATTCTGCCCGTTCCGGTCCCAGCCAGGATTCTGCCTGTTCCGGTCCCAGCTCGGATTCTGCCTGTTCCGGTCCCAGCTCGGATTCTGGCCGTGCCGGTCCCAGCCCAGATTTTGCCTGTTCCGGTCCCATCCCGGATTCTGCCTGTTCCGGTCCCAGCCCGGATTCTGCCCGTTCCGGTCCCAGCCCGGGATCCCAACTTCCTTACCCCAAGTGGAGGTCTCAAGCCTCGCACCCCAGGAGGGGGTTCCAAGTCTCGCGCCCCAGGAGGGGCTTCCAATTCTCGCGCCCCAGGAGGGGGTTCCAAGTCTCGCGCCCCAGGAGGGGGTTCCAAGTCTCGCGCCCCAGGAGGGGGTTCCAAGTCTCGCGCCCCAGGAGGGGGTTCCAAGTCTCGTGCCCCAGGAGGGGGTTCCAAGTCTCGCGCCCCAGGAGGGGGTTCCAAGTCTCGCGCCCCAGGAGGGGGTTCCATGTCTCGCGCCACAAGAGGGGGTTCCAAGTCTCGCGCCCCAGGAGGGGGTTCCATGTCTCATACCCCAGGAGGGAGTTTCAAGTCCCATTCCCCATCAATCAACTTTGGCTGAATCATCCAATCATCGCGTTAAAGAATCTCTAAGTGGTTCCTTCTCAGTTCCTGAAAAGAATGCTATAACTCGGGATGCTATAGTGTCTATGACCTTTGATGATGATGTGTCCCAGTACACCATATTGCTTAAGCATTATGATGCCCTAATGAGAACCAATCCAACTTATGGTATTACTCCCACCAACATCGTCATGTTTCTTATGCACTTTAGAGGTAAAGCCATGGAGTGGGCCAACCCACTCATTGAGTCCAAGGATCCAATTCTACAAGACGTAATAGCCTTCAGCACAGCTCTGCTTAAAGAAATTGCTCCTATGTGTCCGTCTTCACATACCTTTTCTGATAAAAATTCTAGAGTTATTTCAGCACCTTCAGATATTAAACTTGCATACACCGCTGTACTCCCTTCTCAAAATCATATAGTACGGATCAATCAGTCCGAAAGAAGAAGACTCAAAGAACTTTTAGAGACCAACAACATGATACCATGAGAGTTGGTTGTGTTTCCCTCTGCCCATCTCCGGAGTCCTATAGGTTTTCAAGTCATATTAACTCTGCTGATCTTCCTTTGGACATGGATTCTGATTCTGAATTAGATTCTGTGCATGACAATACTCCTTTCCTTGACAACCATTTGGTATCAGACCATGCTCTTCCTAGTCGTACGTTCTCCCAAGAATTACCAGTAAAAACTACTTTGCTGCAAAAGGAAAGTTCTTCAGCTACTGTTCTTAACACTATGCAAATTCCTCTAGGGACAGAGAGATGCTTGAAGGGATTAACCTTTGTGATCGTGGGATACTTGGAGTCCATAGAAAATGAGGAAGCCAAGTTGTTAATTGAGAGTTATGGAGGCAAAGTTTCCGAGAAGATATGCAGTAAAATCGATTATCTCATTAAGGGTCGTTTCGGTGGAAAATCCAAGCAAGAGAAAGCAAAGAGTCTTGGGGTCAAGGTTATTAAGGAAGATGGCTTGTTTTAAGTTGATTGACATTATGCTCTCCAAGGAAATTTTTTTTTAGCAAATCACCTCAGGAAACAATATTTCAAACACCTTCTAGAGTTCTCAAGTTTCAAGTTCTTGAAGATATCTGACAGGCTCAGCCAAGTTTTTAGAAGGTTTTCAAGTTTGTCCTGGAGTTTCAAGTTTTTTGGAAGCTTTTTTTTATTTCTGGAAGGAAATTTTGTGCACGTTTTTGGTGTCCGGAGTCCACCCTAAAAGGGGGGGTACTGTCAGGGTTCAGCCTAGGATCGGCTATCTCTCACCTCCGTGCCAGCTTCCCCTGACTTTCTTGTGGTCAGACGTCTGGTGCAGTGAGGGGTGAGATGCTGAGTATTCTGCCTTAGGTGCTTTTGCGGACTTCCATGGTTGGCTGTGTGTTTTGGGGATCGGAGTTCCCATCATGGGCGCCGCCATGACAGTTCCTCTCATGTGACAGTCCTCCTAACCAATGGTAGCATGATCTCAGTCAGCTGATGCTGTGCTCCAATAATCTGCTACCCCTGGGTATAAATCCGCCCCCAGAGCTTCAAGTAACTGCTGTTCAACTTCTTTGTTCTAGTGCCTGTGATACTATGTTGCTCTGTGCTATTCCTGCAGATAGTTGCTTCAGCCTGCTCACAGTTCTCTAAAGTCTCCAGTTTTAGCTTCCTTGCTATTCTCAGTCTGAGAGTTATTTCTCTCCTAGTACCATGTTTTTCTATGTCTGTGTGTCTTTGTATATGTGCTACTGAGGTGTCAGATTACCTGCTAGTACTAATTAGCTCACAGCTGGACCTCCCAGCACTCTCCCAGTAATTGCCTTTGTCCAGTACCAGCATTACTAGCTTCCCCGGTTTATTCCTGTCTTCCCTCTGTGTTTCACTGTGTTTATCAGCTCCAGAATCTGTTACAGTTCCTGTACATTTTTCTGTGTTTCCAAGCTAGCCTGCGACTGGGATTACTACATGTGCCTGTGTCCACTTCTCTCTGTGTCTTGTCTGTGCAGTCAACACCTACATTTATAGCTATCCAGTATGTGTTTGTGTTCTTGTGTGATACCCCCATAGTTATGGGGTTACCCCTTAGTAAATCAGGGAGACACTTGGGTGTTCTTTAGCCCCTGTCATTTATATATATATATATATATATATATATATAGATCATACAGCTCCATTGGCCCCATAGGATAATACAGTGAACTTTTGCTGACCTTTCTCCCTCGGACCTTACTGAGCATGTGCAGACAGGGAGGTAGAAAGTGCCCCTTGGTCAGCGACCCATTTTTGGAGGGAAAATCCTGCCCCACTGATTGGTAGCCTAGGTGTCCAGGCAGAGATCCCTGTAGGCGGCCTGTTGCTGGGTCCCCTCTGTCCACTCATAGATGCCGGACCGACAGGGAGGAGAGTGAGGGAGAGTTTATAAAATACCTTCCTCAGAGCTGTCAGTGCTGAGTCTGGGAGGAATTTCTGAAAAAAGGATGGTCTGTGAGGATTTGCTGTGGAGTGCCCTTGGATCTGTAAAAATAGGGGAGAGTATGTCTCTGTGTTACCCTGGATTACAAATACTGCACCTAGTGTGCTGTCTGTAAGGAGTTGCTGTGGAGTGTCCCTGGATCTGTACAAATAGGGGAGCAGTAATCCCTCTCATTTATCCTGGATTACAAATACTGCACCTGGTGCTGTCTGTAAGGAATCAGTGGACTGCCCTTGGAGCTGTAAAACTAAGGATGCTATAACTTTAATGTTGCCCTAGATTACAATTACCAGACTTCATATTAGCCCGGAAGGCTACCTATCTATTCTGCCAGGAGAGGTGCTCTGATGCTGGATGTGAGTCCCTGGAGGAAGCTTGCCTGGGGATTTGCATAGAGCACCCTGCTTTGGAAGAAGCCCCCTCTGAATAAAGGACTGCCTCCCTAAGTGCCTGTTATCAGGAGTCACTGCGCATGCTGGAAGAGAAGAGGAGCTGCCTGGGAAGGAGATCTCATCGCTCCATCGTCGCAGATGAAGCCCCAGCTGAGGAAAAGGTCCCGCCAGTGACTAAAACCCTGCTGGCACCCGCACAGGCAGAAGAAAAGACAGCCCCAGAGGAAGAGTGCTTCAGGACCCCTCCTGCTGCCGTGTGTGTTTGCTGATCAGAGCCCCTGTGGAAAAGGATTTAGCACCTGTTGCTCCTTGTAATATACCTGCCGGAGGTCTGCAGCTGGGAGCTCTGGTGCAGTGCCTAGCATCCCAGAGTTGCCCTGGACATCGGAGGAGGCTGAATAGCCACTGCCAGGGGTGAGATCATACCAGAACCTCCCTATACTCTGTCCCTCCACAGCTCCTATCTTCCCTCCATTAAGGCCCTGCCCCTCTGTACACCTATCCTATCTGGGTCTATTGTATTATCCTTTACCTTGTGGCTAAACATGATTAGGCTGGGAGACTAGGTTTTGTGTAAAAGCTGGGACCGGGGGTTAGTCTCACACACAACTGGGTGTAGAAAGGGGTCATAATGTCTTGAATTAGGTAAAGTGTGTGTAGTGATGAAATAGGGGGGAAGTAAAAGATAGGTCACCCCCTCTTTTCCCCAAGTATTGTATTGGTGGTCATTTACTTTCCTGTGAACCTCTGGCTCATGTCCAGGAGGGGACCTGCCTTATGGGTGTCGGCTCATGTCCGATGCCACTGTGGGTGATGTACAAAGTATTTTATGTCTAGCTTTAAAGTAAATGTAATGCCATGTGATATGTATTTGACTCTGTTTACTGTTTGACTCATGTGTTAGCTAAAGTGGTTGATAGTGGTCCTCCATGGCCCTTTATCTGTTATAGCACTCTGTAAAGCTGTTCACTGCTCGCTGTGTTATTATGGTAAATGCTGATTAATATTTTGCTTGCATGAAATGTTTGAATCTTTACTGATATTGGGGTTAATGTAAATTGTCTTATACACTGCTTGGCCCGGTATCCATTTCAAAGTCCATTCATGCTGCTGTCATTTATATTACTTGTGCTGTCATCTCATTAGCAAAAGATGTATGCTTACTGTGAGTCTGTTGCTTTGGCAATTCCCGTGATGTAATGTACATTACTTGTTTATTTAGCTCTGTGTAACCCCGGCTGGCAATTCTGGTAGTAAAAGTTGCATTATTGTGCTTGGGCCATTTACTCTGCGTGAACTATTAGCCGTTACAGCTGGAGAACTACAAGTACAAGCTTGGCCTGCATGTGTGTTTTTTTTTTCCCCACGTTATTCCTCAGCAAAAAGGGAGCGATAACA
This sequence comes from Taudactylus pleione, assembly GCA_031769625.1. Taxonomy (NCBI): domain Eukaryota; kingdom Metazoa; phylum Chordata; class Amphibia; order Anura; family Myobatrachidae; genus Taudactylus; species Taudactylus pleione. The sequence goes on along the minus strand of JAUIMM010000139.1, from coordinate 1,898,723 downwards.
CAGACTGTATTTTTAAACTATAGGCTGCTGGTGCACTACTGATATAAGCCTAACCTGCATGTGTTTTTCCCACGTTTTTCTCAGCAAAAAAGGAGCGTTAACACAGACTGTATTTCACAGCTATAGACTGCCGGAGCACCATTGATTCAAGCTAGACCAGCAGGTTTCATATTTAGGTCTCTCATTTGTTTTTGTGATAAAGTAAAGTTCTGCAGGAATTGTGGTACTTGTTGGTTTCTCATGCTTGCCAGCTGGGGTCACCCGGGGAGGTAATAAATAAATACCTTGTCATTGAAAAGTGTAATTCATTTCATTCCATCTGTATATGGTAAATATCTCCTGTCATTTGTTGTTATTTATTAACAAATAATAAAATTGCGTTGCACCTTCCCTCCTGACTGGTCATTGTGTCTGCAAAAGGGGAATTCAGGCTTGCCTCTCTGTCACGGTGTGTCCTATCTGAACACGGGGAAATTGGCCACCGAAGCAATCCGAACACACCTGAACCTGGTGCTAGTGGTGCAGCACTGTACAAACCAGTCAGTACATCACACTTGCTCTGTGTCGTGTCTCTGCAAATCAGCTCCAAACATATCTAGCAATTCCCTATATATGCCTCTGTTTGTCTGTGCAATCAGCAATTGGATTTCTAAGTGATTCTCAGTACACTTTCCAGTATTCCTATGCTAGCCTGTGATTAGGATCCCTTACAGCGTTCCAATATCTAAGCATCCAGTTTACCTCCTGTGCTCTAGCATTTGCTTCGTTGAATATAGTTTCCGGTCTTCTGCCATTCCCAGGTACCTATCCAGAGGGCTGTGACCTGCTCACTTGGTGCAGCGGAAAACCAGATCCCAATTGGAGGGGTCACTGGAGAAAACCACCAAGTGAGTTAGACTCCGCACCTCTGGGCTGGTCTAGCCAAACCTGTGTTCGGCCGCGATTAGGAGACCTAGTACAGTCACTTCCCAGGTCACCCGAACCCCCCAGCTTACCGTCCTCCACAGAGGAACATTTGCACTGGATCGTGACAACCATGACTTGATAAAACATAGATTTTAAACTAGGGGTGTGCACCGGCCACTTTTCGTGTTTTGTGTTTTGGTTTTGGATCTGGATCTTTCTTCGTGTTTTGGATCTGGATTGGTTTTGCCAAAACCACCCTTCCGTGTTTTGGGTTCTGGGTTTTGTGTTTTGGATCTGTATTTTTTTTTAAAAAAGCATAAAAACAGCTAAAATCACAGAATTTGTAGGTTTTTCTGCTCCTATGCTATTATTAACCTCAATAACCTTAATTTCCACTCATTTCCAGTCTATTCTGAACACCTCACACCTCACAATAGTGTTTTTATGTCCAAAACGTTGCACCGAGGTAGCTGGATGACTATGCTAAGCGACACGAGTGGGCGGCACAAACACGTGACCCATCTAGGCGTGAAACTGCAGTGGCAGACAGGATGGCAGTTTGAAAAACTAGGCCCCAAACTGTACATAATGCAAAGAAAAAAAAGAGGTGCAAGATGGAATTGTCCTTGGGCCCTCCCACCCACCCTTATGTTGTATAAACAGGACATGCACACTTTAACAAACCAATAATTTCAGCGCCAGGGTCTGCCACACAACTGTGGCTGAAATGATTGGTTCGTTTGGGCCCCCACAAAACAAGCTGGCAATTAATGTGTCCCTGCACAAACTGGCTCTATGGAGGCAAGATGTCATCCTCATCCTCCTCATCCACCGATTCCTCACCCTCTTCAGTGTGTACATCCTCATCCTCACAAAGTATTAACTCGTCCCCACTTGAATCCACCACCACAGGTCCCTCTGTACCTTCTGGAGGCTGGTCTCCCTGGAAGAGCTGATAATTCATTTTGATGATCATCATCTTCTCCACATTCTGTGGAAGCAACCTCCTACGCCTTTCGCTGACAAGGTTCCCGGCTGCACTAAACACTCTTTCGGAGTACACACTGGAGGGGGGGCAACTCAGGTAAAATAGAGCCAGTTTGTACAGGGGCCTCCAAATTGCCTCTTTTTCCTGCCAGTACAGGTATGGACTGTCTGCCATGCCTACTTGGATGCTGTCACCGATGTAATCCTCCACCATTCTGTCAATGGTGACAGTATCATATGCAGTGACAGTAGACATGTCAGAAATTGTTGCCAGGTCCTTCAGTCCGGACCAGATGTCCAAACTTGGTCCTGCCTGTCCTGCATCACCGCCAGCGGGTTGCTTAGGATACCTAAGTTTTTTCCTGGCAGCCCCAGTTGCAGGAGAAAATGAAGAAGGAGCTGTTGACGTGTCACGTTCCGCTTCAGCTGACAGTGTGTTCACCAGCAGGTCTTTGCACCTCTGCAGGCTTGTGTCGGCCGGAAAGAGAGACACCACATAGGCTTTAAACCTAGGATCGAGCACGGTGGCCAAAATGTAGTGGTCTGATTTCAACAGATTGACCACCCTGGAATCCTGGCAAAGCGAATGAAGGGCTTCATCCACAAGTCCCACATGCCGAGCGGAATCGCTCCGTCTTAGCTCCTCCTTCACTTTCTCCAGCTGCTTCTGCAAAAGCCTGATGAGGGGAATGACCTGACTCAAGCTGGCAGTGTCTGAACTGACTTCACGTGTGGCAAGTTCGAAGGGCTGGAGAACCTTGCACAACACGGAAATCATTCTCCACTGCGCTTGAGTCAGGTGCATACCCCCTCCTTTGCCTATGTCATAGGTGGATGTATAGGCTTGTATGGCCTTTTGCTGCTCCTCCATCCTCTGAAGCATATAGAGGGTTGAGTTCCACCGTGTCACAACCTCTTGCTTCAGGTGATGGCGGGGCAGGTTCAAGAGTGTTTGCTGGCGCTCCAGTCTTCGGCACGCAGTCGCTGAATGGCGAAAGTGGCCAGAAATTTTTCGGGCCACCCAAAGCGTCTCCTGCACGCCACTGTCGCTTTTCAGAAAATTCTGCACCACCAAGTTTATTGTGTGAGCAAAACATGGGACGTGCTGGAATTTGCCCAGATGTAATGCCCGCACAATATTGGTGGCGTTGTCAGATATCACAAATCCCCAGGAGAGTCTAAGTGGGGTAAGCCACTGGGCGATGATTTCCCTCAGTTTCTCTAAGAGGTTGTCGGCGGTGTGCCTCTTACTGAAACCGGTGATACACAGCGTAGCCTGCCTTGTAACGAGCTGGCGTTTCTGAGATGCTGCTACTGGTGACGCTGCTGCTGTTGCTGCGTAAGGTGATACATCTACCCAGTGGGCTGTCACAGTCATATAGTCCTTAGTCTGCCCTGTTCCACTTGTCCACATGTCCGTGGTTAAGTGGACATTGTGTACAACGGCATTTTTCAGGACACTGAGGACACTTTTTCTGACGTTTCTGTACAGTCTCGGTATCGCCTGCCTAGTGAAGTGGAATCTAGACGGTATTTGGAACCGGGGACACACTACCTCCATCAATTGTCTAAATCCCACTGCACTAATGGCGGATACCGGACGCACGTCTAACACCAACATAGCAGTCAAGGCCTCAGTTATACGTTTTGCTTCAGGATGACTGCTGTCGTACTTCATCCTCCTCGCTAAGGACTGTTGGAGGGTCAATTGTTTAGTAAAAGTAGTGGTGTTCCTACTTCCTCTCTGGGATGATGAACGACTCCCAGCAGCAGCAACAGCAGCAGCGGCAGCAGTAGGCGTAGCAATGCAGGATCCTCCAGAGGAATCCCGGATAGGAGAGTCAGTCATGCCAGTGACATGGCCTGCAGGACTACTTCCGATCCTGACTAAGGAGGAAATTGACGAGGAGGGAGTTGACGGTGTGGTTTGCAGGCGCTTGGATACAACAGGACAACGGGATTTAGGTGTCCCTGGACTGCTTACGGTCTTAGCCAAAGTTTCTGAACTTGACAGTAACTTTTTATGAACGCGCTGCAGGTGCCGTATAAGGGAGGATGTTCCTAGGTGGTTGACGTCCCTACCCCTACTTATTTCACCTTTACATATGGTACATATGGCAAGACAGTTGTTGTCCGGATTTGGATAGAAATATTGCCAGACCAAAGAGGTGGAATGTTTGGTCTTCTGCCCAGGCATGACCGTGATGGGCTTTTTCATCCCACGGACAACAACTGTCTCCCCCGGAGCCTGATTTAAACAAACCACATCACCATCAGAATCCTCCTCGCCAACTTCCTCCTCAGCGCCAGCTACACCAGTATCCTCATCCTGTTGTACTTCAACAGTGACATCTTCAATTTGCATATCAGCAAGTGGACTGTGGGTGCTCCTTTCAGCACTTGCAGGGGGCATGCAAATGGTGGAAAGAGCCACCTCTTCCCGTCCAGTGCTGGGAAGGTCAGGCATCGCAACCACCACCACACTTGGACTCTCCTTGGGGATTTGTGATATCTTCTTAGAAAGCACAGTTCTTCGCTGTGCTTTTGCCAGCTTAACTCTTTTGATTTTTTTAGTGGGAGGAGGGCTTCCATCGTCATGTGAAGCTGAACCACTAGTCATGAACATACTAGGGATCGACCTTAGCCGTTCCTTGCCACTCCGTGTCGTAAATGGCATATTGGCAAGTTTACGTTTCTCTTCAGCTGATTTAAATGTCTTTTTCAAGGTCATTTTCCTGAACTTTGCCATTTGGGATTGTATGTGCCCTCTACTATGACATTGGGCATCGGCCTTGGCAGACGACGTTGATGGCATGTTATCGTCTATGTCATGACTAGTGGCAGCAGCTTCAGCACTAGGAGGAAGTGGTTCTTGATCTTTCTCTATTTTATTTTTATCGGAGAAAGTTTGGTCCTCCATTTATGTTATATCGATTTGATATATACGTGCGGCTAAACACAGAAAATAATTTTTTTTTTGGTTTGGACTGGAGTGTACTTTGTGGGTTACAGCACCCTTTAACGGTCAAGCCAGCCGGCCCTTTACTTATGACACAGGCGCACTCTTGGCACTACTTTGTTGATGCACGTGCGGCTACTGCGCACACAATTCACAAACACAGAAAATAATTTTTTTTTGGTTTGGCCTGGAGTGTACTTTCGGGGGTTACAGCACCCTTTAACGGTCAAGCCAGCCGGCCCTTTACTTATGACACAGGCGCACGCTTGGCACTACTTTGTTGATGCACGTGCGGCTACTGCGCACACAATTCACAAACACAGAAAATAATTTTTTTTTTGGTTTGGACTGGAGTGTACTTGGGGGTTACAGCACCCTTTAACGGTCAAGCCAGCCGGCCCTTTACTTATGACACAGGCGCACGCTTGGCACTACTTTGTTGATGCACGTGCGACTACTGCGCACACAATTCACAAACACAGAAAATAATATTTTTTTTGGTTTGGACTGGAGTGTACTTTCGGGGGTTACAGCACCCTTAACGGTCAAGCCAGCCGGCCCTTTACTTATGACACAGGCGCACGCTTGGCACTACTTTGTTGATGCACGTGCGGCTACTGCGCACACAATTCACAAACACAGAAAATAATTTTTTTTTGGTTTGGACTGGAGTGTACTTTCGGGGGTTACAGCACCCTTAACGGTCAAGCCAGCCGGCCCTTTACTTATGACACAGGCGCACGCTTGGCACTACTTTGTTGATGCACGTGCGGCTACTGCGCACACAATTCACAAACACAGAAAATAATTTTTTTTTTGGTTTGGACTGGAGTGTACTTTCGGGGGTTACAGCACCCTTAACGGTCAAGCCAGCCGGCCCTTTACTTATGACACAGGCGCACTCTTGGCACTACTTTGTTGATGCACGTGCGGCTACTGCGCACACAATTCACAAACACAGAAAATAATTTTTTTTTGGTTAGGACTGGAGTGTACTTTCGGGGGTTACAGCACCCTTTAACGGTCAAGCCAGCCGGCCCTTTACTTATGACACAGGCGCACGCTTGGCACTACTTTGTTGATGCACGTGCGGCTACTGCGCACACAATTCACAAACACAGAAAATAATTTTTTTTTTGGTTTGGACTGGAGTGTACTTTCGGGGGTTACAGCACCCTTAACGGTCAAGCCAGCCGGCCCTTTACTTATGACACAGGCGCACGCTTGGCACTACTTTGTTGATGCACGTGCGGCTACTGCGCACACAATTCACAAACACAGAAAATAATTTTTTTTTTGGTTTGGACTGGAGTGTACTTGGGGGTTACAGCACCCTTTAACGGTCAAGCCAGCCGGCCCTTTACTTATGACACAGGCGCACGCTTGGCACTACTTTGTTGATGCACGTGCGACTACTGCGCACACAATTCACAAACACAGAAAATAATATTTTTTTTGGTTTGGACTGGAGTGTACTTTCGGGGGTTACAGCACCCTTAACGGTCAAGCCAGCCGGCCCTTTACTTATGACACAGGCGCACGCTTGGCACTACTTTGTTGATGCACGTGCGGCTACTGCGCACACAATTCACAAACACAGAAAATAATTTTTTTTTTGGTTTGGACTGGAGTGTACTTTCGGGGGTTACAGCACCCTTAACGGTCAAGCCAGCCGGCCCTTTACTTATGACACAGGCGCACGCTTGGCACTACTTTGTTGATGCACGTGCGACTACTGCGCACACAATTCACAAACACAGAAAATAATATTTTTTTTGGTTTGGACTGGAGTGTACTTTCGGGGGTTACAGCACCCTTAACGGTCAAGCCAGCCGGCCCTTTACTTATGACACAGGCGCACGCTTGGCACTACTTTGTTGATGCACGTGCGGCTACTGCGCACACAATTCACAAACACAGAAAATAATTTTTTTTTTGGTTTGGACTGGAGTGTACTTTCGGGGGTTACAGCACCCTTAACGGTCAAGCCAGCCGGCCCTTTACTTATGACACAGGCGCACGCTTGGCACTACTTTGTTGATGCACGTGCGGCTACTGCGCACACAATTCACAAACACAGAAAATAATTTTTTTTTTGGTTTGGACTGGAGTGTACTTTCGGGGGTTACAGCACCCTTAACGGTCAAGCCAGCCGGCCCTTTACTTATGACACAGGCGCACGCTTGGCACTACTTTGTTGATGCACGTGCGGCTACTGCGCACACAATTCACAAACACAGAAAATATATTATTTTTTTAGCACTTGGGGGGAGCACCCCTGATGGACAGAGCACCCCCTGGACAACACTACAGCACTCCTTTAGGACTGGGACACTGCACAGGACTTTGGAGTGGACACAGCCCCTATGGAGAACTGACTGCACAACACAGTCCAGCCAGCCCCTATGGACTTTGAAGTAGTGGACACAGCCCCTATTAACAACAGCAGCACAGCACAACACAGCCAGCCCCTATGGACTTTGAAGTAGTGGACAACAGCAGCACTACACTACACTACACTACACAGCCCTAACTCCCACCCTCCCTCTTCACTGTCCACAGCCGAGTGAGAAAATGGCGCCGACGTGTGTACCTTATATAGGATCCAAAACCCGCGAGACTCGGAAGGCGGGAAGATGACGTTTTGCCTCGATTTCAGATCCGAGTCAGGCGGGAAAAGTCGAGCCTGACTCGGATCGGACTCGGATCGGGGGGGCTCGGGGGGGGTTCGGATTTCAGAAATCCGAACCCGCTCACCCCTATTTTAAACAGACACTTGCACTTTAAAATCATTTTGCCTCCGTTCTAAGGGCCTGATTCAGAGCCGGACGCTCTGACAAGAGCGCTCGCTCTGAATCAGGGCCCTCCTACCTAAAATTGGAGCGGCCTCCTGGCCGCTTGCATAGCTGTGGGTGACCACCCACAGCTTATGCGAGCGGCCAAAAAGATGGTCGCGATGGTCAAGACCATCATGACCATCGGGCTTGCGACGAGACCCTTGCGGTAGGGTCTCGTTGGCCGCAAGCCTGGAGTGCTTTTGGCTCTATCAGAGCCAAAAACACTTCCACTGACATCACTAGTGATGTCAGTGGGGCCGGACCCAGATGGTAGGCGTTCCCATGGGAACGCCTTCGTCTGGGCACCCACGCCCCGGCACGCCCACCAAAGGGGGCGTGCTGTCAATCACCATCGACAACACGCCCCCTTTGGTGCGAGACCCGGAGCGACGGCTTCCCCGTCGCAAACTGGGTCTCGCGCATGCGCACGACGGAGCAGCCTCCGTCGTGCGCATGCGGACTTGGGCAACATCGATCCGCTTGTGAGCGCTCAGCATCAGGCCCTAAGTTGTTACTTTCCTGTTTTAGCTGTTTGGAAGAGTAACAGGAGATGTGCTCTTACAATTAACTTAATTAGACTCATTTGGGAGGTCTGTCTCACCAGGAACATCTTCGACATGAATCATGCTCTGTGGGACCTGCAGCAACAGGCTCTTTCCCTACGCAGAGATTATGTTGAAATGATCCCCTGTCATCACGAGCGTCTCATACAGTTCCATTGTTGTAATGCAGAGAAAGGGAAGGTGAGCAGAGTAACAGAAGTTCCTCACCTTCACGTGGGACTATTCGTTTTATTTCATTTTGTTGTTCATTTTGTCGTCCGCCTGTGATGAAGAAATCCGTCTTCTGTCTGTCCAACTGTCCATGTGGTAGATTTGTGGTCATCAGGTTCATTCTTCATCTGATACAGGGAAGTTCAGAGAGTTCCTTTATATAACAGAATTGGAGAAGAGGTGAACCACACCCAGTGTTACATCACAATACCACACTTTCTTTTTTTTTCCTTTCATTTTCTTCCCCACCAAGTCAATGGAGATATTTACAGCTGGAAAGATTGACTGATTATTTATGATATTAATTTCCTACACAAAGGGCCTGATTCAGTGCCGCAAGGCAATGTGAGCATAGTGCTGATGTTCTCGTTGAGCAATTTTATGCAACTGTGCAGTGCACGGAAATGTCTGAAAACCCCTTACGGCGCATGCATTACACAGAGTGTCCACACAGAGGCGCTGCTGCGAACAGTACAGACGGTATGTCCAATGTTGCGGGAAAGTGATACGGGCTCTTGGGCGGTGACTGTGAGGTGGCTACTAGTGCTCACGACAGGGCCAGCTCTAGGGGTGTTCGACCAATGCGGTAACACAGGGGCGCCACCTGTAGAGGGTGGCACCCCTCCGCAGCATCCCGATTTCAGCGGGACAGTAATGTCCCGCTGTTCCACCCGCGGGCGGTCAAATCGGGAGGCTGGGGACCCACAGAGAGTGAATGGATGCCGCGCGAGGTTAGGGCGCTCTCTCAATAGCTGGTGCAGGGTGCTCAGAACCCTGGAGCCGGCCCTAGCTCATGAAGATAGTCCGTTCAGTAGGCGAGTAAGGGGAGTGGCGCGGGCGTGTCAGATCAAGCAGCTGCCTGGCACAGCTGCACAGCCGCAGACATAGGAGGCCGTGGTCAGACTGAGGCACTGTACATGCAAAGGCCTAGCGTAAGTTTTGATGATGCGACTGATGGTATCGTATAATGATGCGCCAATCGGTATTACATCGTGCACGGGCGCTGATAGTGGACTCTCAGACCTTGCACATTGAACCGCACACATGTACACAAGGGAAGGACTTTATAGCGGCATCTGTATAAAGTTGCCATATGGATGACCGCCAATAGACGCAGCTCCAGGTGCTACTGCTCGCAACTCAGAATCAGGCCCTAAATATTGTACACAGAGGCGTATTAATGCCCGAAGGGTCCTGTGTGCAACGGACCCCCATATCTGAGCAGCGGGTCCCCCCCCCAACCAGGAATCTTACCTCGCTCCAGCCAGTGATATTGGGGAAAATGGCGCATGCGCACTAGAGAGCAAAGGCTCTGGCGCAGTTGTCACTGTGCAGCACCATCTTCCTGAAGATATCACTGGCAAGATGACATCGTGGAGGAGAAGGGACCCACTTGCCGGAGCGAGGTAAGTATACTTTGGGTGCATGGCGTGCAGTGCGGGCCCCCATGGGCCTGTGTGCACCGCACACCCTGCACCCACTATAAATACACCTATGGTTGTACAATACATTGAATGAGCACTACTGGTCCATACAGTATAATGTGTCCTTCGTAGGGAGACCATAAATGTTGTTCCCAAAAAATTTAATATATTTTGCCTCAAATTTTGTAAATCGCGACACATTTCAGCGATGGTGCCATCAGCAGGGCCCTGCATCCTGTGTGACGGTACCGCTAGTTACGGCCCTGATGTACAGAAGTCCCTAAGGTCACTAACACCTCTGTCCAAAGCTTGCCACGGCCCAACATCCCAGGGAGGTCTCAATCGAATTACTCCAAACACAGCACACAGTGGGGCAGTTAAAGCCAAATGCTTTTCAGTGCTAGATTAGCTGCCCTGAGAAGTGGAAGTGCATTGGCTATAATGGAAAACAGCGCAGGTGCCATGTTCCTGAAGATCTGCGAGTGCGCAGTAATCTGTAACACAGTGCTAGAGTCTTCTCAGCTAATGCGCCTGCAAGACAGCTGAAGGGTGCGCGAGCCGAGACTGTTAGAGAGAGAGAGAGAGGAAGTGCGCTCCTGCATCGTCTCCTTCTCTTAAATGCACTGCTGGCACTAGGACCCAGAGTCAGCCTGAGGCGCGACCTCCAACCGTGAGGTGCCACTACGTATATGCGACTCGGCACACGCCACTGTGCAAGAGGGTTACAGTACTGCACACATGAGCGCTACTCAGTTCCTAAGGTGAGACCACTATAACCCTCAATACCGCTGTTGTGGCTACCACCAGACACAACCGCTGTGTACTGCTGTTACCAATAAACCTGCAAGCCTGCTTAAGGACTCTGGGGGTCATTCAGACCCGGTCGCAAGCGTTGATAGCTCGCAACCGGGTCGATGTTCCCCCACTGGGCATGCGCACGTCGGAGCCGGCTCCGACGTGCGCATGCGCGAGACCCGCTCCGTCGCTAGGGGTCTCACACCAAAGGGGGCGAGCTGTCGATGGTGAGTGACAGCTCGCCCTGTTTGGGAGGCGAGCAGGGGGCGTGTCTGGCCAAACGGAGGCGTTTCCGAAGGAACGCCTGCTGTTTGGGGGCGGCCCCACTGACATCAGCAGTGATGTCAGTGGGGAGCTTCCTGCTCGATCAGAGCAGGAAGCTTCCTGGGGCTTGCGAGTGCCGAGACCCAACCTTAGGGTCTCGTCGCAAGCCCCGATGGTCACAATGGTCTTGACCATCGCGACCATCACCCTGGTCGGTAGCTAGAGCTGTAGGTGGTAACAAGATGCAAGCGGCCGCCCTCATTCAGGGCGACCGCTTGCATCTAACGACCGCCTCTGAATGAGGTCCTCTGTGTGGACTAACCTCCATTTCACATTCTGTGATACTTATTGAAACCTCCCAGGTTCTATAGCAATAGATCATATCAATAATATCAATAGAGGCTGCACCTGAGCCCACTCCTCTTTTATTACAGGGATGACTTTCTACAATTCAATTTGCCCATCTCTATTCTAACCCCCTGTACTTGGTATTAAGAATCATTTTATTTATGGTTTTCTTGTGGTTCTGATTTAAATGAGCTCTCAAGACCCATTACTTCATCAAAGCCTTCCAGCTCTCATCATACCTGCTGCTCCATGCTTCTTCCCCACTGCCTACCCCATCTGTGTCACCCCTGTCTACCTGCCCCTCCCCTTTAGAATGTAAGCTCTCACGAGCAGGGCCCTCTTCCCTCATGTGCTTCTCCTCCCCTCACTCATACGATCATCTACTCCAAACTCCCCACAAGGGCACCTAACACTTGCTGACACCCTGCTGCTTGGGAGTGTTATGGTCGCTTTTGCAGCAATGTTTATAAACTATGTCCTTGTCCTGCATTGTTTTGTTCTGTAAGTTGCTATTTTCTTGTTTGCTCATTTGTCTATGTACTTTGTGAGGCGCTGCGGAACCCTTGTGGCACCATATAAAGGATAATAATAAATAATAAGTGTTATCCACATTAATCACAAAATTCTTCTGGTCTCTCAACACACGACTTGTTGGTGATACCAGAGGACAGGATTGGAGAAACGCGTGAGTCTATTCCCTCATATGCGTTTACTGTATCCTTGTATCCAGTCATAAGTGCTAATTCAGAAACGTCTTTCAAACTTCATTTCCAGAATTGCTTCCATCTGTCACTGGCCTATAATGTCTGCAACGCCGTTCACTCCACCCAGCCTATTCACCAATTTGTTTCAATGTGTCATGTTGAGTCATTATTTAATGTCCATCTAAACCATGTGAAACATTGCAGAAGTCTAAGAATTAAAGGAGCTTTTTATGATCCTAACAACTTGGTTCTAATTACACAAACCAGATGGAAATAACATGTGCCTCTCATTTAAGGGAACGTCGTGTAATGTCTATTAGGAAGTGTAGCATTGTCATGTCACTAGGAGAAATCGGATGGTTAAAACTCTTCAATTACCGAGTTGGGATGGAATTTCTCCCAAATATTCCAGGAAATACAAAAGAGGTGCCCAGATCCACACCCAGCATGAAGTGCCTGAACATGATACAAGACAATTGTTTCCCGATGGCGACATAAGCCAGAAAAGCGCATATTCAGATGATGTTATTAACTATACTATTCTTATGGGTGTGGATTGATAGATCTACATCTACCAGATGTAGACAGTCAAAAGGTCGACAGGGTCAAAAGGTTGACACACTGAAGGTTGACATGTACAAATGATCAACAGGGTCAAAAGGTCAACACATAAATGGTCGACTTTTTTGTTTTCTAACCCTAATCTTCACCCTAACCCTCCCCTTGATGCCTAACCCTAACTCCTGGTGCTTGACCCTAACTGTCAGGGTAGATGCCTGACCCTAAGCATCCCTTATAGTGCCTAACCCTAAACCTCCAGTAAGTGCCTAACCCTTCCGCCTGGTGCCTAACCCGAACCATCGGGGTAAGTGCCTAACCCTAACAAAAAACAAAACCATGTGTCGACCATTTTTGCATCGACCTTTTGACCCTGTTGACCATTTGTACATGTCAACCTTCCTACATGTCGACCTTTAGTGTGTCGACCTTTTGTCCCTGTTGACCTTTTGTCCCTGTCGACCTATTGACTGTCTAACATCTGGGGGTAAATTTACTAAAGTGAGAGTTTTTAGAAGGGAGTTTTAAAAGTGATGTTGGCCATAGCAACCAATCAGATTCTAGCTATTATCTTCTAGAAGGTGCTAGTTAAATGTTAAGTAGAATCTGATTGGTTGCCATGGGCAACATCACTTTTAAAACTCACTTCTAAAAACTCTCACTTTAGTAAATTTACCCCCTGGTGTCTATCTAGACACTGTTGACCTTTTTACTGTAGATCTTTAGACCGGATCCATATTCTTATAACCATTTCGGTCCCATTGAGGCTTTTGATGACAGCCATGCATTGTTGTAAATTAATCCATTGCCTAACTAGAGGTTCGTGATCTGACTGCGCAATGGTAAACATATTGGGGCTGATACTGATAAGCAAGTAGAGAAATTTAGGAGAGTGGAGAGAAGTGATGGACTAACATAGGGCCTGATTCAGAGCTGAACGCTCTGACCAGAGCGCTCGCTCTGAATCAGGGCCCTCCTACCTGTTTTTGGAGCGTCCTCATGGACGCTCGCATAGCTGTGGGTTACCATCCACAAATACGCTATTTTTAGGTGTGGCTTTTTTTTTTTTTAACAAAAGTTCTGTACAATAAAAAAAATGAAAAATTGGCTGTTAACAGACAGGCATAGAGGTAAGAGGGTCCTGCTCAGAAGATGACAATAAGTAAATAAACGTTAGATACATGACGGTAAGTGGCACGTAATGCATATTGGTCCTGATAGTTTGTAAGGGTAAACGGCGCTTAGTGGGCTATATGATGAAGTCACACAGCAGTTGTCATCTCTAGGTCAGAAGGTTGTTTGAATATAGAAAAGAGAACACATGTAAGTTTTGTGTGAACTGTACAGAAGGGTGGTAATAAGGCACAGTTTGGAAGCTCTAGGGGGGAAGGTTAGGGATTAGAGATAAGAGGAGAAATACTCACGAAACTCTCGAGCATCAAAGGTCCTCGACAGAAGTGACTGTCACATGGCCCCCGGGACCCGGAAGAAGATGCTAGAGCCGCTGCCGCTCGGAGAAGGTAAATGACCACTGGGCCACCGGGGACGGTTTGTTGACAGTTCACCATTTTGACATATTATCCTTGTAGACATGATGAATATTGTCATAGTCACTGTAACAGTTTGACCCTGCCGACATTCTCATGTCGACCAGATGACTGTCGACGTGATAACTGTTGACAAATCATACTACACCCACTGCACAAAAGTACACAAGGGAAATAGTTTGTATAAACTTGCAGACGGGGCGACCGCCAATAAACGCTTCTGCGTTCATTTGTGCGTGCGACTCAGAATCAGGTCCTATGTCCCACATAATTAAGTTATCAAATTCTGCTGTTTTCTTTTTAGCCAAAACATATTTCCGAGGTATATTAGAAATGGATTACCAGCCTGGGAAACCCAGTGCAGTAAGGATACCAAATAATAATATGAAGTGTTTCACACAGAAAGCGTCCTCAGAGAAAATCCTTACAGACACCTTTATTTTACCTGTGAACAAGATGGCTGCCAGCTTCCATTTTAAATGAATACTAAACTGTCACACTGATATAGTAAACAAACAGCCGTTCTGGCTTCCTCTCCTCTACCAGCAGCTAGCACGCCAAGCATCAGGGGACATTACATTTCATGGCTGCTGATGTACATCAAGGGAAATATATACTAATTAAGAAGATGCTCCATTTAAGTTATTTTCAGGACTTTACAAAATACATGGTTGAGGGTTTCTTACATGAGAGGGCAGTTAGTAAAACGTTTGATAGACATTTACTGGTGTCCCAATACGTTTGCAGGATACAGAGGGGTCTATTTACTAAGATAAAGTGAACGGTGATAAGGTACCAGCCAATCAGCTCCTAACTGCCATGTCACAGGCCGTGTTTGAAAAATGACAGTTGGGAGCTGATTGGCTGGTACCATATGACCGTTCACTTTATCTCCTATCACAGCTTAGTAAATAGACCAGATAGTGACACACATTAGAGGGTGCTTGCTGTGCTGTACGATTAAAGACCACTTTAGCATATTTGGTAGATGGGTGCCGGCATTTGCAGATTTGTGGCAAATCTTTCAAAACTTTGGACGTAATATAGTCACATTTTATTTAAAAAATTAATAGGTCCATGATCAACGGGAACGTATTTAATTTACTGTATTTCTGTAAATGACTGTAATCGGACGTTGGGTACTTCATGCATTTGCCGTTGTGCTTAATGACACCGTACACGCACAATTGGAAACTGCACATGTTTGAGTTAGGCTCATTTTCTCAGTACCCCGGGAAGCGTCGCAGTGATAAAAGGGAACTTTTATACAACAGCAGCCTAATAGGCGTTTAGTGACCTCCAGGCAGTGAAGCAAATCAGATCTCCTCACAGCACAGCAGCTCTGCTTCAGTCATTTGAATAAAGTTCTGTTTACGCAACTTAGCCGGCAAGAAGTGAGGATCACGCCGTGATCAGAGGCAAGCGGGAAACTCCTCTGCGTCCAGAAAAGGATTAATCAACGCACATATTATTCACCAGCTCGGTAATTGGAGGATTATGGTAGAAAACGATTCAAGAAATAGACATTTTATTCTGTATTTAACACGACGTACACTGATGAACGGGAATCTGCAGAATGCAAAGAAAAAAGTATATAATGGTATAACTAAAGGTGCATACACACAAAACGATTTTTTGAACAATTATCGATATCGTTTATCGTTCAGCATTGAAAAAATCGTTCACTTTCTGAGTAAAAACAATGAACGATTATTGTTCATGCGCAGTTACGTTTGTAGTTTGTAGTTCAGTCAGACTGACCAACTGAACGACTCTCATTAAGGGAATATGCAAAAATCGTTTGTAGTTAAAAAAAAATCGTTCATTACACTTTAAATAATCTGACAGGAAATCGTTCATAAAATCGTTGTGTGTGTGTGTGCAGCTAAAGTAATAGGTTAATCTTAATGAATTAATAAGGGGACTATTTACCAAAAGGAAATTTGCGAGCTATCACCCCAGTTTTCGTGTGACATCCGCATATTTACAGCATCCCCTGAATGTATCTAGAGGGGACGGCAGCCTATATCGGAGATATCGTCTGCGGTCCCCCTTTTCTCCATCGCAAGAGCAGCCCCCATAGGATCTATGGGGGCTGCTATTCTCATTCTGGAGCTTGGCCCCCGGTAGCTAACGCCATTATCAGATGCCATTACTCATTGTAGTCTATTGGCCACTTACCACCAATCAGTGGGCGCTCGTGCACAGTAGCGCTGTCATCTCCTGAGCAAGAAAGTAAGTGATGGGATTAGTGACCATTTTACTGTACACATCGAAGGGAGACCCTGTCCCTGTGTGTGTTTTATGATACAGCTGGATGACCTTTAATTCATTATTGCCGCCATAAGCTGCAATAAGAAATTATAATTATCAGGTCTAAAACCACGCCACGGTTTTCCCCGCCGCATGCCGTTATCTGGAAGCCGTTATCACATTGCTTCCAACTCTACGCTGGGACAGAGGTTTCTCAAAATGCTGAAAGCCTGTCACTCGCTTTCCAATGGATTCCTCTGTGCGCCCGTAATCGCGATGCGATCACTACGCACATACAGTGCGGCTTATACGCATGCGCGATGGCAAACAATCATCCAACCTGCGTCCGTAATCGCCTTTGGGTCTGCTGCTGAATCAGGCCCATAGACCAGTGTTGGCTAATCTTGACACTCCAGCTGTTGTGGAACTATATATCCCAGCATGCCCTGCCACAGTTTTAGCATGCCCTAATAGCAAAACTGTAGCAGTGCATGCTGGGTTATGTAGTTCCATAACAGCTGGAGTGTCAAGGTTAGCCAACACTGCCATAGACAATACAGGAGGAACACTTTATATCAGCAGGTGTTGGCACAATCATTCCTCTGTTGTTTTAGAGGTTGTTAAATCATTAAGGTGCCCATACACAGTGCGAAGCACCGTGTAGGGCGATTGTAGATCCGTCGGCAGATGGGTCGTGCTGGCACCATTGGCCATCGTGCGGTCCCCGCAGACCGCACAATATGCCAGGCTCCCCCCTCCTCCATTTGAATGGGATCGTACATCGCATCCCAGATCAGATGGTTCTGCAGGAAGACCTGGGGATGCGATGTACGACCCCTCGGATCGGCACGTATCTCGTGCCGTGTATGGGAGCCTTTACTCTATATGGATGTGGACTTTGGCACATCATTATTACTGCATTGTTTGTATCTCATTATTGGACAATTGCTACTGGCTTCTACATTGTAACAACGTTTACTGAACATAGGGGGTCATTCAGACCCACTCGCAAGCGGCAGTACGCTCACAAGTGGGTCGATGTTCCCCACTGCGCATGCGCACGACGGAGGGAGCTCCCTCGTGCGCATGCGCGAGACCCGGACTGCGACAGTCTCGCACCAAAGGGGGCGTGCTGTCGATGGTGACTGACAGCACGCCCCCTTTGGTGGGCATGCCGGGGGCGTGCCTGGCAGACGGAGGCGTTCCCATGGGAACGCCTACCGTCTGAAGCCGGCCCCACTGACATCACTAGTGATGTCAGTGGGAGTGATTTTGGCTCTGATAGAGCCAAAATCACTCCAGGGCTTGTGGCAGGGAGACCCTACCGCAGGGTCTCCGTCGCAAGTCCGGTGGTCGCGATGGTCAAGACCATCGCGACCATCTTTTTGGACGCTCATATATGCTGTGGGTGGTGACCCACAGCTATACAAGCGTCCAGGAGGACGCTCCATTTTAATGGAGGAGGGCCCTGATTCAGAGCGTCCGGCTCTGAATCAGGCCCATAGTGGACTTATTTAAGGTGGACCAGCTGCTATAAGCCTGCTACCGGGAATGTGTTTCATAGTAATTGTATTGCCTTTATCTGTGATTTACAGTATACACATTTCTTTTTAAAATTTTACTCCCGTAAGATTATATATTTTGTGAATATTAAATATATATTTCTTTTAATGATTTCATGTGCATTGTGTATTTTTAATGTCCCTAGCGACACATCATCTTTTTTAATTTGTTCTTGTGTAAGGACAACATACGGGATGCAGATGATATGCCGGCAGGCGGGATGCCGGCAGTCGAAATACCGACGGCAGGATCCCGACGCCCGGCATAATGCCAATGACGATAGCCCGATGGACCTCAGGATAGCGGTGTCGGCATCCCGAACATCCGGACGGCGGTAAGTATGCGCGCTTAGCCGGGGATGGGGGGGGTTAGGATTAGGCACCCCTGAGGGAGGGTTAGGTTACATGGAGGAGGGGTTAGGGTTAGGCCCCCCGGGCAGAGGTTAGGGCTAGGCACCCCCCCCGGTAGGATTAGGTTTAGGGTACGGGAAGGGGGGTTAGGGTTAGGCACCATCAGGGGGAGGTTAGGGTTAGGCACCACTAGAGGAGGGTTAGGGGGTGGGGAGAGGAGAGGGTTAGCTTTAGGGTATGGGAAGGGGGGCTAGGGATAGGCACCATCGGGGGGAGGTTAGCGTTAGGCACCACCCGGGGAGGGTTAGGGGGCGGGGAGAGGGTTAGGCTATTTACCAGTCCTAGTCGGGATCTTCAGCATTCAGGCTTTCACTATCGGTATTATTCAGCCCCTGGCATCTCATACCGATTGCACGGCATACCTCACTTGTTGTGCTGGCTGCTGGTACATTAACACTGCAATTAATCAGGCGGTTTTGAGAAGCGCCAGGATTTACCGCGTGTTTTACCCCTTTTACACTTAAGTCCCGGGTCTGACCCGAGATTTGGTACACAGGGCTCGATTCAGACCCGCTCGCTATATGCGTACGCTCGCTAGAAGCGAATGCAAATTCGGCTAAGTGACAGCAAGGCAGGCGATCACACGGAAAGGCATAAGCGGGCCCACTATGTCTTGGCGTGCGATCACTCTGTGTATGCAGATGCCCACCGGCCTGTCTTAAGACGCCCACTTGCGCATGTCATCTCCAGGAAGTGTATGCAACCATCGGTACATCGAGTACCATCGGATGCGATCACAGTGCTTGTAGCTGATCATACCCTGCCACAAGCATTGCGAGCACTTCAGTGTAAAATCCAGCCAGGTGACGTGTACTATGACGCTGCCTCTTAAATATGCACGCCTCTGAAACGTCGTTGAGACGCTCAGGCACGCCTGCGTTCGCACTCCACGCCCCCTTTTTTAATGGCCAGCCCCTGTCACCACCTACAAATGGCTTCTCCTGTCACTCACTCTGCAATGGGTCTGGGCAGTCTATACGCAGTGAGTAAACGCTTCCCGATCTCTCGCACTGGTTCGCACACGGTCACTGCGATGCATGCGCATGTGCAGAATGCAAAAATCGTCCGGCTACGAGCGAACGCATCCTAGCGAGCGGGTCTGAGTCAGGTCTACAGTTCCAAACCGGGTCAGACCCAGGATAGACCCCTTTTCCACTGCAGCGCCGATCCGGTTTATTCCCAGATCGGAGCCGTTCACACTGCACACGGGTGCAGTCATGGCATTTGAAGATGACATCATCCCTTTGCGCCAGAAAGCTGCTCTCTCCGTGCTGTTAATGGGTCCCGTGTGGGATGACCCGGGTTGCCCATTTACACTGAGCCTTATCAGAGTCCTTCCTGGGATAAACCCTGCTCACTAGCAGGATTGGGTTGGCGGGTGACTGGCCCCGGTCGGAGGTTTTCCCATTGAAAAAAACTCTGCATTGATGCGCACTCATGTGCAATAACCCGGGATTTTGAGGTCAGTGGAAAAGGGGTATGATATTGCATCCATTATATTTGGAATATGTCATTTTTTGGGTTACACTGTGGCCCTGATTCAGAGCCGGACGCTCTGACAGAGCGCTCGCTCTGAATCAGGGACGGCCTTCTAGTTTTTTAGAACGGCCTCCTGGCCGCTCGCATAGCTGTGGGTGACCACCCACAGCTATAGCGAGCGGCCAGGAAGATGGTCACGATGGCCAAGACCATCACGACCATCAGGCTTGCGACGAGACCCTTGTGGTAGGGTCTTGTTGCCGCAAGCCCCAGAGAGATTTCGGCTCTAACAGAGCCGAAAACTCTCTCCCACTGACATCACTCGTGATGTCAGTGGGGCCGGCCCCAAACGGAGGCGTTCACATGGGAACGCCTCCGTTTGGGCAGCCACTCCCCCAGCCTGCCCACCAAAGGGGGCGTGCTGTCACTTAACATCGACAGCACGCCCCCTTTGGTACAAGACCCGGCGCAACGGATTGCCCGTCGCTATCCGTGTCTCGCTCATGCGCACAACGGAGCCAGCTCCATCGTGCGCATAAGCTCTGGGCCACCATCAACCCAGTTGCGAGCGCTCAGCGCTTGTGACTGTGCCTGAATCAGGCCCTGTGTTCAATGTCATGTGTGTGTAATTGTTAGTTGGAATAAGTCTAGGCCAGAGTCCTCTTTAATATAGTTAAAGAAGCCCATTGTAAGATAAATAGTATACAGGTTATTTAGAGGGTGGTCTAGGCACAAGTATTGGCACGCTGTATCCGCGTGGTAACATTATAGACCGGTAATAAGTACATTTTATAATGATAAATATTTCTAAAAAACGAGTTTCTATTATCTACTAAACCGGTGGCGTTCCTCTACAGTCAGTAAATCAAACAAAAGGAGAAAAAGAAGAGAAAGAAGACTCTTGTTTGGGGGCACTCTTATAAGTTTAGTACTTTTATTTGATCTCATCAAAGATGAGACATAACTACTCACACATAAACAAAATCTGGTGACAAATAAATATGTTATCTTCTATGATAAATAGTAAACAGGTTATCTGTGGAGCCACAGCTTATGTGATCAGATATACGTCATTGTGTGCAGGAACCCAGACAGCGTGGAGCTTTCTCAGCAGGGGATGCTCAGGAGGAAGGGGCTGGAACTTTCACACTAGAGAGCCCCTGAAAGGTTTAATAATTGCAGCACAGGTCTAGAGAGGGCAGAGAAAGTTGGACTCCCGGAGTGCAGGCCCTGACTACTGATTACGGTGCCGTCAGTGGGGAGAATTTGTGGCGTAGGGCGCTGTGTGAGCTAATGTGAGCGGGGTCATCGGTGCGGGGCCTGGTCCGGCCCGAGATCCAGTGACCGCTGGACGGGCAGGCGTCGGCGGTTCGGGCGGCGCGGTGCGGCGGCGGAGGACGGGGCTGGACGAGCTTGCATCTGGAAAGATTCAAGCTCGTCCAACCACCAGCGCGGATTTTGAATTTGGCGCCGCTGGCGAGCCAGTAATGGCTCGCGGGCGGACAGCCAATCCGAGTCTGGCACGGCGGGCCAATTGTGGCTCGCCGCGTCATGGCTCCGCCCCCTCGCGGCTCCATATATTAGGCGCCGCTGAGCGGGGCGAGTCAGTCCGTCGGCGGAGAGCAAGCCAGGAAGACCGTCCGCGGAGGAGAAGAGTTCCAGAGGCGCAGGAAAACGCCGGAAGACGCCGTGTTCAACAGCTGAAGACGGAGGCGCTGTTGCTGGAGGAGGAAGACGGCGGCGGGCGGCGGTCAGCGGAGCCGATGCTGAGGACCGGAGAGCTCTGCAGTGGAGGAAAGTTAAAGAGCTTATCGAAGTTCCCCACTGCAGGCTCTCCCAACGAACAGGGTAGGCGGCCGTGGGCCACCTTTACTTATATTTAATAAGTACATCAAGTGTTGTCGGGCTTAAGGCCCGTGGGTATCATCAGGCACTAGGCCTGTGGCCACGTAGGAGGGGCACAAGGCCCCGGGGATAGCAGGGGGCATTAGGCCCTGTAGGGCAAATCCTTAGGCTCTACAGTCAGCAACCTGGGCATTAGGCCCAGGTTGTTTAGGCTCAAATAGGCGACAGACCTGCATATAAAGTGGTCTGGGCATTAGGCCCAGGTCACTGAAACGACCCTCTGGTAGACCTGCATATAAAGTGGTCTGGGCATTAGGCCCAGGTCACTAAAACGACCCTCAGAGGCAGCCCTACATATAAGGTGGTCTGGGCATTAGGCCCAGTTCACTAAAAGACCATTAGGTTCACTAGTGGTGGCCCAGCTCCAAAGTGATCTGGGCGTTAGGCCTAGATTCCTAGGGATCGGCCGAAGGAAGGTGGGTTTAAAGTGAAAGGCATCCTGGTAAGAACCAAAAGCGATCATCCACAGGTCGGCGGACCTGTGCCACAGAGTGACCGGTGCTGGAGGTCTGTACCACTGGGTACAGAGTGCTGATAAGCGGTTCAAGGGATAAAGTAATCCGTGTAATAGGCTCGGATCACTCGCGTTAGCCCCAGCTGGGTGAGGTTGAATACTGGGCATAGATTATTGAGTAAGCCCTCTCGGGAGTCAGTGCAAGGGGCTGTGCGGCTTCGGTTCTGAACCCCTGCAGGGGGAGCTCTGAAGATTTAGCCTAGTAGGTCAAGGCAGCGGTGTGTTCATAGAAGGGCGCAGACAGGGCCGGCCGGCCGGGAAGAGAAAGAGAGGGACAGCTGAGACAAGAGTGTTTCCGCTAGAGGTGTATTGTCCCCAAGCCTAGTTAATATAGTGTGTAAGAAGACGTTTATTTGTTGTTTGCCCTGAATCTTCTCGTTATAGCAGAGAGTTCACGGAGGAAGTTTCTGGAAGTAAGGTTCAAGCTTCCAGGCATACAAAGAGGTAACCCCGTTGGTACAGCATTATTTGCGTGTTTGTCCGTGAAGGAAGGGGGGGATTGTTTGTTTGATTCTCAGGGGCGGCGGACGACCCATCAAGGTGACAAGGGGGCTAGTGTGAGTATCTCTCGGTGTCTGTCTGTCTTTCATTGGAGCGTTCGGTAGGGGATCTCTCACAACGGTGAGAGATCCAAACATCCTATACTTTCTCTTCCTCTGTCTGTTCTTCCTTTGAACACCGGTTAGGGGATCTTTCACAACGGTGTGAGATCCAAACTACACCTGAGTGTGTGAGCACTGTATAGGTGAAAACTGGGTAGCTGAGGCCCCGTGCCAATGATGACCATTCACCCAACCGGTGAAGGTCGCATTCATCCCTAGCGGTTATTGTGTCACCAAGCATAGGAGGATTGTTATTGAATAACCCATTCTTTTACAGCATCAGGCTGGTTTGAACCTGAAAACACAACGGTGAAGAGGATCCGGATCGTAGATCAGTTGGCAATTTGGGAACGAAGGCTCTAGGACTCTGCCGCGGAAAAGTGGTGAGTGTTGGCTGACGAGACATCGCTAGGGCTCACATTTTGGCGTAGTCGGCAGGATGTCAGACGATGAAGAGAATAGGGGGGCAACTGGACGGGTCAACATAGGCCCTGCGCTCGCTCATTTGCCTCGGTACGATGGCCGCAATTTACAGTTGGAGGATTGGAAATCGCGACTCGAGGGAATTGCCCTCCTATATAAGGTGTCTCCGGAGTCAAAACTCCAATTGGCTCTGAATTCCCTCGAAGGGGAAGCCAGACGTACTATCCTCTTGAGACCGGAAGAAGATCGCGATTCCCTGAAAAAGGTACTGAAGATTCTGGGGGATCTCTATGGGAACACGTCATCGGCTGGTACCCTACGACAACGGTTGTTTGCCCGGTTCCAGAGAGAGGATGAGTCCATTCCTCAGTTTGCTAATGCACTTCAAGAATTGATGGGCGAGATTAGAAGGCGCGATCCGGATGGGATGGGTGCACTTCCAAATACCAGCCAGATGTTACGAGATCAATTTGCAATGGGGTTGAGGAATGTCCCGTTGCGACAGATTTTGTTAGATAAAATCACGCAAGACGACAAACTGACTTTTCATCAGATACAGATAGACGCTGTGTCCCGGGACCGAGATGCAAATTTTGGTCCATATACTGTTACTCCACAGTGGGTACATCCGACGTCTGCTCCCGTGATGGGCCGGGAGGCCAACCCTTTGGAATCATGCGTTCAAGATCTTAAAGCAGCTTTTGCTAAGGCAACCCAGGAAATGAAAGAAGAGGTTTCCCGGCTAAGAGAGGAAGTATACCGGCAAAGAGGCCGCAGAGCTGAAGAAGAGTACCGGCCCAGAGAGTCGGACGGATCCAGAGGAAGAGGTGTTGGAGTTAGACAAGGAGGAGCTAGGGGCCCCCGATGCTACCGTTGCAATCGGTTTGGACACATTGCCCGGAATTGTACCGAGGCAATTTCTGAGCCCCAGTTAAACTAGAATCCCTCGCGGTAAGGGGACCACCCGCGGGGGAGTTACGTGGAGAGATAGCCATTGTCAACTCGGCTGAATTGGTAGGGGAGTGTCCCATTGTTGTTGGATGCCTAGGGGGAAAAAATCAACAGTGTTTGTTGGATACAGGATCTCAGGTGACCACCATGTCCGAGGACTGTTTCTTGAAACATTATTCTCACCTGAAGGAATCTGTTTTGGAGAGTTGGGTCACTCTCACCGCAGCTAACAACCTCCCCATTCCGGTGGTAGGGGTTGTCTGGATGGAAATAGAAGTTTGTGGCCGAAAGTTGGGGAAGAAAGGTATCCTTGTGGTCAGTAGCGCAGGTTTGAGTCATGGACCGGTGATCCTTGGAATGAACGTATTGAAAGACCTGGATCAAATTTTGTTTCAAGAGAATGGTCCTCGGTACTGGAGACATTTGGGGGTCCAACGACCGGTTCAACAAGCCTTTCAACAGGTGGGACAGTGATGTGGGGCCCAGGGAAAAGGAAAGGAATCTTTGGGCCTCATTAAAACCAGCCATCGGCAACGAATAGATCTACCCCCTCGTCAGGAGATAGTACTCCCCCTGGAGGTGCGTACCCATCAGCGATTGGACGGGTTCGAGGTAATGATAGAACCCACAGGCTTCTTCGGAATAGAGTCCGGAATAGTTCTGGCTAGAACTTTGTCAGTAGTCAAAGAAGGGAAGGTGTTGGTCCGGATATGTAACTTAGGGGCACAAATTCAGCGTGTCCCAGCAGGAGCTGTAATTGCCTGAGTGGTAGCTATTGATGGTGATGGTGTTCGCAGAGGCCAAAGTATTTTGCTTCAGTCAGAAGCCACTGAATCATGGACCATGTCAGTGCAGGTCGAGCAGGAGGAGGAACCAAGTATAGAGTGGAACGGAGGGATAATAAGGGAGCAGATGGATGTCTCGCTAGCTGACTGTGACTCCGATACGGTGCAGAAGTTGGACCAGATGCTGTGGAGACGTCGGAGAGCTTTTACGAGACATGAGGAAGATTTCGGCTACACGGACGATTTACAACATGAGATTCGCACGGGAGACACCTTACCCATTCGCGAAAGATACCCGCCTATTCCCCCAAAGCTTTACCAGGAGGTCAAGACAATGCTTCGACAGATGCTGGATAACGAAGTGATTCAGGAGAGTAAGAGTCCATGGGCCGCCCCCATAGTGTTGGTTAGGAAGAAGGATGGGAGCATCCGCTTTTGTGTGGACTATCGGAGGCTGAACAGTTGCACCGTACGGGATGCCTACCCTCTACCTCGGATTGAGGAGTCCCTGGCGGCGTTAGGCGAGGCCAAGTTCTTTTCCACCTTAGACTTGGCCAGCGGATATTGGCAAGTACCGGTTGCCACACAAGATCAAGAAAAGACTGCGTTCATTACGCCCATGGGACTTTTCGAGTTTTGCCGCATGCCATTCGGGCTCACCAACGCCCCGGCAACGTTTCAGAGGATGATGGAGCGGTGTCTGGGAGATTTGAATTTCGAAACCCTTCTGATTTATCTAGATGACATTATTGTGTATTCCGCCACGGTGGATGAACATTTAGCTCGTTTGGAGATGGTCTTGCAGCGCCTGGAGGGATATGGGTTGAAGGTCAAACCTCGGAAATGTCACCTACTAAAGACTAGTCTGGAGTATTTAGGGCATGTGGTGTCACGTGATGGGGTGCATCCCACACCAAGTAAACTTGCAGCTGTGCAAGAATGGAAGACACCCCGTACAGTGACCGAGTTATGAGCATTCCTAGGGTTGGTCGGTTATTACCGACGTTTCATCAAGGATTTTGCCAAGATTGCTGAGCCACTCCACGCTCTATTGCGGGGGGTGGCCACAACTCAGAAAACTCAAGCGGTGGCGTGGGGCGTATCCCAGGAAGCGGCCTTTGTGTGCTTAAAGCAAGCCCTCACAGAAGCCCCCATATTGGCCTATGCCAATTTTGAGACACAATTTGTTTTGTATACTGATGGGAGCTTGCAAGGCCTAGGGGCCGTACTTGCTCAGGTTCAGGATGGCCAGGAGCGAGTGATTGCCTACGGGAGTCGTAGTTTGAGAGAAACAGAGAGAAACCCAGACAACTACAGTTCCTTCAAGTTGGAATTATTGGCCGTCGTCTGGGCTGTGACCGAAAAATTTGCTGAATATCTGACGGCCACCCATGTAGATATCTTTACCGATAATAACCCTCTAGCCTATTTGGGGACTGCCAAGCTTGGGGCCCTGGAGCAACGCTGGGTAGCCCGGTTAGCTAAGTTTTCCTATACCATTCGTTACCGGCCAGGGAAAAATAACGGAAATGCTGATGCTTTATCTCGGTTTCCTGTAGAAGTCCCTGGGACACAGGGGGATGAAGACTGGGAAGAGGTAGAAGTCCCCGATCTGACCCGTGTGAGGAAATCAGGGGCAAAGGGTGATCGGAATGTCAAGCAGAGTGCCACGATACTCCGGAATAGCGAACAAAACTGGGCACGCGAGCAGCAGGAAGACCCCGGTTTCAGAGCTATTATGCAGTGGAAGGAAGATGGTCACTGGCCCAGCAAATGGGAAAGGAGTAGGCTTACTACTTTCTGTCAGAAGCTGCTGCGTAAGTGGGACCGACTCAAGGTTTGTGCAGGTACTCTCCGGCATCGCACCTACCTTAGTTCGGAGCTTCGGTTTGTAGAGCAGATAGTGGTACCAGAAGCGTTGGTCCGACCACTGATTGAAAACGCACACCAGGAAGGAGCACACTTGGGCAGTGATAAGACCTATCAATGGTTGCGACGTCAGTATTTTGCACCTCAAATGCAGAACATGGTCGTTCGGGTCTGTCGGGAGTGTAGACGCTGTGGAGTGGTCAAACCCTCGGAACAACATGCGCCTATTCAGAGCATCTGTACAAATCGACCATTGGAGTTACTAATGATAGATTATGTGCTGATTGGGGAGTCTGTCAGTGGTCATCAATACGCTTTGGTAATGACGGACCACTTCACAAAGTTTACTGTGGTAGTGCCAACCCGTGACCAGACGGCTGAGTCGGCTACAAAAGCGATTGTGGAAAATTTTATACGGCAATATGGGTGTCCCGAAAGGATACATTCAGATCAGGGAGCCTGTTTTCAAGGGCGGCTAATGGAACGTCTGTGCCAACTGTACGGGCTACAGAAGTCCCGTACAACTCCATACCACCCTCAGGGTAATGGGGCCTGTGAAAGGTTCAACCGGACCTTGCTACAGATGCTCTGAACCCTGGAAGAAACAAAAAAACGGAGGTGGCCTGAACATGTGCAGGAATTGGTTTGGGCCTACAATAATAGAGTTCATAGTACTACCGGGTTTTCTCCTTTCTTTTTGTTGTTCGGTCGGCCGGGCCGGGAAGTTCAGGACTTGGTACTAACCGAGTCCGATGGTAGGGAGGGATCGCTTCCTACAGGTTGGGTGGAGGAACATCGGCGGCGTCTGAAAATTGCTCATGATTTGACGGAAAAGATGATAGCCGATCATAGACGTACCCCGGCTGGGGCGCGAGGGGTTGAGCCGTTTTCCGTAGGGCAAGTGGGTCCTAGTCCGTATGACTCGTCCGGGGGGTAAACTATCTGAGCGTTGGGAAGTTTTACCTTATGTGATCAGATGTCGTTTGTCAGCGGAAGGACCGGTCTATCAGGTGGAATCCACTGATGGTCTGGGGCGATTGCGGACTCTTCATCGGGACATGTTGCGTCCCTGCCTTTTCCCAATTTCAGCAGAAAGGGACCTTATACCTGACGTCATTCAGAATGACTCGCGTAATGAGGAGACCACGTTGTCCACTCCGGCCGGAATGGGCAACCTTGAAGAGGAGTGGTGGGCACCCGCAGAAATTCCCACTGTGAATGAAGTCGACGATGTTCCAGAGGTGGCGGATGTAACACCCTTACCTAGACGTTCTCAACGATTCAATCGTGGCGTGCCTGGGCCTCAATATGCTGATCCCGACTTTGTCTGGTCTCAGACCTCCTTTGTAGGGACTACAAAGGACACAGGGGGTGGAAATGTGAGCGGGGTCATCGGTGCGGGGCCTGGTCCGGCCCGAGATCCAGTGACCGCTGGACGGGCAGGCGTCGGCAGTTCGGGCGGCGCGGTGCGGCGGCGGAGGACGGGGCTGGACGAGCTTGCATCTGGAAAGATTCAAGCTCGTCCAACCACCAGCGCGGATTTTGAATTTGGCGCCGCTGGCGAGCCAGTAATGGCTCGTGGGCGGACAGCCAATCCGAGTCTGGCACGGCGGGCCAATTGTGGCTCGCCGCGTCATGGCTCCGCCCCCTCGCGGCTCCATATATTAGGCGCCGCTGAGCGGGGCGAGTCAGTCCGTCGGCGGAGAGCAAGCCAGGAAGACCGTCCGCGGAGGAGAAGAGTTCCAGAGGCGCAGGAAAACGCCGGAAGACGCCGTGTTCAACAGCTGAAGACGGAGGCGCTGTTGCTGGAGGAGGAAGACGGCGGCGGGCGGCGGTCAGCGGAGCCGATGCTGAGGACCGGAGAGCTCTGCAGTGGAGGAAAGTTAAAGAGCTTATCGAAGTTCCCCACTGCAGGCTCTCCCAACGAACAGGGTAGGCGGCCGTGGGCCACCTTTACTTATATTTAATAAGTACATCAAGTGTTGTCGGGCTTAAGGCCCGTGGGTATCATCAGGCACTAGGCCTGTGGCCACGTAGGAGGGGCACAAGGCCCCGGGGATAGCAGGGGGCATTAGGCCCTGTAGGGCAAATCCTTAGGCTCTACAGTCAGCAACCTGGGCATTAGGCCCAGGTTGTTTAGGCTCAAATAGGCGACAGACCTGCATATAAAGTGGTCTGGGCATTAGGCCCAGGTCACTGAAACGACCCTCTGGTAGACCTGCATATAAAGTGGTCTGGGCATTAGGCCCAGGTCACTAAAACGACCCTCAGAGGCAGCCCTACATATAAGGTGGTCTGGGCATTAGGCCCAGTTCACTAAAAGACCATTAGGTTCACTAGTGGTGGCCCAGCTCCAAAGTGATCTGGGCGTTAGGCCTAGATTCCTAGGGATCGGCCGAAGGAAGGTGGGTTTAAAGTGAAAGGCATCCTGGTAAGAACCAAAAGCGATCATCCACAGGTCGGCGGACCTGTGCCACAGAGTGACCGGTGCTGGAGGTCTGTACCACTGGGTACAGAGTGCTGATAAGCGGTTCAAGGGATAAAGTAATCCGTGTAATAGGCTCGGATCACTCGCGTTAGCCCCAGCTGGGTGAGGTTGAATACTGGGCATAGATTATTGAGTAAGCCCTCTCGGGAGTCAGTGCAAGGGGCTGTGCGGCTTCGGTTCTGAACCCCTGCAGGGGGAGCTCTGAAGATTTAGCCTAGTAGGTCAAGGCAGCGGTGTGTTCATAGAAGGGCGCAGACAGGGCCGGCCGGCCGGGAAGAGAAAGAGAGGGACAGCTGAGACAAGAGTGTTTCCGCTAGAGGTGTATTGTCCCCAAGCCTAGTTAATATAGTGTGTAAGAAGACGTTTATTTGTTGTTTGCCCTGAATCTTCTCGTTATAGCAGAGAGTTCACGGAGGAAGTTTCTGGAAGTAAGGTTCAAGCTTCCAGGCATACAAAGAGGTAACCCCGTTGGTACAGCATTATTTGCGTGTTTGTCCGTGAAGGAAGGGGGGGATTGTTTGTTTGATTCTCAGGGGCGGCGGACGACCCATCAAGGTGACAAGGGGGCTAGTGTGAGTATCTCTCGGTGTCTGTCTGTCTTTCATTGGAGCGTTCGGTAGGGGATCTCTCACAACGGTGAGAGATCCAAACATCCTATACTTTCTCTTCCTCTGTCTGTTCTTCCTTTGAACACCGGTTAGGGGATCTTTCACAACGGTGTGAGATCCAAACTACACCTGAGTGTGTGAGCACTGTATAGGTGAAAACTGGGTAGCTGAGGCCCCGTGCCAATGATGACCATTCACCCAACCGGTGAAGGTCGCATTCATCCCTAGCGGTTATTGTGTCACCAAGCATAGGAGGATTGTTATTGAATAACCCATTCTTTTACAGCATCAGGCTGGTTTGAACCTGAAAACACAACGGTGAAGAGGATCCGGATCGTAGATCAGTTGGCAATTTGGGAACGAAGGCTCTAGGACTCTGCCGCGGAAAAGTGGTGAGTGTTGGCTGACGAGACATCGCTAGGGCTCACATTTTGGCGTAGTCGGCAGGATGTCAGACGATGAAGAGAATAGGGGGGCAACTGGACGGGTCAACATAGGCCCTGCGCTCGCTCATTTGCCTCGGTACGATGGCCGCAATTTACAGTTGGAGGATTGGAAATCGCGACTCGAGGGAATTGCCCTCCTATATAAGGTGTCTCCGGAGTCAAAACTCCAATTGGCTCTGAATTCCCTCGAAGGGGAAGCCAGACGTACTATCCTCTTGAGACCGGAAGAAGATCGCGATTCCCTGAAAAAGGTACTGAAGATTCTGGGGGATCTCTATGGGAACACGTCATCGGCTGGTACCCTACGACAACGGTTGTTTGCCCGGTTCCAGAGAGAGGATGAGTCCATTCCTCAGTTTGCTAATGCACTTCAAGAATTGATGGGCGAGATTAGAAGGCGCGATCCGGATGGGATGGGTGCACTTCCAAATACCAGCCAGATGTTACGAGATCAATTTGCAATGGGGTTGAGGAATGTCCCGTTGCGACAGATTTTGTTAGATAAAATCACGCAAGACGACAAACTGACTTTTCATCAGATACAGATAGACGCTGTGTCCCGGGACCGAGATGCAAATTTTGGTCCATATACTGTTACTCCACAGTGGGTACATCCGACGTCTGCTCCCGTGATGGGCCGGGAGGCCAACCCTTTGGAATCATGCGTTCAAGATCTTAAAGCAGCTTTTGCTAAGGCAACCCAGGAAATGAAAGAAGAGGTTTCCCGGCTAAGAGAGGAAGTATACCGGCAAAGAGGCCGCAGAGCTGAAGAAGAGTACCGGCCCAGAGAGTCGGACGGATCCAGAGGAAGAGGTGTTGGAGTTAGACAAGGAGGAGCTAGGGGCCCCCGATGCTACCGTTGCAATCGGTTTGGACACATTGCCCGGAATTGTACCGAGGCAATTTCTGAGCCCCAGTTAAACTAGAATCCC
The DNA here is from genome assembly GCA_031769625.1 of Taudactylus pleione. Classification (NCBI taxonomy): domain Eukaryota; kingdom Metazoa; phylum Chordata; class Amphibia; order Anura; family Myobatrachidae; genus Taudactylus; species Taudactylus pleione. The sequence goes on along the minus strand of JAUIMM010000139.1, from coordinate 1,867,393 downwards.
TCGCGGTAAGGGGACCACCCGCGGGGGAGTTACGTGGAGAGATAGCCATTGTCAACTCGGCTGAATTGGTAGGGGAGTGTCCCATTGTTGTTGGATGCCTAGGGGGAAAAAATCAACAGTGTTTGTTGGATACAGGATCTCAGGTGACCACCATGTCCGAGGACTGTTTCTTGAAACATTATTCTCACCTGAAGGAATCTGTTTTGGAGAGTTGGGTCACTCTCACCGCAGCTAACAACCTCCCCATTCCGGTGGTAGGGGTTGTCTGGATGGAAATAGAAGTTTGTGGCCGAAAGTTGGGGAAGAAAGGTATCCTTGTGGTCAGTAGCGCAGGTTTGAGTCATGGACCGGTGATCCTTGGAATGAACGTATTGAAAGACCTGGATCAAATTTTGTTTCAAGAGAATGGTCCTCGGTACTGGAGACATTTGGGGGTCCAACGACCGGTTCAACAAGCCTTTCAACAGGTGGGACAGTGATGTGGGGCCCAGGGAAAAGGAAAGGAATCTTTGGGCCTCATTAAAACCAGCCATCGGCAACGAATAGATCTACCCCCTCGTCAGGAGATAGTACTCCCCCTGGAGGTGCGTACCCATCAGCGATTGGACGGGTTCGAGGTAATGATAGAACCCACAGGCTTCTTCGGAATAGAGTCCGGAATAGTTCTGGCTAGAACTTTGTCAGTAGTCAAAGAAGGGAAGGTGTTGGTCCGGATATGTAACTTAGGGGCACAAATTCAGCGTGTCCCAGCAGGAGCTGTAATTGCCTGAGTGGTAGCTATTGATGGTGATGGTGTTCGCAGAGGCCAAAGTATTTTGCTTCAGTCAGAAGCCACTGAATCATGGACCATGTCAGTGCAGGTCGAGCAGGAGGAGGAACCAAGTATAGAGTGGAACGGAGGGATAATAAGGGAGCAGATGGATGTCTCGCTAGCTGACTGTGACTCCGATACGGTGCAGAAGTTGGACCAGATGCTGTGGAGACGTCGGAGAGCTTTTACGAGACATGAGGAAGATTTCGGCTACACGGACGATTTACAACATGAGATTCGCACGGGAGACACCTTACCCATTCGCGAAAGATACCCGCCTATTCCCCCAAAGCTTTACCAGGAGGTCAAGACAATGCTTCGACAGATGCTGGATAACGAAGTGATTCAGGAGAGTAAGAGTCCATGGGCCGCCCCCATAGTGTTGGTTAGGAAGAAGGATGGGAGCATCCGCTTTTGTGTGGACTATCGGAGGCTGAACAGTTGCACCGTACGGGATGCCTACCCTCTACCTCGGATTGAGGAGTCCCTGGCGGCGTTAGGCGAGGCCAAGTTCTTTTCCACCTTAGACTTGGCCAGCGGATATTGGCAAGTACCGGTTGCCACACAAGATCAAGAAAAGACTGCGTTCATTACGCCCATGGGACTTTTCGAGTTTTGCCGCATGCCATTCGGGCTCACCAACGCCCCGGCAACGTTTCAGAGGATGATGGAGCGGTGTCTGGGAGATTTGAATTTCGAAACCCTTCTGATTTATCTAGATGACATTATTGTGTATTCCGCCACGGTGGATGAACATTTAGCTCGTTTGGAGATGGTCTTGCAGCGCCTGGAGGGATATGGGTTGAAGGTCAAACCTCGGAAATGTCACCTACTAAAGACTAGTCTGGAGTATTTAGGGCATGTGGTGTCACGTGATGGGGTGCATCCCACACCAAGTAAACTTGCAGCTGTGCAAGAATGGAAGACACCCCGTACAGTGACCGAGTTATGAGCATTCCTAGGGTTGGTCGGTTATTACCGACGTTTCATCAAGGATTTTGCCAAGATTGCTGAGCCACTCCACGCTCTATTGCGGGGGGTGGCCACAACTCAGAAAACTCAAGCGGTGGCGTGGGGCGTATCCCAGGAAGCGGCCTTTGTGTGCTTAAAGCAAGCCCTCACAGAAGCCCCCATATTGGCCTATGCCAATTTTGAGACACAATTTGTTTTGTATACTGATGGGAGCTTGCAAGGCCTAGGGGCCGTACTTGCTCAGGTTCAGGATGGCCAGGAGCGAGTGATTGCCTACGGGAGTCGTAGTTTGAGAGAAACAGAGAGAAACCCAGACAACTACAGTTCCTTCAAGTTGGAATTATTGGCCGTCGTCTGGGCTGTGACCGAAAAATTTGCTGAATATCTGACGGCCACCCATGTAGATATCTTTACCGATAATAACCCTCTAGCCTATTTGGGGACTGCCAAGCTTGGGGCCCTGGAGCAACGCTGGGTAGCCCGGTTAGCTAAGTTTTCCTATACCATTCGTTACCGGCCAGGGAAAAATAACGGAAATGCTGATGCTTTATCTCGGTTTCCTGTAGAAGTCCCTGGGACACAGGGGGATGAAGACTGGGAAGAGGTAGAAGTCCCCGATCTGACCCGTGTGAGGAAATCAGGGGCAAAGGGTGATCGGAATGTCAAGCAGAGTGCCACGATACTCCGGAATAGCGAACAAAACTGGGCACGCGAGCAGCAGGAAGACCCCGGTTTCAGAGCTATTATGCAGTGGAAGGAAGATGGTCACTGGCCCAGCAAATGGGAAAGGAGTAGGCTTACTACTTTCTGTCAGAAGCTGCTGCGTAAGTGGGACCGACTCAAGGTTTGTGCAGGTACTCTCCGGCATCGCACCTACCTTAGTTCGGAGCTTCGGTTTGTAGAGCAGATAGTGGTACCAGAAGCGTTGGTCCGACCACTGATTGAAAACGCACACCAGGAAGGAGCACACTTGGGCAGTGATAAGACCTATCAATGGTTGCGACGTCAGTATTTTGCACCTCAAATGCAGAACATGGTCGTTCGGGTCTGTCGGGAGTGTAGACGCTGTGGAGTGGTCAAACCCTCGGAACAACATGCGCCTATTCAGAGCATCTGTACAAATCGACCATTGGAGTTACTAATGATAGATTATGTGCTGATTGGGGAGTCTGTCAGTGGTCATCAATACGCTTTGGTAATGACGGACCACTTCACAAAGTTTACTGTGGTAGTGCCAACCCGTGACCAGACGGCTGAGTCGGCTACAAAAGCGATTGTGGAAAATTTTATACGGCAATATGGGTGTCCCGAAAGGATACATTCAGATCAGGGAGCCTGTTTTCAAGGGCGGCTAATGGAACGTCTGTGCCAACTGTACGGGCTACAGAAGTCCCGTACAACTCCATACCACCCTCAGGGTAATGGGGCCTGTGAAAGGTTCAACCGGACCTTGCTACAGATGCTCTGAACCCTGGAAGAAACAAAAAAACGGAGGTGGCCTGAACATGTGCAGGAATTGGTTTGGGCCTACAATAATAGAGTTCATAGTACTACCGGGTTTTCTCCTTTCTTTTTGTTGTTCGGTCGGCCGGGCCGGGAAGTTCAGGACTTGGTACTAACCGAGTCCGATGGTAGGGAGGGATCGCTTCCTACAGGTTGGGTGGAGGAACATCGGCGGCGTCTGAAAATTGCTCATGATTTGACGGAAAAGATGATAGCCGATCATAGACGTACCCCGGCTGGGGCGCGAGGGGTTGAGCCGTTTTCCGTAGGGCAAGTGGGTCCTAGTCCGTATGACTCGTCCGGGGGGTAAACTATCTGAGCGTTGGGAAGTTTTACCTTATGTGATCAGATGTCGTTTGTCAGCGGAAGGACCGGTCTATCAGGTGGAATCCACTGATGGTCTGGGGCGATTGCGGACTCTTCATCGGGACATGTTGCGTCCCTGCCTTTTCCCAATTTCAGCAGAAAGGGACCTTATACCTGACGTCATTCAGAATGACTCGCGTAATGAGGAGACCACGTTGTCCACTCCGGCCGGAATGGGCAACCTTGAAGAGGAGTGGTGGGCACCCGCAGAAATTCCCACTGTGAATGAAGTCGACGATGTTCCAGAGGTGGCGGATGTAACACCCTTACCTAGACGTTCTCAACGATTCAATCGTGGCGTGCCTGGGCCTCAATATGCTGATCCCGACTTTGTCTGGTCTCAGACCTCCTTTGTAGGGACTACAAAGGACACAGGGGGTGGAAATGTGAGCGGGGTCATCGGTGCGGGGCCTGGTCCGGCCCGAGATCCAGTGACCGCTGGACGGGCAGGCGTCGGCAGTTCGGGCGGCGCGGTGCGGCGGCGGAGGACGGGGCTGGACGAGCTTGCATCTGGAAAGATTCAAGCTCGTCCAACCACCAGCGCGGATTTTGAATTTGGCGCCGCTGGCGAGCCAGTAATGGCTCGTGGGCGGACAGCCAATCCGAGTCTGGCACGGCGGGCCAATTGTGGCTCGCCGCGTCATGGCTCCGCCCCCTCGCGGCTCCATATATTAGGCGCCGCTGAGCGGGGCGAGTCAGTCCGTCGGCGGAGAGCAAGCCAGGAAGACCGTCCGCGGAGGAGAAGAGTTCCAGAGGCGCAGGAAAACGCCGGAAGACGCCGTGTTCAACAGCTGAAGACGGAGGCGCTGTTGCTGGAGGAGGAAGACGGCGGCGGGCGGCGGTCAGCGGAGCCGAAGCTGAGGACCGGAGAGCTCTGCAGTGGAGGAAAGTTAAAGAGCTTATCGAAGTTCCCCACTGCAGGCTCTCCCAACGAACAGGGTAGGCGGCCGTGGGCCACCTTTACTTATATTTAATAAGTACATCAAGTGTTGTCGGGCTTAAGGCCCGTGGGTATCATCAGGCACTAGGCCTGTGGCCACGTAGGAGGGGCACAAGGCCCCGGGGATAGCAGGGGGCATTAGGCCCTGTAGGGCAAATCCTTAGGCTCTACAGTCAGCAACCTGGGCATTAGGCCCAGGTTGTTTAGGCTCAAATAGGCGACAGACCTGCATATAAAGTGGTCTGGGCATTAGGCCCAGGTCACTGAAACGACCCTCTGGTAGACCTGCATATAAAGTGGTCTGGGCATTAGGCCCAGGTCACTAAAACGACCCTCAGAGGCAGCCCTACATATAAGGTGGTCTGGGCATTAGGCCCAGTTCACTAAAAGACCATTAGGTTCACTAGTGGTGGCCCAGCTCCAAAGTGATCTGGGCGTTAGGCCTAGATTCCTAGGGATCGGCCGAAGGAAGGTGGGTTTAAAGTGAAAGGCATCCTGGTAAGAACCAAAAGCGATCATCCACAGGTCGGCGGACCTGTGCCACAGAGTGACCGGTGCTGGAGGTCTGTACCACTGGGTACAGAGTGCTGATAAGCGGTTCAAGGGATAAAGTAATCCGTGTAATAGGCTCGGATCACTCGCGTTAGCCCCAGCTGGGTGAGGTTGAATACTGGGCATAGATTATTGAGTAAGCCCTCTCGGGAGTCAGTGCAAGGGGCTGTGCGGCTTCGGTTCTGAACCCCTGCAGGGGGAGCTCTGAAGATTTAGCCTAGTAGGTCAAGGCAGCGGTGTGTTCATAGAAGGGCGCAGACAGGGCCGGCCGGCCGGGAAGAGAAAGAGAGGGACAGCTGAGACAAGAGTGTTTCCGCTAGAGGTGTATTGTCCCCAAGCCTAGTTAATATAGTGTGTAAGAAGACGTTTATTTGTTGTTTGCCCTGAATCTTCTCGTTATAGCAGAGAGTTCACGGAGGAAGTTTCTGGAAGTAAGGTTCAAGCTTCCAGGCATACAAAGAGGTAACCCCGTTGGTACAGCATTATTTGCGTGTTTGTCCGTGAAGGAAGGGGGGGATTGTTTGTTTGATTCTCAGGGGCGGCGGACGACCCGTCAAGGTGACAAGGGGGCTAGTGTGAGTATCTCTCGGTGTCTGTCTGTCTTTCATTGGAGCGTTCGATAGGGGATCTCTCACAACGGTGAGAGATCCAAACATCCTATACTTTCTCTTCCTCTGTCTGTTCTTCCTTTGAACACCGGTTAGGGGATCTTTCACAACGGTGTGAGATCCAAACTACACCTGAGTGTGTGAGCACTGTATAGGTGAAAACTGGGTAGCTGAGGCCCCGTGCCAATGATGACCATTCACCCAACCGGTGAAGGTCGCATTCATCCCTAGCGGTTATTGTGTCACCAAGCATAGGAGGATTGTTATTGAATAACCCATTCTTTTACAGCGTCAGGCTGGTTTGAACCTGAAAACACAACGGTGAAGAGGATCCGGATCGTAGATCAGTTGGCAATTTGGGAACGAAGGCTCTAGGACTCTGCCGCGGAAAAGTGGTGAGTGTTGGCTGACGAGACATCGCTAGGGCTCACACTGGTATCGCAGGCCAGGAGGCACTGGACTACAGCGGACATATACCTGCAGGACAATGCACGCATCAATAATTAGGACGCTATCGTGTGTATTTAAACAATAAAAGGCACATAACGCAATGCGATTCCTGGCGATACTATCACACCCCATCCACATCTTAAATGCAGATTGTTATAAATAGAGCCTTAAGGCTCGTTGTAAATCTGAGTGAGGTGCATGCAACATCAGCTGGGAGAGCACAGCCAAAGGTAACACTGTTCCAGAGAGGGGGTGAGAGTGGGGGAATACTATTTTTTGGGTAGAGAACATTTTTAGCAGCTTTCTCTCATCAGAGTGAATGACAATGGTGGTAATGCCGCAGACTGGCAGAACAGCGTGTTTCCTGCATGTTCTGTACGGGCACATTGTTATGCCACTCTCAGGCCACGTGTGATTACAGAGGTGTAAAGTTGCAGCCTCGGGGGGTTGGCGAGATAGAAAGAAATCCAGGAAGTTGTTACGTGTAATTACATGATCCTCATAATGAACAAAGGGCCTGATTCAGCAAGGATCGCAGTTGCTATGACGCCCGTAATCAGATGATTTTTGCGTACTGCGCATGCATATGCGCCACAGTGCACGTGCGCAAACCGAGCACTGTGATTGGGACTGCGATCGCAGCGGCTACGCAAATCCATTGCAGAGTGATTGACAGGAAGGGTTCTGGACTATAGACAGACAGTAATTAGATAAGCTGCATACACACACAACGATTTTGTTACCAACGATTTTATGAACGATTTTATGAACGATTTTTTGGCAGATATGGTGCATACACACGGTCAGATTTTTCCTTCAGATATGAACGATAACGATTTAAAAATCGTTCAGTCGTTCATATCTGAAGGAAAATCTGACATATCTGACATGCCTGAACGATGGACGATCAACGATGCACGTTCCCGATGGTCAGATAACGATTTCTGACATCTGATGTGTTTGCAGTCAGACTTGGACAATTCCATTCATTTTAATGCAGTCAAAAATCGTTCAATCGTTCAAAACTTTGGTAAAATCGTTCAAATCGTTCAAATCGTTTAATCGTTCAATCATTCATCTGACAAATCTGACAAAATAATCAATATAGGATGGTAGGCGCTCGCAGGATGTGATTGAACCTACTAGATCACTAGCTGCTTACTTTCTGAGGTGTTCCAACCTCTAAAAATTATAGTAGCAAATTTGGGGAATGGCAAGCGCTCAGTGAATTTATATCAAGGGATACAGCCAACACACATAATTTAGCACATGTCCATACTATATGCTAGATCACTGAGCGCTTGCCATTCCCCAAATTTGCGACAAATCTGACAAGTCTGACAAATCTGACCGTGTGTATGCTCCATTATCTTTCAGATTTTTTAAAGTGTAATGAACGATTTTTATGAACTACAAACGATTTTTGCATATTCCCTTAATGAAAATCGTTCAGTTGACAAGTCGGACTGAACTACAAACTACACACTACAAACGTGAACGCGCATGAACGATAATCTTTCATCATTTGACTCAGAAAGTGAACGATTTTTTCAAACGATTATCATTAAACTATATCGTTTAACGATAATCATTAAAAAAATCGTTGTGTGTGTATGCAGCTTTAAACAATGTCTAGATAGACACCAGATGTTAGACAGTGACTAGTTAAGGTGTGGACACACACAATGATGTAAGTAATGAACGATTTTCGTTCAGTTTTTCCCTTGAGAAAGTGAACGAAAATCGTTTTACAAAGTAGTTGGTTTTACTTTACTTAATAAACGATTTTCTGTGTGTTGAAGGAAAAATGTTGTAACTTCTATTGAAAATCGTTCAGTTGGCCAGTCTGACTGAACTACAAACTACAATCGACAAACGAGAACGCACATGAACGATAATCGTACATCGTTTATCGTTTTACACTGAACGATTTTTTGAAAGATTGAACGATAAAGTCTGTGGGCCTCATTCAGAGTCGGTCGTTGTGGCCGCACGGTCGTACGCCACCGATGTTCGCTAAACTGCGCATGCGTAAAGTTCGCAATGCGCGTGCGCAAACTAGCTGCTACGATCAGAAATTTCTCTCTCCTTGAACACAGCCAGGTCGGTAGTTTGAGTGACAGAATGAGGCGAAGGTGCTTGAAAACGGGGGAGTGGAGATCTGAACGCAGGCGTGCCTAATTATGCGAATGGCGTTTTATGGGAGTGCATAATTAACAAAGTAGTGTCATGGCACACGTGACATGGGTGGTTTGTACACTGACCTGATCGTAGTGCTTAAGAGAGGGTATGGTCAACCTTAAGCTCTACGACCAGTTCCAATGGTTCCCGATGGTCTCGATTAATCCTTATATGGCCGGAGATGACGTGTAATGCGTACGAGAAGGGGGCATATTTTTTGTCTTACGGCCGCATCCTCCCCTTTGTCGGCCAGCTAACGATCCGATCTTAAGGACGCAACTTGCGAGTGCATCATTTGCATATCCGGCCCCTTTTCCCTTACGACCGTGCGGCCACAACGACCGACTCTGAATGAGGTTCAGTGTGTGTACATACCTTTAGACAAGGATAAAAGTTCGACACAGACAAAACTCAGACACACTAAAGTTAGACATGTAAAAGTTCGACAGGTACAAAAGATCGACAGGGTCAAAAGTTCGACATGAAAAAGATCGACACAAGATTGGTCGACACATTTCTTTTGTTTTTTAGGATTAGGGTTAGGCACTTACCCCCACGGTTAGGGTTAGGTACCAGGGGGGAGGGTTAGGCACCATGGGGAGGGTTAGGATGAAGATTAGGGCTAAAAAAACAAAAAAATTAATTGTCGACCATTTTTGTGTCGACCATTCTCATTTCGAACTTTTGACCCTGTCGAACTTTTGTACCTGTCGAACTTTTTACATGTCTAACTTTAATGTGTCTGACATTTGTTTGTGTCTAACTTTTTTCCCTGTCTAACATCTGGTGTCTATCTGTCATTGTCTAATTACTGTCTATCTTATACCACACCCGTCTGACTTGCCTTAACTGTGCCTATGGGTCCGACGGTGCTCGATTGTACCAATGTTTTTCGCAGTCTTGCTAGCCACTCTGGATGTGCGTGTAGGTGAAGTGGGCGTCCTTATGTAGTGCTGCGGCGGCATTGCGCACGCTATGGATTAGTGTTCTATCGCAGTTGCTATATTGCGATCTGTAGTGAATCAGGCCCAAAGTGCTCTGTAATAAACGTGGGATTGTGCATCGTGCACAGGGGGCCTTATTCTGAATCGGAAGCGAGTGCGAATGAGCACGGATCTCGCGGATTTCAGCATACTGCGCATGCCCCAAAGAAGGGAATCGGCGACTGTGCATGTGCCGGACCAGGCATATGACGATCGCTAGTGCCCACGAAGTGATCTGTCCATCAATAGAGCACTCTGGACTTGGGGGTGACTATGTCGATGCTCGGAACAGTTCTGTCTCATGGGCATATACGCCGGCTTCCACGCTCGGACAGAGGTGGGGTGCCTGTTTCTGATGGATCTTTTGCACGCAGCATGGTTTGTGTGCAAATCCATTTACTAATGATGATTGCTGTGGACGTAAGACCAGTGGGTGGGATGGGCATCTGTATGCAGGCGCGTGGATCTTCAGTAAGTTCGGGCGGATTCTGGCATTAGCGTAAAGGAGTCAGGGATTGCTCACACAGGGCCTTAATACGGTTTGTTTGTGTATTGTATTATTTGTCACTGGTAGGGTTACCACATTTCATTATTCAGAATTATCACCAGGGGGTGTGGCCAAAACTGCATTAGGATTACACCCATTTTATTTGTCAGCTTTCAGGCTATTTTCTTACCAATCTAATAGAGAGCACCTCATGCCCATGTATATGCCTCAGAGCCCCCTCATGCCTTTATATGCTAGCCCACAGACCAGCATGCCCCTTTATATGCCTCAAAGCCCCTTTATATGCCTCCAAAGAAACCACCATGCCCATTTATATGCTCCAGAGCCCCCTCATACCCCTTTATATGCCTCCCCAATGATCAGCATGTCCCTTTATATGCCTCAGAGCCCCCTCATGCCCCTTTACATGCTTCCCCAGAGACCACCCAACCATGCCCCTGTATATGCCTCAGTACCCCCTTAATGCCCAATTATATGCTCCAGAACCCCCTTATACACCTTTATATGCCTCCCCAGTGATCAGCATGTCCCTTTATATGCTCCAGAGCCCCCTCATACCCCTTTATATGCCTCCCCAGTGATCAGCATGTCCCTTTATATGCCTCAGAGCCCCCTCATGCCCCTTTACATGCTTCCCCAGAGACCACCCCACCGTGCCCCTGTATATGCCTCAGAGCCCCCTCATGCCCCTTTACATGCTTCCCCAGAGACCACCCCACCATGACCCTGTATCATACTTGCCTACTTTTGAAAATTAGTTTCAGGGAGATTATAGTCGGTTGTAGTATGTGTCATCGAGGGGGGGTGTCATGCTCCACCCAAAGGGCGTGTCTAGCTTTACCTATGGACATATCTATTTGATAGTGGATAGGTCCCCTTCAGTAGATGTACCCTGAGTTCATCACTCAATGTCCAACGTCAATGGTTACTATCCATGTGCACATGGAGGGGAAATATAAGCCTGTGGCAAGTGAAGCATGGCAAGCGAACAAATTTCTACTTTTGGTGGCCTTTATGGAACCGCACTTCCGCCCCCACTTTACGTCACTTCTAGGTACATCTACTGAAAGGGATCTATACACTACCATATCTATTTCTACTCAGGGGTGAGACGCCGGCAATAATGGGGTTGGATACTGCAAAATGCAGGTGCTGGGGATTGTGGGTAAGAGTAACGGCTGTCCAGTTGGTGTGTGGGGGCTGGTGTCTCAATACTGTTGCTGCGGTGCAAGATGTGTCATATATCATTATACAGTCCCCTCTCCTCTATATAATACCACAATAGTGTGTGTTGGGAGCTGTGCTATTCCCCCTCATATATCACTGTACAGTCCCTTCTCCCCCTATATAATAATAATACCACATATCAGTGTGTGCTGGGAGCTGTGCTATTCCCCCTCATATATCACTGTACAGTCCCCTCTCCCCTATATTATTATAATACCACATATCAGAGTGTACTGGGAGCTGTGTCCCCTCCTCTCATATCACTGTACAGTCCATCTTCCCCTATATAATAATAATACCACATAGTATGTACTGGGAGCTGTGTCCCCTCCCCTCACATATATCTGTACAGTCCCTTCTCACCTATACAGTAATTCCACATATCAGTATGTACTGGGAGCTGTGTCCAATCCCCTCATATATCACTGTATAGCCCCTTCTACCCTATATAATAATACCACATATCAGTGTGTACTAGAAGCTGTGTCCCCTCCCCTCATATATCACTCTAATCACCCTCCCGGGCCAGTGTGCAGTCTCCACAGTTACTTACCTGGTTCACATGACTCTCCTGCTGCTGCTGCTCAGTTCTCGTGGCTGCGGAGGAGGAGAAGGCGGGTTCTGCTGCATTGTGGAGAGGAGGTAAGGGCAGCTCTGCCGCAGCACAACACGCCCGACCACCCGCGCATGTTCTCTTATACAGCCACGGGATCGGGCTGGGTTAGGCGGCTGGCCACCGCTACTCACTCACAATCCCGCGGTGGCCGGCCAATAAGCATGACGTCCACACATGCGCGTCATGCCCTCTCAAACCCCACCCTTGTCACATCCAGACTGAGTCGCGCATGCACAGTTAGGATGTTTTGACGGGCAGTGGGGAAAACGGGAAATTCTCTTTATATTGCGGGGTAGCGAGAGCTCCCACCTTAAAACGGGAGGCTCCCGCGGAAAGCGGGAGGGTAGGCAAGTATGCCCTGTATATGCCTCAGAGCCCCTTCATGCCCATTTATATGCTTTCCCAGAGACCAGCATGCACCTTTATATGACTCAGAAACCTCTCCTGCCTCTTTATATGCATCAGAGCCCCCTCATGACATTATATGCCAGCCCATGCCCTCTCGTGCCCCTTTATATGCCTCCCTGGAGACCAGCATGCCTTTAAATGCCTGCTCAATACACTCTCATGTCCCTTCATATGCATCAAAAGCCCTCTCATATGCTTCATAGCTCCCTCATGCCATTTTATATGCCTGCTCAGAACCCCCTGGTGACCGGATGACCTTGACTCACCAATCGATCACAGATTAGTTTTCGATCCCCACTGGATTTTGGGGTATTAGATATTCCCTCTTACCATCAGTAACCGCCTGTCACTGACTCCACCCACTGCGCAGTGGGTGGGTATGTTGCTGCCACCACCCGGTCCTACCACCGGCCCTGGAACCGCTTGCTGCTGTGTATGTGTAGAGAAGCTGCGGCCGCACCTCCTGATTGGTGTTGGCTGATACCCACTGATCCCTCACAATGGACCAGGCCCTACACGGTAGCCGGCATCGGGACCGGGGACCCGGCCGCACACCCAATGTCCCTTTTCATGCCTGCTCAGAACCTCTTCATACCCCTTTATATGCCTGCTGAGGACCCCGTTATGCCCCTTTACATGCCTGCTCATAATCCCCTCATGCCCATTTATATGTTAGCCTCAGAGTCCCTTCAGTCATGCCTTAAAGCCCCTCATTCACCTCTATATGTAAGTCTTAGAGACCCCTTAGCCATGCCATGCCCCTTTATATGCCACCCTCTGTGCCCCCTCAGCTATGCCATACTTGGTCCTCAGGGCCCCTCACGACTGCCTAGAGCTGCCCTGGCTCACTTACCTTCACCACCCAAGGTCCAGTCTAGTCCAGACTGCCTGGTTCCATCTGTTGTCTGCCGCACACTGACTCCAGTCACGCCCTTGGCCAGAAGGACTGCTCACAGCAGACAGGCCATGGTGTGGACTGGGGGCGGAGCAGCAGGGAGGGCCAGTCCGGCGGTGGTGCACTGAGTGATGGTGCCAGCACTGTGCCTAGGGCCTGATTCATTACAGATCGCTATTGTGATCGTGGCCGCGTTTACGCATGCAGGTCTGCTGCATAAATATGCTAATGACTGCAATCGCAAAGCCATCGCACAGCCAGCAAAGAGACTCCCACTACCGCTATCTCACATCCGTAATACCTTCCAGCCCTGCATATACATCGGGAACATCGAGTAACATCGGCCCCTAACGCACAATTACAGCAGGTCTGACTTACTCAGAATTTGCCAGTCGCACGCAGTGAGCACTCAAGCTGCGTATGCCGTCGCAGTGGCTAATTTGTGCACGCCCATGCAACGGCGTTCAAACGGACAGGCACGCCTGCATTTCTCCGACCACTCCCCCATCACCACCCCCCAAATGCTGACGTCCCGTCCCTCAGTCTGCGATGGCTTTGTGTCTGCATAAGTGATCGCAGTGCGATCTCACGAGCAGGACGCACCATCGGCTGATCTGAGTACGCTGTTGCAGTTGCGATCCGTGATGAATCAGGCTCTGAGGGGGCTAATTACTAAGCAGTGTTAGGAGGAGACAGAGTGAAAAGTGATAAGGTGTCAGCCAATCAGCTCCCAACTGTCATCTTACAGGCTGTGTTTGAAAAATGACAGTTGGGAGCTGATTGGCTGGCACCTTATCACTTTCTTATCACTTTCTTATCACTTTTCAGTGATAAGGTGCCAGCCATCAGCTCCCAACTGTCATTTTTCAAACACAGCCTGTGAGATGACAGTTGGGAGCTGATTGGCTGGCACCTTATCACTTTTCACTCTGTCACCTAACACTGCTTAGTAAATAGACCCCTTAGTAAGGAAATCCATGCACCGCCTGCTCGGGATTAGCAAACCTCCAGACAGAGCTTCTTATTTCCAGTCTGTCCAGAGGAATGCCGGATGGGTGGTAACCCTAGATACTGGCATATTTAAAACTAAAATAAAATACCTGATTTACAAAAAAAACTAATACATATATTTATATTTTGGACCTTGGTGCAATTATACAACACATCAGCTGGCTGAATATCGTATTACAAATGTAACATGCCGTACAATTTACAATTTTTTAATAATACTAAATACTTTTATTTGCTCCTTGTCCTTCTCGGTGTCAGTAGATCCTCTCATTACAGTGTGTTGTGTATAGTACTCAGCATTCTCCTTGTTTGTATTACCCCATATTTGATTCAAGGAGTTGGAGCAGTGATGTAATTGCCTGAGCTGACGCAGGAAGTTTGGGCAGGAAGCGTTCTCTGGTGGGGACAATGACATAATATGTCTGTAGCCTAATTTGGGTGAGTTATTTATCAGCGTGGGGAAATTAGCACACCCTTTTATCTATGGGAACGTAAAGTTCCATGACGTAAATGCTGTTTTCCAAGTGTCTTTTACTATACCCAGTCTTTCTGCTATGGCAATTATAATAATATGTCATTATTAACCTCATGAGTAAAGTCTTAGGGGTATATTTACTAAAGTGGGAATTTTTAGAAGTGGAGATGTTGCCCATTGCAACCAATCAGATTCTAGCTATAATATTCTAGAAGGGGCTAGTTAAATGTTAAGTAGAATCTGATTGGTTGCTATGGGTAACATCTCCACTTTTAAAAACTCTCAGTTTAGCAAATATACCCCTTACTTTCAAAGAAAACATGCACCCCTACTTTATAGTATAATGCACAGGGTCGGACTGGCCCACGGGGCACAGGGGAAATCCCGACGGGCCCCACTGCCTGAGGCCCCTCCTCTTCCTCAGTAATGGGTCAGGTTGCAGACCTTGCACTTGAATAATACATTGTTCCTCTATTAGAGAGTCATACTTGGCGGAGCCAGGACCACAGACTGGTGGCTGTAATATGTCCCTACCGCTGTCCTTCCGGGCTCAGACCGACAGTGGTTATACACAAAGCATGCACCCCACACCAGTTTGTGTTAATCACTCCCCAAAATTAAAATCTAATAAATGAACCCAGCACAGTGAGTATAGGGCTATACAAAACACAAACCCAAATATTTCTCCAGATATACAAAAACCAAGATTTTACTGTTACAAAAATGGATTTTGTGCAACAAAACAAATTTATTGTGTGCTACAAAAATAAATAAATGTTGCAGCATAAAATGGGTTATACTGTATAATAAGCTTCTTCTAGCAATAGTGGGGGTGATTCTGAGGTGGATTGGTTAAGGTTAAGGATCTGATTGTTAAGCAAGCTGATATGGGAGGGGGGTTAGTGATACAGAACACTCAAGATTATATTACAGAAGCTTGTAGACAGCTACGGAATGAGACTTTCTATTCCAAACTTTCGGGTGATCCGATTGGTGTTTATAGGACCGAGCTTAGATCACTTCTGGAGGATGCATTAAGTTGTGGTGATATATCTAAAGACACTTTTGATTTTTTACACATTGTTCACCGTTACACCTATTTATTATCATTTACCTAAAATCCACAAAACACTTATTAATCCACCAGGTCATCCTATTATTTCTGGTGTTGGGTCTCTCACTAGTAATCTTTCCTTTTTTGTTGACACACATCTACAGAAATACGTGGTGTCCTTTCCTTCATATATAAGAGATACGACTCATTTTTTGAATTTAATTGATAAAGTACAATGGAAAGATTCTTATCATTTATTAACATGTGATGTCGAGTCTCTATACACTAATATACCACATGAGCAGGGTCTTCTTGCTACCAATTATTATTTGGCAAGTGATCCTATGGTGGTAGGGGCATCACGTGATTTTATTTTAACTACTATTAGATTTATTTTGGAGCACAATTATTTTTCCTTTGATTCACAATTTTTTCTTCAGACACGGGGGACTACCATGGGAACCAGGTTCGCCCCGAGTTATGCCAACCTCTACATGGGTAG
The DNA here is from genome assembly GCA_031769625.1 of Taudactylus pleione. Classification (NCBI taxonomy): domain Eukaryota; kingdom Metazoa; phylum Chordata; class Amphibia; order Anura; family Myobatrachidae; genus Taudactylus; species Taudactylus pleione. Next base: position 1,851,331 of record JAUIMM010000139.1, on the reverse strand, counting down.
GTTTGAGGACCGATACGTGTGGGGTGGGGGGTTCGGGGTGAGCCTGGTTCTCTATGGCAGATATATTGATGATTTATTTTTTATTTGGGATGGTGATTCGGCATCTATTAATTCTTTTGTTGATCACCTTAATACCAACACTTTTGGATTAAGATTCACGAGCACTTTTAGTTGCACCACGCTGAATTTTTTGGACATCACTCTGACAATAGTGAATGATCGTATTGTTACCACCATGTATATCAAACCTGTGGACTGTGGGAATTATTTGAACTACACTAGTAGGCATTATAAGCCATGGAAGAATAATGTCCCTAAGGGTCAGTTCCTATGTATTAGGAGGAACTGTTCATCCTTGGAATCGTTTCAATTCCAGGCTTCAGGACTATATAACACCTTTGTGTGACAAGCATATCCTTGTGCATTGTTAGACAAAGTACTGGAGGAAGTTACTCAAATGGATAGAACCAGTTTACTCAAAACACAAACAAAATGTCCTCAGTATACGAATGATTATACACAGAAAAATGAACAAATAACATTCATTACGCAGTATAATACGGCGGCTTTTGCCATTAAGAAAATTGTCTCTAAAAATCTTTCACTATTGAAAGCAGATAGAGTTTTGAGCTCGGTCCTAGACAACCAACAGCATATAGCCTTTAGAAAGGCATCCAATTTGAAACAACATTTGGCCCCTAGTCTTTTTAGGAGGAAAATAAAAGATCAAGCCACCAACACGTTTTTATGGTTGCCTCCCAAACCCCTAGGTTATTTTAAATGTGGTGGTTCAAGATGCCTCACATGTAAGTTCTCTAAAAACAAAACGACTGATGTAACTTTTTTTCAAAACAAGAGACAGTTTAGTATTACTAGTTTTTTGAACTGTAAATCAACTTATATCATCTATGTTATTCAATGTAAATGTGGTCTACAATATGTAGGGAGGACTACTCGCCCCCTACATATTAGATTTACATAACATAGGCGTAATATAATGAATGGCATTAAGAATCATAGCTTGTCTAGACATGTAACCCATTGCCAACAGGGGAATTTGGATGGACTTTCTATTACAGCTCTAGAACAGATCCCCTCGACCTCCAGAGGGGGAGATCGTTTTCAGAGACTGTGTAGAAGAGAAGCCTTCTGGATCTTCCAGTTGGACACTTTGATCCCTTTTGGGCTGAATGACACAGTAGAGCTTAATCAGCTGTAAATAGCTCATGGTTTAAATTTAACAACATTTTCCCTTGAATAGTTTGTGACACTTTGGGTCCACATTGGTCCTTTCTTTTCATTAGGTGATTTTGTGTTTTTGTTACTCAGTCTTATTCTTGAGGTTATGTTGTCCTCTGGTTCAATTCTCTGTTTTTTTTTTGTCATTTTCTGTTCTCTCCTCCCTCTAAATCAGTGACTTATCTTAAAAAGCCATAGACATATGTCCCCTTGATTTATGTCAGTTGAGCAATTTTTGGGAGTTCTACAGTATGTTGACCATTAGGGGTTCAGTTCTGTTGTCCTTGGATTTTTCCTGTATATGGCTCTACATACAGAATATACATGTTATGTGTATCTAGATGTCTATATTAGGTGTGTGTACACATATGTGTTATATATGTGTATAATGCATGTATCTATATATGTGTGTATATGTATGCTCATGTGCATTTATATTTAGATTTTAGACTGTTCAGAATGTATACATTAGAGTTCCCAGTTGGTCAGTGGAGTGATGATTGCATTTCCATCGACCCCCTTGCTGTAAGGTAGTGTTTGATTTGTCTGTTTATGTGTATGCATGTGTATATATATATGTGTATATACAAGTATATGTATATATGCTTATTATATTTTATTTTATATTGGTAATGATAATTTTTTAATTTTATGATTTTGCTTTATGATTTTGCTTTTATTTTATTTGGTTTATCATCAAAGAAGCCACGTTACTAGTGGCTAGTTCTGAAATTATCAATATGGAGTTGATGCTTATTTGTAATGTATTACTATGTAATATGCGTTTATATATCTTAGATTTCCTGTTTGTACAAGTGTCCAATTCTTGTTCTAATATATGACAAATTTTATGATTAATGGTTGTTAGTTTTTATTTGTATAAAACCATAAATGACCAGCCAGGTCTTTGGTTACTAATTTATACTATCTCAAGTGTTACTAATTAAATAGTTTCAAACTTGTTGAAATACCGGTCACTCAGACCAGCTAGCTACCTCTGATGAAACGGCCTTCCTAATTGGCTGAGAAACGCGTCAGATGACAAGTTCAGGATCCGGACTGAGAGAGCTTCCGATTGGTCACGCTTCCATTCCTTCACAGCGAGCCTGCTCCACCTTGTCAGCGTGAAGACGTGGCTGTGCATACCCAGCCGCTGAGATCCACACGTGGTGGACACCCGCACCTTAGCCTGCACTCGAACTACTTAGCGCTACTCATCCCGCCCGGGGACCTTCACCTCCACACGCAGCTCTCCGCTATCAAGCGGGAGAGCACCACGCTCACCGTTTACACAGGTATCCATTTTAGTGCTGACTAACCGGGACGCCGGTATTCAGCGGGACCGTACACTGGTGACACTGTGAGGTTATACGAGAGGCGCTATTAACTGTTATATACTTATGTGCAGGTTTTTTCTGCAGGTTCCATTAAGTCTACGGATTAACCTTTATTAAACCTTTTCCTGCTGGGTGACTGCATGTGCGGGTTTTATTTGCTTACTGTGATTCACAGTGGTTATTTCTAACTTCTTCCCATTATTTGTGGATGTACTAATGTACGAGACATTTCCATTTCACGACTTTGCATGCACTAACAACCGCTGTGTTATGTTTCTAATACTATACTAATAATCTACTTGACCTACCAGGAGCTCCCATCTATTATTTCTTAATAGTCTGGTCTGATCCTTTACTTAGGATTTTTATATATTTCATTTTTTATACATATTAATTATTTTTATTTATCATTGTGTCATATACTATATTTGCAGACTTTATATGTATATTTATTGTATGCATGTTATTTTACTTTCTAAGTGATAAAAATAAATATAACATCATTGTCCAGCGCTCTCCCTATTTCTTTTTCCTTCTTTTTGATTCTGAGGTGGACACAGTTGCAGTGCGTCTTGGACGGAAGGGGGCAGTCAGGTTGGCTCATCGGGGGGAGTGGCTCGGTATAGGTGGGCGATGTTATTGCGTCTGTGTGGTCCTCCTTATTTTTAGGAAAAATTGTCAGGACTTGCTTCTGAACCCCCTTGGATACCCCCCTAATGACTAACTAATAAAGCTTTTATACTGAAATTCCGGGTCTGACTCGGAGGTTGGAACAGGGGGCCTGATTCAGACCCGCTCGCGAGCGCTTAACGCTCGCAAGTGGCTCGATGTTAGCCCAGTGCGCATGCGCACGAAAGAGCCGGCTCCGTCGTGCGCATGCACGAGACCCGGATAGCAACGGCCAAGCCGTCGCTCCGGGTCTCGATACAAAGGGGGCGTGCTGTTCGATGGTGAGTGACAGCACGCCCCCTTTGGTGGGCGTGCTGGGGCGTGGCTGGCCAGACCGAGGTGTTCCCATGGGAATGCCTACCGTCTGGAGCTGGCCCCACTGACATCACAAGTGATGTCAGTGGGAGTGCTTTTGGCTCTCATAGAGCCAATAGCACTCCAGGGCTTGCGGCAACGAGACCCTACCACAAGGGTCTCGTTGCAAGCCTGATGGTCGCAATGGTCTTGACCATCGCGACCATCATTTTGGCGGCTCGCTATACTATGGGTGGTCACCCACAGCTATGCGAGCGGCCAGGAGGCCGCTCTTAAATTCAGAGGGACGGCGCTGATGCAGAGCGAGCACTCTGTCAGAGCGTCTGGCTCTGAATCAGGCCCAGGGTTCCAATCCGGATCAGACCCAGGATATTCCAGAGTTGGCGCTGTTCACAGCAGAGCGGGTCTGCAGAAACCCGGCTTTTCCGGCGTTGAAGTGGACGCTTGGAGATGAAGTAATCTCCAAGCGCAACTGTAGCAGGCCAATCGGCAGGCAAGCGGCACAATCCCGGAGCGCGCCGTTTACACTACAGGGTTTCACGAGTTATTCCCTTGTTAAACCCTGCAAGTTACCTAGGCTGGATTGTCGGGTCACTTGACCCGGAAATCCAACCCAGTCCCCTTTTAGACCAAGGAGCTACCCGGGTTAACCCTGCAATAACTCAGGGTTTCGCTCTGGTGTAAAAGGGGTATAAGCAACTGGAAGTTTCCAATTAGCTTAATTAGTAGTATATAATTACTCACCTTCTGGCAGCGCTGTCCTCCTTCACTTCCCTGACATGCTGGAAGTCTTCTTCTGTCTTCCCAGCATCTGCTGTAAGCTGTGCTGCTGGTGTCAATGTGTGTGGGGTGCTGCTGGTGTCAATGTGTGTGTGACCCCTCTGTTTGAGAGATGTCATCAGTCAGTGTGTGTGAGAGCTGTCAGATGTGTGTGTGTGTGTGTCCCAGTCAGTCAGCTGTGTGGAGCATGCCACACAACCGGGCACTGGAAACGGTCGGTGTTTCAAGTACGCTTCTTTTTTCCCTCCGCGAGGGATTTTTTTTTTTTATTTAGCAACCATTTTTTAAAATTGAATACTGTGGGTATTGGGAGCGCACATACCTGCAGTAATTAAAAATGCTAAATTTCGTACCTGATTGAATATGCCCCTTTGTGTTTTTTTTTATATTTTTGTTTGGTTAGTATTAAAGACCAGTCATGTCTGGTGAGAGACATAATAATACTCCATAGCCCAAACGGATGATTATATTCCTGTCAACCAGTTGTTGCCTGTCATTCAATTCATTCACCTGCTGTTTCAGCACACACGTCTGTCTGAGGCTAGTCGTTTGTTTTTGGTGGGGTTTGCTGGTGGTTTTATGGGGGTCTTCAAAACTGCCGCTTCATAAATCCGGGGCTTCGATTCTATATGTACACATTATGTACTAAAGTAAATTTAAAGTCACAGACATCATGCATATACTGTACATGTCCTATATTAGCCTTGTCTGAGGCACTTAAAAAAACTATTTGCTTAGTCATAAGGTGGGGCCCAGCCATTCAGTAATTAGTCAGCGCTAAATACTAGACGTTCACTTGTAATTAATTATGCAAGTGATTTATTGTACGGAGAACATAATCTTACAGGGGCTTTCCACCTCTGCAGCTTTCAGTAGTTGTTCATGTTTAATGCTCTGGTATATTACATAGCAATGCTATGCTCCGGGTGTAATTGTATTCAACATGCAGAGCTGATCTATGTTGTTCCCAAGGTCAAAGAAAATAATTCTGCCTGGATCATAAAAAGAACTTGTTGGAGAACAGAGATGACAGAAAAAAATATATATAAAAATGTGTTTAGTGAAAGTTGCAGGAAGACACGTACACACCAACAAATTTAAAGTGGTCTAGAAGCAGAAAGACTGTTTAAGGAAAATATATAGTATTTTTATGCAGTTAATGTAATCATATTTATATTTGCGTTTATAATTACAGTATGATTTTTTTTTCCTGCTTCATTATTGATTGTTTCAGTACTCGTTAGAGGCCACATTATCTTAAATTATTCTGAATTGCTGGAGTAATTGCTAGGCCGTAAATAAATAAATATATATTTGTCATACTTATTGCTGGGTACCGGGGATGTGCGGTGAGGTCAATGGCTGGGGAGACACACATGGAGATGAGTCTGAGTGCTGGGAGCCTGTCTCACCCCCTACTCACTGTTACTCTCTCCTCACTACACTAAGCTTCAGCGTCCATTGATTCTCCCACCTGCATCACTGTGTCTACTCTTGCTGCTGCTGACTGAGCTCTGATCTCTAAACACCGCAGTGCACTTCCTGGTCACGTGACACATCCAAGGTGTCCATCAGTGCTCAAGGCACGCTCCCATACTCAGAGGCATGCCTCTATTAGCTCTCTTTCTGTGCAGTTTACGGCCCGTGGTGTGGCCCCGCCCCCAGCTCTGCAAGCAGTGCCTGACTATACAGAAGAGAGGCTGTTGCTGCCTCATCTCTCCACAAAGCTGGTGAGTGTTAACTACAAAAATGATTACAATAAACGTAAGACGTTTATAAGTTATAAATATTTTCTTTGTATTAGTCTAATCATTTTTATATCAAAATGTACGACAGGAAAGGCTCTGCCAGTCCCTGCTGGGTACACACTTGTTCTAATGATGAAAAATATATTGAAACTGTATCGGCGGGTGTGTACACCCAATATATCTGTAAATGTGAACTACGTCGTTCACAGACATATCAGGTCGGCCCTCAAGCACAGTCGATGCTGCTATAACTGAAAGATATATTGGTGCATCTGGCTGTGTATATGGGCGATCTGCCGATACTGACTTCACAATTGGGTGGGCAAATTTAAATTAATTCAATTATTTTTAATTAATAAAATATTATATGAACATGTTTTTTTTTCAAACTGATTTTTGAACATTGCTGTGATTGAGGTTTACCAATTGCAATTAAAACAAATATTTAACATTTAACTAGAACGTGCGCATAAAGGCTCCAACTAATAACAGTTTTTGTAATCGTTCTAAATTTTGAGAAATTCCGATGTATAGTAGGGCCCGATTCAGAGATGTACGCAATACCGATATTTTGGCCGTTGAGCGACTATCGATAAACTGCGCATGCACATCGCATTAGTTAAAGTACATTACCGTAGTTGCACGCAGAGACTTTTTACTCACAGTATGATTGACAGTCAGGTTGCGTTTGGGGGGAGGTAACCGCAAGCGGCGGCAAAGAGCGCAGGTGTCACGACCATTTTTGGGGTGTGTCACAGCCTGAGTATGCGATACCATGCGCAACAAAACTAGTCCTGGCATCTCAATTTTGCATGATCACAGGGCTATCAAAGGATCGTCGACTGAATCTGCGTTTTTGGACGCAGATGCTCGGATTTGCCTGTAGTAGGGATTTGAGAATATCTGTTACGCAGGTTACTGCTTACCGATAGCCATTAAGTAGTTAATAAGCTGACCTCTGGTGAATCGCAGTAACACACGTGACCCCAGCACCTCTGCACTAATTATTGGACACCCCCCAATTCTCCCAGCTCCTCCCACCTGGGCATTCGCAGAGAGCGCCAGCGTGATACAGACATCTAAGAGCCTCCTGTAACAGAGGTCACAGCTGTACGGAACATGATGATATCAGAAGCAGCATTATATCCAGTGGTGTATATTTCTGTCCGTTCATAAACAATCCCCGCTATGTTCAGTAATACTTTTTGTTAATATAATTACCTTAATGATATCTAGAAGGGCGGTAACGCTGGACTTTCAAGCGGAGGCAAAAAAAAATAGCAACTTCATTCGTTTGCGTGCGATAAAAAAAAAAAAGTGGTTTGAGGTTCATTGATCTCAGTAAAATGATTCTTCCTAACGTCTGGGTTTTGCAGCTTTCCTCCTCGTTGAAGATTACACATTGGAACATGTATATGGTCAAGGCGTCACCTGCTGAGCGCCATTTATATGATAAAAAGGTCAAGAATATATATTTATCCTACTATAGGGAATAGCAGGAGCTGGCCTGACAGATACAGTACATTTATGCCAGCTTAAAAAGCCCATTAACAGTGTGGATACCTGCAGTTAGTGGGAAATCGAGCTCTGCAGAGTATTGCAATTAGGACGCGAGCGCGAAGCCTGAAAGTGGCGAAACCATCTGACATATTCATTTACAAATATACTTATCTAATAAGAAGTACATTCTGGGGAGAGGTGGAAGTGATTAGGAGCACTGACTATATACTAGAGATATTATACCTAAAGTGCATGGACAAGGTGGTGCCCAGGGCTACTGAGACATTGGGCAGCCCTGGATCAGTGCATGGCCATTGGATGGAGCACAACGCCCAGTCCTCCAGGTGTACATGCCTATCTCACAGGGCATGGTCGCAGCATTGCAGGGGTGGTTACATCATTTCAGCGCTCTTTGTCCCCTACAGACGCAGGTCCCCCTATCGGCGCTCTTGTGGCTGCATAATATTCCATACTGAATATGTGAAGAGTTATTACTGTTGTTATGAATGTGCTAAGTGGGGAGCTGGCTTAAAAATTCATGTGTATTTATAATGTTGGCATACGATACATGTAGTGCGCTCATTCTAGTTCCTCTGGAGAACCTCCGCAGGATCAGCTGGAATTAGTGGAGAATTAGCTGACACTTATAAGGTCGTGTTCCAGCAGGAAGGTCACGTATATCCAGAAATAAAAACATTTCCAAGAGCCAATGTAATTGGTGACAGAGAGTTACCTGCCCACAATGAAGTGTCAGTAACAGGTCAGTTACTGAAGGTGAAAAAGGAATCTTCTAACCCAGCAGTGGTGGATTAAAGCTGAGTACACAATAGCCCAGTGTTGGCTAACCTTGACACTCCAGCTGTTGTGGAACTATATATCCCAGCATGCCCTGCCACAGTTTTAGCATGCCCTAATAGCAAAACTGTAGCAGTGCATGCTGGGCTATGTAGTTCCATAACAGCTGGAGTATCAAGGTTAGCCGACACTGCAATAGCCGATACGTGGACAATATATCATTGGATCCGGTAGATCGGGTCGACACAGTCAATATCAGCCAGTGCGTACCCCACTACTAGTGACCAAGCGCGCTGCCTTTAGTCGGCCCTACATGCGGGTCAATCTGGCTGACTACTCCATGCAGCGGGATGCGGCTGTTGCCGACATATCGGCCGGTCGCACACCGGATAATGTAATGTGTACTGGCCGATCCAATAGGACGGCCCCTTGGCGGTGCAGTCGTATGTCGCATTGTTCAGTGTGTACCCAGCTTTAGCCCAATAAGGCAGCTCAATGAAGAGATACCTCTATGCAAATCTTGAACGCATGGAGGCGTAAGATCATCCGATCACCCACTCACTTTCCATTCTGGGTTTTAAAACTGGCCCTAAGTTTTATCTTTGTTCCGAATGCTCCTCTTTTTCTTCTGTACTGCGGTGGGGACCACAGCAATATGCAGGTCCTCTCCGGTCAGCTGCCAGTTCCCTCTCTGGCAGACAACAGACAAGTGGCACCAGATTCCCTCCCTCTCCCATCTGTGAGAGCTCGAGATCTCATTAGGGAGCAGGGCGAGATGCATGACGCATCGCATTCGGGATGTGATGCATCCCGCCACCCTTTGCATGCATGCCAGTGTTAGTAAGGGCTGGTAGGCATGAAGAAAATCACAAAGGACAGCTCTCTCGTTAAAAGCGTTCCCTTACCTATGAGGGACTACTGGGTCAAATTACCCAGAAGCCCCTCTGGTGTCATTCTGGGCATGCGCAAAATGATGCACCGCAGGAGGTGCTGGGAGGGATCTGTATATATAAGATGAGCGGTTCAAACTTCTGGGATCCGAGGCGATCCAAGCTGCAGTTCAGATCTCCCTGTCTGCCTTGGATCCACAGTTGATCCATAAGCTCAAGTTCACGCTGTCAGATCTTGCGGTTTTGGCTTGTGCGCCAATTTCAAAAGTCCCATTGAAATCCATGGGATGACCGCTGATTGGCTGAGAGAGCCGTCTGTCACAGCTCTCAGCCAATCAGCGCTCCCCCATAGACTTTAAAGGGGCAGACGGACGCAGGATGATAGCACCCACCCGCAGTGCTGACACCTCTGCACTGAGGACAGTCTCCACCACCAGCACTCCCGCACTGATGATACCAATGCCACCCCCGCACTGAGGACAACGCCGGCACCCTCTTTCACAGTAAGTGCACCATTGGTGTATCCAACCTACACTGTATTTGACAAGCACTGTATCCAATCTGTAGGTACAGAACGCTGTGTTTATGGTTTGTAAGAGTTTGGGGAACTGCTCAACAAAAAGGCTGATTGAGTGGGGCCTTCCATGGGCACAGTGCGCCAGTCATCAGTGGTCCAGGGAGGGAGGATTTTTTTTCTTTGCTTTTGTTAACTACTACTTTAGAACAATAATATTCCAGGCAAAATTCTTAGTCAAATTTCTGTGTTGTATTGTTTTCTATTGAACGTACTTGCGAGTTGGTTTGAGTGGTTATTGCTAAAACATAATTTGAAAAACATTTTAAACATAAATAACTGCCGTGTGTTTGTGCCACAGCTCTGTTGCTTAGTTTAGCCAGCCAGCCTTTGGTCTATATTGATGAACAATTTTGTGAGCTGGTCAAAATTGAGTGGAAATGATTGGAAATTAAATGCTATTTCAGTTAATACTCTAGGAACAAACAAGGCCCAAATTATGTGATTTCAAATTTCTATGGCAATTTTTGGAGAAAATCCAAATCCAGTCATGGTGTTTTGGTTCTAATTCATCGTCCGGTTTTGCCAAAACGCCATGACTGGATTTGGATTTTTTCTAAAAATTGGCATAGAAATTTGACATTGCATTATAGTCCGGTGCATAAATATTGGGACATTGACAGAATTTTCATATTTTGGCCTCTATTCACCACCAAACAAGATGAAACAAACAAGATGTGCTTTAACTGCAGACTTCCAGATTTAATTTGAGGGTAATTACATCCAAATCAGGTGAACGGTGTAGGAATTACAATGGTTTCTCTATGTGCCTCCCACTTTTTAAAAGGGACCAAAAGTAATGGGACAAACGAAACAATCCTAAATCTAAACTTTCACTTTTTAATACATTGTTGCAAATCCTTTGCAGGCAATTACAGCCTGAAGTCTGGAATGCATAGACATCACCAGACGCTGGGTTTCATCCCTGGTGATGCTCTGCCAGGCCTCTACTACAAATGTCTTCAGTTCCTGCTTGTTCTTGGGGCATTTTCCCTTCAGTTTTGTCTTCATCAAGTGAAATGCATGCTCAATCGGATTCAGGTCAGGGGATTGACTTGGCCATTGCATAACATTCCACTTTTTAGTCTTCTAAAAACTCTTTGGTTGCTTTTGTAGTATGCTTCAGGTAATTGTCCATCTGCACTGTGAAGCGCCATCCAATGAGTTCTGAAGCATTTGACTGAATATGAGCATATAATATTGCCCGAAACACTTCAGAATTCATTCTGCTGCTTTTGTCAGCAGTCACATCATCAATAAATACAAGGGAACCAGTTCCATTGGCAGCCATACATGCCCACACCATGACACTACCACCACCATGCTTCACTGATGAGGTGGCATGTTTTGGATCATGAGCAGTTCCTTTCCTTCTCCATACTCTTCTCTTCCCATCACTCTGGTACAAGTTGATCTTTGTCTCATCTGTCCATAGGATGTTGTTCTAGAACTGTAATGGCTTTTTTAGATGTTGTTTGGCAAACTCTAATCTGGTCTTCTTGTTTTGAGGCTCACCAATTGTTTACATCTTGTGGTGAACCCTCTATATTCACTCTTGTGAAGTCTTCTCTTGATTGTTGACTTTGAGACATATACACCTACCTCCTGGAGAGTGTTCTTGATTTGGCCAACTGTTGTAAAGGGGTTTTTCTTCACCAGGGAAATAATTATTCTGTCATCCACCACAGTTGTTTTCCGTGGTCTTCCGGGTCTTTTGGTGTTGCTGAGCTCTCCGATGCGTTCTTTCTTTTTAAGCATGTTCCAAACAGTTGATTTGGCCACACCTAATGTTTTTGCTATCTCTCTGATGGGTTTGTTTTGATTTTTCAGCCTAATGATGGCTTGCTTCACTGATAGTGACAGCTCTTTGGATCTCATATTGAGAGTCGACAGCAACTGATTCCAAATGCAAATGTCACACCTAGAATCAACTGCAGACCTTTTACCTGCTTAATTGATAATGAAATAATGAGGGAATAGCCCACACCTGTCCATGAAATAGCTTTTGAGTTGATCGTCCCATTACTTTTGGCCCCTTAAAAAGTGGGAGGCACATATTGAAACTGTTGTAATTCCTACACCGTTCACCCGATTTGGATGTAATTACCTTCAAATTAAATCTGAAAGTCTGCAATATGAAAATTCTGTCAATGTCCCAATATTTATGCACCCGACTATGTATATAACATTTTTTTTTTTTAATATTAGAGATGTGCACTGTACCCAAAAAATGTAATATATATTACACACACACACACCATACGTCTGTATCACACTTAAAAACACTTTAGATGGGCTGGATTGCTCCCTACTCTACAGGTTTTGAAGCAATGTACAGAAGGGGTTTGCCCTGTTTAAAGAAAAAAAAAAATTTTTTTTTTTTTTTTGTAGTTTCATATTTAAATGAAATAAATTCTGGCATCATTATGCAACTGAAAAAGCCACTGAGAACAAATAGGTGGTTTTGGTGGTGAATGAATATCATTAGTAAATAGAAATTTATACCATTGAGCTGTTCTACGTTTATTCAGGAAGCTTGCAGAGCATCACTAGGAGCAGCCCACCATGCTCAAACCACAACTGGAAGTTCCTCTTCTGTTTGGGTTAGTGGCAACTTGATTAGTCATCTTTTCCAGATGAAACAAAAGAAAATAAAAAAAAAAAAAAAAAAAAATTATATATATATATATATATATATATATATATATATATATATATATATATATATATTTTATGTGATTGTATGTAGTCCATAGCACTTTAGTTTGGAGAATACCTGAATGCTCACAGACAGAATTAATTACGTGCCTAATTTCAAGTGGTAAGTGTAAATGTGACCCAAACATAGCAATTTGTATGTACCATCCCTTAAAATAAACCATCCCTTACTTGTGTCTTCTCCTGCAAATGGTGAGTCTCCATGCTACAACATTGTTACGGCTTTGAATTATCGCATCCTAGAATAGAGCATCAGCAAATTTTTTTTTTTTTTTTTACAGCACTCGTAGGCCTAAAATTTCTTATTGAGAAATTCAGCAAAAACAATTAAATTGTGATTGGGTCATCCTTTAGGGGACAGTAATGTGGTGGGGGACAGAGCTGTCAGTTCGTTTGTCCACATATTTTATGATAGATAGTCACTAGCTCTGGTTTCCCCCATCACATGGACCATAAATAATGTCATTTGTTCCTGGGCTACCAACCCATGCTGTGGCACCCCTGCATGTACCCCACGACACCCAGATCGGGAACCACTGCCACAGAGGCATCTGATCTCCTTATACTAACAGTATATAGAATATTATTGTTTAGAATAGGCCATGAAACGTGGTCACACCCGAGTTCCTCATTTATCAGTATATATTGCAATTGTTATTTATTTTTTAGTGGACGTCAATATCCGTAACCAATAAGTTGACCTATTTCGAATGTATACCTTTAACGAAAAACCACTTTATATGCAGGTTGTGTGTCCCCTGTGAGAGATTTGTGGCGGGCCAGTTCAGTTACATAGATCGAGGCATATGATTGGAGGGACGGTTTCACATAAATGGACAGTTGATAATCATTTGACCATTTATATGAAATGGTTCCTATTTTAATAGGATGGGTTACAACTTTAACCTAAAAAAAATATACATACATTTCAACTGCATCAGGAGCACTCATCAGGGGTGGAAGGACTTACTTCTGACCAGTTTAAATAGCTGCTTGTGAGGATATTCTCACTTAAAAATATATAACACACACATTGTTGAGAATAAGTGGACACTGAGCAGAAAAACAATCTACTGTACTTAGAAAACGATGAAATTATAAGCATTTTTGTGTGAATACACACATTTCCTCACAGTAGTCACATTAACAAAGAAGATTCCATTTTTAGAATAATGGTCAGTGGACTAAAATGTAAAAACTTCATTTTATTCAAGCATAGCACATATAAAAATTTAAACATATACATATATAAAAAAAAAAAAAAAAAAGTCTTTACATATTGATCGGTAATGGACAATGGTCCAAACATGGATTGTTAGGATTTTTTTGCTTTGTAAATCAGTACAAAAAAAAAAAAAAAAAAAAAAAATGGCCGTTACAGTGAGAAGTCTTAACTAAAAATGCTCATAAAAAAAAGAAAACAATTTATAAATAAGACAAATCTTTTCATTAAAAAAAAAAAAAAAAAAAAAAAGGCACGTGATCTTTCAAAGGCTGGACTCTGTACAGGAAAAATTACAAAACATCTTGTGCTGGTACAGCACCTCGATCATTGTGGCACACCAGGACTTCCCTTCTGACCAGTCCATTTTGTAGATGGAACTGGCTTTCCTTCACAGTCTTGACACAACGAATGTTCTTCCCCCAGGTAATGCTTTTCATGGCTGGTAAGTAGGTGAGCGTGTTCTTGGGTAAAGAGGCCACACCTGAATTTATCAAGTTCAACTCTTGTAAGGAGTTCAAACCAAAAAATACATCTTTGCTAAGAGTTTTTAGGTTGGGGTTATTTGAAAAGTCAAGAACTTGGAGAGATGATAACTCATTAAAGCTGTGTGGAGCAATCTCTGTTAAATTCTCCATATTACTGACAGATAGATGGGTTAAGTCTTTAAGCCCCAAGAAGTCATCCTTCTTAATTTTATAAATGGGGTTTTTATCCAAGTTAAGGTACCGTAAAGGAATTCCTTGAAGATTTTGGACAGAACGTAGCCGGTTTCCCGACAGATTCAAACTTCGGATGTTTGGAATGGGACCCTCAGAACCTCTTGATATAGAGCTGATCAAATTATTAGAGAGATCAATGCTTATAGCTTTTCCATTATTTTGAGAGGCAAATGCATCGATCTTAATGTCCACCAACGTGTTAAAACTCAGATCAAGTTCCACGAGAGGAGAGTAAAAAAAGCTGTGATCTGGAAGAGCCTCCAGCCGGTTGTGGCTCAAATCTAAAGTCTCCAGGTATCTCAATTTAGAAAAAGTGGTAGAAGAGATTTTCGTGATCCGGTTGTAACTTAAATTAAGGTTGATCAGGGTGGTATAACCAGGTCCAGACAACACCGACTCATTGACTATTTCCAGTTTGTTTGAAGATAGATCAAGGTAAGTTGTATCCAGAGGGATAGAGACGGGAACAATGTGGGAACCCACCCCACTACAATCCACTTTAGTCAAGCTGAAGCTGTCAAACAAACCAAACGATTCAACTTCACATGAACATCCTGGGAAGCAAGGTTTGCTGGCAGCAACGATGCTGGTGAGCAGAAGGGGGCCGTACCAGGCAAAGAGCCCCATGGTTACACCTAAAGGGGGTGATAAAACACAAAAATGAAGTTAAAATTGTATCTTGATTCTAGGTTGTCTAAAATTTATATATTGGTAACTATACTACTAGTATAACTACCGCATTTACCAATAAAAACCCAATATTTATTTTTCGGTTGAGATTATCCAACATGCTCATAGTGAGTCTTTCCAGGCCAATTTCTGGGAACCACAAGTGACATTGAACCATTCTATAAGTTTACCGGGAAACTTTATAACCGCAAACCTTTACTACCAACGCCCTGTATCCATTTCCTCTTATTTATATTAGTGTAATCCAATTAAATAAATCTTTGAAATGTGCAACTAAAACTTAAAGCAACCCTTCCCTACATATAAAAACCTAACCATTCAGCTTCCATATTGTATTCAGCTATCCATATTATGGGGAAAATATAGGACTTTGATCATTCCATGGCTGGATTACATTTCTGGATTTTTTGGCCACACTAGTGCACAGAACTCATTATCTGCACATACATCAACGAACAGGCCGTTGCCCACTTAGTGCATTACACGTCTGAATTTAGAGTACAAGTTGCAGACATGAGCAATAGGATGTGTCAACAACTTTTAGGTAGCAGACTTGCCAGGTACAGGCCTCTATTTGACAGTGTGAGTCAACAGTTCATCGACTGTAGTCCACCGCTGGATCATTCTCCAAGGCCAGAGCTGGCCTTGACCAATTTGGTGCCCTAGTTGAGAGATTTAGCTGCTGTCTGTCACCGTGTCTGCTGGGCAATCGCCTTAAGGAATGGCACCCTAGGCATTCACTTATATGTCCTATGACAAGGGCCAGAACTGCCAAGGACCAACGCTTCTTTTGGGCTCAACTCCATAGGCATAGCGATAGGGGATGCCATTGCTAGGATGCTCTGGACCCAGGTCATATAGTAGTCTACAAAGTTCCCATAGCAGCCTGACCGCAAAACGATCTGGCCAATTGCCTGGACTGGAAAGGGAGGGGAAGGGGGACGACTCATCTGCACTCATAGGTTGCAGCCTGTCTCTCCCTCGTAGTAAAGCTCTACAATGGTATGATCCATATTCACCATGCATCCTCACTTTCAGTGCTGAGCTTATTATAGACTATTGCCCTGTCAGACTAGGCTTCTCCTTGATTACAGGTTTTGTAGGCCACTACAATGGCATACAAGGGAGCAACTAGTGTCTCTAGAAGCACTGGGAATCTCCTTCAGAATATGGCTATTAGGTCCACAAAGTTCTGGCCATGCTCCCTTCCCAAATCCATCCCTTTCTTCCCTTTTAGTCAGATGCATAAGGGTCATTCCATGGTAAATCATGTTACAAAGTGACAAAGCAAACAATTAGCAGTTCCTGTATACAGATTTTAAAGCATGACCGGTCTTTTCTTAGTAAAAAAAAATTAAACTTCACATAAAATTTTGCTGTTGATAGCCATGCAAATAACTTCCTATGTCACTTTGTAACGCGAGTTACCATCGAATGACACAAACTGACATTGGCTTTTGTACATTTGCCACCCTGTATTTCAGGTGCAAGTATTTTTTTTTAGGGTTTGAATCATTGTCCAAGATTGCGATTGAAAGATCCGCCTTGGCTGCGAGACTATGAAGAGACAAAAGTGTGGAGACAATTCTAACACAAGTCATTTGCCCTTCTTTGAGCATGGTTGTACTATACTGTAGCTACAGCCATAGCATTCAATGCGGAACACATGTACAGACATCGGAATTCCAACCATTTGTAGGATAAAGTAAAATATTTTCGACACATCATCTTGGGTCGTTATAAGCAAATGATCAATCATTAGGGAATGATGCCACAGTATATTCTTCAGGAAAACCTGGCCGGTGGATCTCATTACCGCCATTTCAGGTTAGCCTGTAGCCATTGTTCAGAACACAGTGCAGATACAGCATGCAGTCATAAAGCCATTCTTTCCTCTATAAGAGACAGCATTTCATTCTGCCAAGTAACTGAGTGGAATCAGTATGTTATACTGCTGGCCGCATGGCAAAATCCAGACAGCGGAAGCCCGTTCGGGGTGAAGATCCCGAAGCTAAAATAGGTAAGTAAAACTAACCCCCTAACACTACTTTAGGGCTCCCTAACCCTGACCGCCCCCTTCCCCTAGCTTAACCCCAAGTCTGCCCCCGGGAGCCCCTAACCTAACCCCCCCGCGGCTGTCCGCGCCCGGCTTGCCGGGTGTAGGTCTAATGACAGGCGTCAGGGATGCACTACACCCAAAATACACCCAGCTCTGCATAAGGAAACAATTTAATATTCAGTATTTTTTTTTTCTTTTTCTACTAAACTAAAACTAGACACAGGAAAATGTACTATGGCAGCACAGTGATCAGTATTGCTACCTCCCAGCACTGGGGGGTCATAGCTTTATTTACAACCAGGGCCCTATCTGTGCAGATTTTGTATACGTTCTCCCCACATCTGCACGAGTTTGCTCTGGGTGCTCCGGTTTCCTTCCACATTCCAAAATTTAAAAAAAAATGTAAGAATATTTTATTTAGAGATATCTTTCTATCTATGTGTGTGTGTGATGAAGTCGCATCTCAGCGTGCGGGATGTAGACGGTCTAAATACCGGCACCGGAACCCAGAGAGTGGCGAGATCTTGGCTCCAGTATCCCGACTGCCGGCATCCCAAAGGCGAGTATCAGGGATTAGGTTTAGGGGCTAGTATGCTTAAAATCCATAACGTAATTTTCCCATCTGCCTTGATTTAGGTGGGACAGTACATCCTGGGTGGCTGGGAGCCATGTCCTCAGTCACCATGATGCATGCATCAATTCAAGAGTCTCTGCAGGAGAGGGGGGGGGGGGGGGGTTGAGGGAAGCCTAGCTTTTTGGAAGGACTAGATGTGGCCTCTGGGTATTGTGTGATGGGGCATTGACACCGCTTTGAGGCACAGATGTTCAATAAAATAAAAAATATAAATAGCATCCTACTTAAACCCCTTTGTTACAAGGCTGTGAGACCAGTGGTGTCTTTACCATCTACAATACACATGGATGTCTCAATATTACTTAAAGCTGAACATGCCCAAAACAGATCATATCTTCCCTCCTTTCAGAATAGCCACCATAATTACACAGCAAAGTCCCTCCAGTATATATACACATTTAAAAAAAAAAAAAAATTTTAAAGCCTCCACCATCAGTAGGGCCCTCTAACATTTTCTGTTTTATATCCTGTAAAAAATTAAAAAAAAAAAAAAATTAAGCGTTTGTCCAGAGTTTACTCCGTCTACTGAAGAGCAGAGTTTGGTCTTTACGAGCAGTTCTAGAACCAGTTGCCATGTAGTGGCTGTGAAATAATCAAGCTTGGCAAAACATTTGTCACTTTCTTCAACCCCTTAGTTGAAGGGTTTTCACTCCTGTGCAGAGCCCACGTTTCGACGTCTATGTTAGTCATATTCCAACATTGGGGGAGGGAGAGGGATGTGGCCTGGATGGATATATCTAGCTTACAAACCAACCCAAGTTTGAATGTGAAGCCTCTGTGCATGTGTACATGGGTGTTTAACAGCAATTCAATGGTCGATGGCGTGCAAGCTTCTAGGACGGTATAGGAACTTGCAGACAGAGGAAGCAGTGAGGATGGCCTCCAAGCTTCAATGTTATGATCAAAATATGAACCAATTCCTCCTCTTTCACTCTCCCAGACAGTGTTTTGTTGCTGTCACTTAGCACAGACAATTGTTTTCCCTCTTATATATTTTTGTTATCACCACAAAGAAATGCTTTCTGGTTCTTGCTGTGGCATTAATCCGCCTTTCCCAGATAGCAAAAGGTGGGATTCTAAACACAAGTGCACATTTAGTCCTGAAAACCTTTGTATAACTTCATTTATTGGGGCTAGTTTTCAGTGTCTTGATTTAGACACTAGTGTGTCAGAATGTTATGGAGCAAATGCCATTTTACCTACAGGGGACCCTTGATTGTAACAAACACAAGAAGTGGGGGATTAGACAATACTATGTCCACTTTGCATTTCCAGTTTTCAACGACAGGGCTCCCATGAGGGACAGGGCCCGTCTGGGGGGGGCTCCCATGAGGGACAGGGCCCGTCTGGGGGGGGGCTCCCATGAGGGACAGGGCCCGTCTGGGGGAGGTCTTTGAATGTATACAGATAAAAATTTAGTTTTTCCATAGTGTGGGTGATATTGGTTGGAGACAGTAGCTACTAGGGGTGATAGTGAGCTCCCTCTTAAATGTGGGTGCCCCCATGTGTCATCATAGGAGATATCGGGAACACAGTATACACACACTTTAGCACATAGAAATATTGTCTTGTGATCAGACAATAAAAACTAAGGGGTCTATTTACTAAGTCTTGGATGAAGATAAAGTGGACAGAGAAAGTACCAGCCAACCAGCTCCTAACTCATTTTTCTAATACAGCCTGTGATTTGGCAGTTAGGAACTGATTGGCTGGTACTTTATCTATATCCAAGGCTCAGTAAATAGACTCCTAAGTGCCCCCCATATTTATAATGTGGGTGTCCCTTAATTAACGGAATCATTGTTTTGGGGGAATCTTACCCCATTCCTGGGCTGAATGCATTTTCTGTAGTGCCGATCCCCAGGCAATAAAATCTAAGGGGGAACCTCGTTTGAAAGATGGGACTGGTCCATCAAACAAGCATGCTCCCCCCATCTTTCTGGCTGCCTGGAAGTAGGGACGTTTACTTCTTGCTCCCCTGGATGGCCTTAAAAAAATAAAATAAATAAATATACACACCGCAGACTCAATTTCCTGACTGACATTTGGAGCTAGAGGTGTTAATTGATTGCAAAACTGGCTCAGACAGGATTCCACATGGTGTATTTATCAACTATTTACCCTTCTGTGAGATTCACACCTTAAAGGCCACAATTCAAAGAATAATTTACAACTCCTCTGAATTAAAGCTTTATAGGCAAGTAAACACACCTTTGTAGACTAATTAAATGAAAAAGTGAACTGCACTATCAAAGCTCAGCTATTTCAGGTCGGGAGCCAAACAGACTTGGATATCTGATGAATAGTTACACTTTGAAGATGGTCAACCCTAGAAAACATTTTACAACTGCAACCCTGTGAAAAGCCAAACATAAAATAAAAAAATATGTATCTTCTTTAGCATAAATCACTGGGGCAGTTTTGATATTTACTATTTAAACTTGGTTTGTTTTCAGGTTGAGTAACAGTTATACAGAGTTCCAAAGGCAACAGCAGTGACATGTAGTGAGCAGAGAGGCTTTGGAATGTCCTTCTGAGCTCTAGCTGTACTGTGACATCTTCCTGCTCCTACCTCCTCTCTATCTGTGGCAGACTGAGTCATGCTTATTTATCCTCCAAAGTAAACTTCTGGGAAATATTGTATACTTATTGTTTACTTGGAGCATGGCACATGCACTTTCCAATGTAGAATACCCTGGCACAGAGTCTCTCACAGGGCCCCTCATCCAACCGGAGCACACTACTGATCATTACTGTCCAAAAAAACAAAACAGATATATATATAGCGATTTAGAGGTGGAAGTTTGTGAAATCCCATCCCCTGCTAGATTCTCTCTCATCTGAAAGGGAGTGGCTTTGACAACTCTGTTGTCAACTTGGTTGATAACCCAACTGGCAGGATAAAATACCACCTGATCAGGACCAATCATCTATGGAGAGTGCAGGGGACTGACATTCTCTCATTCCACTTCTCAGCAAGTCACACACACTAAATAAAAAGCACCGTAGTGGTTAAACCTGTAGGCTATACAAAGAGCATTCTCTGTGTCCCGTCCCCAGTGTGTTTGCTGAAAACATATAGCCTGTCACATAGGAAGACAGTTGATAAAAAGGCAACTAGCAGAATCAATAAACCCATTTCTTCTCTCCTTTCTGCAGCCTAAAATTTGTGCCACGAGAGCAAACAAAGGAATTTATCACCCATAACCTCCCCTCCAAACAACTCTGGTAGAGGGAAAAAATAAATAAGTGCACTAAAAACTTAAATCCGAAATAACGCAGGTAACTGCATAAAATTACAGGTCACCAGGTTGCAGAATTCTGTAAAAGTAAATACAAAAAGACATGAAAAACACAGCTGCAGCTTTTTGTTCCTCCAGGTTGTAAAGGATCCTGTTAGCGAAGCCTTGTGGGATAACATGTGCAGATAATTAGGGCACCGCCAGCAGCAGTATCTACAGAATGCTCTGGCTTTTATTGCACTTTTGCTGTTTAGTCAGGTTACTGTGATTGCTGGTACATAGCTAATGTGTGAACAGCTGATTTTGTACATGTTTATTGACGTGTTACCAATTTGTTAGTAACCGCGGCGCCAAGAAGGATACCTGTAGTCACTGCGGGATGCCCATTAGGCACAGGAACACTTGGACAATCAGGAACTGTTCAATTAGTAATACTTTGTCTCAACAGAATTCCTCTCAGGTTACCGGACCACACAACAGTTTGCGCTGCCTGTTTATACTAGGAAACAGATTGGGCTACACGTAAACATGAGAAGCCCATACTACGATATAATACTCATATAATCATTGCTAGGTTTTTATTACATTCCAAGCCATAGTAGCATCCGACATTTAGCAAATTATCTGACGTACATGTGATAAATACTTAGAGGTTGATTAGATCTGGTTACTGATTCTATTTCCTTTCAGTTATTTATACTTACGGTACACGGATGCCGCCAGCACTTCAGAGTGTGTCGTAAGTGAGTGTTTATTATGGATTGATAGAGTAACCAGGACACTAATGAGGTATATAATACCCCAAAATGTATGAAGCATTATTATAAAAAAAAAAAAAAAAAAATTACGCATATTATTGTGATATAGCAGTTTAAGGTAACCCACGTGGTTGCACCAATAGTGCAACTATGTACAATATAAAGATAAAACTTTGAATACTATTATTACCAGTTGCAGATAGAACCTACCGATTAGTGGTACTGCAGTCTTGAATACATAAACCAGACTGCAAGACTGGTTATGAAGGCAACGTGTTTAACATAAACCACAATGTCATAGAGAGAAGGATTCACAAAGTAAAAGAATAAAAGACAAAATTAAATAAACAAAAATGAATGCCAGAGGTCAGGGCAGGCAGCATACAACCAGGGCCGCCAAGAGCCAAGGCGGGCCCCGGTAATAGGGGGCGTGGCCTAATCTCAGGAGGCGTGGTCACGCCCCCTTTGCCAAAAAAATAAATAAAAAAAGAAGATTTGCAGCGCCGCGATGCCCCCTCTGAGCCCCCTCAGCCCGGCGCAAAGCCAGGGGGGGGCACGATCAGTGTGATCGCTCCCCCCCCTGGCGCAAAGCCAGGGGGGGCAGCGTCGGACCCGGGCCCCCGCCGGGCCCCTCCGGAAGCTCGGGCAATCTGTGCCCGCTCCCCCCCCCCCTCTCGGCGCCCCTGCATACAACAGTGCGTAATACAGTGCTCCAGTCGCTAAGTGACGGACAGCAGAGGCGCAAAAGTGGCGGCTCTATTCTATTCAAACCACTATGTTCTAAAAAATGGATGGAGGCTCAACAAAAAAAAAAAAAAAAAGGTTTGAACAGCAATGATCATGTGAATATCTATATTGTAGAAATGAAATTTTAAAGCTTCTACTTTATTTATTCTTGTAGGACTATCCAGAAAGGGAAGAGATTTGCGCGAGTTGTCAGCTTGACATGCTTTACACTATGTAGACAAGCACTTGTTTTATTGCAAATAAACTAGTGTCTCGAATTAGGTGGAACAGTCCTGATTTGGGGGCTCTGTCACTCTCAGGACAGTGGTGTCCTGGTCACGGTATAGGGGGAACATCGCTGCTTTGCATAGCAGCGCAGTACTGACAGGTGCAACATTAAAAAGATGGTTTTAGGGGAGGGGAAAGGGGTGAGTAGTCCTGTGGTGGAAGCGGATGTGTGAGCATGCCCCTGTGGTAATAACCACACCCACTTCTCATGGCGGCATACAAGTTTGTCCTGACCCTCCATCTTTAAGTCATAGATGTAGAATGCTATATATTAACCAGATTATGAGCAAAGATCGTTGTGGTTTGTTTAAATAAATGGCTCTCTGTAATATACACATCGGTAGTTAAATCGGGTAGGATGACTATTATCGGCAAAGTGCGCCTTGCAATTGCATGACGGAACCCCGTGACCATTGAATCTGCCCCATAATAGAGCGCCATGTACAAGTCTGCTAAAACAAGGAGTCCGAACAAGGCACAGTTTTAGGCGCGCAGTTTGTGGGCATAGTCACATTGGGGAGATGTAATGTAATATGGGAGCTAACCCAGCAAGGGGGGGGGTGTTCAGTTAGAAGAGGGTCTCGGTAGCTTCCCGTAGCTATTCAATTGCCTGCACTGTAATCCTGAGACCAGCAGAATTCCGCTCGTGCCGAATCGCATGTGGTAATAGCATCGTCACTTCAGTTTGAAGATTGAGTTTCCCACAACTAATGACAGAGGCTTAAGGTGCCCACCCACCAGCAGACATGAAATCGTGCAGTCGTTTGTCAGTCTGTGATGAGCCTGCACTGAACGAGCAGTCGTTCAGTGCAGGCTCATCAATCATCCGCACACATGCTCAACCTGACGTTATCGTCGTATTGTCCAGCATGTTTGCACGATGATAGATGTCTAAACGACCAGCGGGCACGCGCATCGCTGGTCGTTTTAGACTTTTGCAAACTATTTGTGAACGATCGTTATTGTTCAACTTAATAGTCTAGTGGATGGGCACCATTAGTCGTTATAAACGGCATCTCCCGACTTAAGTGCTGGGTGCAAAGCAATCAAAAGAATAGCTCCGGGTACTTTTCCCGGAAGCTACGCCCCCTCGCTTCTAACCGAATTCTCCCACTGAGGACAAAACTCGAAAAAAAAAAAAAGTTATGGTTATCAGATCGGGACTACCCACCTCAGTGAGTGGAGAGATGAATATCCCACAGTTTCAGCCAGCGGCACCAGGAAACAGCATATAACAGATTTTACTTCCCCACCCATCTAATGCACAGAGCAGAAAGAATGTGAAAGTGAGCCGAGGGCGTCACAGCTGTACTGTATTATACACGTGGAGAAGGGTCATGCAGGGAGCACTATGGAAATGAGGCGCTGTACAGACTAGTCCTTGTGTGGAAGGGGGTCTGGGTGTCCATGCAATAAACAAGGCTAAACAAAAAGGAAGTTCTGCAGCTGAGAGACTCATGGGCAAACACTGCGGCAGAGGGCTGGAGGATGGGCACAGGGCACCCTGCTCAAAGAAACAGCCCAACATTAAGATACCAGCCACTCTATGGGAAACAGACATATATTGCTGTTCACTAGCCCATTTCCACCATCTCACTCAAATGTGTATCCTCTTTATTAGTCAATCAGATAAAAGAAAGTGACAGCAGTGCAGATTATTTCAGCAGATTAGTAAACTGATCCAGTGACTTTTTTTTTTTCTACTTGTGGGATTGTTAGTGAGGACAGGGCTTCATGTGACAGGGGCAGTGACATGATGGGTGGAGGGGAATGAAGGCAGCAGGAAGCCGCAGACAGAGTTATATAGTGGAAAGAGCAGGGTCCTCAGCAGCACAGAGTATATCAGATGAGTGCGTTATGCTAACACACTTGCCGACATAACCAATTAGTTCAGACATGTCAGGTCGGCCCTGCAGCACAGCCGATGTCAATATATATTGGTGCATCTCTACATATGTGTATGGAGGACCCGCTGACTGCCCGTACACGTGCTGCAGGGACAAAGTTGTACAGTATAAGGAGCAGGGTCCCCAGCAGCACAGAGTAAATCAGGAGATGAGTCAGGGAGGACAGGGTTACATGTGACATGATATAAAGGAGGAGAATGGACACAGCAGGAAGCCAAAGAACTATATAGTGGAAGGTGCAGGGTCTCAGCAGCACAGAGTATATCAGGAGATGAGCGATATGTCAGTGAGGATAGGGCTGCATGTGACAGGGGCAGTGAGGAGGGGGGACGGGGCAGCAGGAAGCCACAGACAGAGTTATATAGTGGAAGTACCAGATTTGTGGTGTCATACATTGCTCATAAATCCAACTTGTTTAGCTCCATAGTTATAACATTAAACAGAACAGTTTTCTCTGACCTATAATAATACCAAACAGCTGTGTTGTGCCCCAGGACACAATCGTACCAAGAGCAGCTTTCTGTCATATCCCAGGGCAACTAAACCAAACATCTCGAATGGTATAAAACACATGGCTAAACAAAGAGGAGCAATAATGTGAGAGTTATAGGAGGGCATGTGCAATACAACAGATCATCATCATCAGAAGGTGAACACTCCCTTTAATACAGCAGCACATTACCCAAGAGTCATAAAGAATAATATTGCACAACAGAATCTACTGCCCCTAACCATCGCCGCCTCTCCCCCCTGGCAGTAATACAATCACAATGTTATTAATATCACCCTCTGTCAGAAGTGGCACATGAGTTTATGTTAGTGATAGCAAGTTGGTGCCAGTCTCCAACGCTTTAGAAGTATGGAGGGGGCACGAGGAGGAGGGGGTCATATACATATATCATCTTCTCCTGGCCACAAAAAAACACCCCAACCCCCCTTATCACACCTTCACCTGCCAAAAACAAACAATGCTGACCCAAGTATTCTCCTGCTACATGTAGCTGTGGTATGTAAACTTAAGCACAGTAACATGTACTTAGTGATGAATTAAATGTTCTCCCACTGGGCAGGGTGCATGCTACTTACATTGTAGTCAGAGGTGGCCGCAGCACACGGAAGGCGATGACATCACAAGGTACGGCCGGTTAAAGTTCAGACAGGCAGCAGCTAGTGCAGTAAGACTATGTAAGAGCACAGATAACAAGCGGCTGCTGTTAGAACAGTCCGGGGAAACAAAAGGCAGAGTGACAGCGACTTCACAAAGTGCGAAAAGTCCCTTTTGGTCTGTTGTATGGCGGACACACAAAAGACCCCCTGTGTGAATTCATGGTGTGGGCAGGGACTTTTCCTGTCCTGAATACCAATTATCTCCTCTTTGGTCACTACCACAATCGTCTGTGTGAAACAATTATACAGCTCAGGGCACGACACAAGCTGCAGCACCATAGCAAACGTTTCAGGGTAGTCTTATTAACCATGTAAAATCCTCCGAATGATTAGGCCTGGGCACGGCGGCAGCTTTAGAGGAACCATACAGGGTGAAGAAAATAAATTAATAATAAATATATAAAAATAACCACCACCCATCTAAGGAAATTTTCAGAATTCCCACCTCCCCTCACACGCCAGGCCTAATTCTGAGCTTGTGCCTGCGTCTTTTGGCGCTCGCCCGTCTGCACTACAAAGCCCTTCCCTGCAAGCCAGGTCCTGAAAATGTGTCTTAGTGCGACACTTGTGTATCTGTGCGCGAGTCTATAACTGTATACAAAGTGCGATGATACAGCAGCTTTTTTTCTCCACGCCAAGTCCCGTTATTCTTCATTAATACTCCAGATATTGCCGCGTCAACCTGGGTCGCGGCTCAGTGGGAAAAAAAAAAAAAAAAAGTCAGGGTTGAATTCCCGAGTCAACGTGTAACCGTGCAGTGTGACCCAGGTCATCCAACCTGGGTCCTGTTGACACCCTATAGAGAGCCGGCTCACTGGCGCTTGGAGATGATGTCACCGGGGTCCAGTCTGCGGGGTAGACTGATTTCGTGCCGCTGTGACATGGCTGAAAACCAGTGTTCACTGACCCGGGTATTTGGTGTTAAAGGGGTATTACAGACTCGATTGCACAAAGATATACAAGCGTCTCATGTCCAATTAATCAGTACAGTCACCTTGCGACTAAGACACATTTGCGGGCGAAAGACGCTCGGCGCACTGGACCTGGAATCACTCATGCCAGGCGTCTCAAGCCACCTGGCATATTGAGGCTAGGGGGTATATTTACTAAAGGTTGATTTTAATCAAAATCGATCAATAGCGATGTTTGAGGATAAATCACATTTACTTACAGACAATGGGCACAATTATATTCAACGCAAAGTGAACAGCGCCGGGAATGAGGCTAAGCACGACTAAGGATTTCATCTCGCATCCAGGGATGCGAGCAGAAATCCGACAAAAGTCCAGGCGCTATGCTGTTTTCTGCCCTTAGCGCCGGGAAGTTTAGTTGGAGAATGCCCGTTCTCGCGCCTAAACACCCTGTTTAAGGCGTGAGAACGAGCCTTCCCCGACCTAACATCACAATGGATTGAATAGCTCCCGGCGCTATTCACTTAGCGTTTAATTGAATCGTGCCCTATATTTGATTTGGTTTTTTTAAGTGTTAGTAAAGGTGTGATGAAGCATCAAAAACCAATCAATTTTGAGCGATTAGAAATATATTTATTAAAGGTATATTTTAATCTACCTCTAAGGGCAGCATTCAATTGTTATAGCGTGCCCGATCTCCCGTCTAAAGTGACAGGAGATCGCGGGGCGGTATTCAATTGTTGCACTCTTTCCTGCTGATCACGCCCAAAGTGGTCAGGTTTAGCCGCGTAAAGCAGCTACTCCCGACCAAAAGGCTGGGCGCGACCACGAAAAGTGATGTTTGGGTGCCCAAACAGGTCACTTTTCGCACATATTAGCTCGCACCCCGCTGGGGCAGAGAGCTGAAATTGTGTGCCGGCAGCTGATTGTGCCTGACAGGAGAAACAATTGATTAGCTCCTGTTGGGCGCGTACAGGGGCGTAACAATAGCGCAGTGTATAAGAACACACATCTGTATGTCACAATACCTGGGTCTTCCACTGCCAGCCTGCATAGGGATCTAGAAATATTGGAGGATCTGCGGGTCTGGGGCAGTGGTAGAAATGACAGCCAACTCCTGACTGGATAACTGCAGCGCTCTCCCAATTAGGGGCTGGAAATATATATATAGAGAGATATATATATATATATATTCATCATCCATCTCAGAAATCATGAACATAATACAGAGAACCATGAGCCTAATACAGAGCCAAGGCAGCCATTTTGGGTCACTATTTGTAAGGATGTAGATAAAACTATAATGTTGTTAAGGGCCAATAAATAACGTAAGGAATTAAAAAAAAAATATATATATATATATATATATATATATATATATATATATATATATATATATATATACACACACACACACATACAAAGTCAGAAATCCACTGCACTCGCCACTCCTAGATTTGGGTGCAGACCTGCACTCGCCATTCCCAGGACTGGGGTGCACGTGGCCTGTGACCACATTGCTTAAATAAATAAAAACAGAAAACCCAGCACTCACCATGTTTAAACACTCACAATGATGTATAAATAAGTAAATAAATAATGAGGATTTAGTTCATGGATTGATCAATGCATTTAAGCCTGCAGCCCACATCACGGGACCCCACTTTCTGCAGGTCCTACACTATCCGTCACACTGATGGAAACCTGTTAGCTGCTATCACATAGTTTAGAGTGAAAAAATGTTACCTGGTTTAAAGCTCACCTGCCAGCTAATGGCTTTTAAAGGTACTACCAAAAAGACAGCTGACACAGGTTAATATAAACGAGTTTGCACATTCCTGGGAATGGCGAGTGCAGTCCTGGGAATGGCGAGTGCAGGTCTGCACCCCAAATCTAGGAGTGGCGAGTGCAGTGGATTTCTGACTTTGTTTATGCGGTTAATTTTTATTAACCTTTTGTGATCATAGCTTTCTCATGCACCCCATGTGCAAACTTGTTTATATTAACCTGTGTCAGCTGTCTTTTTGGTAGTGTGATAGAAGCTATGTCAGGTGACTGCCTTACCTTTAAAAGCCATTAGCTGGCAGGTGAGCTTTAAACCAGGTAACATTTTTTCAGTCTAAACTATGTGATAGCAGCTACCAGGTTTCCATCAGTGTGACGGATAGTGTAGGACCTGCAGAAAGTGGGGTCCCGTGATGTGGGCTGCGGGCTTAAATGCATTGATCAATCCATGAACTAAATCCCCATTATTTATTTACTTATTTATACATCATTGTGTGTTTAAACATGGTGAGTGCTGGGTTATATATATATATATATATTTTTTTTTTTATTTATTTTTTTTGCAGCTCACATATCTATCAAACAGGAGGCTACAGCTAGAAGACTTCCATTTTTATCACAAGGAGTGAAGGTTTTATCACTTCTCCCCTGTAGTTTAGTTAACATCTGTTGTAGTTTTACAAGTGGTCTTAAAACAAGATTGCGCATGCCAAGTAGGAGGGCGTGTAGCTGGAACACTTAGTACTCCTGGATCACTCTCCCTTCAGCAGGGTGGACTGCGAGCCAAGGCCGGGTGCCTGGAGATACTCCGGGATTGCAAGAACAGGACAAGATTCAACGTGAGAGACGGAACTAGAGGAACGGACTGTGGTTCCCTATGCCCTCATCTCCCACTATGAATAAGGGGTCTATGTACTAAACTGTGTTGGAAGATAAAGTGAACAGTGATAAATAATAAACTGCTCCCCGCTGCACTACTACTCTGCAATTGGCTTTCACTGGAATAGCCTCACAGAGCAAATGCAAGAAATTACAGGACATTCTAAAGTTTACAAAATTGAATTTAGGAGGTATGACATTAATGACTGGAGGATCGTTTGTGTGGCCTTGTCCTGTTTTCAGTAACACACACACACACACACACACCTCCAGCAAACCAAAAAACGCCAAGGTGCAGTCTTTAGCGGACAGATATAGTAAGTCTTCAGGGATTATCAATAAACTGAAACGTAAAACACTTTTGCAGTCCAGTTTATTTCCTTGAATACCAAGTCCCTGAGTGCCACCTCGGGTGTGTGCGCGTTACAGATTACCAATTGACAAGTCTGTTACAAATCAGTGTTAAACAGGATCCTCTTCTAGTTCTCATCTCCATACAATATTAATACCATCGGAGAGCCCGTCACTGGCACGGCCTCCTAATCAGTATTTTATTTACGCCCTATTGCCAGATATTCTACAAAATAGTTTTTGTTAAAAATGATGGAGAACACAGGAGTCTCTGTGACAAAACTCCCATTTCTTCTAGAGAAAAACCATTTTGTTGCGTTTAATAGGTATACGTTTAGGAAGCTGGCGGACGCAATGCAGACCGCCGGCTTCCAGAGTACTTAATCCCGGCGAGGGTTAAATGACAAGCGTCTAAATTTAGGTACCTGTCAATTTACAGACGCCGGGAGACCGACGCCCTGATAGAAGGGAAGCCGGGCGCGGACAGCCGTGCAGGTGGTGGTGGGGGGGGCTTAGGGCTCACAGGGGGAAGGGGGGGGGGGCGCTAGGCACAGGGACCGGCGGCAAGTCATACCGAATGCGCTTAATACATTCAACTGCTGTATTTGGAGTGCCATTATACCTATTGGCATAATATTGCATGGGCTCAGCATTCCAATGCTACGCACAAGGGATGGACAGTTTTACAGGTGCTGCAGAGCCTCATCAGCGCCTGTTGCATTTGGTGTGCAGTCGGCATGCCGACTGTCTAATGCCGACTGTCTAATCCCGGCAATGGTCTAATGACAGGCGTCGAAATCCCGACGCCTGTCATTTTACCTATGCCGGGAGCCCGACATCCCGATCAAAGGTAAGCCGGGAGCGGACAGCTGTGGGGGGAGGGTTAGGTACCCCCCCCCGGGAGGGTTAGGCATTAGGGAGGGAGGTTAGGGTTCGGCACCCCTAAAGGAGGGTTATGGGAGGTGGTGGTGGTGGGGGGGTTAGGTTAGTACTTACCTTTAGCGCAGTCGGGATCTTCACTGGTGCCGGGCTTTCGGCGTCAGGATTTGACCCGCCGGACATCATACCGATCCTGTTGCATTTATATATGAATAGAATTGTATTTTCTCATTGCACACCTTTCCTTGACCATGTCGTAAGTGGCTGCACACAGGGGAGGGGTAGGCGGAGTCGGCAGCATAGCATTTGTGATCACACAAGCAGTGTTCATTCTAGCACCCTGCACTGGTCACAACAACCCGCGCAGTTCGCTTCTAGCACACTCAGATGATGCAACAAACTGCTGAGACACAGACCAAAGTGTGCTAGAAACACCAGAGCAGAGAGACACCCCAGGCAGGAAAAGGAACTGCAGGAGTTGTGACAGGTGCAGGGTGCTAGAATGCACACTACACAAGAGTGTAACATAGGAGATTCATGAAGGATTTATGGTGCGAGAACGCCAAATACTGGACAAACTTTCATGATAAAAATATATACATAGGGGGAGATAGGGGAGGGATTTAACGTTTCAGTTACCGCTAGATCCCTGGTCTTCTGGTCAAATAATAATTATTTTTTTCTTAACATGTTATACACGGCCTGATTTTCCATGTATGATAACTACATTACCAGACAGCAAAAGTGTCTACAGTCCTGGAGGAGGGGGGGGGGGGGGGGGGGGGTGTTCACATAATTTGGCCCTAATCTAATGCACCGGAATATAAAACATAAAATAAGTGATTACTTTACACACTGTATAAAAAGACTTGTTGCAATATCAGAACAAGCTGTCATAATTCCTTAATATGAAGGGCTTAGAAGTTGGAGAGGGCCTACTCGATAACGCAATTAAGGTTTTGATCTATTGTCACCTGCATTTCAATTTGAAATGCATAAAAAAAATAAAGTAAACCCGATAGGATCTGGAGATCAGATTTTACTGTACACAGGCAGCCGGCCTGGAAACACTTCCCCCTCAGATAACCTGGCTGTAAGGAAGGATTTCTTCCAAATGTTCCATTTCTGATCCTAGCCTGGGGCAGACTCCTCTCACTGACAGACACTATAGCCTGAAGTCACTGGTTCTCAGACTGGCCTGTACAAACCAGAGGGAGCGGCCGGCCACAGCTCCAGGAAGAGAGTCTTAAATCCAGGACACTGGTCATTTTTTTTTTTGTTTAGTTCATTTAGAACAGATCATTTGATCTTGTGCGAGTCCAATTAGTCCACTTTCCTATCAGCACTTTACACTGCGTGTACGCCCGGGAGGAATCTGGGGAGCCATGTTGTGCAGTCAGGTCCCAGCACAGGCCAGGACCCTGAAAGTTCCACTCCTTTGGTACATAATTTGTTGTGTGGACGAATAAGTTCCCAGGACCTACATGTCACACAAAGGCTATATCTGCAAAGGCCGAACCATGGTACAGCTTATTGTGCGACTGCAGGTGCCATTATCCACTGCATGTTTATCATTTAACATGCAGAGTGCCAAGCGTCTTATGCAGTGCCAACAGGCTTGGCATGTGCCACCTGGGCAATGCAACATGCTCTCCCTTTTGAAAGTATAGCGCCAGGCTGCGACATCACAAAAAGGACCTCCTGGCTGCTGCCAGCTCATAGCAAGAGGGTGCACCATGGAAGAAAAAAAACGACATTGCCTGAGTGACCGTGTACTATTCCGAGAGGCTTGTGTGCACCCTTGATTTGCTTAATGTAGCACCAACCCTGTATATAGATATTTTATATTACACACACAGAACATTTTCTGTTTTTGCAGCAAGGTGATGTAAAATTAAAAGGGGGGAATGAGTTAAACCAAACACTGTCTATTGTGATGCATTTTCCATTACTAAGAACTGATCGAATACAGTTTTGTGGAACCAACTAAGATATAAAAAGGCAGTTCATTAGGAACTGATGAAAGCGTCGCTATGTGCCTCAGGCATTTGTCTAAATAGGCTGAAGGTGATGCGGTCAATATGCAGACCGTGGGGATTCCGGCGCTCATAAAGACTGTGCCAGAACCCCGACACTTGTCAGAATCCCAGCGCTGGCATCCCGAAGGTAAGTAGTAGGGTTGGGGGATGGTTAGAGTTAGGTGGCTATCCAGTAGAAGACAGGCAAAAGACTGCACGATTACGATATTGTAATAATGCAGTCGTTTAGCAGTCTGTGATGAGCCTGCACTGAACGAGCAGTCGTTCAGTGCAGGCTCATCAATCATCTGCAAACATGCTCAACCTGACGTTATCGTCAGGTTGACCAGCATGTTTGCCCAATAATAGATGTCTAAACGACCAGCAGGAGCACGCGTCGCTGGTTGTTTTAGACATTTTTGAAACAATCTGCAAACGATCAAACAATTGAATGATCACGTTATTGTTTCATCGTTTGTGGATAGGCACAGTTAGGCACTAGGGGGAGTGATAGAATACTAACCAACAAGTGTCGACGTTCTAACCCTGTCGGGATTCCAAGCGCAGGCATTCCATACCCATCCCAGCTGAAGATCGGCTCGCCCTGAACAATTGCCATCTGTTGGACACCGTTTAAAATGTAACAGCTGATAACCAGATTTAATGAAACCCAGCAGACTACAGTCTATGTGCATTGTGTTAATCTAATCAGGGAGAGGGCTGGCTTGCCACAACAATCACTAAAGCACAACTTGTCCACAAAAGCAACATCACACAACCAGTCGCTGCTTCCAGTCCCACCACATCCTCTTGTGGGTTCGGCATGTCACCAGCTGTGTGATAAGAAGACAAGTTACCTTTTAACCTGCTTGTGCCTACAAGGTCGAACACAGCTCTTGGGACCAAAAAAAGCCCATCCTAAATATTCTGCAAGAATCTGACATTTTTCCCTTTACAAACCACTACACGCATTCCAGTACAGAGTACAATAAAGTACATGAATATTACAGATATATCAGATATAGCGATAGCCTCTGCGAGAGTTTACATAGTTCCAGAATACCAGAGTTCTACGGACATCTGTCTGCAATTCCACTTTTCTGGAATAATTTCTAATAGTAACCATGCCATTCCCGATTTACAGGACAATTTCAAATGTACTAATGGGCTGCGTGGCTGGCGTAGTGGTTAGCATCACTGACTCACAGCCCTGAGTTAAATTCCTAACCAAAGCCCTGTGTGTGGAGTTTGTATGTTCTTCCCATGCTTGCGTCGGGTTTTCCTCCAGACATTCCCATTTCCCCCTACACTCCAAAAACATACTGCAGGGAAATTGGCTACTGTCAAAACATAAAAATTCCTAGCAGGTATCAATGTGATAGAGAATATAGGGGGTCTATTCATGGAGCAGTGAAAAGTCCGGTTTAGTTGGGAACAGAACTTCGTCAATTCATACAGGAGAAGGTTCTTCCCCACTTAGTGTATGAAACACCATACTTTTGTATAGCGAGTGCAATTCATAAAAGACCGGAAAGCTCAGCTTTCTGATAATGCTGCGTACAGATTCGCCATCTCAGGATGGCGTAATCTGTACAGCAAACCGAACAGAGCAGGGAAGTTGCATACTTGCCTGTCTGGCACTGACTCCGTCCCCTGTTACCCAGCGTCCATTGCAGGAGGTCTGACCTGACCTGCTGCTCTCTGATGCCAGTGCATGCATAGTGAGGAGCAGGCGTATCGGGCTCCCAATAGGTCTGTCTTCTGACCGCTTCCAGGCATCGGATGGGCCGTATACTGCAGGAAGATGCCCGACAGGCAAGTCTCTATATATGATGTGATGCGATACATAGGTGGTATCTTTCAGTAGCCACTTCATGTTATTCATGAATAGATCCCGTAGATTGTAAGCTCCACTGAGGCAGGGATTGATGTGAATGACCGGAATACTCTCTGTAAAGCGCTGCGGAACCGGTGTTGTAGCTGTTTTTTGCGCAGTCTAACGGAAAGTTGGAAATATTAAACGCTCATTGCATCCTACTTGTACACAGGAGATTATAGCCAACATATACTGTATATGTAGGAAGTTTGGTTTTGCAGCCTAGACAAGGTTCCCCTCATTATAATAGAATGTGATATTCCACGCAACCGTTGTCCACTTTACTTTGTTGCAGATAAGTTACTGCACTCTCCAAACTTTGTCATCCGAGTTTAAATGCTATTTTAGAACCCACAAGTAGCAATGTTTGCACAACTGTCTGTTGGAGAGTGTAATAAAATCTGAGAGAGAATAGCAGTCTTATTTAAACAAGCTTTTTAGCACTGTCCATTCTAGCCAGATCCCTGGTCAAATAAACTCCATATAAGTTGATACCATAACAAAAGACAAGAGGGGGACATAACTTATGTCACATAAGAGAGCTAGAAAGCCGTGCGGAATGGGCTTTGTTATTCTTAGAAAGTTGACAATCAGGACCTATTTCAAACAAGTCAGCACAGCAAGAGCCTGAGCAGATTACTCAAACGTGGAACGTTTCCACAATCCGTCAGCATCCAGTCACTCTAGCCAGCGACAGATGACTATTCACAAATACATACATCTCTCGCTCTGAAGTACGCGCCGCTAATGATCAACTCTGCGGTTTTATAAAACTGGTAAGTCACATCCTGAACCAGCTGGAAAGTTTCCCACCCCTGGGGGGGAGCTGATGAGACGGATGCACTGTACAATTCACTAACTTGCTTACCATGATAAGGGTTGCAGATTTAAAAAGGGGAGGGTAGCCATAACGAAAACCTTAGATTTACACAAAAATCCAGTTTTGTTTTATAAATCAGAAAAGGTACAATTCTAGGAGGTGCCTGTGTATTAATAGCCGAGGCAGTGCCGCCAATGTTATCAGTCCACATCACGGCAGGATTTGTGTGTTTTAACAAAACTTTAATGACTCTGTATTAAGACCGACTCGGTGGGACAGCAGTTGCGAGAACCGCCATCCCCTGAGATTTACATTCCAGGAACATCGGCAGAGTCTCACACAATTTCAGAAGCATCTGACACTGCGCATAGCATCAGTTACCGGTCGGAGGCGTTGGGATTCTTCTGCGAGAATGCTTCCATAGGCAAAAAGTGGTTAACTCCATCTGAGGAGGACATTAAACAAAAAGGGGCAAACTCCAAAAAAAAAAAAAAAAAAAAAAATACGATGCTTTTTGGAACTGATACATAGCCCTGGCAGCCGGTGTACATTGGGGCCTATTTAACAAATCATATTTTTAGGGATAGCCCCTGAAAACACTTTTGAGGGAGGTATCCACAATTTATAAGGATCACTGGAATTTTCCACAGAGGGACCGCATTAGATAGCGCCAACATCTGCCGTATCACCTCCGTTTATATACACACACACACACACACGTTTACCTTGCAGCAGCTGTGGGCTGTATATCTGATGGGGACAGGACCTGGCACCATGTCATTAGGCCCCTCCCCCTTGCAGTGATTCGTGGGTCAATTGGGAGGGGGCGGGGCCACATTACTTGATTCTAATGGAATTGCATAAAATTGGCTCCGCCTCCTCCCTATTGACCCGCGAATCATGGCATTCTACGGCAAGGAGGCGGGGCTTAGTAAATGGTGCCTGCTCTCGCTGCTGTCAAGAGGAGGGGGTGTTTTCTGGACACTCTGAATCCCCCCTGCGTGCGCTAGTGCCCCTGATGCATGCACTCTGAAGCCAACCCACTGTTTCTAAGGCTGGGTACACATTAGATGACCGGCAATCTTGCCGATGGTCAGGGCGATTTACCTTCACCCTGGACCATGCACATTACCCTATGTAATGAATAATACCTTGTTCTGTCTTTCATTACACTGCACAGCCCGGCCAATCACACAATATTACATGAGATCTGCAGGAGTGCACAATTGCCGGAACACATTAGACCAGTGGTTCCCAAACTTTTTTGAACCACGGCGCCCTAGAGTATCCGTATTGTTTTTATGGCACCCGTAAGCAAAGTTTGTTTTTGAGAAATTCAGAAATAAAATGTAGTACAGTGAAGTAAATTGGGCTTATCCATCATCCTTAGGGTCAGTTATTTGGTGGAGGACAGGTTTGTGCTTCTGTTTGTCCACATATTTACATTACATTGACCATAAATAATTTGGATTTGGTGCACGACCACCAACCTGAGGCACCCCTGCAAGTGTCCCGAGGCATCCCAGGGTGCCACAGTGCACAGTTTGGGAACCACCGCAGTAGACAATGTGCCCGATATATAGTTTTGAGGTGGATCGGAACAATATATCATCTAATATGTACCCAGCCTAACTTCACCAGGATGGGCTCTTATAGGAGCCTGTCCTCCTGGCAAGGAAATTAGTAAATTGGCATTAAAATATAAATTTTCACATTACAAATTTAAGAGAAAAATATTTATCACATTAAAAATGCAGATTGGGATAAACATGCCCCATTGAGAGAAGTAGGTTCTACTGTCTGCAGCGCTAATTAGCCTTTGTGGGAGATCTCTGAAGTCTCCTGTGTTAGGCTTTTGGTTAGTACATAGCTGAAATACGAAACTGAAGCTTCTACTTCATTTTAGGAAAACCAGGCTAGAGAAATAAGACCCTAAGGGGTTTATTTAGCAAGTGAAACCACCGTTTCTTGGCGCGTTTAAGCCCGAACTTTAAAAGGGCAGCGCTTTCATTAGCAAAACATGGGGTAGTGTTTGTGTTGAAAAGACAACACCTGTTAAATGTTTAGACAAATCCTTTCACAGTTTAAGTGTGTTCTCAAACAGTCTTAATGAGCACTCCCCATAGAACTTCATTGTACTGCTTGGAGGGTCAATGCGTCTGAACGCTACAGAACACTTTCAAGTTGATGGAAGTGCCAGTCAGAGTCTGCACAATTTGTTTTTTTTTGCACCACTTACGTTATAGTGCGCAGTACGGACCCAAAGCTTGGAGAGTAGTTGCAAACCAAAAAAACTTTCTTAACCAGACTTGTTAAGGTTTTTTCTTTCTGCTCCCCCCTTCTGCGGCCGCCGATTTCCGGAACAGATGGAAAGCAGAATTTTTGGGAATACTGCAATTCTGGAAAAAAATGCTCCAGGGATCACAGCTGTGGGAACATGTAACAGCTCAGGGTAATAAATTTGGCATACTGTATGGCAGGAGTTACTGTACGACCCTGGAAAAGAGAATTGCAGAGGACAGTATGGATTCTTGCAGGTAGGGATTTGTAGGCTTGCCGCTGGAACACAACTTCAGATGAGTCTCAGTGCTTAATAGTACACTGTAGCAGTTATCCGTACCCTAGGACTATCCTATATACAGGGGTTTTCTTTAATTATTATATGGCACTACAAAGGATCCGCAGCAAGTTACAAAGTACATAAACAAATCAATAGAAGTGACTTGCAGTACAGAACATTGCAGGACAAGGTTTATAAACATTGCTACATCGGCGGTCACAGTACCCAAATAAGCAGCAAGGCGCCCGATCCCAAAAGTTTGGTGCCATTGCTGGCAGAGGGGAGGAAAGGTATAAGAGAGATAAGTTAAAGCACATGAGGGCCCTGCTCGAGGCAGCACGTTTCCAATCAACGCCGCATTATAGGCAGGATTGATTCAAGAATCATACTATGACAGTGGGGGGGCCCCTCAGTATTAGGTGGACTGCTAGATCCCAATATAAACTTTGTGTGAAGTGATACTTTACGATTTACAGATGATCTGGTTGTTAAAGCAAAAACAAGTAGATTCCGTTAAATGACTTGGGGGCCTATGTATCAAAGCTGTGAGTGAAAGTACTGACCAATCAGCTTCCAATTTACATTTTGCAGACTGCATTTAAAAAAAAATAAAAAAATATGATAGTTAGGCGCTGATTGGTTAGCAATTTAGCTCTCACAGTTTTATCACTCTCACAGCTTTGATACATAGGCCCCTTAAGCACAAGACAATGTAAATTTGCAGGGAGACCATTTATTTGTACTCTCAAGATGGAAGTGGCTGAAAAGGTTAGAGTGCAAGCTCTTGAGCAGGGCTCTCACTATTATTGTAACCGATGCCATTTGCTTTCCATGTAGTTCTATGAAATATGCGGTCCTTTTTCAAAAAGAAAAGCAAAAAGGAAATAATGGTGAATTGAAAAAAAAAAAAAAAAAAAAAAGTAACTCTCCTGTAGTTTACTTCTGCTGAAGCTGCCCAGCGGTTTCCGGAGGGAGACCAGCAGCCCTCAGCTGGGCAGACCTAGTGAGGCTGCGGGGCAGAGCACAGGAGGAGGGTGCATGGTTTGCAGATGCTGATCAAATTACTTGCAGCCGTGGCAATTTCAACTCTGCTCCGGAGATGGAACTGGGGGAAAACTAACCGCAAACCAGTGACAAATCCAGTTCACACATATATGCCCTGACCTCTTCATACGGCTACTATAGACATATCCCAAAACCCGGGTCATGGGGCTAAGTGCCCACAAATCCTACAGAAAAAAAAAAAAAATATTATATATAATTTTTTTTTTTGTAAAAACTTTCCCAAAAACACACATATTGCAGTGTAAACATTGAAATATTTTCTCACATATTGCAGTTATTGCAAGGTCATATCATATCCAGATATCGCTTCTGTTGTATTAAACTTAATTCCAATGACTTTGGCTCAAAGTTGCTGAATACATTTACTAGCACTCTGACGACCACCCCCCAGTATAAATAACTACATCATATATTTTCTATCCCATAGATTATAAGGTAGAACTTTTATAAAACTACAACATCACTGCAATCTTGTGCTGGCAAAATACACACATAATAATTAGCCTGAGAGAAGACCACACTAGCTGGATTGTTCATTGGGAGGACTCCCAGGACCCAGCCCAGCATGCTCACCCCCCCTCCCTGAATACTAATGCAGACCCCCACCATGCAGGCATGAACTCTGCAGGACAGACCCAGGAAACAAACCACAAAAGATACAATGCACAGGCCATGCTGGGAGTGCAGGGGTTACAGAGCATGCATGGACTGTGCATGGAAGTTTACAAAGCTGGGCAGGTCCTGTCTTTAGCATGTAAGATCCACCACCCAGCGGTATGCCCTGAACTAAATGCAAAAAGTGGGCGACCCAGACCCCCAGATGCCCCCTCAGCCTTACCTGCAGGAGCTCCGTGCCGGATCCTCATAGATGGAGGGTTATCTGGGGCGGTTGTGGCACTGCTCTCTCATCATGGGTGTGATCCCAATGTGCAAATCTTCCTTTCATTTATATCCACAGCTGCCTGCTCCTTCCTATAGCACAGCAGCAGCAGCACACCTATGCCCCCTCCCCTGAGTGCTGCCCTGTGGGGGGTGCTGGCATTAGCCCTGCTGCATTCTCCTGCACACTGCCAGTGGGAGAGAGACGAGATCCTCCACTCTCTGCTCTGCCTGAACTGAGGGAGCGTCTGCCAAGAGCAGGAAACGCACAGCCTCTAAGGCACCGTCATGCTGTGTGTGGGATGAGACTGTTACATGCTGCTCCTATTGGAAACAAAGTAACTCACACAGCTCAGATATTTAACCCATTCATTGCAAGTTGCATTTTTTTTAATCTATTTCTAACCCTGTTATTTGTTATTTTTTTTTATTAACTTGCACATTGTCTATTGGTTCATCTATAGAATTAAAATAAGGTTTCACAGTTGGGTTGTACATTTATAATGACATTTATTAACAGTGATTTATATAGTGCACACATCTTCCACAGCACTTTACAGAGAGTGTTCCAGTCATTCACATCAGTCCCTATCCCTGTGGAGCTTACAATCTATTGCCCCATTTATCAACGATATACAACCACTTTAGCGCTCGCTAAAGGGGTTATGCCAGTTTTCTGGATTTAACAAACAGCGGTAATCTAAGATTACCGCTGTTTGTCAAGCATCGCTCTCGCAATTTGCCCAGACGGACCGTCACGCATGCGCCTAACACCGTAGCCCTGTTGCTGGCATTGTTAGGCTGGCAACAGCCCAGCGGAGGACCTCGCGGAGGACTTTGCTGGACCTCGCCGGAGTGGTAAGTATTGTTAAATACCAGTACATTTTTCATTTGTATCACAGTGATACTAAATGAAAAATTTCACTGGTGTTTAATATCGATGATAAATGAGGTGTATATATTCCCTATCACAGGAGTTCCTAAGCTCGGTCCTCAAGGCACCCTTACGGTCTAGGTTTTAAGGATATCCATGGTTGAGCACAGATGGTTAAATAAAAAGACAGAGGAACTAATTAAGTCACCTGTGCCCAAGCATGGCTATCCTTAAAACCCGCTAGGGTGCCTTGACTACTGAGTTTGGGAACATCTGCCCTATCACACGGACACACATACACACTAGGGCAGTGGTTCTCAAACTCGGTCCTCAGGACCCCACACAGGTCACGTTTTCCAGGTCACCCAGCAGGTGCACAGGTGTAGTCATTATTCACTGACACATTTAAAAAACCACAGGTGGAGCTAGTTATTTCATTGTGATTCTGTGAGGAAACCTGGAAAACATGCAGTTTGGGGTCCTGAGGACAGAGTTTGAGAACCTGTGCACTAGGGGGTAAATTTACTGAAGTGAGAGTTGCCCATAGCAACCAATCAAATTCTAGCTATTATCTTCTAGAACAGGGGTTCCCAACCACGGTCCTCAAGTCACACTAACAGTCCAGGTTTTAAGGATAGCCATAGCTGGGCACAGGTGACTTAATTAGTACCTTAGTTATTTTGATTTAACCATCTGTGCTTAAGCATGGATATCACTAAAACCAGGACTGTTAGTGTGCCTTGAGGACCAAGGTTGGGAATCACTGTTCTAGAACGTGCTAGTTAAATGTTAAGTAGAATCTGGTTGGTTGCTATGGGCAACATCTCCACTTCTAAAACCTCTCACTTTAGTAAATATACCCCCTAGGAATAATTTTTTGGTCAGAGTCCAAACGGAGCACCCAAACTCTACACATAAAGGGCATTGGTCAGAGATTGAACTCCTCACCTCAGTGCTGCCACTATGCCAAATGTGCTGCCCCATACATGGTGAAGTACATGTCATTGCAGAATAGAAACTGCAGGTATCCAGACATACACAGTGTTGACATGGACATGTTAACAAGGTCATTATGTCAAAGTTGTGGATGCCGTCAGTCACAATGTCGACAGTACGTGTAATGCTGCATACACACGAAACATCTTGAACAACCATAGATATCGTTGATAGATTTCCCTCCAACTTTCTGTAGTGCAGGTCAAATGATTTTGGTTGTATACACTGATAGATATATATGATAGACATTGGGTGTACACACTGATAGATATCTATGATAGATTTTGGTTGTACACACTGATAGAGATCTATGATAGATATTGGGTGTACACACTGATAGATATCTATGATAGATTTTGGTTGTACACACTGATAGATATCTATGATAGATTTTGGGTGTACACACTGATAGATATATATGATAGATATTGCGTGTACACACTGATAGATAGATATATATGATAGATTTTGGTTGTACATACTGATACATATCTATGATAGATATTGGGTGTACACACTGATAGATATCTATGATACATTTTGGATGTACACACTGATAGATATCTATGATAGATTTTGGTTGTACACACTGATAGATATATATGATAGATTTTGGTTGTACACACTGATAATATCTATAATAGATATTGGTTGTACACACTGATAATATCTATGATAGATTTTGGTTGTACACAGTGATAGATATCTATGATAGATTTTGGTTGTACACACTGATAATATCTATGATAGATTTTGGTTGTACACAGTGATAGATATCTATGATAGATTTTGGTTGTACACACTGATAGATATCTATGATAGATTTTGGTTGTACACACTGATAATATCTATGATAGATTTTGGTTGTACACAGTGATAGATATCTATGATAGATTTTGGTTGTACACACTGATAATATCTATGATAGATTTTGATTGTACACACTGATAATATCTATGTTAGATTTTGGTTGTACACACTGATAATATCTATGATAGATTTTGGTTGTACACACTGATAATATCTATGATAGATTTTGGTTGTACACACTGATAATATCTATGATAGATTTTGGTTGTACACACTGATAATATCTATGATAGACATTGGGTGTACACACTGATAGATATCTATGATAGATTTTGGTTGTACACAATGATAATATCTATGATAGACATTGGGTGTACACACTGATAGATATATATGATAGACTTTGGTTGTACACACTGATAGATATCTATGATAGATTTTGGTTGTACACACTGATAGAGATCTATGATAGATATTGGGTGTACACACTGATAGATATATATGATAGATTTTGGTTGTACACACTGATAGATATATATGATAGATTTTGGTTGTACACACTGATAGATATCTATGATAGATTTTGGTTGTACACACTGATAGATATCTATGATAGATTTTGGTTGTACACAATGATAATATCTATGATAGACATTGGGTGTACACACTGATAGATATCTATGATAGATTTTGGTTGTACACACTGATAGATATCTATGATAGATTTTGGTTGTACACAATGATAATATCTATGATAGATTTTGGTTGTACACACTGATAGATATCTATGATAGATTTTGGTTGTACACACTGATAGAGATCTATGATAGATATTGGTTGTACACACTGATAGATATATATGATAGATTTTGGTTGTACACACTGATAATATCTGTGATAGATTTTGGTTGTACACACTGATAATATCTATGATAGATTTTGGTTGTACACACTGATAATATCTATGATAGATTTTGGTTGTACACACTGATAATATCTATGATAGATTTTGGTTGTACACAATGATAGATATCTATGATAGATTTTGGTTGTACACACTGATAATATCTATGATAGATTTTGGTTGTACACACTGATAGATATCTATGATAGATTTTGGTTGTACACACTGATAATATCTATGATAGATTTTGGTTGTACACACTGATAATATCTATGTTAGATTTTGGTTGTACACATTGATAATATCTATGATAGATTTTGGTTG
The DNA here is from genome assembly GCA_031769625.1 of Taudactylus pleione. Classification (NCBI taxonomy): domain Eukaryota; kingdom Metazoa; phylum Chordata; class Amphibia; order Anura; family Myobatrachidae; genus Taudactylus; species Taudactylus pleione. The sequence goes on along the minus strand of JAUIMM010000139.1, from coordinate 1,807,420 downwards.
TACACACTGATAATATCTATGATAGATTTTGGTTGTACACATTGATAATATCTATGATAGATTTTGGGTGTACACAATGATAATATCTATGATAGACATTGGGTGTACACACTGATAGATATATATGATAGATTTTGGTTGTACACACTGATAGATATCTATGATAGATATTGGTTGTACACACTGATAGAGATCTATGATAGATATTGGGTGTACACACTGATAGATATATATGATAGATTTTGGTTGTACACACTGATAGATATATATGATAGATTTTGGTTGTACACACTGATAGATATCTATGATAGATTTTGGTTGTACACACTGATAGATATCTATGATAGATTTTGGTTGTACACAATGATAATATCTATGATAGACATTGGGTGTACACACTGATAGATATCTATGATAGATTTTGGTTGTACACACTGATAGATATCTATGATAGATTTTGGTTGTACACACTGATAGAGATCTATGATAGATATTGGTTGTACACACTGATAATATCTATGATAGATTTTGGTTGTACACAGTGATAGATATCTATGATAGATTTTGGTTGTACACACTGATAATATCTATGATAGATTTTGGTTGTACACACTGATAGATATCTATGATAGATTTTGGTTGTACACACTGATAATATCTATGATAGATTTTGGTTGTACACACTGATAGATATCTATGATAGATTTTGGTTGTACACACTGATAATATCTATGATAGATTTTGGTTGTACACACTGATAATATCTATGATAGACATTGGGTGTACACACTGATAGATATCTATGATAGATTTTGGTTGTACACAATGTTAATATCTATGATAGACATTGGGTGTACACACTGATAGATATCTATGATAGATTTTGGTTGTACACACTGATAGATATATATGATAGATTTTGGTTGTACACACTGATAGATATTTATGATAGATTTTGGTTGTACACACTGATAGATATATATGATAGATTTTGGTTGTACACACTGATAGATATCTATGATAGATTTTGGTTGTACACACTGATAGATATCTATGATAGACTTTGGTTGTACACAATGATAATATCTATGATAGACATTGGTTGTACACACTGATAGATATATATGATAGATTTTGGTTGTACACACTGATAGATATTTATGATAGACATTAGGTGTGCACACTGATAGATATTTATGATAGATTTTGGTTGTACACACTGATAGATATCTATGATAGATTTTGGTTGTACACACTGATAGATATCTATGATAGATTTTGGTTGTACACACTGATAGATATATATGATAGATTTTGGTTGTACACACTGATAGATATTTATGATAGATTTTGGTTGTACACACTGATAGATATATATGATAGATTTTGGTTGTACACACTGATAATATCTATGATAGATTTTGTTTGTACACACTGATAATATCTATGATAGACATTGGGTGTACACACTGATAGATATCTATGATAGATTTTGGTTGTACACACTGATAATATCTATGATAGACATTGGGTGTATACACTGATAGATATATATGATAGATTTTGGTTGTACACACTGATAGATATATATGATAGATTTTGGTTGTACACACTGATAGATATCTATGATAGATTTTGGTTGTACACACTGATAGAGATCTATGATAGATATTGGTTGTACACACTGATAGATATCTATGATAGATTTTGGTTAACACACTGATAATATCTATGATAGATTTTGGTTGTACACAGTGATAGATATCTATGATAGATTTTGGTTGTACACAGTGATAGATATCTATGATAGATTTTGGTTGTACACACTGATAATATCTATGATAGATTTTGGTTGTACACACTGATAGATATCTATGATAGATTTTGGTTGTACACACTGATAATATCTATGATAGATTTTGGTTGTACACACTGATAGATATCTATGATAGATTTTGGTTGTACACACTGATAATATCTATGATAGATTTTGGTTGTACACACTGATAGATATTTATGATAGACATTAGGTGTGCACACTGATAGATATTTATGATAGACATTAGGTGTACACACTGATAGATATCTATGATAGATTTTGGTTGTACACACTGATAATATCTATGATAGATTTTGGTTGTACACACTGATAATATCTATGATAGATTTTGGTTGTACACACTGATAGATATCTATGATAGATTTTGGTTGTACACACTGATAATATCTATGATAGATTTTGGTTGTACACACTGATAGATATCTATGATAGATTTTGGTTGTACACACTGATAATATCTATGATAGATTTTGGTTGTACACACTGATAATATCTATGTTAGATTTTGGTTGTACACATTGATAATATGTATGATAGATTTTGGTTGTACACACTGATAATATCTATGATAGATTTTGGTTGTACACACTGATAATATCTATGATAGATTTTGGTTGTACACACTGATAATATCTATGATAGATTTTGGGTGTACACACTGATAGATATCTATGATAGATTTTGGTTGTACACAATGATAATATCTATGATAGACATTGGGTGTACACACTGATAGATATATATGATAGATTTTGGTTGTACACACTGATAGATATCTATGATAGATATTGGTTGTACACACTGATAGAGATCTATGATAGATATTGGGTGTACACACTGATAGATATATATGATAGATTTTGGTTGTACACACTGATAGATATATATGATAGATTTTGGTTGTACACACTGATAGATATCTATGATAGATTTTGGTTGTACACACTGATAGATATCTATGATAGATTTTGGTTGTACACAATGATAATATCTATGATAGACATTGGGTGTACACACTGATAGATATCTATGATAGATTTTGGTTGTACACACTGATAGATATCTATGATAGATTTTGGTTGTACACACTGATAGAGATCTATGATAGATATTGGTTGTACACACTGATAATATCTATGATAGATTTTGGTTGTACACAGCGATAGATATCTATGATAGATTTTGGTTGTACACACTGATAATATCTATGATAGATTTTGGTTGTACACACTGATAGATATCTATGATAGATTTTGGTTGTACACACTGATAATATCTATGATAGATTTTGGTTGTACACACTGATAGATATCTATGATAGATTTTGGTTGTACACACTGATAATATCTATGATAGATTTTGGTTGTACACACTGATAATATCTATGATAGACATTGGGTGTACACACTGATAGATATCTATGATAGATTTTGGTTGTACACAATGTTAATATCTATGATAGACATTGGGTGTACACACTGATAGATATCTATGATAGATTTTGGTTGTACACACTGATAGATATATATGATAGATTTTGGTTGTACACACTGATAGATATTTATGATAGATTTTGGTTGTACACACTGATAGATATATATGATAGATTTTGGTTGTACACACTGATAGATATCTATGATAGATTTTGGTTGTACACACTGATAGATATCTATGATAGACTTTGGTTGTACACAATGATAATATCTATGATAGACATTGGTTGTACACACTGACAGATATATATGATAGATTTTGGTTGTACACACTGATAGATATTTATGATAGACATTAGGTGTGCACACTGATAGATATTTATGATAGATTTTGGTTGTACACACTGATAGATATCTATGATAGATTTTGGTTGTACACACTGATAGATATCTATGATAGATTTTGGTTGTACACACTGATAGATATATATGATAGATTTTGGTTGTACACACTGATAGATATCTATGATAGATTTTGGTTGTACACACTGATAGATATTTATGATAGATTTTGGTTGTACACACTGATAGATATATATGATAGATTTTGGTTGTACACACTGATAATATCTATGATAGATTTTGTTTGTACACACTGATAATATCTATGATAGATTTTGGGTGTACACACTGATAGATATCTATGATAGATTTTGGTTGTACACACTGATAATATCTATGATAGACATTGGGTGTATACACTGATAGATATATATGATAGATTTTGGTTGTACACACTGATAGATATCTATGATAGATTTTGGTTGTACACACTGATAGAGATCTATGATAGATATTGGTTGTACACACTGATAGATATCTATGATAGATTTTGGTTAACACACTGATAATATCTATATGATAGATTTTGGTTGTACACACTGATAATATCTATGATAGATTTTGGTTGTACACAGTGATAGATATCTATGATAGATTTTGGTTGTACACAGTGATAGATATCTATGATAGATTTTGGTTGTACAAACTGATAATATCTATGATAGATTTTGGTTGTACACACTGATAGATATCTATGATAGATTTTGGTTGTACACACTGATAATATCTATGATAGATTTTGGTTGTACACACTGATAGATATCTATGATAGATTTTGGTTGTACACACTGATAATATCTATGATAGATTTTGGTTGTACACACTGATAATATCTATGATAGACATTGGGTGTATACACTGATAGATATATATGATAGATTTTGGTTGTACACACTGATAGATATATATGATAGATTTTGGTTGTACACACTGATAGATATCTATGATAGATTTTGGTTGTACACACTGATAGATATCTATGATAGATATTGGTTGTACACACTGATAGATATCTATGATAGATTTTGGTTAACACACTGATAATATCTATATGATAGATTTTGGTTGTACACACTGATAATATCTATGATAGATTTTGGTTGTACACAGTGATAGATATCTATGATAGATTTTGGTTGTACACAGTGATAGATATCTATGATAGATTTTGGTTGTACACACTGATAATATCTATGATAGATTTTGGTTGTACACACTGATAGATATCTATGATAGATTTTGGTTGTACACACTGATAATATCTATGATAGATTTTGGTTGTACACACTGATAGATATCTATGATAGATTTTGGTTGTACACACTGATAATATCTATGATAGATTTTGGTTGTACACACTGATAGATATTTATGATAGACATTAGGTGTGCACACTGATAGATATTTATGATAGACATTAGGTGTACACACTGATAGATATCTATGATAGATTTTGGTTGTACACACTGATAATATCTATGATAGATTTTGGTTGTACACACTGATAATATCTATGATAGATTTTGGTTGTACACACTGATAGATATCTATGATAGATTTTGGTTGTACACACTGATAATATCTATGATAGATTTTGGTTGTACACACTGATAGATATCTATGATAGATTTTGGTTGTACACACTGATAATATCTATGATAGATTTTGGTTGTACACACTGATAATATCTATGTTAGATTTTGGTTGTACACATTGATAATATCTATGATAGATTTTGGTTGTACACACTGATAATATCTATGATAGATTTTGGTTGTACACACTGATAATATCTATGATAGATTTTGGTTGTACACACTGATAATATCTATGATAGATTTTGGGTGTACACACTGATAGATATCTATGATAGATTTTGGTTGTACACAATGATAATATCTATGATAGACATTGGGTGTACACACTGATATATATATATGATAGATTTTGGTTGTACACACTGATAGATATCTATGATAGATATTGGTTGTACACACTGATAGAGATCTATGATAGATATTGGGTGTACACACTGATAGATATATATGATAGATTTTGGTTGTACACACTGATAGATATATATGATATATTTTGGTTGTACACACTGATAGATATCTATGATAGATTTTGGTTGTACACACTGATAGATATCTATGATAGATTTTGGTTGTACACAATGATAATATCTATGATAGACATTGGGTGTACACACTGATAGATATCTATGATAGATTTTGGTTGTACACACTGATAGATATCTATGATAGATTTTGGTTGTACACACTGATAGAGATCTATGATAGATATTGGTTGTACACACTGATAATATCTATGATAGATTTTGGTTGTACACAGTGATAGATATCTATGATAGATTTTGGTTGTACACACTGATAATATCTATGATAGATTTTGGTTGTACACACTGATAGATATCTATGATAGATTTTGGTTGTACACACTGATAATATCTATGATAGATTTTGGTTGTACACACTGATAGATATCTATGATAGATTTTGGTTGTACACACTGATAATATCTATGATAGATTTTGGTTGTACACACTGATAATATCTATGATAGACATTGGGTGTACACACTGATAGATATCTATGATAGATTTTGGTTGTACACAATGTTAATATCTATGATAGACATTGGGTGTACACACTGATAGATATCTATGATAGATTTTGGTTGTACACACTGATAGATATATATGATAGATTTTGGTTGTACACACTGATAGATATTTATGATAGATTTTGGTTGTACACACTGATAGATATATATGATAGATTTTGGTTGTACACACTGATAGATATCTATGATAGATTTTGGTTGTACACACTGATAGATATCTATGATAGACTTTGGTTGTACACAATGATAATATCTATGATAGACATTGGTTGTACACACTGATAGATATATATGATAGATTTTGGTTGTACACACTGATAGATATTTATGATAGACATTAGGTGTGCACACTGATAGATATTTATGATAGATTTTGGTTGTACACACTGATAGATATCTATGATAGATTTTGGTTGTACACACTGATAGATATCTATGATAGATTTTGGTTGTACACACTGATAGATATATATGATAGATTTTGGTTGTACACACTGATAGATATCTATGATAGATTTTGGTTGTACACACTGATAGATATTTATGATAGATTTTGGTTGTACACACTGATAGATATATATGATAGATTTTGGTTGTACACACTGATAATATCTATGATAGATTTTGTTTGTACACACTGATAATATCTATGATAGATTTTGGGTGTACACACTGATAGATATCTATGATAGATTTTGGTTGTACACACTGATAATATCTATGATAGACATTGGGTGTATACACTGATAGATATATATGATAGATTTTGGTTGTACACACTGATAGATATCTATGATAGATTTTGGTTGTACACACTGATAGAGATCTATGATAGATATTGGTTGTACACACTGATAGATATCTATGATAGATTTTGGTTAACACACTGATAATATCTATATGATAGATTTTGGTTGTACACACTGATAATATCTATGATAGATTTTGGTTGTACACAGTGATAGATATCTATGATAGATTTTGGTTGTACACAGTGATAGATATCTATGATAGATTTTGGTTGTACAAACTGATAATATCTATGATAGATTTTGGTTGTACACACTGATAGATATCTATGATAGATTTTGGTTGTACACACTGATAATATCTATGATAGATTTTGGTTGTACACACTGATAGATATCTATGATAGATTTTGGTTGTACACACTGATAATATCTATGATAGATTTTGGTTGTACACACTGATAGATATTTATGATAGACATTAGGTGTGCACACTGATAGATATTTATGATAGACATTAGGTGTACACACTGATAGATATCTATGATAGATTTTGGTTGTACACACTGATAATATCTATGATAGATTTTGGTTGTACACACTGATAGATATATATGATAGATTTTGGTTGTACACACAGATAGATATCTATGATAGATTTTGGGTGTACACACTGATAGATATATATGATAGATTTTGGTTGTACACACTGATAGATATCTATGATAGACATTGGGTGTATACACTGATCGATATATATGATAGATTTTGGTTGTACACACTGATAGATATCCATGATAGACATTGGGTGTACACACTGATAGATATCTTTAATAGACATTGGTTGTACACAGTGATAGATATCTATGATAGACATTGGGTGTACACACTGATAGATATCTATGATAGATTTTGGTTGTACACACTGATAGATATCTATGATAGATTTTGGTTGTACACACTGATAATATCTATGATAGATTTTGGTTGTACACACTGATAGATATCTATGATAGATTTTGGTTGTACACACTGATAATATCTATGATAGATTTTGGTTGTACACACTGATAGATATCTATGATAGATTTTGGTTAACACACTGATAATATCTATATGATAGATTTTGGTTGTACACACTGATAATATCTATGATAGATTTTGGTTGTACACAGTGATAGATATCTATGATAGATTTTGGTTGTACACAGTGATAGATATCTATGATAGATTTTGGTTGTACAAACTGATAATATCTATGATAGATTTTGGTTGTACACACTGATAGATATCTATGATAGATTTTGGTTGTACACACTGATATTATCTATGATAGATTTTGGTTGTACACACTGATAGATATCTATGATAGATTTTGGTTGTACACACTGATAATATCTATGATAGATTTTGGTTGTACACACTGATAATATCTATGATAGACATTGGGTGTATACACTGATAGATATATATGATAGATTTTGGTTGTACACACTGATAGATATATATGATAGATTTTGGTTGTACACACTGATAGATATCTATGATAGATTTTGGTTGTACACACTGATAGAGATCTATGATAGATATTGGTTGTACACACTGATAGATATCTATGATAGATTTTGGTTAACACACTGATAATATCTATATGATAGATTTTGGTTGTACACACTGATAATATCTATGATAGATTTTGGTTGTACACAGTGATAGATATCTATGATAGATTTTGGTTGTACACAGTGATAGATATCTATGATAGATTTTGGTTGTACACACTGATAATATCTATGATAGATTTTGGTTGTACACACTGATAGATATCTATGATAGATTTTGGTTGTACACACTGATAATATCTATGATAGATTTTGGTTGTACACACTGATAGATATTTATGATAGACATTAGGTGTGCACACTGATAGATATTTATGATAGACATTAGGTGTACACACTGATAGATATCTATGATAGATTTTGGTTGTACACACTGATAATATCTATGATAGATTTTGGTTGTACACACTGATAATATCTATGATAGATTTTGGTTGTACACACTGATAGATATCTATGATAGATTTTGGTTGTACACACTGATAATATCTATGATAGATTTTGGTTGTACACACTGATAGATATCTATGATAGATTTTGGTTGTACACACTGATAATATCTATGATAGATTTTGGTTGTACACACTGATAATATCTATGTTAGATTTTGGTTGTACACATTGATAATATCTATGATAGATTTTGGTTGTACACACTGATAATATCTATGATAGATTTTGGTTGTACACACTGATAATATCTATGATAGATTTTGGTTGTACACACTGATAATATCTATGATAGATTTTGGGTGTACACACTGATAGATATCTATGATAGATTTTGGTTGTACACAATGATAATATCTATGATAGACATTGGGTGTACACACTGATATATATATATATGATAGATTTTGGTTGTACACACTGATAGATATCTATGATAGATATTGGTTGTACACACTGATAGAGATCTATGATAGATATTGGGTGTACACACTGATAGATATATATGATAGATTTTGGTTGTACACACTGATAGATATATATGATATATTTTGGTTGTACACACTGATAGATATCTATGATAGATTTTGGTTGTACACACTGATAGATATCTATGATAGATTTTGGTTGTACACAATGATAATATCTATGATAGACATTGGGTGTACACACTGATAGATATCTATGATAGATTTTGGTTGTACACACTGATAGATATCTATGATAGATTTTGGTTGTACACACTGATAGAGATCTATGATAGATATTGGTTGTACACACTGATAATATCTATGATAGATTTTGGTTGTACACAGTGATAGATATCTATGATAGATTTTGGTTGTACACACTGATAATATCTATGATAGATTTTGGTTGTACACACTGATAGATATCTATGATAGATTTTGGTTGTACACACTGATAATATCTATGATAGATTTTGGTTGTACACACTGATAGATATCTATGATAGATTTTGGTTGTACACACTGATAATATCTATGATAGATTTTGGTTGTACACACTGATAATATCTATGATAGACATTGGGTGTACACACTGATAGATATCTATGATAGATTTTGGTTGTACACAATGTTAATATCTATGATAGACATTGGGTGTACACACTGATAGATATCTATGATAGATTTTGGTTGTACACACTGATAGATATATATGATAGATTTTGGTTGTACACACTGATAGATATTTATGATAGATTTTGGTTGTACACACTGATAGATATATATGATAGATTTTGGTTGTACACACTGATAGATATCTATGATAGATTTTGGTTGTACACACTGATAGATATCTATGATAGACTTTGGTTGTACACAATGATAATATCTATGATAGACATTGGTTGTACACACTGATAGATATATATGATAGATTTTGGTTGTACACACTGATAGATATTTATGATAGACATTAGGTGTGCACACTGATAGATATTTATGATAGATTTTGGTTGTACACACTGATAGATATCTATGATAGATTTTGGTTGTACACACTGATAGATATCTATGATAGATTTTGGTTGTACACACTGATAGATATATATGATAGATTTTGGTTGTACACACTGATAGATATCTATGATAGATTTTGGTTGTACACACTGATAGATATTTATGATAGATTTTGGTTGTACACACTGATAGATATATATGATAGATTTTGGTTGTACACACTGATAATATCTATGATAGATTTTGTTTGTACACACTGATAATATCTATGATAGATTTTGGGTGTACACACTGATAGATATCTATGATAGATTTTGGTTGTACACACTGATAATATCTATGATAGACATTGGGTGTATACACTGATAGATATATATGATAGATTTTGGTTGTACACACTGATAGATATCTATGATAGATTTTGGTTGTACACACTGATAGAGATCTATGATAGATATTGGTTGTACACACTGATAGATATCTATGATAGATTTTGGTTAACACACTGATAATATCTATATGATAGATTTTGGTTGTACACACTGATAATATCTATGATAGATTTTGGTTGTACACAGTGATAGATATCTATGATAGATTTTGGTTGTACACAGTGATAGATATCTATGATAGATTTTGGTTGTACAAACTGATAATATCTATGATAGATTTTGGTTGTACACACTGATAGATATCTATGATAGATTTTGGTTGTACACACTGATAATATCTATGATAGATTTTGGTTGTACACACTGATAGATATCTATGATAGATTTTGGTTGTACACACTGATAATATCTATGATAGATTTTGGTTGTACACACTGATAGATATTTATGATAGACATTAGGTGTGCACACTGATAGATATTTATGATAGACATTAGGTGTACACACTGATAGATATCTATGATAGATTTTGGTTGTACACACTGATAATATCTATGATAGATTTTGGTTGTACACACTGATAGATATATATGATAGATTTTGGTTGTACACACAGATAGATATCTATGATAGATTTTGGGTGTACACACTGATAGATATATATGATAGATTTTGGTTGTACACACTGATAGATATCTATGATAGACATTGGGTGTATACACTGATCGATATATATGATAGATTTTGGTTGTACACACTGATAGATATCCATGATAGACATTGGGTGTACACACTGATAGATATCTTTAATAGACATTGGTTGTACACAGTGATAGATATCTATGATAGACATTGGGTGTACACACTGATAGATATCTATGATAGATTTTGGTTGTACACACTGATAGATATCTATGATAGATTTTGGTTGTACACACTGATAGAGATCTATGATAGATATTGGTTGTACACACTGATAATATCTATGATAGATTTTGGTTGTACACAGTGATAGATATCTATGATAGATTTTGGTTGTACACACTGATAATATCTATGATAGATTTTGGTTGTACACACTGATAGATATCTATGATAGATTTTGGTTGTACACACTGATAATATCTATGATAGATTTTGGTTGTACACACTGATAGATATCTATGATAGATTTTGGTTGTACACACTGATAATATCTATGATAGATTTTGGTTGTACACACTGATAATATCTATGATAGACATTGGGTGTACACACTGATAGATATCTATGATAGATTTTGGTTGTACACACTGATAATATCTATGATAGACATTGGGTGTATACACTGATAGATATATATGATAGATTTTGGTTGTACACACTGATAGATATCTATGATAGATTTTGGTTGTACACACTGATAGAGATCTATGATAGATATTGGTTGTACACACTGATAGATATCTATGATAGATTTTGGTTAACACACTGATAATATCTATATGATAGATTTTGGTTGTACACACTGATAATATCTATGATAGATTTTGGTTGTACACAGTGATAGATATCTATGATAGATTTTGGTTGTACACAGTGATAGATATCTATGATAGATTTTGGTTGTACAAACTGATAATATCTATGATAGATTTTGGTTGTACACACTGATAGATATCTATGATAGATTTTGGTTGTACACACTGATAATATCTATGATAGATTTTGGTTGTACACACTGATAGATATCTATGATAGATTTTGGTTGTACACACTGATAATATCTATGATAGATTTTGGTTGTACACACTGATAGATATTTATGATAGACATTAGGTGTGCACACTGATAGATATTTATGATAGACATTAGGTGTACACACTGATAGATATCTATGATAGATTTTGGTTGTACACACTGATAATATCTATGATAGATTTTGGTTGTACACACTGATAGATATCTATGATAGATTTTGGTTGTACACACAGATAGATATCTATGATAGATTTTGGGTGTACACACTGATAGATATATATGATAGATTTTGGTTGTACACACTGATAGATATCTATGATAGACATTGGGTGTATACACTGATCGATATATATGATAGATTTTGGTTGTACACACTGATAGATATCCATGATAGACATTGGGTGTACACACTGATAGATATCTTTAATAGACATTGGTTGTACACAGTGATAGATATCTATGATAGATTTTGGTTGTACACACTGATAGATATCTATGATAGATATGTCAGTGAAGCTATATTTTTACATTCAAATCTTTCCAAAATCGTCCAAGTTGGCCTGCATGTATGAAATACCATAGGTATCATTATTGTTCATGCGGGAAAGCGCATCTTTGGTCGTTGTCAGGTTAGTGACTGCAAAAACGTGAACGATACTGATATGAACGATATCGTTCGAATCGCTGATAAAAGTCGTACCATGTGTACGCACCATTAGATTTGGTTTAAGGTTTAGGACTTAAATAGTGAAAAAAAATGCTTTGTCGACATTACAACTTCTGACATTCTAAATGCCGACACAACATAACACACCTGCCTATACTGTATGTTGTATATCGTATTCAAGAAAAATGCCACCCATTTTACAAGCAGGTTATATTTAGATTGTGTTGCTCTGTATATGGTCTGAAAGACACATATGGGGTCTATTCATGAAGCAGAGAAGAGCCCAGTTTAGCTGAAATCAGGTCTCTTCTCTGCTTAGTGCTTTCCATGGAGCAAGTTACCGTGGATACGTGTAGTACTTCCCCAGCGGCCCTCCCGCTCCATGCCTGCATCGCATCACCATACTATTGTATGGTGAGTGCAATTCATAAAGGAACACAAAGCTCAGCTTTCCCTTCCTCTCCTGTGGTACAGATTCGCCATCTGAGGACGGCGTAATCTGTACCGCAAGCCGAACAGAGCAGGGACGCTGCGTACTTCTCTGCTGTCTGCCCGGAACCCAGCGCTGGCTCCGCCCCCTTCTCCCAGTGTCCTTTGCAGCAGGGCTGACCTGACCTGCTGCTCTCGGACGCCGGGGCATACGCAGTGAGGAGCCGGCATATTGGGCTCCCGGTATATGTCTGTCTTCTCACTGCGTCTCACGGTTGGGGCGAAGATGTCAGAGAGGTAAGTCTACATGAATGGCTACTAAACTTCACTATATATTGCATGGATTTGATACTATATAGAGTGAAATCTTTTAGTATCCACTTCATGTTGTACATAAATAGACCACATGGTGAGTTATTCATCACAGTGCACAGGAAAAAACCCTTTGCTTGTGTTGGAAGCTGCCATATTTATTGCTCTGTTGAGGTGTGATGGGATAGTCACAGATTGCTTACAGAACGAGCCACTGATCATGAACAATTAAATAGACTTATGAAACATTGACTACAGAATGGAACGTTTCTTTTATACAATTATTATTATTACAATATTTTATTTTTAAGGCGTCACAAAGTTTTCGCAGGCCCTGTATGGGAATATTTTACTCAGCAAGTTCCCCTATGCACAATGGGACTGATCCAGTTATAAATTACTCGAAAGAAATGCATACGGGAATAATGTGTGCGCTAATTTCCAGTGCCTGCGCAGTACACATTTAGACACGATACCCTCTGCAACTTCAATAGCAATGCAGACTATGGATTCCATAGAGACTTGTGACATCGTGGACGTACGCCTCCTATGTCAGTGAGGTCATTACTTCCTAGCAGGGGCTTAATTAGGTATTTGAAGGCCCCATAGCAAACGTTGTAAGGGACCCTATGTATCACCCAATGGTGAAAAATGTGTATAACACGGAATGTAGTCAGGATGCCGGCGGTCGAAATGCCAACCGCCAGAGTCCCGAAAGTGAAAGCCCGGCACGGGACTAAAGATAGGAGTCTAAATACCAATGCCTATCATTAGTCCCATGCCGAAATCCTGATGCTCGGCATTCCGAACGTAGGTTAGCCGGGCGTAGCAAGCTGTTAGCCGTGGGGGGGGAAGGGTAGGTTTAGGCACCCCCAGGGGGGACTTAGGGTTAGGCACCCCCCCCAGAAGGGTTAGGTTTAGGCTAGGGGAAAGAGGTTAGGGTTAGGCACCACCGGGAGGGACTTAGGGTTAGGCACCACCCCGGGAGGGTTAGGTTTAGGGTGCGGGAAGAGGGGGTTAGGGTTATGCACCACCCCCAGACTCTTAGGGATAGGCACCCCCAAGGGAGGGTTAGGGTTAGGGGGGGAGAGAGGGGAGAGTTTAATATACTTACAAGCCGGCATCGGGATTTTGATCTGTCGGGCTTCCAGGGTCAGGATTTGAACTGACGGCTTTTAAGCCATCGGTATTTCATACCCAACCCGTATAACTCATGCATCTTTGACAAGGAAAATGGGCCCCCTGAGCTCTGGCCCTATAGCAGCTGCACCCCTTGCACATATGCACTGGCGTCTCCAGGGGGTGCGGGCCACACCGGGTAACACCATAAGAGGGGTTGACACCAAAATAGCAGAGCTACCCTGCTGCTATTTTGGTGTCACTCCATCGGATGGTGTCACCGAACAGCCACAGGTTAGGGAGAGGCTGGGGCTGCCCCCAGCAGCTGCCGGGGCTCTGGGTAAGGCAAGCCCACTGTGTGTGGCCCAAAAACAGTGGGCGTGGTTTTGGCCACGCCCCCCAAGAGTGGCACTCATAAGGGGTGTGGCTTCGCAGAGCGGGGCCACGTCTCCGGCGCGCAAGAAGATTCACTCCAGCCGCACCGGGTGTCACCAAAGTAAGTGACGCCGCTTCGCCAATTTTAAGTTACCCCCAATGCTTCCTAGTGAATTGATAGTCCAAGTATTAAGGCCCTCATTCAGAGCCGTACGCTCTGAGCAGAGCGCACGCTCTGAATGAGGGCCGGCCTCCATGAAAATGGAGCGTCCTCCTGGACGCTCGTATAGCTCTGGGTCACCACCCACAGGCTATACGAGCGTGCAGTTTGATGGCCGCGATGGTCTTGACCATCGCGACCATCAAAACTGCGAGCCGGAGCCTGCGGTTGAGGTTTTCAACCGCAAGCTCCGGAGTGATTTGGGCTCTATCAGAGCCAAAATCACTCCCACTGACATCACTATCTTCTGACATCACGGCTTCTGACGGGAGGCGTTCCCGTGGGAACGCCCCCGTCAGGGAGGCACGCCCCCGGCACGCCTACCAAAGGGGGCGCGCTGTCAATCAACATCGACAGCACGCCCCTTTGATCAGACACAACGAGCGAAGGACTTTCCTTCGCTCGTCGCGTCTGGTGCATGCGCACGACGGAGCTCCCTCTGTCGTGCGCATGCTCAGTCCAGAACATCGACCCACTTGCGAGCGGACAGCCGCTCGCGAGTGGGTCTGAATCAGGCCCCAAGTTAGATCACAGAATATGGGCCGTATTCAATTTGGAGCAAAAAGCTGTTTTCGAGTGTATTTGGCGGAAACTTTTCGCCGATGACGTCATTTTCGCCTGTTTTGATTTTACTCCGTATTCAATTTGGAAGACTTGACGGAAAGTCAAAGCAATGTAATAGGTGGAAAAGTTTCTCCTATGAATAAGAGGCGGAAAAAAGTGCAGAATTGGGGTTTTGGGGTGCAACGTTGCGGGAACCCCGTGCAGCTTTCAGACAGTCCCCCAAAGGTAATCTGTGTCAAAAATTTTTTTTAAAAACACTTGAGAAGACCCCAAAAAATGACTTAGAAAAAGTAAAAAAAAAAATGTTGGGGTACAAAGTTAAAAACTAGTGAACTTGACTCTGGGGGGTCCCCAAGTATGCCCGAAGTGTTTTTTTTTATTGCAGGTGCTTGCGGTGGATTCTTCACGATTTTTTTTCTTTACTTTAAAACTTTTAAATACGCTGGCCCCATTTTCAAGTACCGCAAATTTGCTGAGATAAGTTATTTTCAACAAAAAAACTCCTGAATACTATTCTGCACCACGTATACAAAAACGCTATTTAGCAGCTATTGAGCCCGTTTAAAAATACCAAATACATTCAGCAAGCCAAATCAGGGGGTACCATAGGGAACTCCCATGTCAGAACATCATTTGGGGGGTGTCAGGCTGATTTCCCCAAATCTGATAGTACGTTCCGCCTGTTCAAGTTTCACCGGGACCCGTTTTCGCCTACTTTCAAATTGAATACGGCGATACGCGGGCACGCGCGCGATACTTTCCCGCCTGCAAAACAGGCGAACTAGGCGGAAAGTCCGGGGAGGCAAAAAAGTATCGCGGGTCCGCTCAAATTGAATACGGCTCTATGCCGGTGACTGTTACACTAGGATCTGTTCACAAAATTGCTTTGTTCCCAATTGTAAAGCGCAGTGGAATTTGCTAGTGCTACGTAGACCGATGTTAATAGATAATAAAATATTTTTCTTTCTTTTCTATGTGTTTTACTATATTTAAAACATTCCCTACTGCAGTGCTTCCCAAACTTTTTTGAATCACGGCACCCTAAAGTATTAGCATTGTTTTCAAGGCCCCCCTGGGCCAAAAGTTTGTTAATGAGAAATTAAAAAAAAAAAATCTGAAGTAAATTATGCTTATCTGTCATCTTTAGGGTCAGTTATGTGGTGGTGGACAGGTCTGTGCTTCTGTTTATCCATATATTTACTGTACATAGCTGTGAGTTACCACCCACAGCTTATGCGAGCAACCAGGATGATGGTCGCGATGGTCTTGACCATCACGACCATTGGGGTTTGCGACGAGACCCTTGTGGTAGGGTCTTGTGGCTGCAAGCCCCAGAGAGCTCTGGTGATGTCAGTGGGGCCGCCCACAAACGGCAGGCGTTCGCATGGGAACGCCTCTGTTTGTGAAGCCACCCCCCCGCCATGCCTACAAAATGGGGCGAGCTGTCGATCACCATCGACAGCCGCCTGTTTTGTAGTGAGCCACAGAGTGAGCGCTTTTTTTGCTTGCTTCAGGGCTCGCGCACACTGGGCCACCATCGACCCGCTTGCGAGCGCAATGCGCTTGCGAGCGGGTCTGAATCAGGCCCACTGTCCCATGTGTTAAAGGCGATCTGACACTCATTCTTTTGCATGGCATAGGTGAACCTGTGTGAATGTTTCTTTCACACCGCACCTTGGACTTGGGATATTGCCGGGGCAACCCGGGTTATGTGTCAGTGTGAAAGGATTGACCCAGGTTGTGTGTGTACTTGGATCTCAGCCTTGGTTGTGACCAGGGTTATTCCAGAGACTGATCCGGGTCAGCTGCAATGTGAAAGGGGCGACCTGGATTATTCAGCCCGGGTAACAGTAAAAGGATCTCATTGGTGGCTGAGGAGCACTGGGAGTCATTTTTGTGAGTCAGTACAAATGTCCACTTCTAATGACTCACACACTTGGCAGGGCAGAGATGGGTCCATTGTGAAACGGGTCAACCCGGCAATAACCCGGGTCCAAGGTGTGATGTGAAAGGGGTGTGGGCAGCTGTAATACGGCTTGAAACCATGTTCATAAACCTGGGGCGGACCCGGGATTTGGTCTGAAAGTGGTATCATTTAGATGTTTTGTGGCAATGTCCCACGATACTGTACATTCATTCAGAAGGATCGATCCAATTATGTCTCCCCCCCCCCACGAGTAACCGTGGCTGTATGCCGCACTTACGGTAGCTCCAGACTAGCAGATTACTGGTTACCTCCTCCCACTCTCGCTTCCAGAAAATTCCCCCTGCTGCTCCCTACCACTGGAACTCTCTCCCTTTAGATCGTAAGCTTTCACGAGCAGGGCCCTCTTCCCTCATGTGACATTCAGAACATTATGCTGTCAACAGCCTAAATGTCGACAATATATACCACACCTGTTTGAGCATCCCTAATTAGTACCGTATATTTTATGGAATTGAAAAATAAAGTGAAATTCAACCTACTTTTAAACAGGATATATCGCTGATCAAACAAAAACACAACAGATATATCTCTGTGGTGACGTCGGAGAAACCAATCCAGTAATAATACTTCAGGTGCTAGTTAGGAAATGAACCGTTTCCCGACTAAATACAGGGCCTGATTCAGAGATGGACGCTAACGCGATCGCAGCTGCAAAATATGCTAATGTTTGCCAAGACCACCTGAGCTTAAAGACGCCTACTGCTGCCTTCTTACCTGTGTAAATATCGTTAACATCGGGGACCTTCTTGGCCTTGCGTCAGGTTTGACCTGACGCCTCCTTGGGGGCTCTTTAGACACGCAAAGCTGCGTATGCCCTCGCAGTGGCTAATTTATGCACGCCCATGTAACGGCATTTAAACGGAAAGACACGCCTGCGTTTCTCTAAACCACCCCGCCGTCACCGCCCCCAAAGGCTGACAACCTGTCACTCATACTGTGATGGATTCCTCTGTGCGTCTGTAATCGCAGTGCGATTGGTGCGCAGTGCAGCTTATACGCATGCACGATGGCAAACAATTGCTGGATTGCGTGCGTATTCACCTTTGCGTCCGTCTCTGAATCAGGCCCATAGTTTCCATGCTCTTTAGATCAATAGACTACAGTAATATATATCTATTTGATTTATTTTTTCAGAAAATGCAGCAATTTCTGTGCAGGGATCCATTAGGACAGCTGGTGTCATTTTACAATAAGGTATCTCGGCTCAGATTTTCCTTAGATGTTAGGCTGCTAGGGGAATGGGCACTAAGATTGGCTCTAGATCTGTATGATACATCCGGCTTCACGTCAGTAACTGACATGGCTCAGTGGGCCTGATTCAGACCCGCTCGCGAGCGCATGCGCACAACGGAGGAGGCTCCGTTTTGCGCATGCGCGAGACCCGAATAACGACGGCCAAGACGTCGCTACGGGTCTCGCACCAAAGGGGGCGTGCTGTCGATGTTGGTTGACAGCACGCCCCCTTGGGTGGGCGTGCCGGGGGCGTGGCTGCCCAGACGGAGGCGTTCCCATGGGAACGCCTACCTTCTGGGGCCGGCCCCACTGACATTACAAGTGATGTCAGTGGGAGTGCTTTCGGCTTTGTTAGAGCCGAAGCACTCTGGGGCTTGCGGCAACGAGACCCTACCACAAGGGTCTCGTCGCAAGCCCGATGGTTGCGATGGTCTGACCATCGCGACCATCTTCTTGGCCGCTCGCTATAGCTGTGGGTGGTCACCCATAGCTATGCGAGTGGCCAGGAGGCCGCTCTAAAAAATCAGAAGGCCGGCCCTGATTCAGAGCGAGCGCTCTGTCAGAGCGTCCGGCTCTGAATCAGGCCAGAGATAAGTTACCAGCCAGTCAGCCCCTAGCTGTCAAGACAGCCAGTGACATGTCAGTTAGGAGCTGATTGTCCTGGTACCTTATTCTCCATTCGATTTATTTCTATCCAAGGCTTAGTAAATAGACTCTTTAGTACCCTCCCTCCATTCTCTGTGCTCATGCCCAAGAGACCAGTGTACAATTGTGTGCGCGCTTCACTCTCTACAGAACAATACCTCAGCATTGCCTGGCTGATCTAACTGTTCTCTTAATGCAAATTTTATATCCTCTTTCTTGACCATCCTCTTTTCTAGAATGATTGTGTACTCATGTAACACCTCACCCCTTACCCCTCAACACATGTCTGACAAATGCCATTACCATGGCTAACGGCTGCAGAAGCACAAATATTGGGGGGTTTAAGCACTAAAACCACCTACATTACTGTCCCCAATCCCCGCATCCTGCCTAACTAAATGAACACTGACCTCCACAGAGCACGGCTGTTTTCTGTACTTGTCATTGGCCACCCAGGTGTAGACATAATTTACATTTCATCGTTGGTGTCTTTGATGGAACACAAAACTTTTATTTTCTCTATACTGCAATGTATTGTGATATTAACCAGTGTATTTATTGTAAACACACTGACATCACAATGGTTTGCTGTAATTGTCTTTAGTCCAATTACCGGTGCATTTGTTAGACCACCAAGGGCGGAAAATGGGCAAACGCACCTTACCTGAGGATCAGTCTATGGGCCCGATGTATAGTTGTACTCTGCTCCGATGTTTACGGAGTAAACTGCACATTTGCTGCCATGAAAGACATAAACAAAGGTCTTCCGTCATTCATACAGCGAGGAAAGGAATTACTACAAAAAACAATGGGCCTGATTCAGAGCCGGACGCTATTTGTGCTCGCTAGTTCAGGAAAAAGAGGTGGCTATTCAAATGAACCGTTCGCTCTTTGCGGTCTGTTCACGGCTCTAGGTCTGAATGAGCGAACAAAACATGCGGTCGTTTTTTTGAAAACTACGCCCCCTGGCCGCTCGCTTCCTACGTCATGTCCGCTATTTATTAGATTAATCGAGTACATCGACCAGCGTATGAACTGCTCGCTATTCTTGTGGTTGCTTTTTCCTACCGCAATCTTGCGAGCAGTTCTGACTATAAAATAACCCAGTGACGTGGTCAATGACGCTGCTGTATTAATTATGCACACCCATAAAACGCCCGTTTTGACCTTTAAGCACGCCTGCGTTCTGAATTCCACTCCCCGTTTTCAAGCACCTTCCCCCGTTACCACCCACATACGCCTCCTTCTGTCACTCAAAATAGCAGGCATTCGCTCTTTAGCGAACAAACGATTTTCGCCCGCACTGATCCGTATGCATGCGCAGTTGTGCAAACATCGCTCGGAACGAACGAGCGGCCGTTGTGTGTGAAATAGCCCTTACCCTATCAGATGTCACAACAAACTTGCAGAGCCAATTGCCCTTTTCCACGGCAAGTGTAAGGCTCCAACTCTCTCACCAATACTCCGCTTTAAAGCTGCCCATCCACTAGAAGACCCAGGGGCGTTTCTAGAGAGGAGGGGGCCTGTGTGCAATCTCCGACACGGGCCCCCTCATCTCCGCCCGGCGGCCGGCACCGCACTAAGCTGTGCGCGGCCAGCGCCGGACTTATAGACTCTGGGCACTAGAGTGCGCCCAGAGTCTATAATGTATGCACAGGTCACCGGGAAAATGGCCGTGGCGGCCATTTTCCCTGTACTGCGCATGCGCAAACGACGGAAAAATGGCCGCTGTGGCCATTTTCCAGTCGTTTTACAGCGCCGGATACCCGCGCCGTCATGGGACTTCGGAGAAGTAAGTAATATTATGGGTGCAGGGTGTGCGGTGCGGGGCCCCCCTGGACCCAGGGGCCCGGGTTCCCCGCACACCCTGCACCCATTATAGATACGCCCCTGAGAAAACCATAGAAACGATAGCACGATTAAGACATTGTAATTGTGCTGTCGTTTCTATGTCTGTGATAAGCCTGCACTGAACGAGGAGATGTTCAGTGCAGGCTCATCAGTCATCTGGCAACATGCTGAACCTGATGTAATCGTCAGGTTGACCAGCATGTTTGCCCGATGATTGATGTCGGAAACGACCAGCGTGCGTGCACATTGCTGGTCGTTTCGGACTTTAAAGTGCCTGATTTGCGGACGATTTGCAAGCGATTGCATGATAACGACATCATTATCGTGCAATCGCCTGTCAAAATCTTCTAGTGGATGGGCAGCATAAGCTCAGCCGGTGCCGCTGACCCCAGTAGTGTAAAATCAGCCTAAGCAGAGTATTGAAAAGGGACCCAATAGCCACCGGGCTGCCACTGTGGTTGACTGAGTCTGCCACCAGGTGAGCTCCATCCTGCCTAACTAAATGAACGTCATTACAACAAACTAAAGGGTGCTCCACCTCAACCATCTAAACCTAAAACCCACCTGGAGACCAAAACATTAGCTTTCCTCGGAAACTTATGTGGCCGGAGACCCAGCACACGTTTAAAACGTCAGCCGCGGCACTGAAGGGTTGTGCTGCGGCTCCATCTTTAAATGGACCTATCAGGTGCAGAGGCGACACTTTCAACCATAAAAGCCGGATCCCAGTGCAAGGGGCTGATTCAGAGATGAAGGCAACGGCAAATTCGCATGCAGATCGAGCGATTGTTAGCCATTGTGTATAAGCAGCACTGCGTGTGCGCAGCGATCGCACTGCGATTACGGACGCACAGAGGAATCCATCGGAGAGTGAGTAACAGGCTGTCAGCGTTTGGGGGTGGTCACAAAAACGCAGGCGTCTCTGACCGTCTGAATGCTGTTACGTGGGCGTGCATAAATTAGCACTGCAATCTCCTTATGCAGCTCTGCGTGTCAGGAGAGCTGCCAACTCTGCGGCAGGTCAGACCTATCGCAAGGACAAGATGGCCGCTTGACGTGCGTTGATGTTACCGTTATTTACGCAGGTAAGCGACGTCGTACGCATGTGAGAAGGCAGAAGTGGGCGTCCTTATGCTCGGGTGCTCTTTGGAATCGTTAGCATATTTTCGCAGCTGCGTTCCATGTGGAATCGCAGTTGCAATCGCATTAGCGTTCATCTCTGAATTAGGCCACAAGTGCACCGTAGCCTTTTCCAAGTCTGGCGGTTGCAGCGAATTGCAGTTAACCCCCGATGGGGGAATGTAAATAGTCCTTGAAACCAGGACACAGTCCCAGGATGCAGAGCTAAGTGCCCCATGCTGGTACCTGGGAGCTCCAGCACTGGAGGGAGTTGTTAGCAAAGCCCAGTATATAACAACACAAACAAATATACAGATGTTTTAAAAAAAACTCTTTTAAAATAGATTTAGCATTTAGCTGTGCTGCAGTGCCTGGGTGTGCAAAGCCTGGTGTAGGGCACTGGACACAGAGTATGGATAGAGGCCCTGATTCAGAGCCAGACTCTCTGACAGAGCGTTCACTCTACATCAGGGCCGGGCTATTTTCTTTTAGAACGGCCTCCAGGCCGCTTGCATAGCTATAGCGAGCGGCCATGAAGATGGTCGCGATGGTCAAGACCATCGCGACCATCGGGCTTGCGACGAGACCCTTGTGGGGTTGAGCGATATGGGTGATGGTCGCGATGGTCAAGACCATCGCGACCATTGGGGCTTACAACCAGACCCTAGGGTAGGGTCTGGGCACTCGTAAGCCCCAGGGAGCTTCAGCAATGATGTCAGTGGGGCCGCCCCCAAACGGCAAGCGTTCCGACTGGAACGCCTCCGTTTGGCCGGGCACGCCCCCGGCCCGCCCAGCAAACGGGGCGAGCTGTCACTCAACATCGACCTGCTATGAGACCCCTAACGATGGAGTGCCCGTCGTTAGCCGGGTCTCACACATGCGCACGACGGAGGCGGCTACGTCGGTTGTGAGCTCCACAGTGCCTGGAAAAACCCGGATGGCTACCGCCCGATTCATGCCTGGCCGGTCAAAACCGGCAAATGTGAAACTGGCCTTCTGCCGCATACACACGTAATGATTTTGTAACCGATTTTCTGTCAGATTTTCCCTTGAAAAAGTGAAAGATTTTTTGAAGTGTAATGAACGATTTTTTGAACAATGAACGAATAATGGGCCTGATTCAGAGCCGGTCGCTATTTGCGGTCGTTCGTTCAAAAAAAAGGGGTGGCTATTCAAATGAACCGTTCGCTCTTTGCGGTCTGTTCACGTCTCTAGGTCTGAACGAGCAAACAAAACTTGCGGTCGTTTTATGGGAAACTACGCCCCCTGGCCGCTCGCATCCTACGTCATGTCCGCTATTTATTAGATTAATCGAGTACATCGACCAGGGTATGAGCTGCTCGCTATTCTTGTGGTTGGTTTTTGCTACCACAATTTTGCGAGCAGTTCTGGCTATAAAATAACCCAGTGACGTGGTCAATGACGCTGCTGTTTTAATTATGCACACCCATAAAACGCCCGTTTTGACCTTTAAGCACGCCTGCGATCGGATCTCCACTCCCCGTTTTCAAGCACCTTCCATTGTTACCACCCACATACGCCTCTTTCTGTCACTCAAATTATCTTGCATTCGCTATTTTCCGAGCACATGAATTTTGACCGCACTGACTGGTTCGCGCATGCGTATAACGATCCGTACGCATGCGCAATTGGGCAAACATCGCTCGGAGCGAACGAGCGGCCGCTTTCGAGCGGCTCTGAATCAGGCCCAATGTTCCTTCCCTTAATAAAAATCGCCATATTGGACAGTCTGAATTGGACGATGAATGATAACTACAAACTACAAACGAGAGTGCGCATTTGTGATTATCGTTCATCATTATAACTCATAAACTGAACTATTTTTTTTGAACGATTTAATGATAACGACCTCGTTATCGACAAATCGTTCAAAAAATCGTTACGTGTGTTTGCACCTTTAGACAGGAGGAAGACGTGATCACAACATTTAAAAATAATTCTTTACAACTTGGAAATAATTAAAAAGAATCTTCTGAGCATCTGGATACCCTGCAACTCAGCCACCAGCTCTCATTATAAGCTGGACACACCTTCTGCCAACATCCTGCTTCAGCATTGCAAATAATTACCAGTTAGTTTGCTCTATTTTAATTTTGTATGTATGTTTTTCTACTCTACACTGTTTATATTATTCCTGTACCACTGTCAGTTTGTGTTAATACTACTGTAGTATCTACCGTTGTTTAGCATCTGTACATCCTAAACCGGGTCGATGTTTAGGCCCTGCGCACGCGCAGCGGCCGCACTGCACGTGCGCAAGCCCTGGAGCGAGAGAGAAATTCTCTCGCTCCGGAGCTCACTACAAAAGGGCCGGTTGTCGATGTTGATCGACAGCTCAACCCGTTTTGTAGGCGTGGCAGGGGGGTGGTTTCACAAACGGAGGCGTTCCTTAAGGAACGCCTGCCGTTTTGTGGGCGGCCGCACTGACATCAACAGTGATGTCAGTGTGGGAGCTTCCTGCTCGATCAGAGCAGGAAGCTCCCTGGGGCTTGCGGTTGCCGAGACCCAACCTGAGGGTCTTGTCGCAAGCCCCGATGGTCGCGATGGTCTTGACCATTGCTACCATCAACCTGGTTGGTGGCTAAAGCTGTGGGTGGTGACCCACAGCTTAGCTAGCGACCAGGAGGCCGCACTTGAAATGTCAAGCGCCCGCCCTCATTCAGAGCGAGCGCTCACTTCTTGCAACCGCCTGAATGAGGGCCAAAGTCCTTCAACTTTAACAGCTCCAAACTCATTTTGTTTATTATATACTCTTCTAGTTGTGCCTTTACATCTACCAGCACTGTTCTTCCTTTTATCTGATTTTTGTAACATCTTAACTGTACTGTTCCTCACTCTCATCACTACTACTGCTGTTTCTCTCCCAATACCCTCATCTACACTAAGGGGCACATGTATCAAAGCTTGATGTGAGATAACATTTTGAAATATATATCACCAACCAATCAGCTCCAAACTATAATTTCTTAAACACAGCCTGCAAAATGTAAGTTAGAAGCTGATTGGTTGGTGATATATATCTCACAATTTTCTCACATCAAGCTTTGATACATATGCCCCTTAGGCCCGTATTCAATTTGGAGCGAAAAGCAGAGATCGGCGAAAAAGTTTCGCCGATGACGTCATTTCGCCAGGTGGAAAAGTATCGCCGTATTCAATTTTAAAGACTTTCCACCTAGGCGGAAAGTCAATGCAATGTAATAGGCGAAAATTAGCAGGCGGAAAAAAGTGCAGAATTGGGGTTTTGGGGTACAACATTGCGGGAACCCCCGTGCAGCCTTAAGACAGTCCCCCAAAGGTAAACTGCGACAATTTAAAAAAAAAAAAAGACGCAAGAGCACCCCAAAAAATGACTTTGTTGGGGGACAAAGTAAAAAACTAGTGAAATAGACTCCAGGGGGGTCCCTAAGTATGGCCCGGGTGTTTTTTTTTATTGCAGGTGCTTGCGGCAGGTGGATTTTTCATGATTTTGTAAACCCCACTTTAGGAACTTTTAAATATGCTACCCCCATTTTCAAGTATCCCAAATTTGTTTGGACTAGTTATTTTCATAAAAACCCCAGCTAAATGCGATTCTTCACCACTTCTGCAAAAACGCTATATAGCACCTATTGAGACCATTTAAAGTGGTCAAATAACTTCAGCAGGGCTATTCGGGGGCACCCATAGTGAACTCCCATGTCAGTGCATGTTTTGGAGGGTATCAGGCTGATTTCCCCGTCTGACAGGACTTTTCACCTTTTTCAGTTTTGCCAGGTGCCGTTTTCGCATCCCTTCAAATTGAATACGGGGATAAGCGGGGACGCATTCGATACTTTTTCGCCTGCAAAACACGTACTGTAGGCGAAAAAGTCCGGCAGGCAAAAAAGTATCACGAGTGCGAAACATATTGAATATGGGCCTAAGTCTTTCTTTTCTTCTGCTCCCCCCATCACTCAGAAGCTACATAATACTTTCCTCTACCACCAGTTCCCATCTCTTTCCTCCCTCCATAGTCTCCTCCACCTCCTCCTCTCCCTCCTTCCTCTCCTTTGTCTTCCTTCATCCCATCTAGTACTCTCCACCGCATCTCCCATAACTCCTGAGCACTGCACCCTCCCTTTTCTTCAAGTTACACCTCTTCTTAACCCACGCCACACTAAACCTCCACCTTGCCCACCACCTGCTGTCACCCTTCCGCATTCAGAAGCCCACCACATACCCACACTCTCCTTATCCCCCTGCACTAAATCAATATGAACCCCACACTATAGCAACCCTAACAGTCTCCTTCTCTCTCCTCCCAACCTTGTCCCTGTCTCCTCTCTCCTCTGGAAAGCCAGTTCTGTCTATAATCAACTGGTCCCCATCCATGACAGTTTTATCTCCAACTCCTTGAATCTCACCAAAACCTGGACTTACCCATCTGACACCACCTCTCCTGCAGCTATCTCCTTTGGGGGCCTCACATCTTTCACGCTCCCTGGACTGGAGGTTGCCTTAGTGTTGGGGTACTTCTATCATCTGGTCACTCCCACCTACTCTTACCTTCTAAACTCTCTCTATATTTCATTATTTCCATTCAGTGGTCATTTCAGTCGCCTCTTCCAACTTCCTCGTGTAGCTGCCTTTTTTCGTCCCCATGGACTTGGCTCAAAATTCCCTGATAACTTTGCTTCTTGGCTCCTAATCTTCAAATGGACTCTCAAGGCCCCTTTCTTCCTCAAAGCTTTCCACCGCTCATCCTAACCCACTACTCCATATTCCTTCCTTACAATCCAGCCCATCTGTGTCACCCAGTTTGTCTGCCCCCTCCTCTTTAGAATGTAAGCTCTCCTGAGCAGGGCCCTCTTACCTCATGTGCTTCTCCTTCACTTACTTATACTTTAATTTACAACAGCACCTAACCCTTTGTTGCTGACACCATGCTGCTTACTTAAGTGTTATGCTGCAATTTTATAAATAATGTTTTTGTCCTGTATTGTTTGTACTGTTGATAACTATTTATTGTGTGCTCATTTGTTTATGTGGGGGGGGGGGGGGGGGGCGCGACATTGATGGACATATACAAGTTTATGAAAGGTCTTGTCTCCATTGACGTTTGAATATGTCTGGTGTTGAACTCTCCAGGAGAAGCATGGATAGTCCAAGTCTTATGGTGCGTACACACGTAGCGATCAGCCAGCGATACGATATCGCTGGCTGATCATCATGCACCCTCCCTGGTGTGCTGGATGTTCAATATCAATCATACAGCACATCACCTACTCACCGACGACTATATCGGGGTCCCTATAGTAACCTGCTCAATATCGAGCAGGTTGACCGGCATGCATGGCCGATGGACGATTTTACTATCACAGGTAGCAGGTAGCAAGTAGCAGGTCACAGGAGTGGAGTTGTTCTGGCACCGGTCTGCTCGCCAGGACTTCCTTAAATAGGAAGTCTGATAGGCCTCTTGGGTCTGCTGATACTAGAGCAGCTCCTGATTGGTGAGCAGAGAATCACCTGACGACACACATGCCTACCCTCCTGGTTTTCGCAGGAGGCTCCCGATTTTTTCGGGTAACCCCCCACACCCCCGGAAGGGTAGGCATTTCTCCCGCATTCTGCCCACTTCCTAGTGAAGTGGGCAGAATTAGGAGAATTTCCGCGGCAAACGCGGGTGTCTGTGCAGGAGGGCGGGGCCTAATGACGCGATTTGCGTCATTTTGCTCTGCTCCCTATTTAAATTTAAGTGAATCGCAGGCATTTTACCATGAGGGGGTGGTGCCAGGCCAGGACCCGCTCTTGTGCCGTGGTCTGCAGGATTGTGAACAGTAGATACATTGTGCCACTGCTTTGGATTGGTGGATTTTTCTTTTTCATTTCTTAACTCGCCGCTAATAACAATGCAGTACGTACAGACTACCGGTGTTTGGTGTATTTGATGTAACAGTGCTATGAAGATGTACCGGCAGGTAAATGTCTTATTAATGAGCAGCGTCTGTTCCCTAAAGTTTTATCTACTTTCTTTCAGGACCAATCGGAATCAATATCTCAGTTCATTAAGTTCTAATTTACAGATTGTATCCTGCATCTTCAGATCTAGAAAGCAGCTTACAGGCTGGGTGTCCGTTTAAAAGACACATTAACTCCAGTTTAATTAGAATTAATGGATGCAAATGGGTTTAATGCAGTTTATCTATAAAGAAAATGTCTTTGCAGCAAATTATAAATGACTGAAGTTGCGTTTAACTTCCTGAAATATTATAATTGTATTAATACATGAACAGAATGTATTCACCTTTAGTCGTGAAGGCTATAGTTCTTATATTGACCAGTGTTGCATGGGGGAAATATCCAAGGCTGATAATTCAGGGTCTGAATTCAGAGGTGGACACTAATGCATTTGCGAGTGCGAGATCGCACTTCCCGACGGGAATCGAATGGCCGGCGGTTCGATTCCCGTCATCGGCAGCCCGACAGGAGCAGAGTGCGACGCAGTGGAAGCCCGACAGCGCTGGAAATCCCGATCGTGGATAGGTAAGTATCCACTAACCTAACCCCCCTAACCCTAACCCTCCTTAGGGGTGCCTAACCCTAACTTCCCCCCCAAGTGCCTAACCCTAAGTCCCCCCTCTAAGTGCCTAACCCTAACCACCCCCTTCCCCGCTACCTGAACCTAAGCCCCCTGGGGGGGTGCCTAACCCTAATCCCTTCTCTAAGTGCGTAACCCTAACCACCCCCTTCCCCGCTGCCTAAACCTAAGTCCCCGGGGGGGTGCCTAACCCTAAGTCCCCCCCGGGGGTGCCTAACCCTAACCCTTCCTCCCCCTAGCCTAACCCTAACCCTCCCGGGGGGGTGCCTAACCCTAAGTCCCCCCCAGGAGCCCTAAACCTAACCCTCTCCCCCACGGCTGTCCACTCGCGGCGCCCGGCATCACTACGATCGTAATGCTGGGCGCTGGTCTTCCAGCGTCGGGGAAATGCGGGCGTCTACATCTAGACGCCCGGCATTTCACCCTTGCCGGGATAAGACAGTCGGGAAGCCGGCTGCCGGTATATAGGCAGTCGGCTTCCTGATTGCTTCCCTGCAAATGCAGGCGTGTCTGAGCGTCAAAACGGAGTTTAAAGGGCGTGCATAATTAACAAAGATGCGTCATTGAACACGTCACTTGGTTGTCTTTTAGCCTGAACTGATCGCAGTGCTTACGGCGGGTTAGGGGCTACCGCAAGCGCTGCGTGCAGCTCCGATGGCTCTCGATGTTACTGATTAATCACACTCTTCCTGGAGCTGACATGGACTAAGAGAGAAAGGTGGGCGGCTTTATACTCCTGCGTACGCTCACTGCCATCGCCCTCTAAGATATAGAGGGCGTCCTTAAGCCAGACAGTGCGATCGCGGGATTTGCATACCCGGCCCCTTTTGGCAGCGAACAAGCGCAGCTTAGCGACCGGGTCTGAATCAGGCCCAGTGTACGCAGTTGCAGGTATGTCCCCAAAGTGGTCGCGGCACGCCTGCGTTTGAGTTGCCACGACCTCCGTTACTGTGCGCAGTATAAAAAAGAACATACACATGCGCAGTATAAAAAAAGAAATCACTCAATTGCGGCATTGTGTCCGAATCAGGCCCTAAGTTACAATGTACTCTGTACCTGCTGCACAGGACTAAGGGGGTCATTCAGACCCGCTCGCGAGCGGCAGTACGCTTGCAAGCGGGTCGATGTTCCCCACTGCGCATGCGCACGACGGAGGGAGCTCCGTCGTGTGCATGCGCGAGACCCTGGGAGCGATGGGCTTTCCATCGCTCCGGGTCTTGCACCAAAGGGGGCGTGCTGTCGATGTTGATTGACAGCACGCCCCCTTTGGTGGGCGTGCCTGCCAGACGGAGGCGTTCCCATGGGAACGCCTACCATCTGAAGCCGGCCCCACTGACATCACTAGTGATGTCAGTGGG
This sequence comes from Taudactylus pleione, assembly GCA_031769625.1. Taxonomy (NCBI): domain Eukaryota; kingdom Metazoa; phylum Chordata; class Amphibia; order Anura; family Myobatrachidae; genus Taudactylus; species Taudactylus pleione. The sequence goes on along the minus strand of JAUIMM010000139.1, from coordinate 1,776,201 downwards.
AGTGATTTTGGCTCTGATAGAGCCAAAATCACTCCAGGTCTTGTGGCAGGGAGACCCTACCGCAGGGTCTCCGTCGCAAGTCCGATGGTCACGATGGTCAAGACCATCGCGACCATCTTTTTGGCCGCTCGCATATGCTGTGGGTGGTCACCCACAGCTATACGAGCGGCCAGGAGGCTGCTCCATTTTCATGGAGGAGGGCCCTGATTCAGAGCGAGCGCTCTGGTCTGAGCTCTCAGCTCTGAATCAGGCCCTAATTTAGGTATAAGTGACTGTGACAATGGAGCAGACATATTTGCCCTGAATAACGCACTGCGCCGTTACCGCTTTCAGGGTTACACGCCCAAAGGCTCATATTCTATAGTCGCTCATGCTTAGGTGCTCCTGGTGGATAGTGAGGTGGCCTGTAGTAAAAAATAAAGCTGTGTTATGGGAGTGTCACTGAACGCTGCTGCGTTCCCAAACGCAGGGCCGCAGCCACAGAGGCCATGTTTAGTCAGAGATGAGAAACCGAAAGATTGCATAAGAAAAGAGGTGTTTTAAACCTCTAGGATGGGGGCCGGCATGTATGCAAATTACTTGTGGGAGTTAGCCTATGGCAAGCAGGGGCGGGTTTGTAACAGGAACATTATATAGTGGGATAAAAGTGTGGGCCAAAGCCTCTTTGTTCCAGATTCCTCCAGGACAGGGAAGTGCATTTTGTCAGTTGTCATTTTCCTTAATAAAACTCTTAGTGCTTCTCCTTCTTCTCTTCTTCTCTCCTCCTTTTCCTTATTGTATTTAGTCATTCTTTTCATTTACTTCATATCATTGCTTTTACTTTTCCTTTCTGTCCTCAATCACTGTCTTTTCTGATTTCTTGTTCTGCTGGGGGTGGGTGTAGCTATGTCCTGCCTAGTAATGAGCCTCCCCAGACCCTGGTCCCTGGCTCCACAGTGCCCCATGTTATTAGGAGCTGCAGGTGTGGTTCCCCTATTGATAGTTCTATCCCCCCTCAGGCTGCAGCAGCTTTGTGGAAGGTGTGCCAGTGCGGGGGAGGGGTGCTTCCCTTCAGTCCTTAATGTCCCTGGTCAATATCATCTTTGTGGCTGCAGTGGCCAGCACCATAGGCAAATGCAGGAGGGGTTTATGAGTGCCTTGCCTGAACCCCCCCCCTCAGCCCACACCATGATGACTACAATAGAAATAGCATATAATACTAAAGTTGCATGTTTTTTAGGATCCCCTCAGTGTCACAAATGAAATAACTAGCACTACAGTCCCTGTTGATCTTTTAAATGTGTCAGCCAGTAGAAAAAGTTAAAAAGCCAGTAATGAATATTGTTGTGCACCAACTAGATCTGGAAAACATGCACTGTACGGGGTGCACTGATATGGATCACCTATTGGATGAATTATTAATACTGGATAATACACCATCCAGTACATAAGGGGACCAATCTGTGCATCTATGTCCAGGACAGTGCATGGTTTCTTTTTCTGCCCTCCCCCAGATTCCCCAACTTGCTCATATGATCTGTAAAGGAGCCGACGCATGAAATAAAAAGATTCAGCTCAGACAGGATGGCTCTACTTCTACATATAATTGCTTACTGTGTTTGCTGGTCCTGTATATGCCAGAATTATATCATTCAGTACATTCGTATGATGTATTTTATAGATGGTCTAAGTGCTGATTATGCCCTCTTAATGGTAGAAAACAGTTGCAGCAAACTGTCAGTATTATGCTGGGCAATGAGGTATCATTGGGGGAATAGAATGCTTTAGTGATGCGTTATATGACAGTAAGGGGTAATGGCTTTGACACTGCTTTATTTATCTATAGCACCTAAGATCTAGCTTTTATCTCCTTTGAATCATATTATCAGTCAATAGAGGAGATTGTATTATATACTGTATTCTGAGCATTTAACTTACAAAATAGACAGAATACATGTGCTACAGTGAATTTCTACAGGGTGCACAGCTTATTATTGCAATCACTGCCCCAAGCAGCTATCACCGGGAAGCTCCATTCTCAGCTATGCTCCTACTTCGACAAATATACATTGCTGGAGGTCACGCAGCCTTCGCGTCCTGCCTATGAGGGGTACAACGCGAGCAAAGCAGCTAGTTCAGTTCGTCAGGGCTAACAGCAGGCGTCTGGGGGAAAATGCTTCGCCTTTAATAATTCCACCTGTACGCAGAGACGAAAATGTCGTTTTTGTCACCTCTGCTTGCGATGTGGTGGCAACCACCCAGTTGCCAAGTGTTTCAAGGGGGGTGCCCAGCAGCAGCCTGCACAGCCAGCAAAAGGCACAAGTGCTAAGTAAAGTTCCATCCCCTGTCCGTGTCACAGCGATAGCAAAATGGTTGAGTTGGTATCCGGTTCTGCAGGACGCAGAATTTTCGTTAAAAAACCTTCAGTTTTGGTTTTCGTTTACCTATTTGCAGGGATGTCGACACATATTCGCCTAGAAATTTGAAGTCTGCCTTTGAATTGCCTCACATTCTTAGGGAAAAAGTGGCTGGCAAGGTTAGTGTCAGGCACATTGCAGGGCCTTTTGCAGAACCCCCATTAGGGATCTTGTGAATTCCCCGGTGGGAGTGGTTCCCAAGAAAATTCCAGGAAAATACAGGCTCATGCAACATCTGTCTTATCCGCCAGGCTCGTCAATAAATTATGCCATACCAGTTGAGGTTTCCTCGGTGGTGTACCAGTCTTTTGACGATGCTTTGGACGTCATTAGGTGTTATGGTCCGGGCGCACTGATGGCTAAGATAGATGTTGAGTCAGCTTTTCGTCTACTTCCTTTGCACCCAGAGTCATTCCAGTTTATGGGTTTTTAGCTTGGACAACGGATATTACATAGACAAATGCTTGCCTATGGGGCGTTCTGTGTCCTGTGCGTTTTTCGAGCGTTTTAGCACCTTCCTACACTGGTGCGCGGAATTTATTTAATTTTTGCGGTAGTCATGGGATAGCCCACTATCTCGATGACTTTCTGTGTGTCGGCCCTTCCGGTTCAGGCAGATGCAGTTATCTTTTGTTTTCTTTACGAGCGCTGTTTTTTCATTTGAAGTTCCCGTTGCTGCGGACAAAAAGGAGGGCCCTTCCCCTTGCTTGTCATTCCTGGGTATCGAGATCTGTACCTCGGCGGGTTCTTGTCGCATTCCTCTCGATAAGCCTGTCAAGTTGCGTAATGCCATAGCGGAATGCACGGCTTCCAATAGAATTACCCTGCGGAAGGCGCAATCCCTCCTGGGCCTGTAAAGTAATTCCAATGGGCAGAGTTTTTTCACGTAAATTGGAAAGGGCCACGGCTGGTGTCACTAACCGAGACATTTGCTACGTTTATCCTCAGAGATTAAGTAGGACCTCTCTGTGTGGGTCTCGTTTCTTCGGGATTTTAATGGCGTTCGGTTGTGAATGTCTCCAGCCGCTGACAATTTGCAGCTGCAGCTGTTCACTGACGCAGCAGGCACCACGGGTTTCAGATGTTACCTTGATGGCTCCTGGTGCGTTGGCGTTGGCTGGAAGAATGGGTGGGAAAGGGTTTGACTAAGGACTTACTCCTTCTCAAACTCTTTCCCATAATGGTTTCCTTGGAAATCTGGGGGGAATGGTTACGCAATCGCAGCATCATTATCAGGTGTGACAACCTGGGCGTGGTCCATGCGATACAATCAGCAACGTGCGGCTTCCCTGCTGGTTTTGCGCTTGCTAGCGCAGCTGTGCTCACATGTTTGCGCTGTAACATCATGTTTAAGGCAAGACACGTTCCTGGGGTGGAGAATGAGATAGACGATGCGTTATCACGTTTCCAGTGGGCTAGGTTCCGATCTGTGGCCCCTGGTGCTGAAGTTGTGCTTTGCCCCTCTTATGTTTGGCAGGTGATCGAGCTGGCATGGAGGGCTTAGCTGAACAGTCTCTAGCCCCCTCCACGTTGCGAGCATATCGGCAGGCATGGAATGAATGGGAAGATTATTCCCGTAGCACCAAACAGGCAGGTAAGAGTCAGCATCGTTCGATGCTTTCTTTTATTTGGAGTCTCCGTTTGGCTGGCAGATCCAGGACTTCTGTGGCGCGCTCTTTGGGGGGCATTGCATTTTATTGTAAATTGAAGGGCCAACCTGACTTTACTAAAAGTTTTCTGATTGTGAAGGCTTTAAAGGGTTGGACACGGGTCTCCCGGCCAGTAGCTGACCGTAGGAGACCTGTGGACGCTCATCTGCTTCCGGCAGTATTAGGGGCGGTTCTCGGAGTGGCTCTTACTGCGTATGAGGCGGTCCTGATTCAAGTGGTGTTTTCGGAGGCTTTTCACGGCACCTTGAGGGTATCGGAGCTGGTGGCATCATCCAAATGGGTTGATGCCGCCATGCTCCTCTCGGATATCCTGGTCAGTGAGAGGTCTGTTCTCTGTAGGATTCGGCGGTCGAAGACTGACCAGATTGGTAGGGGTAGGTGGATCTCGTTGGGTCCATCTAGGGACGAACCGATCTGCCCCGTGGCACTAGCTATGCGGTATGAGTTATTGCAGCCGGATGTTCCTGGTTCATGACTCATGCATATGGACAGGACTCCGCTTACCAAATACCAGTTTGGTTGGTTTTTGAAGAGGTGTGTATCAGTTTTAGGCCTCCCGCCTCAAGATTTTGGTACACACTCGTTTCGGATCGGAGCCGCAACTTCGGCGGCAGCTGCGAGTTTCTCGGCATCAGAAATTAAGGCCCTAGGACGTTGGAAATCGGATAGTTATAAAGGTTACATTCGACCTAGGCGTTAAGGCCCTTTGTTTAAAGTCATTTCACAGTCTGTTTCGGTTACGTTCATATTTTATGCTTGCCTGGTTTTTGCCTTGTCTCATGTACTGTCCTGTCTTGTCTTGTCTGTTACCCCTGTCCGTCCTACTCGGGATTAGCTACTCGCCATTGCTGGCAATGGGAGTCTTGAGGGATTTTACAATTTTTACCTGAACTGACGGATTCAATTCGGCTATTCTCAATCATTTAATTAGGCCATAGTCCATCCCTCAGCAGGTTTTTATTTTACCTCTTGCCGAGTTCACCTGTTTTTTCCCAATTCCCCCCCACCCATTCTTCCCCTTTGTGTCTTCTGTTTGTCTTAGCCACTTTAAATAGTAAAGTCGATGACCAATAGAAAATTTTTCTTTTTGGCAGATACTCACTTATGTTCTATCAGAATCAGATCCCACTTATACACCATAAAATTTTATTGTTTTATGACAATTACTAATTTTTTATTTACTGCTTTCCTCCACCTTTAGGATTGCTCTTTGACACGCAGGACATTTGGGTGATAGGCCACTCATATATTTTCTGGGCTGCTAGGTTTATGAGTTCAGATCAAGCTCCAATTTTTGAATATTCAGCTAGGGTCCGTTGGATAGGTTCCAGAGGTATGAGATGGCATTCCTTTTGTCCTAACTGTTAGAGTATGCAAGGCTTTTTGGTAGGCCACGGATTTTGGTGGCTTATTTAGGAGGCAACGACTTAGGGCAGAGGTCCACTGTAGAATTACGAGTTGATATTGTCAACGATTTGGCAGGGGGTGCTATCGGCCTGGCCCTTGTTTAAATTAATTTGGTCTTGCATTGTACCTCGACAGGTCTGGCGTGGGGTTGGGAGTTTTCCTGCTAATGACGAAGCTAGGAAGAAACTTAATTTCGCAGTTGCCAAATTTGTGATGGCCAATTATGGCCGTGTCATTTACCATAAGAACATTCAATTTCGATTTAGTTATATGTATAGACCTGATGGAGTTCATTTAACAGAGGAGCGTTTGTCATTGTTTATTGGGGATCTTTTTGAGGAGTTGGCGTTATTGGGGTAGTACTTGGTATGGTGGCGGTGCGGCGGTTCTATAAGCAGAACCTTGCTGTGGCGGGAAAGAACGGCAGGTCGCCAGTCCGGGTGCAATTATGATTTAGGGGCGCTCCCTTCGTTGACTGGTAGTTGGCTGTACCAACCTAACGGGGGGCAGTATCACCACCTAAATGGGTGGGAAGTGAAGATGGGGGTGAGCGTTACCTTTTGTTGTTGACATGATTTACATGGTTATGTGTATGCACTCTGGGCGATCTACGCCTGCTATGCCTTTTGTTGTTTGTGTGTGGGCATAGCAGATTTGGCTGATTTCTGGCCGTCCTTTCTTTGCCACCATACATCCTTAAATAAATAATAAATAAATAATAATTATTATTGCTCCAATAAATCGCCATCAAGTTATCTGCCAAATCCACGTCTCAGTGTCTTTATTTTATCTTAGTATGATAAGTGGTTTGCACACATGACAACACCTCATCCGATAGAAGGTTTACAGAAGGAGACACTTTGCCAGCCATTGGCTCGTATGTGTGGCGATGGTGAACGTGATGGAACCACCGGCTTAAGTGCACTGTCTACGGGCATTGAAAGTAGGCGTCTCACGGCTTGCACAAGGGGAGGGCTGAAACTAACATTTGCATATCATGCCCCGCCTAGGCCTCTCCACTGTGGGAAAACATTTATCATCAACTTTGTAATTCTTCTGCCTTTATCTTCACCTATTGTAAGGTCTTTGATGAACCTGTCGGGGTTTCCCCTTTATCTCTTCGCCTAGGACATAGCACCACATGTCATACAAATCCAGATCCCTTCAGACTCGGAAAGTTCCAATGTCTAATCTTATCTTGGGACATTCCCGTATCTTTTCATGATTGGATTACTCTATGCCGGATCTACAGCCACTGATGTGTGATCTGCCCCAGAGGAAGGTCTCATATCAAAGTGCACAAGTTAATTGGGCTGTCAGCTTCCAACAACCCTTACTACCTTCTACTGAAGAGTCGATGGAAAGGAGTCATTCCAGTCTCTGAGGAGAAGTGTAACTGCGGATAAACGATGGCTCAATGTTTACTAATGACCAGATTGCCAACCAACTTGCTCTAGAGACTAACTGGAGTGGGGAAGTTCGTATTGGAGCAAGAAGATGACTTATTTACATTTTTGTGTTGCCTAAAGTCTTTGACCCACTACTTGTTGGCCTACTGGGGCTCCACTCCAGAACTGTACTTCAGTCCTAGATTGGACAATTTTTTTTTCCTGGGGACTCTCTTGCTTCACCTCTTGCCTGAAGAAAGTGATACCTTTACCTATGGGTTCTATAGGAGTTTCCATCTTACCAAGTCTGAGCATTATAATGTATTTCGAATCGATCTCTTAAGTGCTTAATGTGGAAATCGGCATGTGGAGCCTACACCATGATAAAGAAGTATACAACTTTGAAACGCGTTGGAGGTGAAAGTGATACACCGGAGGATCTGAGGTACCAAGTGCTGCTACTTAGGAGAGACATTCATTCCCAGGACTTACAGTAAATGAATCTTCTTTGTATCACGCTGCTGTTCAAGCTTATTTCTGGTAGGGAGACCTACGCCCAGGAGCTGAGGATATTTTATTGTTTATGTGCCTGTTTTTAAATAAATTGTTTGTGTGTTTTACCTTTGGATTTTATTACAGTGTATGGGGGAGATGTACTAAGCTCTGGAAAGTAAAAAAACTACCAACCAATCACCTCCTAACTGTCACTTTACAGGCTGTGTTTGAAAAATGACAGGAGCTGATTGGTCGGTAGTTTATCACTCTCCACTTTATCACTTTCCTGACATTAGTACATCTGCCCCCTATGAGGTAATGGACTAGATGCTTCTCTCCTTTATTCCATGTGATTTAATGACTTTTGGATGAGATAAGAATAAGAGGAATTATTGTTGAGACATGCCTAAACTACAATCACAGCTATCCATTGCATATTTCTTATGGAACTATACTATAATATGTTTTTTGTCCTGTGCACAAAAGAGTGACGTGGATTGATCACGGTGTCGTCCGCAGTGTGGCTTGTAGGGATTTGCATGCACTCAGAAGGGTGCCATATATTTCCCATATTGTATACTAATGAATGGTCTTTCTGTTTATTTCCCTTGTGGAGAAATACTAAGTCTTGGACAGAGCTAAAGTGCCAACCAATCAGCTCCTAACTGTCATTTTTCAAAAACAGCCTGTAAAGCAGGGGTGAGGAACCTTTTTTTGTGCTGTGGGCCATTTTGATAGGGTGTAGTAGGTATTACCGTCGGCCGCATGGCCGGCGGTTCAAATCTCGACAGCGGCAGCCCGGCAAGGGTGAAGATCCCGATCGTCCCTAATATAAGTATCGTTAACCTAATTCTACACCTTAACCCTCCATTAGGGGTGCCTAACCCCAACCTCCCCCCCAAGTGCCTAAACCTTACCCCCCTTTCCCCGCAGCCTAAACCTTATCGCGACCATCGGGCTTACGACGAGACCCTTGTGGTAGGGTCTCGGTTCACGCAAGCCCGAGTGAACTTCCTGCTCTAATAGAGCAGGAAGCTCACTACTGACATCACGAATGATGTCAGTAGGGCCGCCAACAAACGGCAGGCGTTCCTTCGGGAGCGGCTCCGTTTGTCCAGCCACCGCCCCATCCCGCCTACAAAACGGGGCGAGCTGTCGATCAACATCGACAGCCGCCCTGTTTTCTAGCGAGCCCTGGAGCGAGTAAAGTTCTCACTCGCTCCAGGGCTCGCGCGTGCGCACTGGCCGACCATCGACACACTTGACAGTTAGGAGCTGATTGGTTGGTACTTTATCTCTGTCCACTTTATTTCAGTCCAAGGCTTAGTACATGGGTCCTCTTATTTCTCTCCACTTTAGCTCTCTCCAAGGCTTAGGGGGTCATTCAGACCCACTCGTGAGCGTCAGTACGCTCGCAAGCGGGTTGATGTTCCCCACTGCGCATGCGTACGACGGAGCTCCCTCCGTTGTGCGCATGCGCGAGACCCGGGGAGCGACGGGCTTTCCATCGCTCTGGGTCTCGCACCAAAGGGGGCGTGCTGTTGATGTTGATTGACAGCACGCCCCCTTTGGTGGGCGTGCAGGGGGCATGCCTGCCAGACGGAGGCATTCCCACGGGAACGCCTACCGTCTGAAGCCGGCCCCACTGACATCACTAGTGATGTCAGTGGGAGTGATTTTGGCTCTGAAAGAGCCAAAATCACTCCAGGGCTTGTGGCAGGGAGACCCTACCGCAGGGTCTCCGTCGCAAGTCCGATGGTCGCAATGGTCAAGACCATCGCGACCATCTTTTTGGCCGCTCGCATATGCTTTTCATGGAGGAGGGCTCTGATTCAGATCGAGCGCTCTGGTCAGAGCGTTCAGCTCTGAATCAAGCCCTTAGTACACTACAGTACCCCCAAAGTCTTTTGTTCTTTGTGCAGAACAGAATGATACATTTGGAGATCCGGAACTCCCGGCCATCTAAATATAAGTGGGGACGAATCTTCAAGAAGGAGTGATTTTCGTTTTTCCTTAAAATAAATTTACTATGATTTTTTCTTTTGAAATTATTTTATGAGCTATTTATTTATTTTAACTTTTTTTCATTTTTGGTGAAAGTGTCACCGGTTGCCCATGTCTGGGGTTTTAGTCCAATGCGTATACTGGGCTCGGAAAGCTCGTTTGCCTGCACAGCGGCATGCCAAAGTGGTAACTTCAGCCTTGCTGCTGCCAGGCCAGCATACCAGAGAGCTGAGTATCCCTCCGATGCTCCTGCAAAGGTTTAATGGCAATAGCGGTGACAGGTTTGACATACGACCCCCAAATTAAATATTGTAGTTTTAAGAAGACAGAAAAATGGTTACCAATATTCATGGAGGAATCATGGAGGTTAAAATGTTTGGAGGGGATTTTTTTTTTTATCGGTGCCAATTATCCAGAAAATAAATCCCTCACCCCCAGCCAAGACGCAAGATATCTCTGTACTGAGATACCAAACCTAAGGGGGGCACAGTTTTGAAAACTGATTCACAGTTAATAGTTATAGCAAAACAGACCACTTAGGGTGGGGGGGACATAGGCCCTGATTCAGAGCAAGACGCTCTTTGTAAGCGCACGCTCTGAATCTGGGCGGCCTTTTTTTTTTTTTGGACGGCCTCCAGGCCGCTCGCTAAGCTGTGGGTGACCACCCACAGCTTTTGCGAGCAGCCAGGTGTTGGTCGCGACCATCGGGCTTGCGACGAGACCCTTGTGGTAGGGTCTCGTTCCCGCAAGCCCCAGTGAGCTTATTGCTGTAATAGAGCAGGAATCCCACTACTGACATCACTCGTGGGGCCACCCCCAAATGGCAGACGTTCCTTCGGGAACGCCTCTGTTTGGCCAGCCAACCCCCTCCCCGCCTACAAAACGGGGCGAGCTGTCGATCAACAGCCACCCCGTCTTGTAGTGAGTCCCGCAGGGAGTGATTTCTCGCTCGCTGCGGGGCACGTGCAGTGCGCATGCCGCGCGTTTGCACTGCCCGACCATCGACCCACTGGCGAGCGGGTCTGAATCAGGCCCATAGCACACTGCAGCACTGTGCATTATTTATCTATTATATATTTATTATTACCAGTTATTTATATAGCGCACACATATTCCGCAGCGCTTTACAGAGAATATTTGGCCATTCACATCAGTCCCTGCCCCAGTGGAGCTTACAATCTATGGGCCTGATTCAGAGCCGTTCGCTATTTGTGGTCGCTCGTTTAAAAACAAGGGGTGGCTATTCAAATGATCCGTACGCACATTGCAGTCTGTTCACACCTCTAAGTCTGAACGAGCGAGCAAAACATACGCTCGTTTATTTGTTAAAAACGCCCCCTGGCCGCTCGCATCCTACGTCATGTCCGCTATTTATTAGATTAATCGAGTACATCGACCAGCGTATGAACTGCTCGCTATTCTTGTGGTTGGTGTTTGCTACCACAAATTTGCGAGCAGTTCTGGCTATAAAATAACCCAGTGACGTGGTCAATGACGCTGCTGTTTTAAATATGCACACCCATAAAACGCCCGTTTTGACCTTTAAGCACGCCTGCGTTCGGATCTCCACTCCCCATTTTCAAGCACCTTCCCCTGTTACCACCCACATACGCCTCATTCTGTCACTCAAAATAGCAGGCCCTCGCTATATTGCGTACCAACGATTTTCGGCCGCACTGACTGGTTCGCGCATGCGTACTAAAAACCGTACGCATGCGCAGATGTGCAAACATCGCTCGGAACGAGCGTACTGCCGCTAACGAGCGGCTCTGAATGAGGGCCTATATTCCCTACCACATGCGCACACACATACACACTAGGGTTAATTTTTGTATAGCCAAATAACCTACCGGTATATTTTTGGAGTGTGGGAGGAACAAGGAGCACCTGGAGGAAGCCCCCACGCAAGCACAGGGAGAATATACAAACTCCACACAGTTAGGGCTGTAGTGGAAATCAAACCCACGACCTCAGTGCTGTGAGGCAGTAATGCTAACCATTACACCGCCTGTGCAGTCCCATGCATTTTCTAATTGACTGGGGCCGGGGCAAATGAGTGGGGGCAGGCTGGATGATGAGTGGGTGATGGGCTGGACGACAAGTGGAGCCGGGCTGGATGACAAGTGGGGGTGAGCCAGATGATCAGTGGGGTGTTGCTAGCAAGAGGGGAAGGTCAGAGGAATGGGGACGTGCCCCCAAGGCTTCATCTGGCCCTGCTTACCAATAGCAGCCAAGCAAATGTTTGATCTCATTTTCTAAAACAGGCCTGGCCAACCTGTGGCTCTCCAGCTGTTGTGAAACTACAAGTCCCAGCATGCCTTGCAACAGTTTTAGCATTCCCTAATAGCAAAACTGTAGCAGGGCATGCTGGGACTTGTAGTTTCACAACAGCTGGAGAGCCACAGGTTGGCCAGGCCTGTTCTAAAATGTTCTATAATAGTTATAGGATCTGATTGGTTACTACTTATATTTTGTTGTTTCTGCCATTATGCACAGTGAGACTTTCTGTATGTGTTACTTTCTACGGGGTCGGTGCTGGGTTCTCCTGGGCCAACATGTCCACTGATTGACTCAAAATAGTGGTACGGTGCCCACAGACCTGCCTACACCAAAAGAATAATCTTTTTTAGGTGCAGGGGGGCTGGCAGTGCACCCTGATAGTCACGATCAACTCCTGCCATCGGTTCTGGTTACAGTCACAGCTCATAAACCACTTGAGGTCTGTACCTGTCAAACTTCTATTGTCAGTAGAGAAAATAGCGGGAAATGGTAAGCGCTGTTTACAGGAGGACGATTACAACACAGGGGTATAAAAAGGGCCCCTTCTCAATTTACCACCATGCTTCTGATGAAGGACATAGTCCGAAACGCGTTAAGAATTGGTGGATGATTCGTTGCCTGGTGGTATCCTGTCTCCAGTCCTTGGTCCTTATAACATCTGGGCATAATATGGACGGAATTACGATCTGGACCCCCATTTTCTGACCACGTGTGATCTTGTGGTGATATGCTTTTAATTGTTTTTTCATATGTGAGTGCAATATGTTAAATAAATAGTGTGTTCTTTTTTGGCAATATTACACTATTTTTGGTTTGTTTTTCTTCTCTTTGAGTATACCAATATCGGGAGTTGGAGTAATTTACCAAAGAGGAGATACAGCGACCATTGGAATTCATATATCTAAAATTTGGGAACAAATCCTAAAGGAAAGTACTGTGGAAAACTCTATTAGCGCTAGTACGGGACATTATTGTATGTGATATAATACTGTTTGTGGAATGTGAAGCCTCCATTTTTTGTCTTGTAAGCAGCAATATAGAGTGTGGAGCGCAAGGGGAATTTTTCTTCTTTTTGTGTATTGTGAAACTTCTATTGTCATACCTGCCTGCAATAGTCCCAATTCTAACGAGAATCTTCCAATTCCGGATTCATCTGAAAATGTGGAGACGGTTGATCAGGGCAGGGTTTGGGAAGATTGGGAGTGGGGATTATTTTGTCTCGATTTAGTACTTTTTAAATGTTTTTTGGGGGGATTGTGTCTGAAAGAAATTGCCGGGAGCTGAACTTATCAACATTCATCACTATAGAAGTGACTAGCCTCCTATATACGGTATGTATACTGTATATGGCAGCTGTCACAAACACCATTTCATCTTGTTTGATATTGAAGAGAAGGCAGTTGGAGGTTCGAGAATAGCAAATGTTCCCCCTGAATAATCAGCACAACATTCTATATTTCTTCTGTCGTACCCAGTGCCGGATTAATAGCAATCAACACACAGGAGCTCTTACTGTGGGGTCTATGTACTAAGCCGTGGAGGGAAATAAAGTACCAACCAATCGGCTCCTGTCATTTTTCAAACACAGCATGTGACATGGCAGTTAGGAGCTGGTTGGCTGGTACTTTATCTCTGGTCAATTTATCTCATCCAAGGCTTAGTACATCGACACCTAAGTTTGATAAGTGGTGGGTAAAATATCTAACATGCTGGTTAATATACAGTAAATATCATAACATCACTCTATAAATAAAATATGCATACCAGATTTACAATGGGTCTAATGGAGCAGGGCCAGATTAACAATGGGGTGGATGGAGCTACAGCTCCAGGCCCTCAGACTCCATTTTACTGTCTCTCCAGGTGGGGCTTCATTCCCTGCACCAAGATGGCCGCCGAGGTTAGTATTGAGCATGTGCCCACAGAGCCCTGCTCTCTGTGCTGCGGCACCGGTCACACACCCCTAGTTACATCCCTACCTACACTTGCCTCACAGTCTTCCTTTCCTCAGACAAAAAAAAAAAAGCCTCTTCAGTCCATCTTACCTTGCCCACACTCCACAGGGACTCTGAACTGACAAAGATGATCAATGATAAATGTAAAGGCCACTACCTGCTTCTAATACTCACTGACCGCTCTGACACTGGTGACCATTCGCTTTTCATACAAATGCAGCATTCCCAAAGTCCTCAGGACACTACACTATTCTGGTTGTCATCCTGACCATGATCCTTCAGTGTCCATTGCTCTGGATGCACCTCTGCTCTGCTTTCTCTACCAGTTCTGGCATCACAATGCTCAGTTGTAAGCCCACTGTTTATTCTATCTGTATAATTACTATACACTTCTTAGGATCCCAGAGTCACCTCTATTTGAATTAGAGATGAGAGGACCCTCCCGAACATAGGGGATCCGAGTAGGATCAGAGGCCCTGATTCAGAGCCGGACGCTCTTTCAGAGCGCTGACCTCTGAATCAGGGCAGCATTTTTTTTTTCAGAGCCGGCCTTCTGGCCGCTTGCTAAGCTGTGGGTGACCACCCACTGCTTCAGCGAGCGGCCAGGCGATGGTTGTGACCATCGCGACCATCGGGCTTGCGATGAGACCCTTGTGGTAGGGTCTCGTCCATCGCAAGCCCCAGTGAGCTTCCAGCTCTAATAGAGCCGGAAGCTCACTACTGAGGCCGCCCCCAAACGGCAGGCGTTCCTTCGGGAACGCCTCCGTTTGGCCAGCCACCACCCCCTGCCTGCCTCCAAAATGGTGCGAGACCCGTAGCGACGGAGTGCCCACCGCTGGCCGGGTCTCGCGCATGCGCACGCCAGAGCCGTATCTGGCGTGCGCATGCGCAGTGGGGAACCATCGACCTGCTTGCGAGTGCTGTGCGCTCGCGAGCGGGCCTGAATCAGGCCCAGAGTCCGGTTTTCCAGCTCAACTTGGAATCCAAAATGAGGCAAAACGTCATCATCCCACTGTTGGATTCTCGCGGGTTTTGGATTCTATAAACATCCTGGTGATGGCGCCATTTTCACTCTGGCTGTGGAGAGTGTAACAGTCGTGCCCTGTGCTGTTCTGTCTGGGCACGTGTTCTCAACTTCCCAAGTGTACAGTGTTGTCGAGCTGGGGCTGCTGTCACTGTATACCTGTCTCTCCTTCTGAGGAAACCGCTACCCGTTATAGCGGAGAAACGCTTCAAGGATTCGGGACCTTCCGTCTGCATGTAGCCGCCTGTGACCAGCCGTCTTCATCCATGAAACCTGTCTACCAGCCGCAGAAACTAAAAGTATAAGGAAACTCCCTTGCCGAAGAGCAACATTACTAAGAAAGGAGATGATGATATTCCTCCTGAGACTGTGCAATTCTTACTAATACCGCCATTTACTGTGATGTGCTGCTGATTGGAACTGTGTAATTGCCAACAAATTTTAAAGAGAGGTTGAGTACACACTGACTACTCCCATTGGGGTTTACAGTATATAAGACTGATTTTTTAATCTTTCTTTTTTCTGAATAGTAAAGTATATATGAGTGTGTGTGTGTATATATATATATATATATATATAAAATCAATTGGACTGTATGTCACAGTATTTTCTTGTGTTACTGTGTATATTTCTGCAAAGGAATTTTAGATATGTATGTTTCATGTTATTAAATATTGCATTTCTGTCAAACTCAAAAGAGCTCCTTGTTATGTAAAAATAACTTAATTAATGCTGTCACTGTTGTCCTGTCAATGAAGGGGCTGGGGCTGCAGTACATAAAGGGGTGCTGCTGTGTTGTCCATAAATGAGCTGCAGTACATAAAGGGGTGCTGCTGTGTTGTCCATAAATGGGCTGGGGCTGCAGTACATAAAGGGGGGCTGCTGTGTTGTCCATAAATGAGCTGCAGTACATAAAGGGGTGCTGCTTTGTTGTCCATAAATGAGCTGCAATACATAAAGGGGTGCTGCTGTGTTGTCCATAAATGGGCTGGGGCTGCAGTACATAAAGGGGGGCTGCTGTGTTGTCCATAAAGGGGCTGGGGCTGCAGTACATACAGGGGGGTGTAGTACATAAAGAGCTGCTGCTGTGTTGTCCATAAAGGGACTGGGGCTGCAGTACATAAAGGGGGGCTGTAGTACATAAAGGGGGGCTGCAGTACATAAAGGGGTGATGCTGTGTTGTCCTGTCCATCAAGGGGCTGGGGCTGCAGTACATAAAGGGGTGCTGCTGTGTTGTCCATAAAGGGGCTGGGGCTGTAGTACATAAAGGGGGCTGTAGTACATAAAGGGGTGCTGCAGTACATAAAGGGGTGCTGTTGTGTTGTCCATAAAGGGGCTGGGGCTGTAGTACATAAAGGGGGCTGTAGTACATAAAGGGGTGCTGTTGTGTTGTCCTGCCCATCAAGGCGCTAGGGCTGCAGCACATAAAGGGGTGCTGTATCGTCCAGGGGTGCTCTGTCAAACCAGGGGTGCTCTTCGCCAGTGTAAAAAAAGAATAGTTAAAATTATTAATTATCATTCCATTTATTTTTTTTTATGTATGTGTGCTAGCTACACTATTATTGTTCTGTAACATTGCCGGCTAGACCGCAGTTATCATCCATGTATTTGTGACTCTGCAGGTGGTCTGTCTGCACTCTGCAGGGGTGCTGTGTTGTCCACAAAGGGGTGCTGTGTTGTTCATCAAGGGGCTGCTGCCTCGTCCAGGGGTGCTCTTCCCCAGTGTAAAAAAATATAAGTTAAATAAAGTTATCATTCCACAAAAAATAATAAAGAAATATATATTTTTTAAAGTTTTTTTTGTGTGTGTGCTAGCTACGCAATTACTGCCGGCCAGACTGCAGTTTATTATCCACATATTGTCAAACTATAAGTCGTAGCGCAGTGTGTTATTCTTATTCATAAAAAATATTGTGACACTGTATGTGGTAGCGCAGTGTGTTATACTTTTCTTCTTATTCATAAAAAATATGGTGACACTAAGTGGTAGCGCAGTGTTTTACTCATAAAAAAATATTGTGACACTGTAAGTGGCAGCGCAATGTGTGTTATTCTTATTCATAAAAAATATTGTGACCTATTCATGAACTTAATTATCGAGATCCGCGGACGCCAGAGCAATTCATCAGTGCTTCGGCGCTAAGACAGCTGATCAGAAAATCAGCTGTCCCAGCGAGCGGCTTCACTGCTCCTTACGGAGTCACGCTCCTACTGCTCCTACAGGTCATGCATGCGCACAAGAGCCCCGACTTCCGGCGCAAGGAGCTGGACAGGGGCGGAGGGACCCTCTTCGCGACCCAGGACTGGGTAGCGGTAGCAAACGCCATCTGAAAATGAATCAAGCTCCGAAAAAATAATATTTTCAGAGCTTGATGAATTCTGTCCCCATACAAGTGTATGGGTACAGAAGGCCATTCCGCAAGAGGAAGGTAAGCAGAAGATAATTGTGATATCTCCTGCTTTACCTTCTTGATGAATGGCCCGAACACTTAATTTTTACAATTGCTGGTGAAAATGTTCATTTTCACCTGCTTTTTGTAAAAATTAAGTGAGGATGAATAGGCCCCCAAGTGGTAGCACAGTGTTTTACTCATAAAAAATCTTGTGACACTGTAAGTGGTAGCGCAGTGTGTTATTCTTTTCTAATTCATTAATAATATTGTGTCACTGTAAGTGTAGTGCAGTGTGTTATTCTTTTCTTCATAAAAAATATTGTGACACTGTAAGTGGTAGCGCAGTGCTTTCCTCATAAAATTTTTTGTGTCACTGCAAGTGGAAACGCAGTGTAATGTTCAACACATATTGTGACACTAAGTGGAAACGCAGTGTAATATTCACAGTTTTACAATTTAATAACACAAAATTAGCAATAAAAAAATGCAACTTTTCACCTCTTTCCTCAATCGTGAATAAATGATTAGTCTACACGCCGACCACAACAAAGTGCTAAATAACATGCGTAATATATAAAACATAATGACATCACAAACGCCTCAGCTGAGATTCACACAAACATATTTTCAAAAGGTGAAATTAGAGGATACGGTTTAAAAAATGGAATAAAGCAGCTAAAACTGCATTCTCTGATATAGTGTCCCTACCCATGGCCCCTCTACCTGAATTCAAGTGAGTCAGAGGGGCAACTCCATGCAGTCGTATTCCAGAGTGCATCTGACCCTCCTGTAGCCCAGGTCAGAAGATGTGTAGGGGGTGTGGTGATATGGACTAAAGTGGAGCTCACATCCAATAAAGTGGACAGTGAATCCCCAATCTAACAGAGAGCACAGCTGTAATTTACACACAGGATGGGGTGATGATATAGGATTGGGTAATGGTGTAATCAGGGGTGATGGTATAGGCTTGGGTAATGATATAAACTGCAGTTATACGCTGGGGTGATGATATAAACTGGGTGACAATATAAATTGGGGTTACAGGCTGGGGTGATGATACATGCTTGAGTGCTGGTATAATCTGGGGTGATGGTATAGGATGGGGTAATGATATAAACTTGGGTCATAGGCTGGGGTGAAGATATACATTTGGGTGACAATATAACATTAAAATGGGGTTACAGGCTGGGGTGATGGTATAGACTGTGGTAACGATATAAATGGGGGTTGTAGGCTGGGGTGACGCCTGGGCATAAGACCAGAAAAGCCGCGTCTTGGGTGTGGAATTATTTTAACCCAAATCCTGACAACAGTTGTGAAGGCATCTCTACCATTTGTGAAGCCAAAGTTAACAGAGGTAGGGACGTTAACCATCTGGCACCTCCTCCCTGTTACGTCATTTGCAGCAAGTTCATGCAATTTATTTAACAAAATGATAATAATTTGTATATTAATAACAAGCAGCCCAGTATCAGCTACCAGCAGTTTGGGTCAGCACATGCAATTTCCACCACCAACACCCTCATCATCAACCTCCTCCTAAATAATTGAAGGTAGTCCTTTCAAAAAATTGTTTTGTGGGAGCCCAAACAAACCAAGGACTTCAGCCACAAAAATGTCAGTCCTTATCGCTAAAGTGCTTGGTGTGTTAAACTGTGCATGTCCTTTTTACTATCCCACATAAGAGTGGGTGGGAGGGACAATCCCATCTTGCTCCTCTTTCCTTTACATTTGGCACAAATTGGGGCATTGCCGACTGACATTATTATAGTTTATTAAACTGCCATCCTGTCTGCCACTGCTGTGTGGCAATGTTTCATAGATGTCCTATATTTTTTTAAACTGCCGTGCGTTTGTGCCACTGCTCTGCCGCTTACTTTAGCCGGCCAGCTCGCTGCAGCCTTTGACCTCTATTGGTGAAAAAAAGTGGTGAAAACAATATTGTGATGTGGTTAATAATGACTGGAAATGCCTCAAAATGATTGTTATTAAGGTTAATAATACTGTAGGAACAAAAACAGGCACAAATTATGTGATCCAAAACCAAAACACGCCAGGGCGGTTTTGCAAAACCAAATCCAAAACATCGAAGGAGATACAGATCCAAAATCCAAACCAAAACACGGGGGTCGGCGCACATCCCTAATTTGAATGACACAGAAATGTATCTATGATGTCTGATTCTTTCTCCATCTGTGACGTCTTTTTGTCATTTCATCCTGGATGTCCTGTTGATACCTCAGACTATGGGGCCTATTCATCATACCTAAAGTTTCTCTGGAGGTAATTAGGTTTAGAACTCGCATGGAGTTCTACCTAATTACCGGAGGAATTCATCATTCCTCCTCCCCATAACTATCTAGCTTTTCGGGAAATAGATAGTTATCCCAGCCTATGCCTACCTTACCGCAGCTGTAAACAGTGCTGCGCATGCGCTGTTACATCTGTAAAACCAGATGCGGTAATTTTGTGTCCTCCCCTCCGCTCACCTACCACCTCCCGCTCACCTCCCCCCCCCATCCAGCACTTACCTGCCCGCGCAGCAGCCTCTGGCTCCGTCTGCTATGCTGACATTGTGTTCTCCCAGCAGAGCACAGGACTGTTTAGAAAAAAAAAACTTTTTTTTTTTCTAAACTTTATTGTGTTCTGCTGGGAGAACACAATGTCAGCATAGCAGACGGAGCCAGAGGAGAGCCCAGAGCGCCGGAGGGAGATGCCGGGGGACCTGCCCAGTTGGAAGCAGGTAAGTGTTACCTACTATACGCCACCTCACAGTGCTGTATAGTAACACCATCAAATTCCGAAAAAATACATAATTTTCGGAATTTGATGAATAATATAATTTCCATATCCCCATTAGTACTAATGTACTAATGTACTAATGTATGAGGAGTGTGGAAATTAATGCAGGGGGACTTAGCAAGGAGATATCAGTGATATCTCCTGTGCTAAGTGTGTTCATGAATACTAAAATAACGTTCATTAAGGAAAATGTCCTTAAAAACTTTATTTTAGTGTTGATGTATAGGCCCCTCAGGGTCTATTCATTCATTTTCACAATGTCCCCACGCAATGTAATGCTCCATATCGCTACATCTTATATGGAATTTTTATGGCCAATTTACCATGCCAAGTGATCCAGGGCAGGATGTACTAAAGGTGAAAACATCCCCCAATGTGGTAAAACCCTCAAAAGGACGCCAGAAGGACTTCTGGGTGTTAAACCCAGACAGAGGGTCCGGAGCCATCGCAAAGGACAGCTCTTGTCAGGAGAGCTGTTCTTTGTGGTATTTGTGGTACATAACGTGGTAATGAACCACGGTATGTACCAGAAGACAGACAGGGTGTACCTCATCGCTAATGCAATGCTTAGTACATCCCAGCCCCTATGTGGCCACACTCTGGCAGTGGGACATGACTTGGAGGGGATTCTGCCTTTTGCATCCCCCCTACTGAAGGGTTTTGGGTAATGCCATCTTAAGACTACCAAATTTTCACCCCTCTACACAGCTCCCTTTGAATTCTGCATAAGCTTAAGGAATACAGTATATGAGTCGTGTTTTTCTGGTGATTGGCTGAATTGCCTGTTACTAGGCAGATCTCATTTATAGTTAGGATGTCAGTCAGCTTGTTGTCCTAGAGGGATCCTTTCTGTTGTAAGCGGTATTATGCGTGTGGACCTGGGCGCTTGTTGTGCAGAAGCGTTCGTACTGTGCCCAAGTAAGGAGAGGTGAGTTTTCCGCATCGCAAGTGCGTCAAGAGGGGACGTTTTAGCCATTCCCCCATTTTATTTCAGGGCGAGAGGCTAGAGCTGACAGCTTGTAGCGACTTCTTGGTCTCTTGTAGTTTGTCACTTAGGGGCTCATTTATCAAAGATCATTTGAGGTAAATTCCCCGAAAACACCTGTTTTCGGGGGTTTACCTCAAATACTTAGTATCCCCCGAATATATGAAGGAGGGACCGCAGCAGGTATCTCCGATACCTGCTGCGGTCCCTCCATTGCCGCCGGCAGCCGCCTCCCCCATAGGTTTCTATGGGGGATGCGATGCTGCCAAATGTATCAATATGAGGAATGCTTCGCATTCCCGATATTGACCCCAGCAGCTAACGCTATCTGCAGATAGCGTTAGCCGCTGTGTCCTATGGGCACTTACCGCATTTGAGCCGGCGGAGGGATCTTCCAGATTCCTCCACCGGCAATGGGCGCCGCTCATGTGCAGTCCGCGGGACTGCGCATGCGCAGCAGCCCGGAATGTGCTCCGGCCACATCGCAGGGACGGGCTCTTTTCGGAGCCCGTCTCCGTGCATGTGCCAGGTCATACATTCGGCCGGTATGATTGCATTTGCAAAATGCGATCCTTAATAAATGGGCCCCTTAGTGACCAGTTAATAAAAGCTCTGACCTTTTCGCCAAGCTGTTGTTGCCCATGTCTTCATTTCATTAGACAATTACATTTAAGGGTTGTTATAAGGTTGTTAATTAACAATAGACTAATGGACGTCTTATATGCTCAAATAACCTACTGATCCCCAAACCAACATTGCTCTGCGGCTGGATCATATGCCCCCTACCTGGCCCTGTTTCCCATTGCAATCTGGCTGGATCAATCTATACAGTAATCCGTGGCACTTATCCTCTTCTATCAAACACCCATTGTCCTATATATAATCCTATTGTCCTATATATTGTCCTGTTGTCCTATATACCTGAGCAGGCCCCTTACCTCTTTGTCTGCTTATTAATGATCAATCTTGTTTTATTACTCTGCAGCGTCCCTATTGTAAAGTGTTATGTACTATGCAGCAGTACAGAAATAATGCTGATACTAAAAGTAAATAACAGGATAACCCTTGATATGAATGTATTTGGGCACTATGGACCTCATTCAGAGTCGGTCGCAAGCGCCGATGCGCTCACAACCGACTCGATGGTTAGCCCTGCGCACGCGCAGCGGCCGCACTGCGCGTGCGCAAGCCCCGGAGCGAGAGAGAAACTCTCTTGTTCCGGAGCTCGCTACAAAAGGGGCGGCTGTCGATGTTGATCGACAGCTCGCCCCGTTTTGTAGGCGGTCCAGGGGGTGGTTTCCAAAACTGAGGCGTTCCTTAAGGAACACTTGCCGTTTTGTGGGCGGCCACACTGACATCATCAATGATGTCAGTAGGGAGCTTCCTGCTCCATCAGAGC
Source organism: Taudactylus pleione (assembly GCA_031769625.1). Classification (NCBI taxonomy): domain Eukaryota; kingdom Metazoa; phylum Chordata; class Amphibia; order Anura; family Myobatrachidae; genus Taudactylus; species Taudactylus pleione. The sequence goes on along the minus strand of JAUIMM010000139.1, from coordinate 1,754,003 downwards.
AGAAAGCTCCCTGGGGCTTACGAGTGCCGAGACCCTAAGGTTACCTTAGGGTCTCGTCGTAAGCCCCGATGGTCGTGATGGTGATCACCATCGCGACCATCAACCTGGTCGGTCGTTAAGCTGTGGGTGGTAACCCACAGCTTAACTAACGACCAGGAGGCCGCACTTCAAAAATGAAGTGGCCGCCCACATTCAGAGAGAGCGATCGCTTCTTGCGACCGCCTTTGAATGAGGGTCTATCTGCTGTTGTGACTGCAGTTATTTATGCTGAAACAAATGACAGGGACATTGGGTGCGTGCTTCAGTACGGACAGCAATTGCGATCACAGCGGCGAATTTACACGGAACGCAGCTACTAATATATGCAAATGAATGGCAAAGCCTCAGCCGGCATAATGTCACTCATCTGCATAAACATCGGTACCATTGACGCACATCGACCACTCACGCAGGATTTACACCAGGTGTGACCAGCCTCAGACACTGCAAGTCTCCTCGCACGCAGGGAGCTCTCAAGCTACGTAGGCCATCGCAGTGGCTAATTTATGCACGTCCAAGCAACGGCGTTCAAACTAAAAGGCACGCCTGCGGTTTTCTGACCACTCTCCCGTCACCACCCCGAAACGCTGACAGCCCTGTCACTCAGTCTGTGGTGGATTCCTCTGTGCGTTTGTACTCGTAGTTCAGATTGCAGAGCACACGCAGTGCGGGTTCTACGCATGCGCGATGGCAAACAATTGCTCGATCTGCGTCCGTAGTTGCACTTGCCAGCGATACTGAATCAGGCCCATTTGACCCTAAAAAATAATTGAAAGTTTTAAACACATTATTATTATTATAAATTTTATGTTTTTACTATCGTGTTGAAAATTAGTTTATTTCTGACATCCGAAGCATCACAGTTGTCGCTGATTTCCGCTTAGTTGTTGTTTCATAGTATAATGGCGAAATGTCATCAGTGGTAACGGCGCATTTTCATCAAGCAGATGATGTGAACCTGATTTTTTTTTTTTTCGTGCAGCGGTTGTGTTCTCCACCTACATGACCTGAATGACAGGAGGTAACGCCGGGGAGCCGGCCACGCTGCGCGGGTGGGCGTTTGGGTTATAGTTGCTACATAATTACAAAGTGCTGTGTACGCCTTTGGGATCAGAAAATATGCTGATAGTGAATTTTCTGATAGTCTGAGAGCTGTTCTGTACCTCCGTGGAAGTCTGTTGTCAGTCATTAGTCCCAGCAGCTCGTTATCTTTCTGCGTTCGCTTTGGCTGGAAATATACAGCAGCTCCGCTACGTTTGTGTCTTCACAAAATACCTTTTGTCGTTGTTTCTGTCTGTTCCAGACGTAAGATGGTGATACTGCCATCGTCTTTATATCAAGTATTTACAGTGGGTTTTACAATGGAGAACCTGGTGTCTTCAATGGAAATTCCAGGCATAGGAGGATAGGACTACGTATAACCAGGGCCGGCTCTAGGGGTGTTCAACCAGTGAGTGTGAATGGATGCAGCGTGCATGTGCGTGGCATCCATTCACAGACAGGAGAGGGCTGGGGGAAGCCCAGCCAGTGACGGAGGGCTGGGCTTTACCCCCAGCCTGACGTTATTTGGAGAAAATGTCACGTAGGGGGCGTGGCCTATGGTAATGAGGCCACGTCCCTATTTTCGATCTCGTGCGATAGCAGGGCGCAGCGTACCAGGCCGGGACAGGGTGCTTAGACCCCTTGAGCCGGCCCTGCGTATAACCTTTCCCAACCAGCAGAATGGTGCCGTATTATAGGGCTCATTCAGAGATAGGTGCAGTTTCAATGCTTCTGCAGTTGAGCATATTTTTTGCGGAATGGGATTGAAATACCGGCGGCTCAACAGTCGCCGGTTCAAATCCCGACAGTGAGAGTGGAGATACCGACGGGCATTGGTAAGTACCCTAACCCTCCCCCCTCCCTCCCTAACCTTCCTTTAGGGGTGCCTAACCCTAACCTCACTTCCTAGTGCCTAACCCTAACCTCCTCCCACCCTAAACCTAACCCTCCCGGGGGGGTGTCTAACCCTAACACCTTCTTCCCCTACCCTAATCATCCCTTCCCCTAGGCTAACCCTAACCTTCCCCAGAGGGGGTGCCTAACCCTAAGTCCCCCGGGGGGTCCCTAAATCTAACACCCCATCCCTGGGCTAGGTGTTATACTTACCCATCAGTGGACGATCGGGATGGCGGGGGTCGGTCCTCCGGCATCTGGATTAAGCTAGGCGTCGGCATTTCAATGCCTATCTTAAGTCCCTTGTCGGGCGGGTCCAGTCGGGATTTAGACCGGCGGAATTTGCGTCCACCAGTCTATTAACTACAACCCATTTTTTGTTATTGCGCATGCACGAAATGTTAGATATCCCGTTCTGCGCACGCGTGATCCCAAGCGTCCTATGCCATTTGCAATTGCTTAGAGTGTCACTAACTCTTGAGAATGGGTTTGCGATCCCTGGGCGTTTCTGGGGAGACTGGGAGGTGACCTAAAGTGATCGCAAAAATGGGCCGTTTCATAGACACGTGAGGGAAAAGTCACGGGGGCGTGTTTGGGATCGCTGCTGTGACACCAATCGCAAATCCTGTGCTTCAGAGGCCATGTCTAATTGGATTTGAGGAGAGTAGATAGTCTAGGCCGATGGCGTGGCCGATGTTGCGTTGATGTTGGAGTGTTTAAAATTTCCATTACAAATAAACAGACCACACAGCCTGGAAGTGGGCGTCTCTGAGATTAGCATTTGCATATTCCCGCAACCGCTATTGCGAGAGCGGGCTGTTTTATCAGCCATTTCTGAATCAGGCCCAATGTTGGATAACGGCGCTGTTTGAGGGAGACTCTTCCTCAGTTGCGTCTGCGATGTCTTCTACAGCAGTAGGTGGGATCATGTGGCATTTCACCGTTATTGACGCCACTTGTGTACAGTGCAACTAATTGAATGGCGGCAGATCACAGCCTAATGCAGCTAGGGCCTGATTCTGAGTCGCGGGAAAGTCAGAATGCGGCCGCATCATTACGATTGTTATCATACTGCGCGCTTGTCGAACTGACGTATGCATCTATGTGTGATGCTGAGCTGATAGCATGACAGTAGTCTCTCACCGTTGGCTGATGGCACGTTGGCATAATGGCGTGTAGACTGCTCCGAGCTGTGCATATACACTGCACACGCCAGTTTCAGTCACATCTTCTGCATCTATCAAGGGGCGGGTGCAAGTGGTGATATTCTGATAGTTGGCGAGGGCTGGGAGAGTTGCGATCGCATAGTATGATGCGGAATGTAGGCGTATAGTCGGACTTATGACCACTGTAGTCTCCCAGAATTGCGATTACATTACGTGCTACTTAGTATAAGACCCCTAAGGAGATGTTGTGTGTGTGGGGTCCAAATTGAGGCAATGGTGGCATAAACTAGTAACATCACTGAGAGACCTGCTCAGGAGATGCTTAGGACCTGGGTGTTACGGACTGGGATTTTTGTGGACCCGGGGTGGAAACAGAGGTGGAAGCAGGAACAGATTTAAATTGGAAAGTTGGCTGTTTTATATTGATATTAGTAGACATGAAAATATATCGATAGTAACTAGAGTCCCAATGTAAATAAACTTAGAACCGGGGTGTGTGGCTGATAGGTAACTGTAGTGGGAGAGATAAAGTCAATGTCCAGAAAAGTGGCAGAGCTATTTGAAGTGAAATCCAGAAATGATGTAAATATGGCTGAATGAGATATCCAGAAATCCTGTAGAATGGCTGAATGAGATCTCCTGATATCCTGTAGAATTACTTGAACGAGGGGTTAACGACAAGTTCAGAACAAAGGAGTGGGTAACCTGTGGGAGACAGGGCAGTCACCACCGGACTGAAGGCTGTGGGACTGGCCAGAGCGGTGCTGGGAGGTCTGTGGTAGCCGATTAGCTGAGGCAGAGGTAGCACCGGAGCAGGAACAAGGCTTAGGAGGGAATGGGTATGATATACCGCCGGATTCCCGTCAGTGGCAGCCCGACAGGAGCAGAGTGCGACGCAGCGGAAGCCCGACAGCACTGGAAATCCCGATCGTGGATAGGTAAGTATCCACTAACCTAACCCCCCTAACCCTCCTTAGGGGTGCCTAACCCTAACTTCCCCCCCAAGTGCCTAACCCTAATCCCCCCTCTAAGTGCCTAACCCTAACCACCCCCTTTCCCGCTGCCTAAACCTAAGTCCCCCGGGGGGGTGCCTAACCCTAAATCCCCCCCGGGGGTGCCTAACCCTAACCCTCCCTCCCCTAGCGTAACCCTCCCGGGGGGGTGCCTAACCCTAAGTCCCCCTCGGGAGCCCTAAACCTAACCCTCCCCCCCCGTGGCTGTCCGCTCGCGGCACCCGGCATCACTACGATTGTGATGCCGGGCGCCGGTCTCCCGGCGTCGGGGAAATGCGGGCTTCTACATCTAGACGCCCGGCATTTCACCGTTGCAGGGATAAGACAGTCGGGAAGCCGGCTGCCGGTATATAGGCAGTCGGCTTCCCGATTGCTTCCCCTTAGGAGCACAGGGAGCTCTCTCACAGCAAGCTGTGAAACACGGTGCACTGGCAACTACAGGGAGCTCCAAACCCCCTTAAGTACCCAGCAGCAGAGCGTGAGTGGCTGAGAGAGATCACCTGATGCAACAGGATAGGCTCACTATGTCACATGCCCTGAGGCAAGATGGCCCAGCCCAGACACCCGCAGCATGGTGATGCCAATAGCCTTACTCCTGCCAGCAGGACCCACAGACATCAGACCCCCGCATGCACTCAGTGCTAGTCTCCAAATACCAGCTCCCCCGCCGGTAGGGCCACGCCACAGCGTCCGCACTGGTAAGCACTGCTGGATCCTGGGAAGAGATACCCAGGTTGTGACATTGAGAACCTATAGCAGTATCAGCAGGCCCCTACCCAAACTTTGGTATAGGATGCGGCAATTCACAATTCTGCCGCTGGCTATAATGATGTCACTAGCCCCTATTGGGCTTCATTCTAGGGGGAGATGTACCAAGCTTTGGAGAGAGATAAAGTGGAGAAGTTGCCCAACCAATCAGCTTCTGTCATTTATCTAGCACAGTCTATGAATTGACAGAAGCTGATACTCTAGATTGCTTTAGGCAACTTATCTCTCTTCAAGGCTTGACACAACTCCCCCTACATCTACATCTCCACCTACATCTCACTGGTACATAGTGAATCAATTGGCTGCATTCCCATGGATTTTGCATGAGCCCCACAAAATGGCTCCCTCCATTGTTGATAACCAGTTCAGCTTACCCTCTACAAGCTACAGTAGGTTCTCAACCTGTGGTAAGTGTATCCTAAGGGGAACTCCAGTCCATCACAGATCGTAACTGTACCGATTTTCATTGGGACAGACTTGCATTTCGGGCACTGCCCTACTGTCGCACCCGTGGGCCGCAGTGTCCCGAGGCCAGGGTAGGTTGGGGGGACTCTGGCCCTGATACAGGTCAGGGCCAGAGTCCCCCCAACCTACCCTGCCCTCGGGACACTGCGGCCCACGGGTGCAACAGCAGGGCAGTGCACTTGTGATGTCAGTGGGGCCGGCCCCAGACGGTAGGCGTTCCCATGGGAACGCCTCCGTCTGGGCAGCCACTGCCCCGCCCACCAAAGGGGGCGTGCTGTCACTCAACATTGACAGCACGCCCCCTTTGGTACGAGACCCGGAGCGACGGTTTGCCCGTCGCTATCCGGATCTCACGCATGCGCACTGGGCCAACATCGACCCGCTTGCGAGCGCTCAGCGCTTGCGACCGCGTCTGAATCAGGCCCTCTGTCACATGCTACTCTGCATAGCATAGCAGCGGTGAATGGATGATACGCATAAGTGCAGGACTGGGCAAGCCCACAGCATGACGAGAAACGGGTGCGTCATACCCTTTCCTGCATTGGGTAGGTATGCATTACTACAGCATTACATTTATTAGTACATACCATATAAAAATGAATCTGAAGGGGCTTTTTGGAAACATGAGTAGCTTCCTTTAATGTATTTAGAATAAACATGCTCGCTTTACGTGTACGTGGTATCCATTTACCGTCACTTAATAGTACATGCTAAATTGCTAATACAAGGACTAGCACTATTATTAACTTGCTGCCTTGCAGATGTGGTGGAATAGTGCTAGGTGGGGTCTTTTTATGTCAGTTCGAAATTCTATACACGTACGCATGAAACTGATGTATGCAATGTTTATATTTGCTTTGCTATGGGCTGACCCTTGGTTATACAGTAATAATACATTAAATAAAATGAACACACATGATATTCTGACGGGAAGTGTACACATTTTTGAAGGCGTAATAACAATCAGTTTTTTATGTTGAACTAGGGATTTCACTTTCAGAGATGAGACCACCTATAGCCTCCTGTGCAAGGGATTAATAACACTCAACGGGGTAAATTTCCTAAAAGTTGATGTTTTAGATTGATTTTAAGATCGGTTGATATCATCAGACATCGGTTGGGCTATAGTCCAGGACCATCACCGCACCCCTGGAGTCAGGGGGTGCAGAGGTTTTTAATATTGTTCTTTACAGTGGGACTACAGTTCCCAGCTAGCCTGCCCCGGCATGCTAGCACTTGTGGACCAACAAGTGCCAGCATGCCCGGACATTTAGTGCCTGCTGTCACCTTGACTACAGGTGAAAAAATAATGACAATAACGATAAGAAACACACAGTGAATGGGTAAATCCTTTACTAAGAATAAAAAAACCGCACATACAGTACACACAGGCCCTGATTCAGAGCCGGACGCTCTGACCAGAGCGCTCGCTCTGAATCAGGGCCCACCTCCATTAAAATGGAGCGTCCTCCTGGACGCTCGTATAGCTGTGGGTCACCACCCACAGCATATACGAGCATCCAACAAGATGGTCGCGATGGTCTTGACCATCGCGACCATCGGACTTGCGACTGAAACCCTGTGGTCGGGTTTCTCAACCGCAAGCCCTGTCAGTGGGGCCGGCTTCAGACGGTAGACGTTCCCATAGGAACGCCTCCGTCTGGCAGGCACGCCCCCGGCACGCCCACCAAAGGGGGCGTGCTGTCAATCAACATCGACAGCACGTCCCCTTTGATGCGAGACTCCGAGTGAAGGAAAGTCCTTCGCTCGCCGGGTCTCACGCATGCGCACGATGGAGCTCCCTCCGTCGTGCGCATGCGCAGTGGGGAACATCGACCCACTTGCGAGCGTACTGCCGCTCGCGAGTGGGTCTGAATGACCCCCACACTTCCCACTTGCCACCTCTTTGGCTGTGCTTGGTCCTCTTTTACATCAGTTTTGACTTTATAACAGAAAGTTACACACAGAATTGCGGAAAGGTAAATAAATGCAAATTTTCTCCCATATAAAAAAAGGGGTCTATTCACTAAGGGGCCTATTCATCACTATATAATTATCACTAGTGATAATTATTTTTTAAACTCGCTGCGAATTTAAAAAAATCTTTTGTAGGGATTCATCATGCCTCATTCATCGTGCCTCATTCATCGTGCCTCATTCATCGTGCCTCCCTAACAAAAGTATCACTTCCGAAAAGCTGCTCTTTTTGCAGAGTCAGCTTTTTCAGAAAAGTTATATTTTTCCCCCTTACTGCTGAGGTATCCAAAAGATTCACTGCCTGTCTCCCTCCGCCCTCTCCCTGCTGCCAGTGTCTGTTCTGGCCCCTCTTCCCCCTGCAGCCAATGGTATCCGACCCCCATTCCCCCGCTGGTGTCTGTCCCGGCGCCCCCACCCTCATCGCTGCTGTTGGTGTCCTCCTCTCCTTCCTCCCCTGGCATCTCAGTTTACAGCATGGAGCAGCTGACCAGAGTCACAGTGCAGGAACCCAGAGACCAGCTGACCGGAGCCCCAGAGGACATCACCGATCACCGGGCAGGCAAGTGCATACTTGCCGACAATCAGCTCCCTCCTTTCGGGAGGGAGCTGATTGTCAGCAAACAGCGGGGGGCGTGTCCGGACATTTATGTCACATTGGGGCGGAGCCGGGGGCAGGGCCGCGCGGTTGCGGCATTGTGGCCCCATCCCCTCTTCACAATTCTGCGAATCGCATCACCGCCCCCCCACCACGCTGCGGGGGTTTCTAGTTTATTCTGGGGGGAGGTCGGGAGGGTTGGTGGGAGGTCCGGTAGGCTTGCCCTTAGCCGACGTGCAAGTGGAGATGTAAATGAGTTGGGCACAAATCGGCCATAGATGCGTGCGCTCAGCTCCGGTGGGTGCGCGGTGCGACAAGAAGCCGGGTCCATGTGCAAAACCGACATGCATCCTGCTCTGCATCAGCTTCGATACGTTCAGCGCGGAGCAGCGTCAGTAGTTGACGTTCGGACTTACTGACTGAACGAGGACAGTCTGCATCTCACCAGGTTCCCAATAGCTGCAGAGTCCGTGTAATCTACATAAGCCAGTAATTACGGCCATGTGTTGGCAGACGTGGAACAATAATTCTCCCACGGGAACGTATCTTTTCTTGACAAGTTCTGTGTTTTTTCACATTAAACAGATTTGTTTTGTTTTTCGGGAACTTGCTTTTCTATTTCCACGTGAGGGAGTATTTCAGCAACGCGGTCATGGCCGCCATCTTTTTCTGTATGAGGGATGACAGTCCTGATGGGCTCGGATTGGCAGCACACAAGCGTCACGTCCCTTTTGCAAGAAATAATAAATAAGGCCATTTTCCATTTGTAATGTGGACTAACATTTATAGAGCGCCGGCATAGTCCTAACTCTGAAGTGAAGGAACCAGGGGGCTGGGATTATATAACCATCTCTTTTCACTAACATTCTCAGTTGTGAAGCGGGCAGGGATAGAAAATCCTGTGGCCAATTAGATAATCGGAAAGTTCACAGCATAGCCAATCAGATCATCAGATATTGATCACAGAAAGGTGCATGATATGATCTTGTGACCTGTCCAGTCGTATCAGTGTGATAGCGGGGACAGGTCTGTAGGAGTCAGGAGCATGGATGGACATCAGAAGCCATTGGTTAGCAACCATCGATGTTCCCGATTCGATCAAAGTACTTTTTCCATTGAATTGCGGGTATTCCGATGTCCATCCCTAGTCAGGAGGAGTATCACACACTGAGAGTTATATAGTGGAAGGAGCAGGGTCCCCCAGCAGCACAGAGTATACCAGGAGATGAGTGATGCTGTGGAGGGGTGGCTAGGGGGTGGTGGTGGTGCAGAAAGCCTGCTGCCGTTCAGGTGTTCTTGGGCACTTACCTCTGCCACTCGCTTGCATCTTCAGGCCGTCGTTGCTCTCCTGGTGGAGGGTCTTGGTATCCAGTGGTCTTCACCTGTGGAGTAGTGGCCCGTGGTAGCTCTTTTACGTTGCACGCTGCCCCCACAGGACTTCCAGTCTCTTTGCCGACCCCATTTCTCTTGGGCATCATCTCTTTACCTGGTGGGCGCCAGCCTGCTGAAGTTCTTTACCGTCAGCTGCCGTCCCCCAGGGCGTCCAGCAATGTCTTCTGCCTTCTTTTTTCGGGAGCTCTCTCTGCTCCCTCTCGGCCGCCGGACTCCCTCCCCGCACCTCACGCTGGCTGTTATATGGAGGCACATTGGGGCAGGGCAATAACATGGCTCGCCGCGATTGGCTCACTGCGGCCATCTTGAATGGCCTGCCGGGGCATGAGCCACGAGTGGCTCGAGGCTGGCACCAGTCCTGGAGCAATGCATGGGGATTAGAGGGTCCTGAATCCCTGTGGATGCAGGCCCGCTGCCATTACCCACGTGAGGCAGCAGCGGCAGAGAGCTGCTGTCCCTGTGCTCGCCACTTCCTGGATCCACCCAGATCCAGTCCCCTGCAGAGTCTGCTGGCCACACCGGGTCCCGCTGCGTCATCGGCCGGGGTCCACCTGGATCCCGGCCTGATGATGATCTCCGCTGCCGGGCCAGATGGAGGCTGGATCCCCGGGGATCCAGGTCCCCCGTCTGGCTCAAGGCAGCTACCAGGATCCTACATGTGACAGGGGCAGTGACATGATGTGAGGAGAGAAGTGGAGACAGCAGGAAGCCACAGACTGAGTTATATAGTGGGAGTCCAGCAATACAGAGTATAACAGGAGATGAGTGATTTGTTAGTGAGGCAAGGGCTGCATGTGACAGGGTCAGTGACATGATGTGAAGAGGGTGAATGGAGGTAGCAGGAAGCCACAGACTGAGAGTTAAATAGTGGAAGGAGCAGGTTCCCTCAGCAGCACAGAGTATATCAGGAGATAAGTGATGTGTAATGCTGGGCATACACTATGCAATTATCTGTCAGATATCTTTCCAATCTGGCTGGTTGGTATGAAAATCTGGTAATGTATGGGAGCAAATAACAATGGAAATTTGCTCCCAAACACTGGAAAACAGACCAGATTTTCCTTCCCACCAGACAGATTTGATAGATATCTGACAGATAATTGCATAGTGTATGCCCAGCATTACACATCACTTATCTCCTGATATACTTTGTGCTGCTGAGGGAACCTGCTCCTTCCATAAAATCAGACAACGCTTTTCTTATGAAAACAAGTTCACCTGTGGAATGCACAAAATGTTGCTGACGTGACTAATGCAGGTGAGTCAGGTGGAGACTCTTTCAAGACGTCAATTAATAAAAACATAGCAGACTAGAGACAACCTCCTCTCTGGTAATCCCTATTCACAGTACAAGTTGTTATGGAGTTGGAGCCCAAACCTACACAGCAAAATACGCACTGATGACAAAACACATTTAAATACATATGTTTCACTGATTGCATCACAAGACGTGTCTAGCGGAACCTCACTGGCATGTTTACGTCAAGAGTGACAGGTGCGCATACTTATGTCCCAAGATAGCATAGAGATGCGGCTTGGTAGTTTCAGTAGTAAATGCTAATTTCACACTACCCTGTTTGTACACAATATAACAATGAGAGAATTGTGTATTGAAAGTTATTAATAGATGAGAAAGTCTATTATTCTATACAAAATACAGTATAATTAAACATACATACATATACAAAATAAAAGCACAAATTAATGTAAATTAAATGCTCTCATTGGCTGGTGCACCCAGTGCTGGAGCTCACTCATGAGCTCCGCCTTCTGGCTCCAGCACTGGGTGAAGTGCCAAGCGGGAGGACAGAGTACGGAGGAGCGGACAGTGGCGGGTACAGGAGCCGGGTTTCAGGTAAGTATAATTTGTCTGTCTGTGTGTGACTGCGTGTTTATGTGTAAAAGGCACTACTACTGGGGGAAATACATGAAGGAGCACTACTGGGGGCACTGTATAAGGGGCACTACTGGGGGCACTGTATATTGGGCACTGCATAAGGGGCACTAGTGGCACTATATATTGGGCACTACTGGGGCACTGCATAAGGAGCACTACTGGTGGCACTGTATAAGGCGGCACTACTGGGGGCACTGTATATTGGGTACTGCATAGGGGGCACTACTGGGGCACTATATATTGGGCACTGCATAGGGGGCACTCTATAAGGGGCACTATATATTTGGCACTACTGGGGCACTGCATAAGGGGCACTACTGGGGGCATTGTATATTGGGCACTACTGAGGGCACTGTGTATTGGGCACTACAGGGGGGCACTGCATAACAGGCATTGTATAAGGGGCACTACTGGGAGCACTAAATAATGGTCACTACTGCGGGCACTGCATACTGTGCACTACAACAGGGGGGATTGCAAATTAGCAGCCAATGAGAGTCAGACAGACTCTCATTGGCTGCTGCACCCAGTGCTGGAGCTCACTCATGAGCTCTGCCTTCCGGCTCCAGCACTGGGTGAAGTGCCAAGCGGGAGGACGGAGGAGTGGACAGTGGCGGGTGCAGGAGCCGGGTTTCAGGTAAGTATAATTTGTCTGTCTGTGTGTGACTGCGTGTTTTATGTGTAAAAGGCACTACTACTGGGGGCACTGTATAATGGCACTGCATAGGGGGCACTATATAAGTGGCATTACTGGGGGCACTATATATTGGGCACTACTGGAGGCACTGCATAAGGAGCACTACTGAGGGCACTGTATAAGGGGCACTACTGGGGGCAGTGGATATTGGGCACGACAGGGGGGCACTGCATAACGGGCACTGTATAAGGGGCACTACTGGGAGCACTAAATATTGGACATTACTGGGGGCACTGCATAATGTGCACTACAACGGGGCATTGCAAATGGGGTACAAGTACTGGGGACATTGCATAAGGGACACTACTAATAGGGGCATTGCATAATGGGCAGTGTATAAGGGGCACTACTACTAGGGGCATTGCATAATGGGCAGTGTATAAGGGGCACTACTACTAGGGGCATTAAGGTGCATATGGAATGGAAAGGAATGCTCCCAGAGTGACGATAAACGGTGGTTGACACGCCCCATTTTTTCAATGACCACGCCCCTTGTGACATGTGGCCATGCTCACTTTTTCTGTGCACGTGCCGAATTGTGGGGGGGGGGTCCATTTTTCATCTTGCCCTGGGCTCCAAATGATTACGCCACTGCATAGATCCCTCCTGTCTGCCAGCGCAGCAGTCTCTGGCATCGGAGTCTACTGCGCATGCACAAATCTCCAGGAAAATGGCCGCTGCCCCATATTTTCTAAAATGCAAAATGTAAGTTGTCTCTTATAGGCTCATATATCAAGCTTTTTTTTCCCATAAAATTATGTAGAAACTGCCACAGTATCTGCATAATGTTATGTATTGTTCCTATGTACTAATAGCGCAATGCAGGAGATTTCACAGAAATCTCAGGCAAAGTGCTAATTAGCACTTCTGATCGCAGTCACCATTATTATCAATAGGGATTATGATCTGACCTCTATGTACTAAACTTCAAATAGTGAAGCTTTTTCGGAGTTTGGACACAGTAGTTTACACCATCTGCATGTCAAATTAGATCTGATTCCTACAAATTGTGTATTAGGAATATGTCATTTCCACTTCAAAAGATGACTGCTATTGAAGTGGACATAGCTGTCACCAACAAAGGACTCAACATGCATAATATGTGGCAATCTTTTGGCCCACATCCTAACGTTATGGGCGGAATTCAATTGTTTACGCGGTCCGGATCTCCCGTCTAAAGTGACAGGAGATCGCGGGCCGCTATTCAATTGCTGCCATTTTATGCGCTGCTCGCGCCCAAAGTGGTCGGGTTTAGCCGCGTAAAGTTCCGCCCTATGTATCCAGGAATAAATCTAAAAATTCTATTCTATAATCCTGAAAGTCATAAGGGACCTTCAGGTTGTCTTCGTTCACAAATACTTAATGAACTGTAATAATACTTCATAAGTACCTGCCCAGACTATTAGAATATTATCTATATGACGTTTAGAAAACCTCTATGTGATCAAAAAAACTAAGTGCAGCCTCGATACTCTTACCTTCCCATTCACCACGGTAAATATTTATATTTGCTAAACTTGGTGCAAATGGAATCCCCATGGCTGTCCCGCATCGCTGGATGCATCCTGGAATTTGACAAATATTTTTTCAATATATACAGACTTTTCTGTAATCTCTGGGGCATTTTTCAAAAAACCTACTAACTGCATCAAGTCTCGTCTTATGGGGAATACTGGTGTACAGCGCTTCAATATCAGTGGTGCACCATTCAGATATGCCAGTTCCGATATCATCATTGTGCGCTACTGTGCGTCCCCTGTTCTTATTTTCTTCATACTATAGATAAGGCGCTTGACGAGGGGCTAAGGAGGAGCAGCGCTGTGATTGTACACTTTCTGCTAAATGTTTCTTATATATGATCGTGTCAGAGATGTTTTTGAGTATATGTAATATATATATATATATATATATTTCCACAGTGGTGCGGCATTCTCGCCAATACAATAAACCACTCTTAGACCATCATATCATCATCGCTTCTGCAAACCAAGGTCCACGACAGATGCTTCTGTACAGCACAGACAATGATTGTGCTTGGTACATGACCTCCAATTTATTCCACTGTATATATGCAAATCCCATATGCTTAAATGTTATTTTTTTGTTGCTAATGTTTGTTCTATACAATTGTGGTGCCACCAAATGATATTATAATCGGTATACGTTCATCATGTTGAAATACGGCAGATGTTTTTTAGCCGATTATACGGTTAGGGATAGGGTTAGTTAAAAGGTTTATAAAAAAAAACTGCATGGTTTACATGCCGACTGTAGACATTCGCAATGTCGACATTCTGGCAATGTTGCACTATTGGCCTGATTCAGAGGCGCTAGCTATTTGCGAGCGCTCGCTCTGAATCAGGGCGGATTTAAAAAAAAAATAATCTGCCTCCAGGCAGCGTGCATAGCTGTGGGTGACTACCCACAGCTTTTGCAAGCGGCCTGGCGATGGTCGCGATTATTGCGATCATCCGGCTTGAGACGAGACCCTTGTGGTAGGGTCTTGGTTCCCGCAAACCTGAGTGAACTTCCTGCTCTAATAGACATCACAAATTATGTCAGTAGGGCCGCCCACAAACAGCAGGCGTTCCTGGGAACGCCTCCGTTTGTCCAGACACCCCCTCTCCCCGCCTACAATAAGGGGCGAGCTGTCGATCAACAATGACAGCCCCCCCGTTTTGCAGCGAGCCCCGGAGCAAATGAAGTTCTCACTCGCTCGGGGTCTCGCGCGTGCACACCGGCCGACCATCGACCCGCTTGCGAGCGGTATGCGCTCGCGAGCGGGTCTGAATCAGGCCCAATGTTCAATGTCAATATTCTGAAGTCCATGTCGACATTCTGTTGACTTATTGTACCACACCCTAATAATTATATAATATATATATATATATATATATAATACACTTGTTGGAAAGTAAATGTATTGGTGCTCTCCGTGCTGCAGTTCCGCTCCTGATATTTGCACGTTATTGAGTTGGAAGCTGAATTAAGTAATGAGACAATGTATTATGTACAGTCCTTATTATTACAGATGTTCTTGTATAAATCACTTCTCACATCTATGGCCTCGTCTGTCGTTATTTCCATGTATCCCAAGGGCTGGAAGGAAGGAACCAGATCCTCAGTGACAGAACAAATTTCTTTCAAGAGCATGAAACAAGATGAACACGTTTTTTCAGATCTTTTTCAAATGCCAAAGGGCAGGACATCCAAAGACGGGCGCAGCTACTTAGTCACAGAACTGCTTTGCAAACCTTTGGGTAAAGTTCAGAAACCTCATAAGTGTAAAAAATCATGAAATATTACGTCATTATAGAACAACAGAATGATTGCTAGCATTCTCCTGCTCCATAGTCATGGCGAGTGCAGTGGATTATGACACACACATATATATATATATATAGAACCAGATTATGTGAGCCCTAGGCAAGATACTGGTTTGGGGCTCCCCCACCCTCAAAATAGTTTACTATGATGGAAACTGTTTTTAAATTTGTAAATACATATGTGTCATAGTCATTCTGGCAGCCCCCTCTGGGATATAATTTCATCACTAAGCGGGCGCAGCGATAGATGAGGTGTGATTTTGGAATGTACGAGTGCTGAAGTATTCTTGGTTACAAAGTATCGGCTCTAGCCTGCTGATAGTGAGATTAAGGGACGGGGCCTCGGCCTCAGCGTGTATCCCCAAAGCTGTGCAGTGTGCTGGAATGCACGCTGATTCAGTTCACAGGTGTGTGGAATTAGTGATTTGGGTGTGAGGGAATAAAGGGCCTGATTCAGAGCCGGTCGCTATTAGCGCTCGCTCGTTCAGAAAAAGGGGTGGCTATTCAAATGAACCGTTCGCTCTTTGCGGTCTGTTGCCGCCTCTATGTCTGAACGAGCGAACAAAACATGCGGTCGTTTTTTTGATAAAAACGCCCCCTGGCCGCTCGCATCATACGTCATATCCGCTATTTATTAGATTAATCGAGTACATCGACCAGCGTATGAACTGCTCGCTATTCTTGTGGTTGGTTTTTCCTACCACAAATTTGCGAGCAGTTCTGACTATAAAATAACCCAGTGACGTGGTCAGTGACGCTGCTGTTTTAATTATGCACACCCATAAAACACCCGTTTTGACCTTTAAGCACGCTTGCATTCTGATCTCCACTCCCCGTTTTCAAGCACCTTCCCATGTTACCACCCACATACGCCTCCTCCTTTCACTCATATTAGCAGGCATTCGCTATTTAGCGAACAAACGATTTTCGGCCACACTGACTGGTACGCGCATGCGTATTACGATCCGTACGCATGCGCAGTTGGGCAAACATCGCTCGGAACGAACGAGCGGCCGCTTACGAACGGCGCTGAATCAGGCCCAAAGTCTTTAGTAGGTAAGTTGTACGGGATGTAGTCGGCAACCCGGCGTGCGGGATGCCGACGGTCTTAATACCAGTATCCCGACCGTCGGCATCCCGAAGGTAAGTATCGGGGTGCAGGGGAAGGGTAGTGGTAAGGGAAGGGGTTAGAAAACTACTCACCACTGAGTCCTATGGGTGTCGGGATTCTGGCTGTCACTGTCGGTATTCTGACCAGTGACATCCCGACAGCCGGGATTTCATACCCAACCCAAGTGTACTATGGTTTGCATTTCACGTTGTTGGCAGCGGGTCACTACGTTGGTGGTCTTGAAAAAGGGCTGTCAGCCCGAAACGTCAACATGATAAATACCTCTATGGGATGGCTGCAAGTATAATTTGCTGTGTTAGCTATGTTTGTTGAAACAGCTTTGGAGATTGTTTGAAATATGACTATTGAAAATACTATAATCCGACACTGTGACGTGTTTTGATGATGTAATACATTCAGGGGCATCTTTAGAGAGGAGGGGGCCAGTGTGCATTCCTCGTCCAGGGCCCCCTCCTCTCTTCCCGATGGCCGGCAGCCGACTGACGCGGCTGGCCGGCCACAGGAGCATTAGTAGACTCTGAGCACTAGAGTGTACCCGGAGTGTACTGTGCATGCGCAAAACGCCGGAAAAATGGCCGCGGTGGCCATTTTTCTGGATTTTAGTACAACACTGACACCAAGCGTGGGACCTCGGAGAGGTAAGTTTTAAATAATATGGGTGCAGGGTGTGCGGTGCGGGCCCCTCCTGGACCCGGGGGCCGGTGTGCACTGCACACCCTGCACCCATTATAGGTACGCCCCTGAATACGTCAATGGAATCTGTCCAGAATACAGTAATTGGATGTCTTTATTGCTGATATTATGAAGTGATGTGGAGGAGTTGAAGATAAATAAATATATTTCATATTCATATTAAAGTGTGCCCTGTATAAAAAAAATGGACTATATCAGGGCCATGTAGTCAGGGTGGGGAGGGGAGGCAGAGCCTCTCCTGTCATACTCCTGAGATTTGATATAAAATTATTAGAATAATACAAAGAAGATATTTATAACTTATAAACATCTTCTTTGTTTATTGTAATAATTTTATAGTTAACATCCACCAGCTTTGTGGAGCTCCCTGGGACTGCAGGGAGATGAGAGATGAGGCAGCAACAGCTCTGCCTCACTTCTGTATGGTCAGACACTGCTTGCAGAGCTGGGGGTGGGGCCACACCATTGGCAGTAAGCTGCACAGAAAGAGAGCTAATAGGGGCATGCCTCTAAGTATGGGGGGGGGCATGCCTTGAACACTGATGGACACCTAGGATGTGTCATGTGACCAGGAAGTGCCCTGCACAGTGGCAAACACAGGATTTCTACAGGGGGGTTTCCAAAAGCTTGATTATAGAGTGAGTGTGGCCAGTCTATGAAGAGGGCAGAATTAGTAATTAACCAGGTTTAATATGTGTCATACAAAGTGTATTGTGTGTCATAATTGCACCATATACAGGACCAGCGATCACAGTAAGCCATTAGATGCGGCAGTATTGCTGTCTTGCCTGAGATCAATGTTTTTATTTTAGATGTAGGCACAATTCTAGAGCATGAGAGCAAGTCTGGGAGCCTGGATGAGCAGCAGAAGCACCTAGCACTGCCCTGGACATATATGTACATATTGGGTTCTATAGCAGTGCATCCCTAACAGTACATGTTTTCCAGATCTCCTAGTTGGTGCACAGGTTATTTATTACTGGCTGATACATGTTAAAAAGATCCACAGGTGATGCTAATTATGTCATTTGTGATATTGAGAAGAGCATGTAGCACTAGTAAAATTCTATTATATTACTATTTCTATTTCCAGGCAGCCAGAACCCCCCCCGTGCGTTTGCCTATGCTGCATTGTTTAGAGATCGGAGCTCAGCAGCAGGAGAAGACACAGTGGAGCAGGTAGGAGAATTAAAGCTTAGTGTAGTAAGGGGAGAGTTATAGTGAATAGGGGGGTGAGACAGGCTATACTGTATATATAATGATATGAATATCTGCACCCTGACGACAGGTTTGCAGAATTACCTTTTGGAATGTATTCAATGTTTGCAAAGGAACCCAGGTGGATCTATTCTTTTTGTGTGTGTGCGTGTGTGTGTATATATATATATATATATATATATATATATATATATATATATAATGTATGTTTTATATATATATATATATATACTATATCTTAAATTTATATATAAATATACGTGGTCTGGATTCCACCGCTTACCTTACAAGTCGCAGTGTGCGTGTGTGAACAGTTCGCTGCGATCGTGAATGCGAACACAGCAGCTACACAGACAGGAAGTGCCATTTGTGGGTGGCGAGTGGGGGTGGCCGAAGTAACGCAGGCGTGCCAGTGCGTTTGAACCCCGTTACAGGGGAGTGCATAATCAAGCCCCTATGACAGCATACTCAGCCTGAGCTCAGGACACCGACAAGAAGTTTAGCAGTTTGTGAGTGAGGTCAGCTCAACCACAACTGTGCGTATGGGTCCCATGTTACTTGATGTTTCCGATGTTTTCGCAGACTTGCAAAGGAATCGCGAGTGTAAGAAATGGGAAGTGGGCGGCTTTAAAGAGTGGGGGGCGTCTTGGAATAGTGATGCGATTGCACTGAGATCGCATTCATTTGCATGATTTTGCAGCGGCCGTGCGTGCGAACGCAGAGTTGCAATCCAAGCTGAATGAAGCCCTCTATTAATTAGGACAACCCCTTTCCTGGCATTTTGGAGGTCTATCGCTAGTAAACTCCTCCTTCATCTATTTGCACATATTATTGCCACGCCTGTTCACTGGTTACACCCACTTTGACAGGTGGTTACACCCCTTCAGCGGGGCCCCTACTATAGCAATCCCCTGGTGGGCCCTTCACGCCCCATTCCGACACTGGGGTAGGGAGAGGGGTAGGGTTAGCTTACCGACCATCAAGTGTAGGAATGGTAACCCTGTCGGGATCCAGGCATTGGGATTCTGAGCGCCTGGATCCCATCTGTCGGTATTACATACCGATTATATATATATATATAATATATATATATATATACTATGTAGACGAAAGTGATTGGACACTGACAGCAAATAGATTTTACTGACGTCAGTGCTTTGTAGGTCCACCACGTGCAGTGATCACTGCAGACACAAGTTCCTGGACAGCAGCAGGCGGTATATTTTGCCATGGTGCCTTAAGTACAGTGACCAGCTTTGACACTGGATAAGGTGGAGTCGGCCTAGAATGCACCCGTCACTCCAATTCGCCCCAGAGGTTCTTAATGGGGTTAAGATCTGGACTCTGAGCTGGCCAGTCCATCCGGGTTACTGAATTCTCTGTATACGAGTCCAGCGTCGCCCTGAAAACATGACAGGTGGCATTGTCGTCCTGATAAAAACATTTGTTGTTTCCGTAGAACTACAAGTGCATGGACCACCCTACCAAGTGTTCTTGTCGAAATCGCCACGTTAGTGGCCATTTGGAACTCGTGTGCATGGTATGCTGCATGGTATGCATTTCATTTGTGCGGCGGTGTGTGACAGTGACACCATACAGGGGACGGACACCCAAAGTTTTCAGATTCAAACCACATATTTTATTTGTCAGAATGACACGGACGCCCTTACCACTAGCTAACAGAGATCACCTCTCCAGCCACCAGAACACCCCTCATATAGGTTTAAATACATTAGACGCCTCCACCTCCCCAGTTTGCCAGGCAGGTGACACTCCCACCTTGTCTTCTTAAGGGAGATCTCATGAGGTGCCCTGATGAGTCAGCCACACCCTGTCACTGGCTGCAATCTGTGGGAGAATAATGCGCTCAAACAAACAACTACAGTATGATTCCTCATTGTCAGTGTGTGTGTGTTTATATATATATATATATATATATACATACATATATAATATATTATACTTGCCTACCCTCCTGATTCGGCCGGGAGCCTCCCAAAAATTGTGTGCTGCTCCCGGCCCCCCGGAAAGGCAGGGAAGCCTCCTGACACGGCGATCCGTCTGTATAAACCCTGACATGGGGGGGGGCACCACGATGCAATCGAACTGTCACAACCCATGCCCCGCCCCCAATGACTCGTCATTTGCCTGGCCACGCCACCTTTTTGACGCATGATGCCCCCGTGTGGAAGCCCGACAGCTCCCTTCCGGAAGGAGGGAGCTAAATGTCGGTAACCCTGTGTGTATATATATATATATATATATATAGCGGCAGTATCACCAGAGATGGCACTGGTGATCAGCTGATACTGTGCGGGGCAGGACCGATCCGCCCACACAGAGTAGAAAAGCATTGTGGGAAGATGCCTATATGCTGCCTTGTGGAGAAAGCTCAGGTGTGGGCTGACGAGGAGGCAGACCAGTCAGGCTGCTGCTGGAAACAGTCTATGTGGGACTGTGGCAGCCAGAGAGCCCAGTGAGGCTAAGCGAGCCATTGGGGGCCAGGAGGCCTGTGTCTGAACCTTGCAGGAGGCAAGAGGGGAGCAAAAACCTCATTAACAATACCAGTGTACAAGAGGGGACAGAAGTATCGGAGTTGGGAAATTCCCTAAAGGTCCATCTTGGAAAAGTGGATGAGATTCCTTGCAGTGACTTTCAGCTTACAGTAATAGCTGAGGGTGTGAAGTCCTCCCAAAGGGACACAGGTCCAGTTTGCAAAACCGTATCTGAAATTGGCGATAAAGAAATAACGTATACAGATGGTGATCACATAACCCGTGAGGCAAAGGTACAAGATGTACAGAAGTACAGAAGTCTACAGGTATGTTGATGGCTTCCAAAGATGAGACTCTGATGTCACTATATGAGCACAGTGATGTGAATGTGCCCAAGTCATGCATTTTTGCAGTGGAAAACAGAACCTTACAGGCAGTTAATGGTAACAGTCTTGTGAAGAGTAATTCTCGTCTATATATGAAGTAATGCCATCATGCAACCAGGATAAAACTTGTAATACAGCTGTATTTATCTGTGAGGAAGTGAAGTGGTCTCAAATTACAAAGCTTGAAGCAAAATGTCCAGCTAAAGTGAATTGGAAAATAAAGACCTCTGTGGAAAGTGAACTTCAACATGTGCTGGTGGAACATGTGGAAGTTCATTATATTTTCAAGGCTCAAAAATCGGGAGCACAAGAAAATCCAAGAGATCTATGCCTTAATGAAGTGGCAGATAGCCATCAAAGCCGTGAGATAAATTCTGTGGATCAATGGAGTAAATATTCAAGTATCCTATGTGGACATGAGAGTCCAGAGTATGAGGGTGACAGTGCCAGTACGTTGTCTGTTGACATAAAGCAAAGGTCCAGAATTTGTGATGCTGATGACTCTCGAGATACTGATAGCTCCTCTTCTTTCAAAGGGCCATCAGTGAAGTATGCCAGTAGCCAATACAGGGCTTTAAGGCTGAAGATTAAAGATGTGACATGTAGAAGTTGGCCAAAAGATGTGCCTTTAATAGATTTAAGTGGCAAGAGTAAAGATGAAGTATGTTGCTTTGGAAAAAGTTACTTCAAGTTCTTAGAGCCTCAAGTACAGCAAAAAGAAAGCAAGTACCACCATTGGTACCATAAAGTTAGAAAAACAGTAAGGAGAAAAATTACCTCCGGAACTTGGAGGATGCGACCCCCAGAAATGACCAGAGTCTGGATGATCTTGGTTTCGGTGGATGTTTCTGAGAATAATGAAGAGGGACTTCGCAATGAGAATGCCTCGTCCCATGTAGCTGGACCTAGGGGTTTCAAGCTGGGGAGGGGGATATGTGGCAGTATCACCAGAGATGGGACTGGTGAGCAGCTGATTCTGTGTGGGGCAGGACAGATCCGCCCACACAGAGTAGAAAAGCATTGTGGGAAGATGCCTAATTGCTGCCTTGTGGAGAGAGCTCAGGTGTAGGCTGATGAGAAGGCAGACCAGTAAGGCTGCTGCTCGGAACAGTCTATGTGGGACTGTGGCAGCCAGAGAGCCCAGTGAGCTAAGCGAGCCATTGGGGGCCTGGAGGTCTGTGTCTGGACCTTGCAGGAGGCAAGGGGGGACCATAAACCTCTCAGACTGTGTGACATTGAAGCAGCGGGGCTGCAGGCTGAGGAAACCAGGACCTGCTGTATACCTGGAGGATGCAGGGAAGGCACAGAGACTGTGAGAGACTTTATTGGCAGATTAGCTGCACCCTTATAGAGAGGGTTCAAGAAGTGAGTTAGACGCCCTAAATAGGGGCTAGGTTGTTTATTATTTTCTGTTTGTTTCCTGACTTTCCATGCTGGAAAGTAAAGCATCATTTATTTACTTGAATGCTGTGTGGACCCTCATTAAACACCCAAACACTGCACCAATCCACCCTCTGCCGAGCTAATTACCCCAAAGATATCACAATATATACCCACAGACTGCCGACACCGCAGGCACCCCCGCACTGCCGACACTCTCTATCGTAGTAAGTGCACCATTGCTGTATCTGACCCACACTGCATCCACTCCGCACTGTAACCTGCACTGTATCTAACATGCAGGTACGGAACGCTGTTTTTATGGTTGGGGAGATTTTGGGGAACTGCTCACCATAGAGGCTGATTGATCACATTACTAATTTGCAAAACAATTTTAAACAGAAATAACTGCCGTGTTTGTGCCACTGCTTTGTTTCTTAGTTTAGCCGCCAGCCATTGGCCTATATTGGTGAACAATATTGTTAGCTGTGAGGTGGTCAAAGTTGGGTGGAAATGAGTGGAAATTAATGTTATCGAGGTTCATAATACCCTAGGAACAAAAAAAGGCCCAAATTATGTGAGTTTAGCTTATTTTAGCATGTTAAATCATCTGCTTAGTAAGCAAAAATGTCCCGGTGCACATCTCTAGTTTTTTTTGTATGGACCCCCTGAGCAGGTGAAAAGGTAGGGAAAATCTTTATAGTAAGGTAAAAATGTCCGGACACAGTGCAGAACGTAAGGTACACCCCTCCCAATCAATAATAACATACTTGGCAGGAGTTTAAATAGCATAATTTGGCCAGTAAACACATGACAGTTTTCAGGGGAATTTCTCTAAAACCCTCAGCAGAGGGTTATATAAAGCGGGACAGGTATGTGGAAGTTTAAATGATGTGGGGCAGGTATGTGGAGGTGTAAATGATGTGGGACAGGTACGTGGAGGTGTAAATGATGTGGGACAGGTATGTGGAGGTGTAAATGATGTGGGACAGGTATGTGGAGATGTAAATGATGTGGGACAGGTATGTGGAGGTGTAAATGATGTAGGACAGGTATGTGGAGGTGTAAATGATGTGGGACAGGTATGTGGAAGTGTAAATGATGTGGGACAGGTACGTGGAGGTGTAAATGATGTGGGACAGGTACGTGGAGGTGCAAATGATGTGGGACAGGTACGTGGAGGTGCAAATGATGTGGGACAGGTATGTGGAGGTGTAAATGATGTGGGACAGGTATGTGGAGGTGTAAATGATGTGGAACAGGTATGTGGAGGTGTAAATGATGTAGGACAGGTATATGGAGGTGTAAATGATGTGGGACAGGTATGTGGAGATGTAAATGATGTGGGACAGGTACGTGGAGGTGTAAATGATGTAGGACAGGTACGTGGAGGTGTAAATGATGTGGGACAGGTACGTGGAGGTGTAAATGATGTGGGACAGGTACGTGGAGGTGTAAATGATGTGGGACAGGTATGTGGAGATGTAAATGATGTGGGACAGGTATGTGGAGGTGTAAATGATGTAGGACAGGTATGTGGAGGTGTAAATGATGTGGGACAGGTATGTGGAGATGTAAATGATGTAGGACAGGTATGTGGAGGTGTAAATGATGTGGGACAGGTATGTGGAGATGTTAATGATGTAGGACAGGTATGTGGAGGTGTAAATGATGTGGGACAGGTATGTGGAGATGTTAATGATGTAGGACAGGTATGTGGAAGTGTAAATGATGTGGGACAGGTACGTGGAGGTGTAAATGATGTGGGACAGGTACGTGGAGGTGCAAATGATGTGGGACAGGTATGTGGAGATGTAAATGATATGGGACAGGTATGTGGAGGTGTAACTGATGTAGGACAGGTATGTGGAGGTGTAAATGATGTGGAACAGGTATGTGGAGGTGTAAATGATGTAGGACAGGTATATTGAGGTGTAAATGATGTGGGACAGGTATGTGGAGGTGTAAATGATGTAGGACAGGTATGTGGAGGTGTAAATGATGTGGGACAGGTATGTGGAAGTGTAAATGATGTAGGACAGGTATGTGGAGGTGTAAATGATGTGGGACAGGTATGTGGTGGTGTAAATGATGTGGAACAGCTATGTAGAGGTGTAAATGATGTGGGACAGGTATGTGGAGGTAAAAATAATGTGGGACAGTTATTTGAGGTGTAAATGATGTAGGACAGGTACGTGGAGGTGTAAATGATGTAGGACAGGTATGTGGAGGTGTAAATGATGTAGGACAGGTATGTGGAGGTGTAAATTATGTAGGACAGGTATATGGAGGTGTAAATGAAGTGAGGCAGGAATGTGGAGGTGTAAATGAAGTGAGGCAGGAATGTGGAGGTGTAAATGAAGTGATACAGGTATATGGAGGTGTAAATGAAGTGAGACAGGAATGTGGAGGTGTAAATGAAGTGAGACAGGTATGTGGAGGTGTAAATGATGTGGTACAGGTATATGGAGGTGTAAATGAAGTGAGACAGGAATGTGGAGGTGTAAATGATGTAGTACAGGTATGTGGAGGTGTAAATGAAGTGAGGCAGGAATGTGGAGGTGTAAAGAAGTGAGACAGGTATGTGGAGGTGTAAATGATGTGGTACAGGTATATGGAGGTGTAAATGAAGTGAGGCAGGAATGTGGAGGTGTACATGATGTGGGGCAGGTATGTGGAGGACGAGCAGAAGCGGGGACCCAAAAAAGTCTGGAGACTTCAGGGGCATGGTGTAAATGGTGTGCTAGGGAGCAGGCCACAGACAGAGGTGGAATTCCATTAGGGTTAGGAGTACGGACAACTTAATTTCCCCAGAAACAGTCATTATTTTCTGTCATCGCTGATATATTTGAACAGTCCTGCCTGGAATGTTTATCACCAGACTAGTCCGTGCCAGCTACTTTATAGACATAGGCAGTGCCGTAACATGACGGCAGTTTTCCCTATGCCGCCCCTGAATGCATGACTTTGCGCCAAGGGGGTGGGGCCACTAGCACTAGTACACCGCTGTCCAGAGGATTCTGAGGACGCTCTGGGCGGCTGTGCATGGGTGCATGGCATGCTCAGAGCATCTAAGGCAGCGATTCTGGCTGCAGGGTGCCGTTATGGAAATGCTCCAGCATCCCGGGGGTTAACAGCCTGCCAGGGGAGGACACCTTCGCTGTTCAGCACAGGAGGCCCTTCCGCCCGCTGCTCTCAGAGATTCGGCGGGCTGAGGCAGCGTTCCTCCCCTAGGCTCGCCTCTCTGACTCTCTCCGGCGGCCATCTTGGATGGGCAGAAAGGCTGGTGCAGGATGCGGAGCCTTGGTCCCCCATTACATACATCTCCTCCATTGTCCAGGTCAGCATATGTAGCGCTATCACTGCCAGGCTGTAGGTCTGTGTAAGTGAGGTGTAATTAGTGCAGGATTTTCTGCATTGTATGTGACTGTTATGCTAGCGCTGTGTGTCTGATTTCTAGGATTTCCGCAGCGGCTGTGTCTGCTCGACGCTCTTTATGGTTACGTACTTGGAGGGCGGATGCTGAATCCAAAAAGGGTTTGGAAGGCTTACCTTATAATGGACAAGTCTTGTTCGGGCCCGCTTTGGATAAAACTGTGGACACGCTGGCGGCAGCCAAATCGGCACGTCTGCCTTCAGCCCCGACTCCGTTAGGGTCTAATAACCCGTCCTTTCGTTCCTATCGCTCACAGGGCAAATCTAAGGTGCAGTCCTTTTCGAGACCTTCCCTGCCCAAAAAGACAGCCAAGCCCAAGAAACAGGCTTGGAGTACAAGATGTCCGGCTGCCAAGCTGGATGACAAACCTTCAGCCTGACGGGCTAGGCCTCCCCTTGGGGGACCCCAAGGTGGGAGGCCGACTTCTGCAATATGCCCAGTGCTGGTATCAAACCACCACAGACACTTGGGTAAGGGAAGTGTTATCTCAGGGATATGCCCTCTCTTTTCGCAGATGGCCTCCTCATCAGTTCTTTGCAGCAGACCTTCCTTCAGATCCAACGAAGGCTCTAGTGGTCCAGGAGGTGGCGTGCTCTATGCTCCATATGGGAGTCATAGTGCCTGTTCCGTCTCCCCTGAGGGGGACGGGATATTACTCCAACCTCCAAATGGATCATACCGACCTATCCTCAACCTCAAATCCCTGAACAAGTTTTTAAGGGTCCCTCGGTTCCGAATGGAGACTCTGCATTCTATTGTTTCAGCTATGCAGCCTGGGGATTTTCTGGTGTCCCTGGATATCCAGGATGCCTACCTGCATATCCCCATTGCCAGGGCTCATCAGTGTTACCTCAGATTTGTGGTGTCTGATCACCATTACCAGTTTCAGGCTCTACCATTTGACCTTTCCACAGCCCCTCGTGTGTTCACAAAGATAATGGTGGTCATGGCGGCACACCTGCGGTTGCAGGGGGTTCGCCTGTTACCTTATTTGGATGACCTTCTGTTGTTGGCGGGGTCGCCACAGGCCCTTTACAACCATCTGCAACTGACAATATCAGTGTTGTAGGCTTATGATTGGCTAGTGAACTGGAAGAAATCCTCTCTAATTCCTTCTCAGAGGATGGTCTATCTCAGAGCATTGTTGGACTCTCAGCAGCAGAGGATCTTCTTGACAGAAGAAAAGATAGTCCTGTTGCAGTCCAGGATACGCAATTGTCTACAAAGCCGCCGAGTGTCTCTACACTCGGCAATGAGGTTACTGGGTTCCATGGTGTCGACGTTCGACATGGTGGAATATGCCCAGTTCCATCCCAGGCCTCTGCAGACTTTGATCCTCTCTAGATTGGACGGAATTCCCCGTTGGATGAAGACACAATTGATCATGCTCTCTCCGGAGGTACGTCTGTCTCTCACTTGGTGGTTACAGACGTCTCATCTCAACAGGGGACGTCCGTTTTGGATTTCGGATTGGGTCCTTGTAACAACGGATGCCTGCCTGCAGGGCTGGGGCGCTGTGACGGGCCCACAGGTCTTCCAGGGACGGTGAACGTCGGAGGAATCTGTCCTGCCGATCAATATATTGGAGCTTCGGGCAGTGTTCAGAGCACTGCAACAAGCAAGACTCCCAGCCATCTCGGCAGTGTTCATCCCGGGAGTACTCAACTAGGAAGCGGACTTCCTCAGCCATCACGATGTACATCCGGGGGAATGGTCTCTTCACCAGGAGGCATTTCAACTCCTGGTGGACAAGTGGGGCCTTCCCGAAATAGACCTCATGGCTTCCAGACAAAACTGCAAGGTGTGGGATCCCGAACAAGAGACGAGGAGGCTTTCCTGGTGGTTGCTCTGTCGATACAGTGGACCCTCCAGTTCACGTACCTGTTTCCTCCCTTCTGCCTCGAGTATTTCGAAAATTCAGGCAAGAAGGAGGCAAGATCCTGCTGGTGGCTCCTGCGTGGCCAAGACGGCATTGGTACTCGGATCTTCAGAGTCTGTCTATCGACACTCCATTGCTGTTGCCTCAACGCCCGGACCTGTTGTCTCAGGGTCCTTGTCTCTACCCGGACCTGAGTCATCTATCTTTGATGGCGTGGCTCTTGAGACTTCCCTCTTAAGGTCTAAGGGTTTCTCCAGATCGGTGGTGAATACCATGCTCCGAGCTCGTAAACCTGCTTCGGCGAGAATTTACCACAGGGTGTAGCATTCTTATTTTGAGTGGTGTCGCCCTAGACTGTATGATCCTCAGGAATTTCGGATATCCAGAGTGCTGGCTTTCCTACAGGCAGGTTTGGATCTAGGTCTGTGCCTCGCTTCTCTGAAGGTGCATGTCTCTGCCCTGTCAGTTTGGTTTCAATGTAGGATTGCTACGCTGCCTGATATCCGCACATTTATGCAGGGTGTCCTTTGCATCCAGACTCTCTTTGTTCCTCCAGTGGCTCCTTGGGATTTGGCTGTGGTTCTGACTGCGCTCCAAGGTCCTCCATTCAAGCCTTTGGATTCCGTGGAGTTGAAATGGCTTATAACAAAGACAGTGTTCCTTCTGGCTATTGCTTTGGCCAGAAGAGTGTCGGATTTAGGGGCTCTCTCTAGTCGCCCCCCCTTTCTGATTTTTCATTCGGACAGGGTGGTACTTCGGACCCGCCCTGGTTTCCTTCCTAAAGTGGTGTCTAGTTTTCACATTAACGAGGAAATTGTGGTCCCAGCTTTTAATTCATTGGATCTCTCGGCTGGTGAGGCTTCTTTGGACGTGGTATGGGCTCCGCGGATCTATGTGGACCGTACCAGTTCTTTAAGAAAAACTGACTCTTTGTTTGTCCTGTATGGCTTTCACAGGAGGGGTTGGCCTGCTAATAAACAGACTTTGGCACGGTGGATTTGCATGGCAATCTCTGAGGCTTACGCTCAGAGATGGTTAAATCTACAGAATGATGGCTGACCTAATTGTGATGCCCCTACAGGTGTAGTACAAGTGTGGTTTGATGTGTTCCAATCTTACCACCGGTTTCCTGACTACATCCCGTGCCATTGCATGCTGCATGTAACATCAGCACGGCTGCAGACAGAGAGACAGTAGACGTGCGACTATACGCACAAAGCTGCATGGATACTCGCATGAGGTGGTGAAGGCGGCTGCCGCAGCTGTCCGCGATCGTGCCCGCTTTGCACCTGGCTCAGAGTCTGGTTCCATGTCTTCGCGTGTGGCATTATGCCACACGCGAAGACATTGTCTGCCCAGCTCCTCCCAGTTACAGATGCAGACTCCGCCATCTTGGCCTACTAGTCCAGCGCAACAAATCAGGGGCATATCTATAATGGGTGCAGGGTGTGCGTCCAGGGGGGCCCTGCACCTCACACCCTGCACCCATAATATTACTGACCTCTCCGGATTCCCGCGTCGGCACTGTAAAACGACTGGAAAATGGCCGCCGCGGCCATTTACCCGGTGACCTGTGCATTCATTATAGACTCTGGGTACACTCTATTGCCCATAGTCTATAACTCCAACGCTGGCAACGCACAGCTCGGTGCGCTGCCGGCCGCCGGGCGGAGAAGAGGGGGCCTATGTCGGAGACTGCACACGGGCCCCTCCTCTCTAGAAACGACCCTGCAACAAATATAGGCGGCAATGACACCTACTGTCAATGGAGTATCTTCTGCACTTTTGTGCGACCTTTAATGTTCCTTGAGGCGATGAAAATAAAATCCACAACTGAGCTATCCAACTCAGAAAACGAAGGTGAAGAAGTGAGAATATCCTCCTTGGCAGATGATTCTCTGCACTGTCATTATATCCGGAAACAGGATATACAAAGCTAACATTAATACTGGCACCTGTCACAATAGCTGGAACGAGGCCACTTGTTATTCCTGCTCTGCCATTACTGGCGACCTGTAACGTTTTATTTTTAGTAAAGTTTAATTATCAGTATTTTCAGGCAGAGCAGAGTGAAAAAAACCCCCAAAGGTCTGGGGTCAGGCCTCACATCCAGCGCACAGCGATTAAAAAAGTCCAGGGGCTCCATTTATCTGAAACACAAAAACTAAAAATATATATTAATTTATATACATTATAGTAGTGTAAGGACTGTATAGTTCTGTGCAGGGCCGTAGAAAGCGGCCCCGGGCCCCTGTTACTGAGATGGGCCATGGCTAATTCGGGGAGGCGTGGCTGTGGTCTCTCTTACAGAGGGCCTGATTCAGAGCCGGACGCTCTGAATCAGGGCCTTTTTTTTTTTTGGTGCGGCCTCCTGGCCGCTCGCATATCTGTGGGTGAGCTATTGAGAGCGGCCAGGATGATGGTCAAGACCATCGCGACCATAGGGCTTGCGACGAGACACTTGCGGCGGGAGAGCCCCAGAGAGCTTCCGGCTCTAATAGAGCCAGAAGCTCTCCCACTGACATCACTGGTGATGTCAGTGGGGCCGCCCACAAACGGCAGACGTGTAGTGAGCCACGGAGCGAGTGCTTTTTGCGCTCGCTCCAGGGGCTCGCGCACGCGCTGTGCACACGGCGCGCGTGCGCACTGGTACACCATCGATCCGCTTGTGATCGGGTCTGAATCAGGCCCAGAGTGTGAAGATGCACGGGGGATGTGCTATAAAAAGGTTGACGGTATATAGGTCAACATTCAGGAGGATGACGCCACAAGGTCGACTGGTTCTGAATGTTGACAGTAAAAAGTCTGATATGGTCATTAGGTTGACCTTCATTCTGTAGATATATATTTATGTCGACAGGGTTAAATGATTGACACAGTCAAAAAACCGACATTTAACATGTCAACACTTTTTTGTGTGTTATTTTCGGAAGATTTGATGCTACACATTATGCTATTTTTTCATAGAAGCTACCGATTTTTCACCACACTCATTATGCCTACGTATGCCCACAAGGAGGATGACATGGTGACAGGAAAACATAAGGAATATGGGCAGATTATTAAATATGCACACACACTGGGCCTGACTCAGACCCAGTCGCAAGCGCTGAGCGCTCGCAACTGGGTCGATGTTTGCCCACTGGGCATGCGCACGACGGAGCCGGCTCTGTCGTGCGTATGCGCGAGACCTGGCTAGCGACGGGTGCTCCGTCGCTTCGGGTCTCGCACCAAAGGGGGCGAGCTGTCGATGGTGAGTGACAGCTCGCCCCATTTGGTGGGCGGGCCGGGGGGTTGCTGGCCAAACGGAGGCTTTCCCAACGGAACGCTTGCCATTTGGGGGCGGCCCCACTGACATCAGTGATGTCAGTGGGAGAGCTTCCAGCTCTGTTAGAGCCGAAAGCTCTCTGGGGCTTGCGGCCATGAGACCCTACCGCAAGGGTCTTGTCGCAAGCCCGATGGTCGCGATGGTCTTGACCATCGCGACCATCAACCTGGCTGCTCGCTATAGCTGTGGGTAGTCACCTACAGCTATGCGAGTGGCCAGGAGGCCGCTCCCCCTCCCAAAAAAGGCCTTGATTCAGAGCGAGCGCTCTTTCAGAGCGTCCGGCTCTGAATCAGGCCCACTGCTCAATATCGGGAAATTGAGATTATAGTTCTTGACCGACAGATCGGATAATTGAAGGAATGTGTTGGTGGATGTTTTCTAACCGTTTTATCGATTAAACTCTGAAACGATCGTTCATACACACTATACAATAAATCAGGCCGATCACCCGAATATTCGCAAAGCGGCCTAATAATTGTATAGTGTGTAGGTAGCTTAACTTTAAACCCTAAACCTAACTCCTAACCCTAAGAGCCTAACGTATCATTATAAATCATGAAAAAAGCAATGTGTTGACATGATAAATGTCGACCTTTGGACTGTGTCGACCATTTAACCCGGTTGACTTAAATAAATCTACAGACTGATGGCTGACCTAATTGTGATGCCCCTACAGGTGTAGTACAAGTGTGGTTTGATGTGTTCCAATGTTACAAGGTTAGGATAGATTTCTTACTTTCTCTTGGTTGCTCAGAGAGGTATGGTGTACAGGCATAGAAGTCTCCAATTTTACTTTAAATGAGTGTTTCAGTTTATTACAGAAGGAATAGTGCAGATTTGATAACGTCGCAACAATCTATAATGTTAGCAGTTATGCATTAACAAGTAAATTACCTTTCCAACAAAGAAAGATTATATTGTACTGGAACACTGGAATGACTGTGTACTCTTTGCATATAGACGAAACAGCAAACTGGAGAGACTGCAGAAACTAATAGGTTATTGCAACAAACATGCATATTGGAGCAGATTGATATGCCACTGGTTACATTAAATATGGTGTTTCCCGTCATACCTCAATACAAACAAAAATAAACAACAATTTACCCTTAAAGTATATTCAGAACTTAATTTTCTTATTTACCTAAGTAGAGTTACTGCACACATTTAAATAACTGTTAGTAATAAAGTTCAGCGCTTTCTGTAGTGTTGGTGCACTTTCCGTTGCCCGGGTTAGTTTAATTGACAGATAACTATTCCTTTATGGAGAATGTTATTAATGCAATCTGATGAACAATTTTAGTCTACTTATGTCCTGCCTGAACTTTTCCTGCCTGCAAGGTTGTAGAGAAGGTCTAATAGTTTTAATGTGACTGGCACATGCAGAGGCTATGTCATACTGGGACTTCCCTGTGCAGATAGCAGGAGTATGAAGGTGGGGGACTTACCCAGCTGGTCGAGTCTCTAAATGACCAGTCCCTGACTGTAAGCATTATATGCAGTTCTGCAGCTACCTTGGAAGGGGAAAGGATGGAGATATGCGGCCTGCCCGGGAAGAATTAATGCTGACTGGCACCTGTCACAATGTCCTGTCAGGGCTGATGGCTGAGCGGTGGGGATAGCGTGTGAGGCTGTGTCTGCAGGTGTTTTACAGACCTCGCTCCTGTCAGCTGCTCCAGCCTTCAAGAAGGGAGTTACAGGTCGCTGTTACTCTGTCCGTCTAGCCGCTCACAGCTATCAGTCACCGGGAAGAACTGTTGGGAATCGGGTAAACACACACCGCGCAGCTTTGCTCCCACCGGCAGTTACCTCACCTCAGCGAAGCCACCTACTGTCGTTTTTTCAAGTTCAATCCTTGAGCGTGCAACAGCACTCATTGTCCCCTAATGTCCACCGACACTGGGGGGCCACTCTAAAAAGTCCCTGAACCCCAATGAAAACAGTTCTATATTCAACCACAAGGTTCACCTGAAGTAACCTTGTGATTCATTGGATACAATATCGCGTTTCCCACCATAGACTTCAATGGAGATTTCTCACCATTGAAGTCTATGGAGGAGACACTCTGACCGCACACAGCCTTAAAGTGAGTAGCTCCAACGAAGACGCCCGCTGATTGGCTGGTGGCTCCTGCAATGACTGGGCACACGTGGGGAAAGGTATGTATAAACACATACCATTTCCTCCTGCCCGGCATGGTTTGGGGTTTTGGCTTTTTTTTTTTAACCTCCTGGATACATACAGGGACCGAAGAGGACATGAACATTACATAGGAGAGGTGAGTATGGAATTTTTATTACAGTTACTCCTATGGAAACCTACTGGAGAAGGGGACATGATGTCATCAGGGATACTAGGTGAGTATGTGTGTCAGTTAGTGTGAGTGTGAGTGTGCATGTGTGTTTAAATAAAATTACTTTCACAGTGTGTCTTGTCTTTATTTAAATATTTATTTGGCTGTGGAACTACAGGTACCAGCGGGCCCGTAATGCCCCGCATGCTGGTAGTTGTGGTTCTCCAAGTACCAGTATGCGGGGGAGGCTTTCTGGGACATGTAGTGATAGGAGATCAGGGCACAATTAGAAAACCCAATTAAAAGTAAGGGCAAATCACAAAATATGCAGGAATAGAGTGTCATAAGACACGCTCCGTCCTATACTGCGATCACGTGAGTCATTGTTCAAATCACGTGATCGGCAGAATGGACAGAAGCGCATGTCACAATAAAAAGCCCCATTACAATTAAGGGGAAAATCCCAAAATATATAGGATTGGAGGATTTAATGTCACATGATACGCTACGTCCCACATGACGATCACGTGAGTCAGTGTTTACATCACGTGATTGGCAGAATGGACTGAACCTTGCTAAAGGATAAAGTAAGTTATACATTTTCTTTTTATATATTTCCTTTTTAATTAAGAAGGTATGCTTTTTTATTGGTTATAGTTTTGCCTCCACAATATTATTCACCAAAAAGGTTTTTTTTTAATAATGAACATATACAAATGAAGTGTAATCACACACATGTGAATCAATTAGCAGCCATATTGCTTAGAGTATAACTATCTGCTCGCTACAAATACAAGTCACCTTTGATAAAGCTGGGAGTTGCTTAGCGAAACGCGTTAGATGTGGAGCACCTTTACTCTACTGGGACTCGCTGGAATATAACTCATTATATTGTAGACGCATCGTGACCTGAACCAGACTCCTGGACATTGCTTCTCTTTTCATCCTGAAAGTGGCTAACGGTTGGACTGCAAGTACTAAAGTCTCCAGGGAAACTATTCTCCCTTACCACTCCAGGGGATCTACCGGAGCGAGATTGCTGTTCCGCTCATCGAGAAGGACCCTCGGCATCGTGAGTTGGTAAATGCTTGTTTAATTGCTACATGTGTGTTTAGTCTGCATATAGATGAAATTGTATTTTAATTCAATAGAAAATAAATTGTTTTAATTTGTTTACATTACACTTCATCTGCTCATAATTTGACAATCAAATTATCCTCAATACTAGCGCTGTTTATCTTTTTGCCTTTCTTAATCAATGTTGGGGTTGACTAGCCCTATTTTACACCGCTGCTGTGGAAAGAGTACCTATCAGAGCGCCTGTTCTAGAAGATATCTTTATATTTCCCTTTGTACATGTAGTACCACAGCTAAAGACAATATTAACACTTCTATTTTACACAGCAGATTTACACTATCAACCCGGCACTATCAGCCTAGGCCTGGGGTGCCCTGGGGGGTGAGGGGTGGCGTTTATTGGGGGGATCCCCACCTCCCCAGGGATCCCCGGCCTTGGCTGACTAGCGGACAGGGGTAATGCTTTGGCCAGGGAAACCGGTGAAAGGTTTTCCATGGCTGTGGCATTACTCCTCCGCTAGAAAGAGTCTGGTGCTGGAAATTACAGGGGACCCCCTACTCGTTTTGTCCCCTGTTTTCCGACAACCAGGACCGGCTCAGCAAAACCCTGTGCTGGTACTTAATACACAGGGGCCCCCTATGTATTTTGGCCCATATAGCCCGTTGCTGGTTATGCACTCTGGGTAGGGGGTGCATGTCTTTTTTTTTTTTTTAAGTGTTTTTATATGTACACACAGAAACATGCAAGTATCTCATGGATATGTGCATGTTTCTGTGTTACTCTGACCTGCTCAGGATAAACTCACTATCCTGAAGCTGGTCTGTGATTTTTTGCGAGTTCTCCGGCAGTAATATGTGCGAGTGAAGCGCTCGCACTCTATTACAGTGCCCGAGTTCTATCTAGAGCAGGGGTCTTCAACCTTAGCCCTCCAGCTGCTGTGGAACTACACATCCCAGCATGCACCGCCACCTTTTTGATATAACAGCATGCTAAAACTACGGCAGTGCATGCTGGGATGTGTAGTTCCACAGCAGCTGGAGGGCCAAGGTTGAAGACCCCTGTTCTAGAGAATGGGAAAACATCTGGATGCTAGATGTTTATTGCGAGTTATAGTAAAGCCCGAAAAATTTGAGTTTTACTATAGTCATACCCTATTACATTTGCGAGTTAGTAAAAAATGCAAGTTTAGTGTAAAACTCACATTTTATAACAGATTCGCAACTTATTACATTGGCCCTATATTCATTTTATTCTTACTTTTCTGTTATTAACATCCTGAGATGATGCTAATATAACAATCATTGCGGCGGAATAAATAACCCCATCCCCCCATGCAAAATCATACTTAACACCGCCGCACTTTATTAACGGCAACAATCCCTCCACATGCGGAAGAACACTCTAGTCCAGTGGTGGCTAACCTTGACACTCCAGATGTTGTGGAACTACATATCCCAGCATGCCTTGCCACAGTTTTAGCATGCCCTAATAGCAAAATGGTAGCAGTGCATACTGGGAAATGTAGTTCCACAACATCTGGAGTGTCAAGGTTAGCCACCAAGGCTCTAGTCCTTTCCCTATAAGTTACTGGACTGAGTTCTGGGCGCCTTGTGCCGACCCCACCCCCGCCTCCTTGAGCGCATGATGTCGCGATGTCGCACAGAGGGGACGGGACCGGTGCCAGCAGAACCAGAAAGGGCAGCTTTGCCCGTAGCGTCCTCAGGATGCTCCGAGCGGTTGTACTTACAGCAGACAGGGTGCATGGCATGCTCGGGGCATCCAAAGGAGGCTTCAGGCGGCACTATCGCAGTGACAATGGCTGCAGGGTGCCATACCAGACACCCTTCTAGCCAGAAGCAAAGGCCGCGGGGCAGCTACGATGCCGCCCACATAGCCCTGTGGCACCGGCCGCACGCCCCTGGCCCTGTCGCCAAAAACTAAAGAAGTCTTCCTGCAAATTTCATAGTGTGATGTTCTGGCTATAAGGAGCCAAGGACCTTTACACACACACACAAGCCCTTTGCTATGCGCTATGTTTATGCATGACGTGTGGTAGAACCCATGTAGTTTACCATTACCAATGTAATAATCACACTAATTACAAATGAGATTTTTTTTCCCAATGAATGATGTAACAGGTCTTTGGGATAACTCCCTTTGGAGGGCAGACCATGACTCGGCTGTGGAGTGGGAGTCTGTCTGGGCATGTCACAATGTTCCACTGACTTGCAGACGTGTATCATAAATCCCAGTGTTTATACAGAGTTACTAAGCACTATCAGGAAATGCTGTAACATCATCAATTGTGCATGTGCAGGAACGGCAGAATGCTGCTTATACATTGAGTTTAGAAAATAAGAGAGTAGATAACGGGCGTAACTGCCTATAGAAAACAACTTTAGTAGCGAATGTAGCAGCGGCCAGCGGAATCAGCCTACAGTGCTAGCAGGACAAGTCCGTCAGTTGCTGTACAAATGCTTTTAAACGGAACTAATAGTTCATGTCAATCAAGTGTTTGCTCAAAGTTCCCCTCACCCCAGGGAACCCCATTGTTCTGATGTAATCGTTGTGGCCGCTGTAATTGTACAGTGAGCAGATTATTATACATGAAAAGATTACAAACACAAACTTTATTGGTTATGATTATGACAGCAAACCTAATTTTTTTTTTGCAACTTTGCAGAAGCTAAGAGAATTCCCTGAACGTGGTTATATAGAGTGTAAGCTCCACTGGGGCAGGGGCTGATGTGAATGGCCAAATATTCTCTGCAAAGCGCTGCGGAATATATGTGTGCACCATATAACTAACTGGTAATAAATAAATTGTTACACATTTATCAATATTTACAATGAGTCGCGGAAATCGCCAGACTGAAGGTAATAGCAGACTGAGTATGAGCCGCACCAATACGTACCCACATGGGCAGAGACCGAAAGAGCGGAAGGTCTGTTAATGGATCACTCTTTCCGTGGTGAAATGGATATTTCGCCAACTGCCCCATCTGATGGGAGTGCCATGGGAGTGTGTATGCTGACATCCATGCTCATTTGCGGCATGCCTCTTTCTGACAGATATCTTGCACTCAGCATGGTGTGGGTCTAATGCTGGGTACACACTAGACGATCATCCACATCAGCGAGTGTGTACCCGCTATGTCGCTGGCGATATGTGTTCCCATGCATCGTCAACAACTTCACCCGTCGGACGTGCATGCAGGTTCGACATCGTCAGCGGGGTGCCATGCTGCCAAGTGCAGCATGACCCCCGCTCTCGCGCTGTCGTTCCCGGCATTGGCAAGTGTTTATTCACTTGCCGATTCCTGGGCCTGCCGCTCACGACATCGGCTGGGTACACTTCGATAGTTGTCTACCCAAGTAAA
Source organism: Taudactylus pleione (assembly GCA_031769625.1). Taxonomy (NCBI): domain Eukaryota; kingdom Metazoa; phylum Chordata; class Amphibia; order Anura; family Myobatrachidae; genus Taudactylus; species Taudactylus pleione. The sequence continues at coordinate 1,716,035 of JAUIMM010000139.1, read as the reverse complement.
GTTCCGATATAAAGATGGAGGCTGCGTAGGCAGCGCAATCAGTAGGCGCAACCAGTAGGCAACCAGCGCAACCAGTAGGCAGCGCAATCTTCCGCATGAAGACGGATGGAAAATCAGCATACGTGGGCATATAATCGTATTGGCAGGAAGTGGTACGCAATCTCCCTGTCTGGCTACAGATGTGTCTGAATAAGTATAAGGTGCATTGGCTCCGATGCCTGAGTTGTTCATATGTGTTCAACATTCCATCACATTTCTCCGGTGTAAAGGACCTTCACTTTTACCCATGTTCCATTACATCTGAAGTTTGAGTTCTCAGCTGAGCGTTACTGTGTTAGAGTCTGAGGTTTAGAGGCTCACGTGGTACTAGTAGACCAGGGGTTCTCAAACTATTTTGCACTGGGACCCCGTCTGACAAAACATTTTGTTTACAGGACCCCAGGAAGTTACCGCAGAACAATGCCCCTATATATCTATAGGTAACACAGAGGGACTTCTGGGTCGTCGGTGTCAATCACAGTGCAGGGAGGAGGACCCGGTAGGGGGACTGCTGATGCAGGAGTACATCTGAGAATTAACATTGCAGCGGCGCGAGGGAGTGGGACTGGTCCAGGCATTTTGACTTGCTTTGGGTGAGATTTGCGACCCCATGCTGAGATGGGCGCGACCCACTCTGGGGTCGCGACCCACAGTTTGAGAACCGCTGTAGTAGACCATTGAAAACACAATAGAAGGTCATCCTATAAGCCTGAACATTTAGACTCGCTCAAATTTAGCTAAAATGTTTAAATGTATACAGGGTCCAATCATCTAATGCAAATTTTTTGAACTTTAGAGGGTCTACGATGAACCAGTTCGAGAATGGCTTTTAAAAATAATTGAGCCTCTATACTCCGAACTCACATCTTTTGGTAGCCCCTATTACAATCCTAATTGCCTCTGTCCGAGAATCACTGCTTCAGATTAGGGGCCTGATGTAGAGACGCACCCTACTGCTTTTTTATGCTACTGCTGCAGCCAATGGGTTTCCAAGTGAGATGGCCACTGACTGCGGCGCTAATCCGCCACTGTGCGGCTACTTTACCGGCATCTTTACAGTTGTAATGCCGATCTGGTTAACATTCTGTAGGTCTGGTGTTATCCTTCCTGTATGTCAGCTCCCTGCATTCTGGGATCGACGTTGTCAACAAAGTGACTGTCGATCCCATGAGTACATTCCATTAAAGGTACATTGTATTTTTTTTATTTTTTATGTTTTTCTATTTATTGTTTAATCAGGAAGCAGAAGAGAAGCTTCGGCTACATCCAGGTCATCCTGCGTCTTTCAGTGCCGATCATTTTTCCCTACTCCCCCAACCAAAACTGGGTGGTCTGTGCGATGACGCGATTGGCGCTGAATCGCATCATCGTAGCCCCGCACCCTGCCTTATAATGGCAGTAATATTGGCATTATAAAGTGGGGAGGGGGCCACTATGACGCGATGGCGTCAGCACGCCCCCCCGCTCCTCCTACTTGAACCGCCCCCACCCTCCCTGCTGGACAGACCTGCCAGCCCCCTCCCGGATCCCCCTGCAGAAATGTCGGCAAGTATGGTGCTGATAGGCAGGTGAGATCTAATCCTGATCTCCCTCTCCTAGGATTTCCTCATTCCTCAGGGAAATCCCCGAGGGTGTGACTTTCCCTACTCAATGCTGAAGCCAAGGCTCAGCCACATTGCTATGTGGCCGCATGCTACAGCGCAGAACCGTCATATGAAGTGGACCTGCTGCTGCTGTCAAGGACAAGATTTGCATGGGTGTGTGTGTTTTTTATTATTATTTTTGGCAGCACAGACGGTGTAATGGTTAGCGTTACTGCCTCATAGTACTGAAGTCGTGGGTTCGATTCCCACTAAGGACCTGATTCAGAGCCGCTCGCTAGCGCTGAGGGTTCGCAAGCGGCCCGATGTCCTGCGTATGTGCATGAGCACGCTTCTTTCTGCGTGTGCGCGAACTACACACTGCGTTCGCAACCCTCTCGCTCGCCCACCAAAGGCAGCCCAGGGTAATGAGTGACAGGAGAGGCTGTTTGTGGGAGGTAACAGGGGCAGGACACTAATAACGGGGGGTTGGAGATGCGAACGCAGACATGCCTGAGTGTTTCAACGCCGTTTTAGAGGCGTGCATAATTAACAGGCAGCGTCATAGTACACGTCACTTGCCTTTTTTTTACCCTGATTTCCTTGCAATGCTTGCGGTAGGGTAAAGCTACCTCAAGCACTGCGTTCACATCCGATGGTGATCGATGTACCAATGTTTTAATACACTTCCTGGAGATGACGTGGTGCTGGTGGGCGGCTCTGCCTGTGCGATTGGGCGTGCGCATACACAAAGTGGCCGCTCGCTAAGACATGGTGGGCGTGCTTATGCCATGGCGAGCGATTGCTTCCCGTGGCGTCACTTTGAAAAATTTGCATACGCATCCAGTGAGCGAACGCAAATAGCGAACGGGTCTGAATCAGGCCCTAACTGTGTGGAGTTTGTATATTCTCCCTGTACTTGCGTGGTTTCCCTCCGGGTGCTCCAGTTTCCTTCCACACTCCAAAAATATACTGGTAGATTAATTGGCTCCCATTAAAAATTAACCCTAGTGTGTGTGTGAGCATGTGGTAGGGAATATAGGGGCCCATTTATTAATAATCGCATTTTGCAATGCGATCAGGGCATGCAGTACCGCCCATGATTGCATTGCAAAACGCGATCATAGCGGCCGGATGTATTAACCGGCACATGCAGGGTGATGGGCTCCGAAAAGGAAAGATCCCTCCGCTGGCTGATATGCGGTAAGTTGCCATAGGCTACAGCGGCTAACGTCATCTTCAGATGGCGTTAGCTGCTGGGGCCAATATCGGTAATGCTTCGCATTCCGGATATTGGTACATTTGGCAGCATCGCATCCCCCATAGAAACCTACAGGGGAGGCGGTTGCCGGCGGCAATGGAGGGACAGCAGCAGGTATCGGAGATAAGTCCCTCCTTCGTACTTCCGGGGGATACTTAGTATTTGAGGTAAACCCCCGAAAACGTGTGTTTTCGGGGATTTTACCTCAAATATTGAATGATAAATGGGCCCCATAGAGTGTAAGCTCCACTGGGGCAGGGACTGATGTGAATGGCCAAATATTCTCTGTAAAGCTTTGCGGAATATGTGTGCGCTATATAAATAACTGGTAATAATAATAAATATATATACACACACACACTGTATATTTGTGTGCGTGTATATACTATATACACATGCTGTGAGGGGGCGTTTCTAGGTACTCAGAATACTCAGGAATTTTTGCAGCTCTATATAATAATAAGCCACCTTTTATTATAAGTTGTGTGGTCCTTATACTGTAGAAGTGTAGATCGAGGACATATTTTTACTGGAATGATGAAAATGTTTAATGTATTTTTGTTGAATTTTTCCCACTGATATTTTTTTTGGTCAGCGTCTGGCTGTATAATCAGAGGCCGTCTGGACTTTGATTGACTAGACTTTAGTAAATATCACCTGAATGCATCCTTCTGCTTTAATACCACCTTTATATTTCCATTTATAGTAGGACAATGCTGGTTTCGGCAGACACGTGGCCTTTCTGTAAAAAAGTAAAAAACATCCTTGTATATTTTGCGCACATGGCAGAGGAATAGTCTGTAACAAAAATAAGGGCATCTATTATACTTCATCGATAAGAAAATGAGTTTCTAAATTCTGAAGACAGTCGCTTACACTGACAATGCTGCTATGTGCAGAACACATAGAAGTAAAATCCCCTATACAGCAGATTTGAGAAATATGTTTCGACGAGAGCGTTTGGCGAATCTGAATAAATGTCACAGACCAGCATGAATCTGCACAGACGCATGATGATAACACTTTGTGATGGAAATCATCGGTACCTGCCTGGATCTTCTGGCGCTTACGACTATAGAAAATGACGGCTCTGAGAGGGCATTACAAAAACATCAGAGACAAAATAAATAATTCAATTTGAATTTAGAAATCCATTTAGATGTAAAAAGGATGGCTGAAAAAAAAAATGCATTATCAGGGAGTATGTAAATAGCTTATAGTGTATTCCTTTTTATGGAAAAGTTTTCCATTTTGGTTTTATAGTAAACAATATTCAAAAACACAACCCGTCATTAATTGATCATCACATAATTTCAGTCCCTTTAGCCACCTTTCTGTCTGTACTTTTAGTTAATATTTTGTTATCTGTTTGGTCAGTCGGCTACTTTGAGCAATAATTTTCTATAATAATTAAACCTCCACCCTTACCCTGATCATGGCAACACACCCCCTGCAACGCCCATCTTGTTGCAACATGCCCCCTGTTCCAGTGCTGTAGTCAGGTTTTGACAGGAGAGGGAGCGAAGGTGGAAAATTAGACGCCAGATGTAATCTCCTGACACTGGCAGACCTGCGGGTAGATGTAATAGCCTGCGGCCTGCAGGCATCGGCGAGTCCCGTGGGAGACTGTCCAATGTTTTAAAGTAGCAGTCGTTTAAAAGGCAAAACCGTGTTGATTTCGCCTTTTAAACGGCTGCTACTTTAAAACATCGGACAGTCTCCCACGGGACTCGCCAGTTCCTGTAGACCGCAGGCTATTACATTTACCGCTGGGAGTAATAGTGATCAGCGCAACACATCTTGGGTGGAATTATCCATTATGATCTATTTACAGCTAGAACTAATGTTTGGTTTATTCTTTTAGAGATCAATCTTGGGAAATTATTCTGATAAAGGACTGTTTTAAACAGTAGTAATAATAGCGAACATCCGCCAACTCCCCTGTTGGCCCTATTCAAATGTCAATCTAACTCTCTTTCAGTCCCTAAAACCCTGGATCCAAGGGTATAAAACCCAGTACACCCTGAGTAGCTAATTACACTATATAAGATGAGCTAGTAGAATATGCTGGCTGTCCCAGGGACCAGGCAATACTAGTGACTTAACTACTGAACTATGACTTTAAAACAAAAAGTAATTATGCCCATTTTGTGCCAGTGCCCCTCATGTCCCTCTGTGCCAGAGCCCCTCATGCCTCTCCCATGCCAGTCTCTCATGCCCCTATGTACCAGAGCTACCTCAAGCCCCTGTGTGCCGTAGTTCACTCATACCATGCTTCTTTATGCATACAATCACCATTTCCTGTCATCAAAGCCAGCACCGGTCTCCTTCCCTTGACTTATATTTACAGCCTAAGTCAGCATTTACAGCAGAAGTGAAACACTGAAACTGTACGGAGCACACATACTCTGTCTCCATTACAGCTGGAACAAGGATCTTAGGAGGCGATCAGCAGAGAGGCGGCAGGCAGGAGCAGCAGAAAGGGCCCCGGCTGATTTGACGTCATTAGTAAATACTACTGTAGCTGGAGACACCCAGTGGGATCACCGTACATCACCCATCCGGACTGTCCGGAGGAATCCCTGTCAGGTGCCAGCCAATAGGCACCATTTTTAAAAGATTATCAACAAGGGGACTGGTCACACCACTTGCACCACCTCTGGCTAAGCCACTGCCCTGGACCTCCCACCTTGTTGCCCTTGGGGTCTTCTGCTGCTGCATCTATTCTGCATTTATACTACAAGAACGGGATGCAATCAGGATACAGCCGGCCGCTATCCCGGCCGCCGAAATGATGACACTAAAAGCCTGACACGGGACTAAAGATAGGTGTCAAAATCCCAACACCTATCATTAGCCCCATGACGAAATACCGAACGAAGGTAAGCCGGATGTCTTAGGTTCTAGCAGCGGGGGGGGGGGGTGGGGGGAAGGTTAGCTTTAGGAACCTCCGGGGGGTCTTAGGGTTAGACACCCCCCACCGAGAGGGTTAGGCTAGGGAAAGGGGGTTAGGGTTAGGCACCACTAGGGAGAGGTTAGGGCTGGGCACCCGCTGGGAGGGTTAGGTTTAGGGTGTGGGAAAGGGGGGTCAGGTTTAGGCACCAACAGGGTGAGGTTAGGGTTAGGCACTAGGGGGGAGGTTAGAGTTAGGCACCACTAAAGGAGGGTTAGGGTAGGGAGAGGGGAGGATTAGGGTACTTACCAGCCCTAATGGGGATTTGGATCCGTCTTCCGCTGGCGGTATTTGATCTGACGGCTGAATTCAGCCGACCTGCATTACATACTGATTCCACAAGAACATATACCAGAATGTACAAACCAAACACTGTCCCCCCATGGCTGACCTACCCTACCAACCTAACCTGGGCAAATTACAGGGATGCTGCTAACATTTTTTTGTACCCATCTATCTATTTTAATAATAAATGTCTGTATATGTTGTAATGGCATTGGTATTTTCTTGGCTTGTAACATGAAACTCAAAATGAAAACCGTTTCTCCCCTCTGCTCCCAACCACGTGCCTTAAGAACTTTGAACAATAAAACAAAACAAAATAAAAAAATAGTCTCCCCCCCTAAAAGAAAAAAAATCAGGATAAACAGAAGCATATCAAGCTAAACACTGACCATGCACTTAGGTCCTGATTCAGAGATGGACGCTGTTGCCAGGGACGCATCTATAATGGGTGCAGGGTGTGCAGGGAACATGGGCCCCTGCACCCATATTATTACTTACCTCTCCGGAGTCCCACATTGGCGCGGGAGTCTGGAGCTGTAAAACGACTGGAAAATGGCCGCGGCGACCATTTTCAAGTCGTTTGTGCATGCGCAGTACAGGGAAAATGCCCATTTTCGGTGACCTGTGCATACACTATAGACTATGGGCACACTGTAGTGCCCAGAGTCTATAACCCCGGCGCTGGTCACAGGGGATGGGTACAGAATCCCGACTCCACCATCCATACTGACACCTGTTGGTAAATATCCTAAACCTCCCCCTCTCCCTACCCCAGACCTTCCCTCCGCGTTGCCTGTACCTAACCTCCCCCTCCCCGCACCCTAAACCTATCCCTGCCTCCTAGTGCCTAACCCTAACCCTCCCCCTAGTACCTAACCCTCCCCCCAACCCCACTACTTACCGTTGGGATGCCGGCATTCGGGAATCTGACAGGTGTTGGGATTTCGGTGCCAGTATTGTAAGCGTGGGCATCGCCTGTGTTGGGATATTGAACGTATCCCGTTACAAAGGGATGGACGCTGTTGCACAGGCACTGCGACTGTGTGATAACTTGCTAATGCCACAGGAGGCATTGTGTGTAAATCCGAGTACATTGTCTTCGGGTGACTTGGCTGAACATCGGGGATCTGGTTAAGATGCCGGTGGACAGCGTGTATGCGAGTGCTGAATAGCGTTTCCTTACTAATCCATCATTTTAATAACACTAATAGTTGCAATGTCTATGTAACATTGTTGCTGTCCTCTGATTCCTTCTCTCTGTCTGTTCATTTGGGGGTAGAAATCCATAACTTCCAGATGGCCCTTAATCCAATTTCCTGGAATGTGACAAGACAGCAGAACCCGCTCTTATTGGGATTCTCCAAGTAATCTGATCTGGATTTAAGGGATTCACCGTGATTTCCTCTAATCTCGGCCAGATCTAGGCTAAGCTTCCCGTTTTGCTTACTAGTAACTTTTTCAGAATATGCTGAAAGGATGTTTTATCTCAATTAATTCTCAGTGTTATATTAATCTGTAACAAGTCCCAGAACATCGGATCCTAAACACATGTATATTGTTCAACATGTTGTTCTCAGTGTTTGGTCAATTCCAATTTCCACCAAAACATTATGGGCCTGATTCAGACCCACTCGCGAGCGGCTGTCCGCTCGCAAGTGGGTCGATGTTATGCACTGAGCATGCGCACGACGGAGGGAGCTCCGTCGTGCGCATGCGCCAGACGCGACGAGCGAAGGAAATTCCTTCGCTCGTTGTGTCCGATCAAAGGGGGCGTGCTGTCAATGTTGATTGACAGCACGCCCCCTTTGGTGGGCGTGCCGGGGGCGTGCCTCCCTGACGGGGGCGTTCCCAAGGGAACGCCTCCCGTCAGAAGCCGGCCCACTGACATCACTAGTGATGTCAGTGGGAGTGATTTTGGCTCTGATAGAGCCAAAATCACTCCGGAGCTTGCGGTTGAAAACCTCAACCGCAGGCTCCGGCTCGCAAATTCGATGGTCGCGATGGTCTCGACCATCGCGGCCATCACAAAGCACGCTCGTATAGCCTGTGGGTGGTGACCCACAGCTATACGAGCATCCAGGAGGACGCTCCATGAAAATGGAGCCCGGCCCCTCATTCAGAGCGTGCGCTCTGCTCAGAGCGTACGGCTCTGAATGAGGGCCTATATCCCTTAAACCAGGGGTGGGGAACCAGTTTTCTGCCGAGGGCCATTTTGATATATAAAACATTATTCGCAGGCCTGGTGCAGACCACGCCCCGTATGATGTCACAAGGGGTAGGGCCACAATCAACAGAAATTACAGCAATGCCCGGAGCATCCTGAAGATGCTCCGGGGAGCTGTAAGGGCAGCGGTATGACCTGAGGTTCCCCATCCCTGCCTTAAACCATAAACCCATACTGAAATAATATCTGTAATGTTAATATTTGCTAAATAACTGTGGGCCTGATTCAGAGATGGATGCAAATGCGATCGCAGCTGAGATTTCATACGTAACGCAGCAGTGAAAATATGCTAATGTTATCAAAGATCCGAAAATGCGTAAATATCAGTAACATCGTCGCACATTGGTGGCCATTTTACTTGACCTGCCGCAGCCTTGGGAACTCTTCTGACACGCAGATCTGCACATGCGTTCGCAGTGGCTAATTTATGCACACCTGTGTTTCGGTCACTTTGACTGATGGGATCCTCTGTGCGTCCATAGTCGCATTTTGACCGCTGCGCATGTACAGTGGGGCTTATTCACAGGCGCCATGGCAAACAATCACTGGATCTGCGTGAAAATCGCATTAGAGTTCATCACTGAATCCGCCGCAGTGGCTTTTATTTCTGCGTTATTCTTGTGACCCCATAGATTAACTTTGCAGGGTAACCGGTGAATCTAAGCATTACATTTCTACCTTTGTAGGTTTAATAAAACACTCCTAGAGAGGGGAGCACAGACTGCGGTACCGTTATCTTTGATTAAATTAATTAATAATAAAAAGACCTTTATCAATTAAAAAATTCTACATAGATAACTGTTATAGTGTAATAACTGACCCTCCAACGTGACCCCTTCCACCAGTTTTAAACCTCTGCCCCGAACGAATAAATTATATTGCTATTACAGTTACCGCTTCTGAATTAATCAACTGATGTCTAGAAAAAGCCTTCTCTTCAGTTAATGAATTAAGGCCCTGATTCAGACCCGGACGCAAGTGGCCGTTCATACGTTCGGCGTACGTGCCGAAATATGTTAATTTAAGCGCTCGCTCGTAATTTCGTATGCAGCTATACTTCCTCCCCAAAGTCTCCCAACCCCTCCTCTAGCTAACGAGCGAGCCAAATAGCGAGCGTACATCCCCAATGTGGCTTGCAGGGAACGCACGTACAAGTACAAACCGGAAGTGGGCCTGTCAGATTTCGATTACCTGCTCGTTCATTCTGCCTACCTACTTCAATCGTATCATGCCAATCAATATATCAATTAGGTTAATTGCTCTTCAATTGTGTTCAAAACCTTTTTTTTTCATTTTCACTAAACTTTACTCTTGCCCGTGTTTTTGTTTACCCGAAGAATACGTACGGTTTAAACAATGGTTTTCTTTATCCAAAATACATGTTTGATCCAATTATCAAATTGTTTTCCGTGTTTTTACCCACGCATATTTTACTTGTTTCATTTCTTTATTTAAATTAGCTTACGCATGTCACTGCATCAAGCCTATCATAACTCACAATAGATTTTTTGGCCTGTAGAACACATGACTCATACACTAACCAATAGAATGGTTCCTGTTAATTTACCAACTGCATTAGCCAATCAAAATTATTTTCTGGTCTTTATTAAAACTGTTTTATTAAAAATACACCATTGCCATCATGAGAGCCTCTGCGTTCACCAGGCGGGAGCTTCTTGTCCTGACAGAGGTGATGGACCGGCGTATCACCAGCCAGGCTCCCCCCATCAGCAATAGGGAGAAGTGTTCCACCTATGCGGAGGTTCGCCGCTGCCTGCGTTCCTTCGGCTCACGCCGACAGATCGGCCAGCTGGAGCGCAGGTGGTCCGACCTTCAACGGCGGACGCCCCGCTTGCGGGCATGTTTTCGCCAGCGTATAGCTGAAAGTAAGTTATGTTTTGTTTTGTTTTCATGTTTTTATTTGCGGCCCTATCTGCGTGTGCATGTTTTCTTGCTTGGCCTGTTTCTTTTTTTCACACATATCTGCGTGTACATGTTATCTTGTTTGGCCTGTTTCTTTTTTAAAAACATATCTGCGTGTGCATGTTTTCCTTTTTGTTTGTTAACCAATTAGCGTTTAGAAAGGTGAATTTAAAAACTAACCTCAATTTGTTATCCATCATTTAGGGGCCGAGCGAAGACTACGGCGTCATCGCCTGCGAAGACGTCGCCCTCGTCCCCTCTCCCCAACTCCTAGCCAAACCTCCTCTCCCCAAACTTCCCAAAATTCCCCCTCCAACCCAGCCTACCCAGACCCTGACGCCCCTCCCTCTTGGAGAATTCCCATCCCTCCAAATTCCCCCTCCCCTCAACCCACCCCTCTCTTGACCACCCCATCACCACTGTCCGAAATAACCCCGCCGACCTCATTTGTCCCACCTCCGAGGAGGACGATGGTGTGGTTCCTGGTCCAGGCGTCATTATGAACGGTATGTTTCCCTTTTAACCATTTTTTTTTTTTTTTTTTTAATGTGTTGATGTAATCCTTTGTCTGTGCCTTTTCCATTTTTTTGGATTTTAAAAGGTTGGTTATATATATCTTTGTCTAAACATTTCTCAGATGTTTTCCCCATACACATATCACACATGTCGAAACACTCATACTTGTATCTCTTGTTTACGGTAGCAAGAATGGTTTGGTTTTTTTTGGGGGGGGGGGGGGTTTATTTGAAAAATGAATTTTTTTTTATTTTTTTTTTAAACAATTGTCACCTTTTGCTAAGTTGATTTTGCTTTTGAAGTTTTTTAGAATCATAAATGAAGGATTCATTTTAGTAAGCACCACAATTTTATAACCCACAGAGGACCAGAGGCGGTTGGCGGAGCTAGCCGGGTGTGTCCAGATGTTGTGGGGACATGTTATCGGCCTGCTGGTGTCCTGGATAGAATGACGGGGATCCTGCGCCACTAATTTTTTTTTTTTTTTTTTTTTGCAACATATTTTAAACCAATAAACATTTAGATTTTGAATACAGTCTCATTCCTTGTCTGTAAATCTTAGATTGTTTAAACTTACATAAGTAGACTATTGCAGAAAGTATTTGAAAGTAATGTAACAAAGATTGTGTAAAGCTGATTTTTTTAAGCAGGCACATGAAACACCTAACACTAACAATAGGTTTGGAGAGTTACCAGCATTTGTGTTTTTAAATTTTTGTTGTGTTCGGTAAATATTATTTTAAACCTGCTTAGGCCGAGATTATAAAACATACTGATTATACATAATACCTTTTGGTGTTGGTTTTAACCCACAAAGCATAGTAAAATACTGAGCAATTTGACACATTACAGGATTAGCCATTAAGCAACTTTTCCTTGGGTGAACCAGCTTACACTAGCTTGTAATGTCGAAAAGAAATGATGTTTTTAAAATAAGCGAAAATTTATTAAACATAAATAATAAACACAAAGTGTTGGGTCACAATCTATACACACAGTGATAACAAACTCAAAAATCCAGCCTACACCATAATAAAAAAGGCAAAAAACAATCAAGAACTGGTTGACGAATGAGCATGCCAACAGGATTCCACAAATGAGGCGTTGCAAAATTGGGTCCAGAAGATATATCCAATGTGGCCACATGAAGTCATTTTTTGGGAGCAGGAAGTAGTCATTGTTTCATTCCAAAATATTATGAAATAAAACACAGTTGCCGGGACAGTTGCCGGCTCACGAGCCTCACGTCTTTACACACAAAAAAAAATAAGCTGGGCTGCGATGGAGTGGCGGGCAGGGGGGGTTTCTAGGTACTCGGAAACCCCCCCTGCGTGCGCGGGTGTACCCTGGAGCCAAGCCCGAGCGTACAGGTGTTGCAGAGTTGTATGTATGTTGGTTGAATCTCCCCTTGTGACTGAAGTGGAAATGGGCTATAAAGGGGGGGCCCTCTCATCTCGGCAGAACTGCAGGTTGCGTAGTGTTCAGCTGACACATAAATATGCCTTTTTCCCGGCGTCTCATTTTTACCAAGTATAATCTGTGCAAGAGCGCACTGTTGTTAATGACTTTTATTTATTAACAGTTACACATATAAAACACACACATATTCTGCAGCACTTTACAGAGAATATTCATGTTATCCCTGCCCTAATAGAGCTTACAGTCTAAATTATTACCACATGCATACATACACCAGGATTAATCTTGTTTGTCATCAATTTAACTACCAGTATGTTTGTGGAGTGCACCCAGAGGAAACCCATGCAAACATTGAGAGGACATACAAACTCCACACATATAGGGAATTGAACCCAAGACCTCAGTGCAATGAGGCAGCCCGCAACATTTTTGCCTCTGCTGTATGCAAGTGATGCTCTCCATACAGATAGCCGGCAACGTAGCTATAGAGACTCCCATTCGGGGCTCTTATCATAAGGCAATTGTGAAATATTTAATTCAGCCGAAGTTGGCGGATACCCCTCAAAGCACAAGCATGGTGCATACTTCTTGCCAGCGAATGCTGTGCATGTTCCAAACTTATCTTGCCAGTATGATGGACCTGAGACCCTGAAGGCCACCCCTGCTCCCGCCTCACAGGCTGTTTAAACAGTTGTGTAATGATTACCAGGTCTTGACAGATCTCTGTTTGGGGTGTTAAGCTTTCATCACCATCTTTTCATCCTTTTGCAGAGGGCGCGGAGAGAAAATATTGTTTGTATGAAGCCTGAGCCATCCCCAGTGCGGGAGGTGTGAGGTTCCTTTGATCCCCAGCTCTCCAGAGAGGTGTGAGAAAACACTTCTACAGAGGACTGTGGGGATTAGAGCTATGGGGTTTTTTATTTTTTTCGATGATGTTGTGTGACCAGCATGAAAGTTTTTACAGGCATCCAGGAGACCTCTATCAAGCTGAAGGAGTTAGAGGGTCATGTTTGTGTCTGCCACGGACATCAATGACTGAGAGATGAAAAGCCGAACAAAGCTGGGAAACGTTTTCTTTTTTTTAATGTCATCATTTAAAAAAATATACAAAAGTTCATTTTAGATATACGGGACCTGAGTCCGACCCTGACCCATTAGCATCTGGAGTGGAGATTTACTAAGCCTTGGAGAGAGAGAAAGTGGAGTGAGATAAAGTACCAACCAATCAGCTCCTGCCATTTTAAAAATGACAGTAAGGAGCCATGTTCCCGTGGGTGTTCCGGGGGGTGCGTGGCCGGAGTTATAAGCTATATTGATAGTGTGCATGCACAACGACGGCCAACTTCAATCGTATCCCTAGCTCCTAGCATGGGGTAGGTGAAACTACCGATGACAGCGATCTCGGGAATGGGAGACGCATTGGACGCATTGGGAGACGCATGGGAGACGTGATTGCATTGGCGCGTACAACTCAGGATTCAGCTGAATAGTCGCATTAGCTGTTTGAAAAATGACAGTTGGGAGCTGATTGGCTGGAGCACCATTCATAGAAGAACTCGTTGATAAATGAGGCTCATTGTCAGGGAAAAGCACCGGTTGCAGCGTCACTGGGTGTAAACTCAGGCCGGAGACTGCTGAAACTTTATTAAATGACAAAATCGAACATTGATGAAATTCTGAAAAATGATTAACATCCACAGGACCCGGCAGTGTAAATTCTGCCGCGGAACCAGCAGGGTTGGGGCTTGTGGGCAGAAATTCTTTTCGGTGTACCTGTCCCCGTACTGGAGCAACATTCAATTGCTCCGGAAGTTTAGTATCTCCCGTCGCGGCGAGTCAGATACATAAGTAACAAAGGATATTAGGGGATAATAATAGGAACATGCCCCCGGTTTGAAATGGCTCACCATGCTACCGGAAAGAGATATACTGTATATGCTGGCGGTTCTGCAAAAGGCTAAAGAGTGATTGCTGGGAGTCACTTTAGTGTAGAACCTAACCCACATATTGTTTGTGAAATGGGCCTGATTCAGAGCCGGACGCCATTTGCGGTCGCTCGTTCAGAAAAAAGGGGTGGCTATTCAAATGAACCGTTCGCTCTGTGCGGTCTGTTCACGCCTCTATGTCTGAACGAGCGAACAAAACTTGCGGTCGTTTTTTGGATAACTACGCCCCCTGGCCGCTCGCATCCTACGTCATGTCCGCTATTTATTAGATTAATCGAGTACATCGACCAGCGTATGAACTGCTCGCTATTCTTGTGGTTGCTTTTTCCTACCGCAATCTTGCGAGCAGTTCTGACTATAAAATAACCCAGTGACGTGGTCAATGACGCTGCTGTATTAATTATGCACACCGATAAAACGCCCGTTTTGACCTTTAAGCACGCCTGCGTTCGGATCTCCACTCCCCGTTTTCAAGCACCTTCCCCTGTTACCACCCACATACGCCTCCTCCTGTCACTCAAAATAGCAGGCATTCGCAATGTAGCGAACAAACGATTTTCGGCCGCACTGACTGGTTCGCGCATGCGTATTACGATCCGTACGCATGCGCAGTTGGGCAAACATCGCTCGGAACGAACGAGCTGCCGCTTACGAGCGAATCTGAATCAGGCCCAATGTTTCTTCTTTCTCCGTAGTGTATGAGCGCACTAATTTGGACCCTGGCCACGTGAGTGGTGCACAGTTGGGGCCTGGTTCTTTCTTCTTGCAGCCTATATTTTGCACTGAGCCGCTCAGGTCTTCTGCTTAGTAAATTACTGCTATAGCAGTTCTTTGCTACTGATACTACAAAGGTAACAGTAAATTGATTTCCGTTCACATTTACCAGGTACACAGCGGGAGAGCGAGATACAAAGCAGGTCCTCTGGTTTCACACTTCTCGTGGGTAATAATAACCCAGATAACAATATATTTCGGTTCTCCTTAGAGCGCTTCCTTATTCACTACAGCTGTGTTTAACCCTAGCGCCGTTTCAATAAGCTGCTTTTAATACCACTTCAATAACCATCGTAATAGCGTTGTTCGTCGATGCATGTCAACGATATTAATGATGTAACGATTTTTACAATCAATGATATCACCATATAGATTCTGCCGGCGCTGAAAAGTACATCAAATTTTCTGTCAAGATTGGAACACTTTGGAATGTACTCCGAATGGACCCAGAAAAAAAGGGAGAGAGAGAATACAAACAACACTAGTGATGTATGGACCTCATTCAGACCCGCTCGCAAGCGATTGAGCGCTCACAAGCGGGTCGATGTTTGGTGGTGCGCACGCGCAGCGACCGCACTGCGCATGCGCAAGCCCCAGAGTGAGAGAGAAATTCTCTCGCGCCAGGGCTCACTACAAAAGGAGCGGCTGTCGATGTTGATCGACAGCTCGCCCTGTTTTGTAGGCCTGGCGGGGGGTGGTTTCACAAACGGAGGCGTTCCCAAGCGAGTGATGTTAGTGGGAGAGCTGCCGGCTCTATTTGAGCCGAAAGCTCTCTGGGTCTTGCGGAAGACGAGACCCTACATCAAGGGTCTTGTCGCAAGCCCCGATGGTCGCGATGGCCTTGACCATCGCGAGCATCATCCTGGTCGCTCATTTAAGCTGTGGGTGGTAACCCACAGCCTAGCGAGCAGCCAGGAGGCCGGCTCAGAAAATGGAAGCGGCCGCCCTCATTCAGAGCGAGCACTCGCATTTTGCGAGCGTCTCTGAATGAGGTCCTATATCCTGAAAGAGGAAGGTATTTTCAAGATGAGTGAAATACTCCTTCCAGCTGTTGTGGTCTACCAATTTAAGTAGACTATAACCGCTTATTCACACATCTCTCCTCATCGTCCTTCACAGTGCCATGATGTGTCACCAATTGTACATAAAAAACCAAAGGGAATAAAACTATATAGTGTAATACAGTTTTAATAAAACAATATAAAACAGATAACTAATAGGCTCTCACCAAGTGTCAGTCAAGTAGACATATAGCATATATAAATACATGAATAGTGATTCCATATATGTGGATTCAGGTTATGGATAAGTATCTCACCAGATGATAGTGTCCACCAAAGTATGCATATGGGCATAAGTAATGGATTTCTCAGGCGTCCCCAAAGTCCATGACAAATGAAGTCCAAATGGAGAGTAATATCCAAATAGCCTGGATCCTAGTATAGCCAACACGTTTCGATTTTCAGCTTAGGCCCGTATTCAATTTGCTTTTTCGCCTCCAGGACTTTTCGCCTACGTGCCCGCATATCGCCGTATTCAATTTGAAAGTAGGCGAAAACGGGACCCAGCGAAACTTAAACAAGCGGAAAGTACTGTCAGATTTGGGGAAATCAGCCTGACACCCCCCAAATGATGCTCTGACATGGGGGTTCCCTATGGTACCCCCCAATTTGGCTTGCTGAAGGTATTTGGTGTTTTTAAATGGGCTAAATAGCTCAGGTGCAAGCACCTGCAATGATAAAAACACCTGGGGCATACTTGGGGACCCCCCCAGAGTCAAGGTCAAAGTTTTTATTTTTCGCCCCCAAATTCAAAATGATTTTTTGGGGTGTCCTTAAGTGTTTTTTTGTTTTAGTTTTTGACACAGTTTACCTTTGGGGGACTGTCCGAAGACTGCAGGGGGGTTCCCGCAACGTTGCACCCCAAAACCCCAATTCTGCACTTTTTTCTGCCTCCTATTCATAGGCGAAACTTTTCCGCCTATTACATTGCATTGACTTTCCACCTAGGCGAAAAGTCTTCCAAATTGAATACGGAGTAAAATCAAAACAGGCAAAAATGACGTCATCGGCGAAAAGTTTTTGCCAAAAACACGCGAAAACGGCTTTTCACTTCAAATTGATTACCAGCCTTAATCTTTTTCAAGGCATAATGGGAATAAAGTAGGAGGGGATATATATACTCCTTCTCATAAACATAATACAAAACCTATTGCCAAACATGGATTACCTAATTAACTAAAGGGGTCATTCAGACCCACTCGCGAGCGGCAGTACACTCGCAAGTGGGTCGATGTTCCCCACTGCGTATGCGCACGACGGAGGGAGCTCCGTCGTGCGCATGCGCGAGACCCGGGGAGCAACGGGCTTTCCATCGCTCCGGGTCTCGCACCAAAGGGGGCGTGCTGTCGATGTTGATTGACAGCACGCCCCCTTTGGTGGGCGTGCCGGGGGCGTGGTGGCCAGACGGAGGCGTTCCCATGGGAATGCCTACCGTCTGAAGCCGGCCCCGCTGACATCACTAGTGATGTCAGTGGGAGTGATTTTGGCTCTGATAGAGCCAAAATCACTCTAGGGCTTGTGGCAGGGAGACCCTACCGCAGGGTCTCCGTCGCAAGTCTGATGGTCGCGATGGTCAAGACCATCGCGACCATCGTTTTGGCCGCTCGCATATGCTGAGGGTGGTCACCCACAGCTATGCGAGCGGCCAGGAGGCCGCTCCATTTTCATGGAGGAGGGCCCTGATTCAGAGCGAGCGCTCTGGTCAGAGCATCCGGCTCTGAATCAGGCCCTAAAATCCTACTGAAAAAGTTGCCATCATTCGAAATCTGAGCAGAGCAACATGATTCCCAGTGTTTGCATTACAAGTCCCAAACTGTGGCTCACATGGTATGCTGGGATTGTTAGCTGCTGTACAGCCTGGTGACAAGCCACACATTGCATAACCTCAGATTAATTACTGTGCAATAGGTGCAGAAAAAAACAAAAAACAAAAAAAATTAATAGGTGTTAAATTAATTATTCAATATTTTATTTTCAACATGCTGTGATTTTAGTATTTTATTTAATGATTTACCACAAGTTGCTACTTAATTAGAAATACTAAATATATAGCACCTTTAGTCCTCTGCACTGCTGACAATCATAGGTTACATCCATTTGTACATATAATGATAATGTCAGTATTGCTATCAAATGCTGCTACATACTATAAAGGTAGTAAGATCTGCATTGGTTTACTGCTTCAAATATACCTTAACACCTTGATACCTTACTTAACCAATATATATAAATAAATAAAGACACGGACACCAGAGCTTGGCTAAAAAGGTCACAGCTTTTTATTTATAAATTAATAATCAACCTAACCAGGGTGGCTAAGAGACGCTGCAAACTCAGTTCTAGCTTTCACGCTGATCAGAATAGTCGGAGGACTACTTAAAAGTCCCCCCTCTAGATGTACTAACGATGTGAGAGTCTCACTTCCCTCTAGGGCCAATCCGAGGTGCTACCGTACAGCCAGCACCCGGGTCCCCCCATGCAGAGCAGGACAAATTCGCCAGGGGCAACGAGGGTCAGTGCCCCCACAAAGTTGTCTTACGCCCTCTAAAGCCACTGAGTTGCAGCGTACTCTCGCCTTGCTGTGCCTCACCTGAAGTAGAAAGCAAAAGTTAGTGCACACAACTTCACAAACGTGGGTGGGATGGTGGGTAAGAAGATCAACTACAAGAGACTGAGCTGAGTTCTGGCAGCCCTTTAAATAGACAACACCTAGCTCCTCCTACCACAATCCTATAGGATAATCCACTCAAACTGACACACACAGTTTAACCCAGCAACAAGGGTGCCTAAAAACTAACCTCCCCCCTAGTGCCTAACCCTAACTCACCCTCAGGGCCGGCCCTAGCCCAAATTTTTTGGTAAGCGAGTATTTTTTTGGCGCCACTCCTATGGAGTGCCCCTTTTACAGTGCCCCCGGTAGTGGTCCCCCCAGTGCAGTGCCCCTTGTGCCCCCAGTAGTAAGCCCCTTATATAGTGCCCCAGTAGTACTCCCCCCCATGCAGTGCCCCCAGTAGTGGTACCCCCCTATGCAGTGCCCATTATATAGTGCCCCTAGTAATAGTCCCCCCTCTTGTAGTGCCCCCAGTAGTATTCCCCCCCTTGTAGTGCCCCCAGTTGTATTCCCCCCCTGTGGTGCTCCCAGTAGTATTCCCCCCCTTGTAGTGCCCCCAGTAGTATTCCCCCCTGTAGTGCCCCCAGTAGTAGCCCCCTGTAGTGCTCCCAGTAGTCCCCCCCGTAGTGCTCCCAGTAGTCCTCTGCTTGTAGTGCCCCCAGTAGTATTCCCCCCCTGTAGTGCTCCCAGTAGTCCCCCCCTGTAGTGCTCCCAGTAGTCCCCCCTGTAGTGCTCCCAGTAGTCCCCCCCGTAGTGCTCCCAGTAGTCCCCCCCTTGTAGTGCTCCCAGTAGTCCCCCCCTTGTAGTGCCCCCAGTAGTATTCCCCCCTGTAGTGCTCCCAGTAGTCCCCCCCTGTAGTGCTCCCAGTAGTCCCCCCATTTAGTGCTCCCAGTAGTCCCCCCCGTAGTGCTCCCAGTAGTCCCCCCTGTAGTGCTCCCAGTAGTCCCCCCCGTAGTGCTCCCAGTAGTCCCCCCCTGTAGTGCTCCCAGTAGTCCCCCCTTGTAGTGCTCCCAGTAGTCCCCCCCCTTGTAGTGCCCCCAGTAGTAATCAACCTCCCCCCGCAGTAGAGACATAATTAAAAAAAAACAAAAACATTTACCTGACACCCGCTCCTGCTCCTGGTCCCGCCCCCGAGACCAGCTCCTCCGTCCGCCGCTTTGCTTTATGGGAGTGACGCATCACTCCCATTACCCACTGCGGGAGCCGGAATATGTCCGGCTCTGGCAGTGGGAGCAGCAGCCGGTAAGAGTCTGTCTGACTCTCATCAGCTGCTTAAGCAAACACACAGCTGCCGGCGCCGGCGGCTGTGTGTTTGTGCTGTGCAGCGCTGACCGAACTCTGTCCGGTCAGCACTACACACGCGGTGCAGCTGTGTCACAGAAACACAGTCTGCACCGCGGCCCGCATGGTACGCAGCTGAGGCGCCCTTGACTATGTGGCGCCTTACGTAGCTGTGTACCATGCGTAACGGGAGAACCGGCCCTGCTCACCCTTTCCCTAGCCTAACCCTAAGTCCTCCCCAGGGGTTCCTAAACCTAACCCCCCCCCCATCCCCGGGCTAAGTGTATACTTACCCAGCAGAGAGGACGATCGGTTCGGCGTTCTGGTGTCGGGATTAAAATAGGCATTGGTATTTCGACGCCTATGTTAAATCCCTTGCCGGGATTACGCTGTCAGGATGCGGCCGTAGGTCTCATAACTACATCCCGTTATTGATCTTGGTTGTCATTTCAGTAACCAGCTCCCTAATTGGCGGAACAAGTGACTGCGCAGTTCATGTAGAATCAGCCGATTTAATATCACTTTTTCCTGTAAATATTATGGGATTGTGAATTGATCCAGATGTTGGGATTTATTTTGAGCTAGGAGCAATTCCAAGTTAAGGCTGCAAAATTTGCACCTGGTAAGAAAAACAATTTGTCTTTGTGCTTCTACCTGTTATATATTTTGTAAAAAAAAAATGTATTTTAAAAACAAAAACAATGGCATTACCACTTCAAATGTAAGTGCAATTTTTAATTGAGATGTTTTAGAAATAAAAGAGTGCAAAATGTTTTACGCATGAGCTCTTGACGCAAATGTATCCAACCCCATATGAGCCACTTAGGAGTCTAATCCATTCTGGATGATGGCGTAATGTGCCTTTGCAATGGCGTTGGTGTACCGCTTACAGTCTATTAATCAAATAATACTCTGATTTATCAATGCCGTCCTCTACAACTAGGACATTACATACACTTGCGTACTTCTGTAGTAATTATCACACTTAGTACTTTTTTTAGCTTCATTCAGCAAGTCTGGTCCTCTAGGGATGTTGTTGGCAAGTGGAGGAGTTCTCCATTAGTGTGGCTAGTGTGTAAAGCAGACATCCAGCACCTTATCTAATAAATAAAATAGACCTCTTGCATGGTGGCTTAAGTACAAAAAAGACCTCCAATGTGGTGGCTAATGAATAAAGAAGTCCACAAGAATTCAAATCTGGTAGTTGGGGTAAAGAGTACCACCAATCTGGTGACAAGTGATCAAAGAAGTCCTCCAGTATGGTGGCTACCATATAAATCAGTCCTCTAGTCTGGTAGCTAATTAATAACAATGGTCTCTGGTATGGTGGCTAGTGAATAAAACAGACCTCTAATCTGATGGCTAATTAAAAACACAGGACTCTGGTATGGTGGCTACTGTATAAATCAGTCCTCTAATCTGATGGATAATTAATAACACAGGCCTACGTTATGGTGGCTACTGTATAAATCAGTCCTCTAGTCTGGTGACAAGTGTTCAAAGAAGACCTCCGATGTATGGTGGCTACTGTATAAATCCGTCCTCAAGTCTGGTGGCTAATTAATAACAATGGCCTCTGGTATGGTGGCTAGTGTATAAATCCGTCCTCAAGTCTGGTGGGTAATTAATAACAATGGCCTCTGGTATGGTGGTTAGTGAATAAAACAGACCTCTATCTGATGGATAATTAATAACACAGGCCTCTGGTATGGTGGCTAGTGAATAAAACAGACCTCTATCTGATGGATAATTAATAACACAGGACTCTGGTATGGTGGCTACTGTATAAATCAGTCCTCTAATCTGATGGATAATTAATAACACAGGCCTCTGGTATGGTGGCTACTGTATAAATCAGTCCTCTAGTCTGGTGGCTAATTAATAACAATGGTCTCTGGTATGGTGGCTAGTGAATAAAACAGACCTCTAATCTGATGGATAATTAATAACACAGGACTCTGGTATGGTGGCTACTGTATAAATCAATCCTCTAGTCTGGTGACAAGTGGTCAAAGAAGACCTCCAGTATGGTGGCTAGTGAATAAATCAGTCCTCTAGTCTGATGGATAATTAGTAACACAGGCCTCTGGTATGTTGGCTACTGTATAAATCAGTCCTCTAATCTGGTGACAAGTGGTCAAAGAAGACCTCCAGTATGGTGGCTACTGTATAATAACAATGGCCTCTGGTATGGTGGCTAGTGAATAAAACAGACCTCTATCAGATGGATAATTAATAACACACGGTTCTGGTATGGTGGCTACTGTATAAATCCGTCCTCTAGTCTGGTGGCTAATTAATAGCAATGGCCTCCGGTATGGTGGCTAGTGAATAAAACAGACCTCTAATCTGATGGATAATTAATAACACAGGCCTACGTTATGGTGGCTACTGTATAAATCCATCCTCTAGTCTGGTGACAAGTGATCAAAGAAGGATAATTAATATCACATGCCTCTGGTATGGTGGTTAGTAAATACAGCAGACATCCAATTTGGTGGCTAGTTTATAAAGAAGTACAAAATATGAATAGTGAGGATACAACCCAAATACAAAGCCAGCAAAAGAAATTATATTCTGGGTATCCCAAACCCAACAGGATATATATTTTTATATAATAAAAAATTTTGTGTCAAAATCAGGAAGTATTTGGGGCAATTTGGTGTGACATTGCTGGCATTCCATCTGTTGATGTGTGTGTGTGTACTATTTTGTGGTATACACAGCTATTAAACAGTAGACACACCAGCTGGCGCTCCCTACAGACCTAACACCGTGTGTACGACCGAAAATGGGGGCGTGACCTAATTACCATAGGTCATGCCCCAAATAACGTCATGCGCGCAGCATCCATTCCTACTTCGGGGGCCGGCACCGCTGCACAGCTGCGGCGGTGGGGGTCCCCAACCTCCCGATTTGACCACCTGCGGGCCAATTCGGCCCACGGGTGGAACAGCGGGACGGTGCTCTCCCGCTGAAATTGGGATGTTGGGGAGGAGTGCACCCTCTATGGGTGGCGCCCCTGTTCGTCCGCACTGGTCAAACACCCCTAGAGCCGGCCCTGCCAGCTGGATAGACTTCCCCAGGAGCCAGTCTAGTACAGTAATACTCACAGTACATATACATGCAACAGAGTTGGAGCAGAGCATGCAGCAGAGAGTCCAGTCATGTATGTAAGCGGTACACCAACGCTGTTGCAAAGGCACATTACGCCATCGCCCAGAATGGATTAGACTCCTAAGTGGCTCATTTGGGTTTGGATACATTTGCGTCAAGAGCTCATGCGTAAAACGTTCTGCACACTCTTTTATTTCTAAAACATCTAATTTAAAATTGCACTTACATTTAAAGTGGCAATGATATTCTTTTTGTTTTTAAAATACTTTTTTAGTTACAAAATATATAACAGGTAGAAGCACAAAGACAAAATGTTTTTTTACCAGGTGCAAATTTTCCAAGTCTATTAGACTATATAGACTTTCCTTGGAAGTCAGCAATTTGTTAGTGCAGGTATGACCAATACACAAAACCTAAAATGATGGTAAATTTGTGACGATTGTTAAATATGGAAAGATGTCAGAAAAAGGATAGAAAATGAATGTCATTTATTTGTGTAAATAAGAACAGAGTGTGCATGACCCAAGATTATCATCCAGTTTTGGCACAATTTCTTAAAACTATTGCTAAATGTGTTTATTATTAGCTGAACGTTATGCAGTCGGGAAGCCGGCGAACCTAATCCCGACAGCCGGCTTCCTGACTGTCATATCCCGGCAAGGGTCTAAAGACAGGCGTAGATATGCCGACGCCTGTCATTAGACATACCCTGGGAGCACGACACCCGGCATCCCGATCGAAGGGACGCCGGGCACCAAGCAGCTGTCTCCGCACTGGAGCAATGATGAATTACTTCGGTGTAAACTATCCCTCGCAGCGAGCTGAATACTTAATCATCGGCCTCCGATGATGAATAGGCCCCTGGGTGAGGACTTTGTAGGTGAGTGGAAGAACCTTGAATTGGGTTCTGAAAGGGAAGGGGAGCCAGTGTATGGCTTGTAGGAGAGGGGAGGCAGATGTAGAACGTTTGGAGAGGAAGAGGAGCCGAGCAGCAGCATTGAGGAGTGGAGAGAGGTGGGGGTCTGGGAGGCCAGTGGTCTGTTATATCAACAGAGAACCCAATATGCAAATAAGTCACTTTCATAGTGCTGCGTTTTTCCCCTCTGCCATGTCACAGCCAATTATTAATTACTGTTTTGTTAGTTATACACTTTATTAATTTGATTTAGAATATGCTTTGTGATATCTCTAACATGGTGAAAACTAAAATAACTTTCTAAAAGTTCGCAATAGATCTTCCATTTAAAGTAATAACTGCGCTGATCACCTTTACGTCAGAGGTTATGTATAAATCACCTTTGTTTTTTGGCACCAGCATTGATGGGATAGACACCCTGGTCTTTTCCATTTCCTCCTCATGTCAATTTTGGTCTCCGGCATCTTGACAGTGTTTGTACACATGCCTTTCAGCCATCCCGAATTTAGTGGTATACTCCCATTTTCCAGGGACCATCTCACTGCCCCAACTACGGGGCACCATGTCAGGCAGGGGGAGGGGAAGTTGGGAGGGGGCTCCAAACAGTGCTGAGACAGACTGGGGGCAGCCATCCGCTCAGAGAGTGCCGGGCATGCCCCCGGCATGATGTGTGACGTGTGGCCGCTCCTCTAACTTGACGTGTGCGGAAGGTGCATGCAGGCAGTCCCAAATCCCACCTCCCAAATGTTGGGAGATATGATAAACTGTATGTACCTGTAAAAAATGCACAAATAAGAAAGAGAAGTAATCATTAGTCATAATGTTGACAGTCATTAAGTCGACGAGGGAATGCTGTATTATATTACTAGGAGACAATTAGAATGTAAGCTCTTCAGGCAAGGGTAATCCCATTTCTTCCAGTCACATGGTTAACTAATGAAACCATTAGTAATGTACTGAAAGGGAAGGTTTATTGCAATTCAATCTGGTGCATTATTTATACGGAATCGATATGATATGCCGGCGGCTGAAATCCCTACACTGGAAGGCCGCATGGTGCAGAATCCCAACAGCGGTAGGTAAGTATCCTAACCTCCCCCTTACCCCCCCAACCTCCCCCTGGTGGTACCTAACCCTAACCCCCCCTTTCTCGCACCCTAAACCTAACCCTCCCGGGGGGTGTCTAACCCTAACCTCCGCCTAGTGGTGCCTAACCCTAACCCCCCCTTCCCCTAGCCTAACCCTATTCTCCCCCCGGGGTGGCAAAACTTAACACCCCCTTCCCCGGGGACAGAGGAGTTACTTACCTGTCTGGACGATCGGGATTCCAGCGCTTCGAGATGCCGACGTCAGTATCCTGTTCACCTTCGGGATATCGGCGTTGGCATACTGCCGGGCGTCGGGATTCGGGCGGCGGTATATAGACGCCGGCATTCCGTCTACCTGCAATATGACTGCATCCCCTTTATACTGCTTGTTTTGCCCCATCTACGTGTTCAGAGTTCCCTCTTATTCAGCTCACATTGCAATTTTGTAAGAGAAGCAAATAAATAATTTTTTAACCACTAGCAACCACATTTAAGGCCTGCTGTATACACTAGCTACCAGTGGTGGCTCCAGAGCTGGGGCTGCCGCGCAGTCCAAAATTCAAATAGGGGAGCCACACCAACTGCCACACAGTGACGTCTGGTGAGGTCAATTACTGGGAAGGCACACCTGGAGATGGGTCTGAGTGCTGGGAGCCTGTCTCACCCCCTACACACTGTAACTCTCCCTTCACTACACTAAACTTCAGTGTCCATTGATTCTCCCACCTGCATCACTGTGTCTGCTCTTGCTGCTGCTGACTGAGCTCGGATCTCTAAACACTGCAGTGCACTTCCTGGTCACATGACACATCCAAGGTGTCCATCAGTGCTCCAGCCCCCCCCCACCCATACTCAGAGGCATGCCTCCGTTAGCTCTCTTTCTGTGCAGCTTACTGCCCGTGGTGTGGCCTCGCTCCCAGCTCCGCCATCAGTGTCTGACTATACAGGAACGAGGCTGAGCTGTTGCTGCCTCATCTCTCGGCTCCCTGCGTCCCAGGGAGCTCCACAAAGCTGGTGAGTGTTAACTATAAAAAAATTATTACAATAAACAAAGAAGATGTTTTTAAGTTATATATATATCTTATTTGTATTATTCTAATAATTTTTATATCAAATCTCAGGAGTACGGCAGTTGAGCTGCAGTCCCACCTCTGGAGCCGCCCCGGCTAGCTGCCATTCTAAAGGTCTTCTTTGAAAACTAGCCACCAAATTGGAGTTCTGCTTTATTCCCTAGCCACCGTACCAGAGGCCAGTGTAATTAATAAGCCATCAGATTAGTGGTCTGCTTTATACAGTAGCCACCATACTGGACTTCTTCTTTGATCACTTGCCAGCAGATAGGTGGTACTCTTTACCCCAACTACCAGATTTGAGTTTTTGAGATCTTCTTTATTCATTAGCAACTTCATTGGAGGTTTTTTTTTTGTACATAACCCCACATACAAGAGGTCTGTTTTAGTGTAAATAAGAGTTCTGCATGACCCATGATTATTATCCAGCTCTGGTGCAATCTCTTAGAACTATTGCTAAATGTGTTTATAGTTAGCTGAACACCTGGCTGTACAGTGTCACCCAGATCCTGTCAGAGGTCACTGTACCGTGTACCTGCACACATGACGCCATCAATCACTGCCAAGGTCTCTGTGCCATGCGAGGCTAATTTGGAAAACACATTAACCACTAAACTGGCTAATTTTTTTTCCCAAAAATCTTCTAGAAATTGTAGTTTAAAAAAAAAATTAAAGACGTTTATAACATATTTTTAAAAAGATATTAAAATGTTTGAATTTATTGCAAAAAAATAAATAAAAATACACCTAGGGGGTATGTCACACCCCTCTCTCCCCACAGTGTTCATTGTCCCCATTGTGAAAATACTTTCCATCCACCAGTGTCAATAAACTCCCCAGCAGCAACAGATCCCCAGTGGCATTACCCCCTCACCCACCCCAGTGGCAAAGGTGCACCCTCCGTTGCCCCCTGGCAATACCCCTCCTGCTTGGCATTGCCCCTTCCTTCTAAAGCAGAGCCCAGTGGAGCGTATGTCAGTGTCCCCTGCTGCAGCTGATCTCTGCATTACAACATCACTGTCTGGGGGCTGGAGGAGGAGACACATTTTGCACATGTGCAGAACCGGTCTACTCTGGAATCACCGGGGAATGCAGCTGCAGACACGGTCACATAGGGACTGTATCAACGCAAGCCCGGCTGGCCGTGTTCGGATCCCATGCTCCCATGCCAGGTGAGTGATTAAAACTTTCATTTGTTTTTTTTTGTTTTATTTATCTACATTACTGTAAGATATAACCTGATTGTGAGAGAGGAGAAAAAGCGCACTCCTGTCTGTCTTGAACTTCTTCAAATAAAGATTATACATTTGTTTTTTTATTTATTTATTATTTATTATATTAAAAAAAATGTATTTACAAAATTAAATATTTGGTTAAATCTACCATAGACTTGAACCGAACCAAACCTTGTTTCTTTCCATGAAGGTGTTCAAGCCAATATATGTCATTCTTACCACTTGAAACTGGTGGTTGCATTCTATTAAAAGGAGACAGTTAAACTTAAAATGCACAAGAGTTATGCTGGGTACACACTGACAGATACATTGGCTGATCAATTGATGGGCCAATATATCTGCTGCCCGTTGGCCAGCGTGTACCCGCAATATGTCGGTGAACGTCGTCGTTCACTGACTCCATCCTGGAGTCCTTTGAATAGGACTCCGGGATGGAATATGCTGGATTGGGTAAGCACTTTGAATAGGACTCTGGGATGGCGTGTGCTGGATTGGGTGATCACTTTGAATAGGACTCCGGGATGGAGTGTGCTGGATTGGGTGATCACTTTGAATAGGACTCCGGGATGGAGTGTGCTGGATTGGGTGAGCACTTTGAATAGGACTACGGGATGGAGTGTGCTGGATTGGGTGAGCACTTTGAATAGGACTCCGGGATGGAGTGTGCTGGATTGGAAGCAGGAGTATACAGGAACTTGAGGCAGGCAAACTGGAAAGGAAACCAGCGGAGCTCAGGAACAAAAGTCTTGCTGTAGCAAAGAGCACTATTGTACTGGCAATGAGACAGAGTCAGGGAAGGGCTTTTATACCCCTGGTCGGATGCTGATTGGCTGGAGCAACTGGAGAGTGTTGCTGACTGGATGGATCTGGACCTCCTGACTTGATCTAAGATGGCCGCGCCCATGATCCGGAGGTCTGACAAACTAAGGTGCAGGAAGTGCATGGAAGTGTGGCTGGGACACCTAGGCAACATCGGGGATGCAGGAAACCACCTTCAGGCATAGGCCCCACTCTGGATTCTACTGACAAGAGCGGCCGGCGACTCAGCAAGGTGCAATGACATAAGCGCATGGGGAGATGCAGGGGTCTCAGCCGGAGGTCTCTGGCACAGTACCCCCCCTTTTAAAAGTGGACTCCGGACACTTCCTAGGCTTGTGAGGAAACTTGACGTGGAAGGCTTTCAGAAGAGCAGGGGCATGGATGTCAGTAGCGAAAATCCAAGTCCTTTCTTCTGGGCCATAGCCCTTCCAGTCAATGAGGTTTTGAAGTCGTCCATAGTAGCAGCGGGAATCCAGAATTTCTTGGATCTCGAATTCCTGTCCACGCTGAGTGTAGATACTAGGTGTCTTAGGGAGAGATCTTTGAAATGTATTCAAACCTAAAGGTTTCAGGAGAGACACGTGGAATGAATTAGGAATTCGTAAGACAGGCGGTAACTTCAACTTAACAGCCACTGGGTTGATAACCTTTTCCACTGAGAATGGCCTGATGAATCGAGGAGCGAACTTCATAGATGGAATGTGAAGTTTGAGATTTCGGGTAGACAACCATACTCTGTCTCCAGGTTGGAACTTTGGGGCAGCTCGTCTCTTATGGTCAGCAAACTTTTTGTAGCATATGGAGGCCTTCAACAATGAAGAATGGACCTTGTCCCAGATAGCCGTCAGATGCTGGAGGGTATCTTTAACATATAGTACATCAATAGTCGGAACCTTTGGGAACTCGGGTAGGTGAGGATGTTGATCATACACAGTATAAAAGGGTGTGTTCTCAGTCTTTTGAAGATGAAATGAAGAGACGCAGGAACTGTTCAAGGTCTTGGTTCACCCTCTCTGTCTGCCCATTGGTCTGAGGGTGATAGGCCGTAGAGTATTTAAGTTTCACTTGCAGGGCTGAACACAGGGACCTCCAAAACTTGGCCACGAACTGAACTCCTCTGTCGGAGATAATATCTTGAGGCAGACCGTGCAAACGGAAAATTTCCTTAATGAAGAGCTGTGCAAGCTGGGATGCTGAAGGCAAACCTGTTAAAGGCACGAAATGAGACATCTTAGAGAATCTGTCAACAATTACCCATATGGAATTTGTGGTCTTGTGATGGGGGCAAGTCCGCAATAAAGTCCATGGATAAATGGGACCAGGGCTGTCGAGGAACAGTCAAGGGATGTAATAGACCAGATGTTCTTCTAGAGATTTTATGTTGAGCACATCTGACGCAGGAAGTAACAAAATCTTTGACATCAGTCTTCAATGTAGGCCACCAATATGAGCGTTGAATGAATTTGACAGTCTTCTCTACCCCAGTATGTCCAGAAAATCATGAAGCCTGAGCCCAATGCAACAGCTTTTTATGAAGATCCGAGGCCACGAAGGTCTTTCCCTGAGGAGGATCTGACGAGAGTCTGCTAGAGGCAAAGGATGTGGGCTCCAGAATTGGAGGAGGAGGTTCTTGTATATTTCCCTGTTCAGAATCCAGGGAGCGAGATAAGGCATCAGCCTTAGTATTCTGAGCACCAGGATGGTAGGAAAGTTTAAAATCGAATCGTGAGAAAAACAGTGCCCATCTGGCCTGTTTGGAATTTAAACATCGGGCTGTCTGTAGGTAAAGCAGATTTTTATGGTCAGTGAAGATTGAAATAGGGTACGAGGCTCCTTCAAGCAAATAACGCCATTCCTCTAGCGCCAGCTTAATCGCCAGGTGTTCTTGGTCTCCAATGGGATAATTCCTCTTGGCAGGTAGGAATCTTCGAGAGAAGAAGCAGCAGGGGTGTAACTTGCCATATTTGGATCGTTGCGAGAGAACAGCTCCCACCCCTTCCATAGAGGCATCTACTACTGAGATGAAAGCTTGTTTCAGCTGGTGGAAAGCCGAAATAGCCTCAGGAGACATACACCGGGGTTAGCAACTTTTCAAGTGAGAACTGTAATAGGAGCAACCAACGAGGAGAACCCCTTGATGAACTCTCGGTAGTAGTTGGCGAATCCTAAGAACCACTGAATGGATTTCAAGGTGGAAGCAAAAACCAGTCTAGAATGGCTTGCAACTTCTGTGGATCCATTTGTAGACCGGTTCCAGAGATAATGTATCCTAGGCAGGGAATGTTTGAGGTCTTGAAGGAGCATTTCTATAACTTACAGAAAAGCAGGTTTTTCCTTAAGCGAAGCAAAACTTCCTTGACTTGGGATCGATGCATCTAAAGGTCTTGGGAGAAGATTAAAATATCATCCAAGTAAACTACGACTGATTTGTATAAAAGGTCTCAGAAGATCTCATTAACGAAATGTTGGAAGACTGCCAGGGCATTGCTGAGGCCGAAGGGCATCACTAGATATTCATAGTGCCCATCCCTGGTATTGAATGCAGTCTTCCATTCATCTCCTTCACGTATACGGATCAGATTATACGCACCCCTTAAGTCAAGTTTAGTAAACACAGAAGCACCTTTCACTCTATCGAACAGTTCTGTAATGAGTGGAAGTGAATAACGATTCTTGATGGTAATGTCGTTGAGTCCACGATAGTCAATGCAGGAACGAAGGCCACCATCTTTCTTCTTTAAGAAAAAGAAACCTGCTCCGGCTGAGCTGGAGGGACGAATAAACCCTTTCTCCAAGTTCTCTGCTATATACTCGGACATAGCTTGGGTCTCTGGCAACGAGAGGGGATAGACTCATCCACGTGGCAGAGTTTTCCCTGGCACCAAGTCAATAGGACAGTCCCATTCACAATGTGGCAGGAGAGTGTCAGCTCCTTGTTTACTGAAGACGTCACAGAAGTTTCGTATAGGAACAATTTGAGGAAGACAGTTCTGAAAACAAAATGGACTCCAGGAGACAATTTGCAAGGACGTCCAATCGATACAAGGATTATGTCTTTGAAGCCATGGGATGCCCAGAATCATTTCATGAGAGGCTTTAGGAATGACAAGGAAGGACATGGTTTCCACGTGAAGCGCCCCAACTTTGAGCTTCAAAGGTTGGGAGCAATGAGTAATTCTCCCACCGATGATTCGACTATCATCTATAGAAGTTAAAGACACTTGTGGTAGCCACTCGGTGGATATGAGTCAAACAAAGAGAGAACACTTAAGTAGACTTGGTTCACTTCCAACAAGACAGTGAGAGTAGGATCAGTTTCCTTGTGTGATTCCATAGATACTCCTAAAGTAACCCCTCTGTCATAGGTTAGGAGGGGGCGTTTCCCGGATGGGAAGGACAAGACTTGAGGTAGTGGTGCGAAGAAGCACAGTACAGGCAAAGATTTTCTAGACGTCTCCTTTGATGTTCTTCAATAGAGAGTCGGGAACGATTCACTTGCATAGGCTCATCAGGAGGAGTAGAGGGTGAAGCAACTCGAGGAGCAGAATGACTTTTAGGGCGGTCGAACCGACTTCTTTCCATGACTCACTCTCTGTGATGCAGGTCGACTTTATTACATAAAGAAATCAAGGCGTCCAATGATGAAGGCAGCTCATGGGAAGCTAGGTCATCCTTTATTGTCTCTGACAACCCGTTCCAAAAGGCTGCAAGTAAGGCTTCCTCATTCCAGGTCAGCTCTGAGGCTATGGTGTGAAACTGAATCACATATTGGCTAACAGTCCTGCTTCCCTGGCGGAGGCGTAACACATCATTTGAGGCTGAGGTCGTTCTACCTGGTTTGTCAAAGATTCTCTGGAAGGTGGTTACGAACTCAGTATAGTTGGAAAGAATTGGGTCAGCTTTCTCCCAGAGAGGAGAGACCCAGTCCAAGGCTTGACCTGTCAGTAGTGATATGACATATGCTACTCGAGTTCTGGAAGTAGGGAAGCTTGCTGCATGTAACTCGAAATTAATCTCACATTGATTTAAAAATCCATGACAGAGCTTTGGATTCCCATCAAATTTATTGGGAAGGGGTAGCTGAAGATGAGGCACTGGAGCAGAGGCCACTGCGGAAGTGGTTACAGAAGTAGGATTACTGGACTGGAGATCCGCTCTAGAAATTCCTGAGAGGAGAGCTGGAACATTATCCAGACGAGTAGATATATCCTGGACATATTGCATCAACTGTACTTGAGCCGACTCCTGTCTACCCAGGCGATTCAGTAGATCCTGGTCAGATCCAGGCCCAGGGCTCTGTGTAGCAGACGAATCCATGAGGCCAGTACAAACTGGCACGGCTCGGGTAATTGGGATTGGTAAACCCAAACTAGGTTGATGAACAGAGACACCTGGACCAGTGGGTAGTTAGAATTTAGATGGTTTAATGTAATTCTTGGTCATACAGCTGAATGAGGACTTTATTATGAGATGTAGAATAATGTCCTCTATGCAGAGATGTGCAACAAAAGATACTGAATAAAGCTATAACACAAAAGTCTCTGGAGTACACGAAGTAACGTGTTGACAAGGATTGTAGACTTGGAACTGTAGAATTAGACGAGGAATATTAAAACTTGAAATAGAGTCCGGGCTGAGGTTTGCTGAATAAGAAATGGATACTTGAATGTGACTCCAGGGTGGAGTACGGTGGATTGGAGTGAGAACTTGAGTCTGACTCCGTGATGGAGTATGCTGGATTGGAGAGAACACTTGAATAGGACTCCGGGATGGAGTATGCTGGATCGGGTGAGCACATGGAATAGGACTCCGGGATGGAGTGTGCTGGATTAGGTGAGCACTTTGAATAGGACTCCGGGATGGAGTATGTTGGATTGGGTGAGCACTTTGAATAGGACTCTGGGATGGAGTGTGCTGGATTGGGTGAGCACTTTGAATAGGACTCCGGGATGGAGTGTGCTGGATTGGAAGCAGGAGTATACAGGAACTTGAGGCAGGCAAACTGGAAAGGAAACCAGCGGAGCTCAGGAACAAAGGTCTCGCTGTAGCAAAGAGCACTATTGTACTGGCAATGAGACAGAGTCAGGGAAGGGCTTTTATACCCCTGGTCGGATGATGAATGGCTGGAGCAACTGGAGAGTGCTGCTGACTGGATGGATCTGGACCTCCTGACTTGATCCAAGATGGCCGCACCCATGATCCGGAGGTCTGACACACTGAAGTGCAGGAAGTGCATGGAAGATTGGCTGGGACACCCAGGCAACAGCGGGGATGCAGGAAACCACCTTCAGGCATAGGCCCCACTCTGGATTCTACTGACAGGAGCGGCCAGCGACTCAGCAAGGTGCGATGACATAAGCGCATGGGGAGATGCAGGGGTCTCAGCTGGAGGTCTCTAGCACAGTTTGTGACACCAACACTGCAACAGTCCTGGTCTCGGTGACCTCGGATCCACTTTAAAAGTAAAACAGTCAGTGGTATCCTAGTTTGGCCCGCTAACGCGTTTTGCTCAATGGAGTTTTATCAAAGAGACTTGATAAAGCTTCATATCAGAGTGAAATGCATTAGAAAGCTGATCTAGGATCTGGATATTGTAAGTGATGACACTGCAGTGTATCACAGTATAATATTGGAATAAGCAGCCGCCAGATTACACATCACTGGCAATTATCAATGAACTTATGGTCCCACGTTGCTATATATTAACAAGGAACTCTGACAGGTGTTCACTCGGAGTGTTATGATCCGCGACAGAGGATAATCTTGGTGTCGTATTAGTCGACTGGGACTCTGCATCATGCCTTGATTTCAGTTCCAGCTCTTGCAGGTCTGTGTGCAGCTCATTACTGCATTCCTGTCTGTCAGTTTGTGTTCAGAGCTCAGCTGCATACTATCCTGTGATTAGGGAGGTTTTGTGCAAGGATTGCGCTGATTGGTCCCTGCTTCTGATAAATTACAACCAGCCCTACACTTTCTGCCGGTGATATTGTCTGACTCCCAGAGTAAGTGTTTGTCCTGTGCTCAGAAGCCTGATTTCTAGCCAGTCTCACCTTGTTCTGCAGTTCCTGCGTGCTGAGAGTATTTCTCCTGTGCCTGTCTGCCTGATCAGTCATCTGCTGTGCTTCCATCTGCTCACATCTTTGCTGCTCACGTCCTTGCTGGTGGGACTTCCCGGAGCAGTGACTTCTGCAGCAGCGGCCTATCTCTCCGCAGCCTGCAACATTTCCATACCGCAGTCCAGTCTAGCCGTGTCAGTGTGTCAAGCCAATTCAAGCCAGCAGTGTTCTCTACCTCGCTGCCTCCAGCCTATGTTCCAGCTGCGTCTGTGTTCACCTGTCTGCTCAGTCAGTGGCTTGTTATACCTCGGCCCTCAAGGTCGTACTGTGTTGTTCTTATCGTACCTCGGCCCTCAAGGCCACACTCTGTTGCTCTTATTGTAACTCGGCTCTCAAGGCCGCACCGCGTTGTTCCTGTCACACCTTGGCCCTCAAGGCCACACCGTGTTGTTCCTGTCGCATCTCGGCTCTCAAGGCCACACCATGTTGTTCCTGATGCACCTCAGCCCTCAAGGCAGCACCATGTTGATCCTGTCGCACCTCGGCCCCCAAGGTCGCACCGTGTTGTTACTGTCGCATCTCGGCTCTCAAGGCCACACCATGTTGTTCCTGATGCACCTCAGCCATCACGGCAGCACCATGTTGATCCTGTCGCACCTCGGCCCCCAAGGTCGCACCGTGTTGTTCTTGTCACACCTCGGCCCTCAAGGTCGCACCACGTTGTTCTTGTCACACCTCGGCCCGCAAGGCCGCACCTTGAACCTAGTAAGTTACTTCAGCCAATGGCCCAGCCACATTATAGTGCATTTCTTCTCTGTCCTGTCATTGACTGTAACGTGGCCCTGCCGCATTGGTTATCTTGCCTGTCTAGTCCTTGTCTGTAAATCCTGCAGTATCACTGTCATGGTCACTCCTGCTTCGATGCTTGTATTCATTGTTTAGCCGCTCCTTGCCTGGTGACCTAGCTGCACAATAGTCCCAAAACGTATCTGAGATCATTACCATCTGTCGCTACATGTATGTCTTGTCCTTTACATCTGTACTAATGATCATCTGCCTGCAGCCTCACTCCAGCTAGTTCCAGTGGAAGGACTGCCACTCCTCAGTTCTGCCTTGTTTGTAGTCAGAAGTCCTGCGGTTTCTCGTCGGTTGTGTAAGACTTTACTGCTGGAGGCTTAATCCAGGCGGCCACCTAAGTACCGGTGTGAGTATAAATCACTAAGGGAACAACAGGTGGCTGTTATTGGTGGAAGATCCTCTCCTTGGCACTAGAGGTCTTACACAACCGTGTGAGTACCTAGATCTGCACAACTTCAAAACAACTTTTTTCATTTTTAAACAGTTTTTTTTTGCCATAGCTCCAATCAGGAATAGATAGAAACAGTATTAGTTTTAAAGAACAAATAAGTATGTGATACAAATGTAACTTTTGATACTGTTGTGTTTATACCTTTTACATTGCCTATACTGCAGAATTTATGTCCTAATGTGATAAGTACGTATATTTTTGGTCTTTAAGATCTATTAAATCATTTATTATCTTTGTTATACAGATGTGTCCATTAACTTTGCCATTCATTTAGCCTTAGCAAATTTGAGTAGTATAACATTAGCGCAACACTCCAATAAACAAATACTGTATATGTAATGTCCTACTTGTAATATTTGAGAAATAGACTAGCTTGTCCCTATTTCTGGAGTCATTCTTTAGTGTACACATGACCGTTGCACATTTCTAATACCAAAGCCTAAAATGAAGATAAATATGTCACTATTGTTTAATATGGAAAAAGATCAAAAATGGATATAAAAGTCCAGTAAACAAGAGCTGTTTTATTACCCATGAGCAACGATTACCAGCCAGCTTCTTATTGGTGGATTTGCTTACAATGTGCTGAGCAGCTGGTCGTACAATGTCAACGTGCGCCTAACAACGGTGACCATATTGTTTAATCTTGTTTAATGTAAAGTACCGTCCACAGTCATGTGATACCATCAATCACTGCCAAGAATCCTCTGCCATATCTTTTATAAAGTCATTAAAACTTTCAGAAAAAAAAAAAGTATTTCCAGCCAGATCCAAACTTTAAATACATATTAAAAATCTTATACTTCATTATTTTATTCATAAGGTAAGCAAGAGATATCTGTGATACTAGTGTATGGGGACAGCGGGCCGTTCCGCAAGAGGAAGGTAAGCAGGAGATATCTGTGATACTAGTGTATGGGGACAGCGGGCCGTTCCGCAAGAGGAAGGTAAGCAGGAGATATCTGTGATACTAGTGTATGGGGACAGCGGCCATTCCGCAAGAGGAAGGTAAGCAGGAGATATGTGTGATACTAGTGTATGGGGACAGCGGACCGTTCCGCAAGAGGAAGACAAGTAGGAGATATCTGTGATACTAGTGTATGGGGACAGCAGGCCGTTCTGCAAGAGGAAGGTAAGTAGGAGATATCTGTGATACTAGTGTATGGGTACAGCGGGGCATTCTGGGAGAGGAAGGTAAGTAGGAGATATCTGTGATACTAGTGTATGAGGACAGCGAGCCGTTCCGCAAGAGGAAGGTAAGTAGGAGATATCTGTGATACTAGTGTATGAGGACAGCGAGCCGTTCCGCAAGAGGAAGGTAAGTAGGAGATATCTGTGATACTAGTGTATGGGTACAGCGGGGCATTCCGGGAGGGAAAGGTAAGTAGGAGATATATGTGATACTAGTGTATGGGGACAGCGGGCCATTCCGGGAGAGGAAGGTAAGCAGGAGATATCTGTGATACTAGTGTATGGGGGCAGCGGGCCATTCCGCAAGAGGAAGGTAAGCAGGAGATATCTGTGATACTAGTGTATGGGGACAGAGGGCCATTCCGGGAGAGAAAGTTAAGTAGGTGATATCTGTGATACAAGTGTATGGGGACAGCGGGCCATTCCAGAAGAGAAAGGTAAGCAGGAGATATCTGTGATACTAGTGTATGGGGACAGCGGCCATTCTGGGAGAGGAAGGTAAGCAGGACAGGAGATATCTGTGATACTAGTGTATGGGGACAGCGGCCATTCCACAAGAGGAAGGTAAGCAGGACAGGAGATATCTGTGATACTAATGTATGGGGACAGCGGGCCATTCCGGGAGAGGAAGGTAAGCAGGAGATATCTGTGATACTAATGTATGGGGACAGCGGGCCATTCCGGGAGAGAAAGGTAAGCAGGTGATATCTGTGATACAAGTGTATGGGGACAGCGGGCCATTCCAGGAGAGAAAGGTAAGCAGGAGATATCTGTGATACTAGTGTATGGGGACAGCGGCCATTCTGGGAGAGGAAGGTAAGCAGGACAGGAGATATCTGTGATACTAGTGTATGGGGACAGCGGGCCATTCCGGGAGAGGAAGGTAAGCAGGAGATATCTGTGATACTAGAGTATGGGGACAGCGGGCCATTCTGGGAGAGGAAGGTAAGCAGGACAGGAGATATCTGTGATACTAGTGTATGGGGACAGCGGCCATTCCACAAGAGGAAGGTAAGCAGGACAGGAGATATCTGTGATACTAGTGTATGGGGACAGCGGGCCATTCCGGGAGAGGAAGGTAAGCAGGAGATATCTGTGATACTAATGTATGGGGACAGCGGGCCATTCCGGGAGAGAAAGGTAAGCAGGTGATATCTGTGATACTAGTGTATGGGGACAGCGGCCATTCTGGGAGAGGAAGGTAAGCAGGACAGGAGATATCTGTGATACTAGTGTATGGGGACAGCGGGCCATTCCGGGAGAGGAAGGTAAGCAGGAGATATCTGTGATACTAATGTATGGGGACAGCTGGCCATTCCGGGAGAGAAAGGTAAGCAGGTGATATCTGTGATACTAGTGTATGGGGACAGCGGGCCATTCCGGGAGAGGAAGGTAAGCAGGAGATATCTGTGATACTAGTGTATGGGGACAGCGGCCATTCTGGGAGAGGAAGGTAAGCAGGACAGGAGATATCTGTGATACTAGTGTATGGGGACAGCGGCCATTCCACAAGAGGAAGGTAAGCAGGACAGGAGATATCTGTGATACTAATGTATGGGGACAGCGGGCCATTCCGGGAGAGGAAGGTAAGCAGGAGATATCTGTGATACTAATGTATGGGGACAGCGGGCCATTCCGGGAGAGAAAGGTAAGCAGGTGATATCTGTGATACAAGTGTATGGGGACAGCGGGCCATTCCAGGAGAGAAAGGTAAGCAGGAGATATCTGTGATACTAGTGTATGGGGACAGCGGCCATTCTGGGAGAGGAAGGTAAGCAGGACAGGAGATATCTGTGATACTAGTGTATGGGGACAGCGGGCCATTCCGGGAGAGGAAGGTAAGCAGGAGATATCTGTGATACTAGAGTATGGGGACAGCGGGCCATTCTGGGAGAGGAAGGTAAGCAGGACAGGAGATATCTGTGATACTAGTGTATGGGGACAGCGGCCATTCCACAAGAGGAAGGTAAGCAGGACAGGAGATATCTGTGATACTAGTGTATGGGGACAGCGGGCCATTCCGGGAGAGGAAGGTAAGCAGGAGATATCTGTGATACTAATGTATGGGGACAGCGGGCCATTCCGGGAGAGAAAGGTAAGCAGGTGATATCTGTGATACTAGTGTATGGGGACAGCGGCCATTCTGGGAGAGGAAGGTAAGCAGGACAGGAGATATCTGTGATACTAGTGTATGGGGACAGCGGGCCATTCCGGGAGAGGAAGGTAAGCAGGAGATATCTGTGATACTAATGTATGGGGACAGCTGGCCATTCCGGGAGAGAAAGGTAAGCAGGTGATATCTGTGATACTAGTGTATGGGGACAGCGGGCCATTCCGGGAGAGGAAGGTAAGCAGGAGATATCTGTGATACTAATGTATGGGGACAGCGGGCCATTCCGGGAGAGAAAGGTAAGCAGGTGATATCTGTGATACTAGTGTATGGGGACAGCGGCCATTCTGGGAGAGGAAGGTAAGCAGGACAGGAGATATCTGTGATACTAGTGTATGGAGACAGCGGGCCATTCCGGGAGAGGAAGGTAAGCAGGAGATATCTGTGATACTAGTGTATGGGGACAGCGGGCCATTCCGGGAGAGGAAGGTAAGCAGGAGATATCTGTTATATCTCCTGCTTTACCTTCTTGGTGAATGGCCCGAAATATTTTACAATTGCAGGTGAAAATGTTAATTTTCACCTGCTTTGGTAAAAATTAAGTGATGAATGATAGGCCTTTTATCTTCATCTAACAGAGTATTTTTTTTCTTGAGACGTTCCTTCAATATGTGGAACAGAGAAAAAAAGTGCAAATAGTGTATTATCCAAGAAAATGTAAAACAAATATATGAAAATACAAAGGGATGTGCACGCCTGTATAAACGTGACTGATATTCTTGGGTAAAAACTCTATCACCAACAGCTTTCTGTGAACTTGAAACGATTGCTCTCAGTGGATGCAATTAGTTGTATTTTTTCTCTTGTAGTTACCATTCTTCTACTTGTTCTTCTACAGACGATCTGCTCCAAAGGTGAAGTTATTCAACAGTGACAAGTGGGGATATGTGAGGAAAGTGTATTTATTTATATGTTTGAGGACAAAAAACACCTCTTGCCGCTATGGCAGATTCCCAGCGCTGTGTCGCTCACACATTGGGGGCAGACTCAATTAGGCGTGAGGTTTGGCGAGGAAAAAACCTTGCAGCCCTCGCGCCCAATTTTGGAATACCGCAGGTATGCGCGCTCCCAATGCCCGCGGTCAGTGGCGGGCTGGGCCGGGGGGCAGGGTGCCATGTGCCCCCCGGGCCTCAGCGTCATGCGGGCCGCGGGCAGTCTGTGTCACTGTGACACAGACTGCACCGCGTGTGTAGCGCTGACCGGACGGAGTTCGGTCAGCGCTACACAGCACAAACACTCAGCCGCCGGCGCCGGCAGCTGTGAGTTTGCTGTAATCAGCAGCCGCTGAGAGTCTGTCAGACTCTCATCGGCTGCTGCTGCTCCCACTGCGGGAGCCATCTTCCGGCTCCCGCAGTGGGTAATGGGAGAGACGTCGTCATGACGACGTCTCTCCCATAATACAAAGCGGCCGGAGGAGCCGGTAGAAGCGCGGGACCAGGAGCGGGAGTTTCAGGTTAGTGTTTTTTTTTCTTTTATTAAGTCTCTCTCTACTGGGGGGGGGCTACTGGGGGCACTACCAGGGGGGTGGATTACTACTGGGGACACTACAAGGGGGGGACTACTACTACTGGGGGCACTACAAGAGGGGGACTACTACTACTGGGGGATCTACAAGGGGGGACTACTACTACTGTGGGCACTACAAGGGGGGCCTGCTACTGGGGGCACTACAAAGGGAGGGACTACTACTACTGGGTACTGGGGGCACTACAAGGGGCGGGACTACTACTACTGGGGGAACTACATGGGGGGCTGCTACTGGGGGCACTACAAAGGGGGGGACTACTACTACTGGGGGAACTACAAAGGGGGGGGACTACTACTACTGGGGGCACTACAAGGGGGGGACTAC
This sequence comes from Taudactylus pleione, assembly GCA_031769625.1. NCBI lineage: Eukaryota > Metazoa > Chordata > Amphibia > Anura > Myobatrachidae > Taudactylus > Taudactylus pleione. The sequence goes on along the minus strand of JAUIMM010000139.1, from coordinate 1,675,339 downwards.
TACTACTGGGGGCACTACAAGGGGGGCTACTACTGGGGGCACTACAAGAGGGGGACTACTACTACTGGGGGAACTACAAGGGGGGACTACTACTACTGTGGGCACTACAAGGGGGGCCTGCTACTGGGGGCACTACAAAGGGGGGGACTACTACTACTGGGGGCACTACAAGGGGCGGGACTACTACTACTGGGGGAACTACAAGGGGGGGCTGCTACTGGGAGCACTACAAAGGGGGGGACTACTACTACTGGGGGCACTACAAGGGGGGGACTACTACTACTGGGGGCACTACAAGGGGGGGACTACTACTACTGGGGGCACTACAAGGGGGGCTACTACTGGGGGCACTACAAGGGGTTACTACTACTGGGGGAACTACAAGGGGGTACTACTACTAGGGGCACTACAAGGGGAGGGGACTACTACTAGGGGCACTGCATAGGGGGGAGGGGACTACTACTAGGGGCACTACATAGGGGGAGGGGACTACCACTGTGGGCACTGCATCGAGGGACCACTGCTGGGGGCTCTATATAAAGGGCAATACTGGGGGTACTGCATAGGGGGGAGACTACAACTGGGGCCATTATTTAAGGGGTATTGCATAAGGGTTACCACTATTGGGGGCACTGCATGGTGGGTGGACTGCTACTGGGGGCACTATATAAGGGGCACTGCATAGGGGGTACCACTATTGGGAGCACTATATAAGGGGCTTACTACTGGGGGCACAAGGAGCACTGCACAGGGGGGACCACTACTGGGGCCACTATATAAGGGGCTTACTACTGGGGGTACAAGGGGCACTGCATAGGGGGAGCACTACTGGGGGGCACTACTGGAGGTCTGCATAAGGGTGTTCTCTCCTGTGGCACACAGGGGCACTGCATATGGGCACTACGACAGGGGGCTGCCCCATATCTTTATTTTTACCTTACATCAATCCCATATGGACCCGCCTCCTCCCTGAAACACTTGAGGGGGGGCAGCGCCGTAGCACGCACGTTCTTCGGGCACCCTGGCTACACGCTACTCCTCTGCCAGGGTCGCCTGCATGCATTTGCCCCCCAGGCTAAAAGTTGCCAGCCAGCCCCTGCCCGCGGTATCCAATGAAAAAAATAGAGGTCGCAGAGTTTTCAGCTCTGAAAACCCTGCGCCGCGTAAAATAAAATGTTAAAAGAATTCTACAGTTACCTGCCCTGTGGTCTCCGCGGCTCCCGGTGGCCTCCACTCTGTCTTCTCACTGGAGAACAGGCTGCTGGGAGACTCCAGGGGCTGGTGGGAGGGGCAAGGGCTGCTGGGAGATGTAGTTCTCCCAGTGCCCTTTCTGGGGAGCCACACTAACACTGGTGTGGACACACATATACCGGGGGTCACACACACACACACACACACACACGCACACACATATACACACACTCACTTATACACACACATATACACACACACTCATACAGACACATATACACACACTCACTTATACACACACATATACACACACACTCATACAGACACATATACACACACACACACTCACTCATACACACTTACAAACACCACACACTGACATACTCACCCTGCTGCAGAAGAGCCGGCTCCTGACGCTGGATAAAGAAGACAGCACTGCAGACGGTAAGTAATTATGGACTAATTAAGCTTATTGGAAACTTCCAATTGCTTAATTAGTCCTAAGGGGGGGGGTACCGCAGGGGTGCCAGAGCAAGTCCCACTGATTTTGCCTAAAATTATCGATTATAGGAAAAATCCACTTGCTCTGGAGGTGCCAGGAAAAAAAACCTCCCGGCCCACAAAAATCAAAAACACGCACCTTATTGTATAGCAAAAATCCCGCATCTACAGGAAAAACCTCACAGGTGCGGGAGTTTTTGATTTTCTCGCACCCAATTCAATATGCCGCATGGCTGCATCTTCTGTAATATCTGACACTCCTGTAAACTGTAATTGCTATCTCTCACTAGTGCCTTGGGGCAGTCTGGATGTGCTGACGTGGGGGGGTCCCGTGCCCTGGACTTGTACCATAGGAATGTTAGGGACCTGCCTAATGAGGTCACCTGGACTTGGTGGACAGGTCCATTTTTTTGGCCCAAATTATGCTAAGTACCTCAGTTTGACTTGAATTGTAGACTTTTTTGTGTGTGACAATGTAAGTCTCATGCATGGTAGCACCTCACCATATATTAAAGTTAGGGTGTGCAGTCTAGGGCCCCTCCCTATACTTGCCCAGTAGTTTCCTGCAGGCAGGGCCGGATTAAGGGCAGGGTGACAGGGGTGGTCGTCTCGGGGCCCCAACACATAGGGGGCCCCCACACACACACACTGGCCCCGGCCACATCCACATAATAAACCATTTTTTAAAATCTTTTAACGGTGTCGCCCCGCAAATAGGCCCCGTCCCACCCGCGATTTAGCTCAGCTTCCTTTTCAAACTAACCGGGCACGCATGTTCTTACCTCCTTTATCAGGTCCTTTCTTCTCCGCCCACACACAAGGCGGCCGGGGCCCGGGACCTGCTTCCTCTGCTCGGTTCAGTGGGCGCAGTGAGCACCAAGGAGCGAGCACGAGCAGCACGCTGCAGCCGGAAGGTAGGGGGGTGCTGGTAGTGTAGGAGGGGGTGTCTGGGTGATGGTAGTGCAGTAGGGGGGTGCCTGGGTGTTATTAGTATAGTAGGGGGGGGGGTCTGGGCGCTTGTAGTGTAGTAGGGGGGTGCCTGGGTGATGGCAGTGTAGGAGGGGGAGTGCCTGGGCGCTGATAGTGTAGGAGGGGGAGTGCCTGGGTGCTGATAGTGTAGGAGGGGGTGTCCGGGTGATGGTAGTGGAGGAGGGGGGTGTCTGGGTGCTGGTAGTGTAGTAGGTGGGTACCTGGGTTATGGTAATGTAGGAGGGGTGTGTCTGGGTGTTGGTAGTGTAGGAGGGGATGCCTGGGTGATGGTAGTGTAGGAGGGGGTGTCTGGGTGTTGGTAGTGTAGGAGGGGATGCCTGGGTGTTGGTAGTGTAGGAGGGGGGTGTCTGGGTGATGGTAGTGTAGGAGGGGGGTGTCTGGGTGATGGTAGTGTAGGAGGGGACACCTGGGTGATGGTAGTGTAGGAGGGGGGTGTCTGGGTGATGGTAGTGTAGGAGGGGATGCCTGGGTGATGGTAGTGTAGGAGGGGGTGCCTGGCTGATGGTAGTGTATGAGAAGAGTGCCTGGGTGTTGGTAGTATAGTTGGGGGGTGCCTGGGTGATTGTAGTGTAGGAGGGGGGTGCCTGGGTGTTGGTAGTGTAGGAGGGGGGTGTCTGGGTGATGGTAGTGTAGGAGGGGGGTGTCTGGGTGATGGTAGTGTAGGAGGGAATGCCTGGGTGATGGTAGTGTAGGAGGGAGGTGACTGGGTGATGGTAGTGTAGGAGGGGGTGCCTGGGTGTTGGTAGTATAGTTGGGGGTGCCTGGGTGATTGTAGTGTAGGAGGGGGGTGCCTGGGTGTTAGTAGTGTAGGAGGGGGGTACCTGGGTGCTGGTAGTATAGGAGGGGATGCCTGGGTGATGGTAGTGTAGGAGGGGATGCCTGGGTGATGGTAGTGTAAGAGGGGAGTGTCTTGGTGTTGGTAGTGTCGGAGGGGGTCCCTTGGTGATGGTATGATGGTAGTGTAGGAGGGGATTCCTGGGTGATGGCAGTGTAGGAGGGGGGTGTCTGGGTGATGGTAGTGTAGGGGGGGATACCTGGGTTATGGTAGTGTAGGAGGGGGGTGTCTGGGTGATGGTAGTGTAGGAGGGGATACCTGGGTGTTGGTAGTATAGGAGGGGGGTGTCTGGGTGTTGGTAGTGTAGGAGGGGATGCCTGGGTGATGGTAGTGTAGGAGGGGGGTGTCTGGGTGTTGGTAGTGTAGGAGGGGATGCCTGGGTGATGGTAGTGTAGGAGGGGGGTGTCTGGGTGTTGGTAGTGTAGGAGGGGATGCCTGGGTGATGGTAGTGTAGGAGGGGATGCCTGGGTGATGGTAGTGTAGGAGGGGATTCCTGGGTGATGGTAGTGTAGTAGGGGGGTACCTGGGTGATGGTAATGTAGGAGGGGTGTGTCTGGGTGTTGGTAGTGTAGGAGGGGATGCCTGGGTGATGGTAGTGTAGGAGGGGGGTGTCTTGGTGATGGTAGTGTAGGAGGGGGGTGTCTGGGTTTTGGTAGTGTAGGAGGGAATGCCTGGGTGATGGTAGTGTAGGAGGGGATGCCTGGGTGATGGTAGTGTAGGAGGTGATGCCTGGGTGATGGTAGTGTAGGAGGGGATGCCTGGGTGATGGTAATGTAGGAGGGGTGTGTCTGGGTGTTGGTAGTGTAGGAGGGGATGCCTGGGTGATGGTAGTGTAGGAGGGGGGTGTCTGGGTGTTGGTAGTGTAGGAGGGGATGCCTGGGTGATGGTAGTGTAGGAGGGGGGTGTCTGGGTGATGGTAGTGTAGGAGAGGATACCTGGGTGATGGTAGTGTAGGAGGGGACACCTGGGTGATGGTAGTGTAGGAGGGGATGCCTGGGTGATGGTAGTGTAGGAGGGGATGCCTGGGTGATGGTAGTGTAGGAGGGGATGCTTGTGTGATGGTAGTGTAGGAGGGGGGTGTCTGGGTGATGGTAGTATAGGAGGGGATACCTGGGTGATGGTAGTGTAGGAGGGGATACCTGGGTGATGGTAGTGTAGGAGGGGATGCCTGGGTGATGGTAGTGTAGGAGGGGAAGCCTGGGTGATGGTAGTGTAGGAGGGGATTCCTGTGTGATGGTAGTGTAGGAGGGGGGTGTCTGGGTGATGGTAGTGTAGGAGGGGATCCCTGGGTGATGGTAATGTAGGAGGGGTGTGTCTGGGTGTTGGTAGTGTAGGAGGGGATGCCTGGGTGATGGTAGTGTAGGAGGGGGGTGTCTGGGTGTTGGTAGTGTAGGAGGGGATGCCTGGGTGATGGTAGTGTAGGAGTGGGGTGTCTGGGTGATGGTAGTGTAGGAGGGGATACCTGGGTGATGGTAGTGTAGGAGGGGATACCTGGGTGATGGTAGTGTAGGAGGGGGGGGTCTGGGTGATGGTAGTGTAGGAGGGGATACCTGGGTGATAGTAGTGTAGGAGGGGATACCTGGGTGATGGTAGTGTAGGAGGGGATGCCTGGGTGATGGTAGTGTAGGAGGGGATGCCTGGGTGATGGTAGTGTAGGAGGGGATTCCTGTGTGATGGTAGTGTAGGAGGGGGGTGTCTGGGTGATGGTAGTGTAGGAGAGGATACCTGGGTGATGGTAGTGTAGGAGGGGATACCTGGGTGATGGTAGTGTAGGAGGGGATGCCTGGGTGATGGTAGTGTAGGAGGGGATGCCTGGGTGATGGTAGTGTAGGAGGGGATTCCTGTGTGATGGTAGTGTAGGAGGGGGGTGTCTGGGTGATGGTAGTATAGGAGGGGATACCTGGGTGATGGTAGTGTAGGAGGGGATACCTGGGTGATTGTAGTGTAGGAGGGGATGCCTGGGTGATGGTAGTGTAGGAGGGGATGCCTGGGTGATGGTAGTGTAGGAGGGGATTCCTGTGTGATGGTAGTGTAGGAGGGGGGTGTCTGGGTGATGGTAGTGTAGGAGGGGATCCCTGGGTGATGGTAATGTAGGAAGGGTGTGTCTGGGTGTTGGTAGTGTAGGAGGGGATGCCTGGGTGATGGTAGTGTAGGAGGGGGGTGTCTGGGTGTTGGTAGTGTAGGAGGGGATGCCTGGGTGATGGTAGTGTAGGAGGGGGGTGTCTGGGTGATGGTAGTGTAGGAGGGGATACCTGGGTGATAGTAGTGTAGGAGGGGATACGTGGGTGATGGTAGTGTAGGAGGGGATCCCTGGGTGATGGTAGTGTAGGAGGGGATGCCTGGGTGATGGTAGTGTAGGAGGGGGGTGTCTGGGTGATGGTAGTGTAGGAGGGGATACCTGGGTGATAGTAGTGTAGGAGGGGATACGTGGGTGATGGTAGTGTAGGAGGGGATGCCTGGGTGATGGTAGTGTAGGAGGGGATGCCTGGGTGATGGTAGTGTAGGAGGGGATTCCTGTGTGATGGTAGTGTAGGAGGGGGGTGTCTGGGTGATGGTAGTGTAGGAGGGGATACCTGGGTGTTGGTAGTATAGGAGGGGGGTGTCTGGGTGTTGGTAGTGTAGGAGGGGTTGCCTGGGTGATGGTAGTGTAGGAGGGGGGTGTCTGGGTGATGGTAGTGTAGGAGGGGGTGTCTGGGTGATGGTAGTGTAGGAGGGGGTGCCCCCACATGTTTGTTGCCCAGGGGCCCCCACTGACCTTAATCCGGGCCTGAGATTCTGCATAGAGCTAGAGGGTGGGAAGCTACACTCTGGGTAAAGTACTTTGCCGGGGCAGCTTCATTTTGGAAACGCTGTCTCGGCAAGCAAACACTGTTACATTTTTCTGCCAAATCGGAGATGTGATGGCATCCGTTTTTTTATTTTCTTTGCTAATTAATAACAATTAATATTAATTAATATTCCTGAGTATATTGTTACTTTAAAGTATAACGGCAGGTAAAATGCCATATTGACCAAACATCCCTAGTTCCCTAATAAGCTGAACCACTGGTACCCCGTTACAGGGAACTCCTGTATTTGGGAGTAACCCCCAGCACTGCGGTGCTTCTCATCTTGGCATTGACAACTGGGAGAAGGGGACATTCACTCAATGCCTTTGATAAAAGCAACGCTTCCAGCTGCCAACTCCAGGATTGGAATTTAGGGACTGATTCAGACCTGGTCGTTATGAGCGTACGCTCGCTCGATGAGTATGTAAATTTTTGAAAGTGACGCGGCAGTAGCGATCGCTCGCCAAGGCATAAGCACGCCCACCTTACCTGTACGAGCAATCGCTTTGTGTATGCAGACTCCACTTAGCAAATGCAGAGACGGACACTGCCCCACATCATCTCCTGGAAGTTTGTGAAAACATTGGTACATCGACCACTACCGGATGTGAACGCAGTGCTTGTGGTAGCTTTTTTCTACCGCAAGCATTGCGAGGAAAACAGAGTAAAAAAGGGGCTGGTGACGTGTACTATGACGCTGCCTGTTAATTATGCACGCCTCTAAAACGGCGTTTAAACACTCAGGTACGCCTGCGTTCCCATCTCCAACCCCCCGTTTTTATTGGACTGCCCTGTCACCACCCACAAATGACCTCTCCTGTCACTCTGCTGGGCTGGCTTTGCTGCGCGAGGGAGGGATCTGCGAATGCACTGTGTAGTTTGCGCACGCGCTCTGCGATGCATACGCATGCGCAGATTATCAACCATCGGCAATAGTGAGCGCACTGCGGATAGCGTCCGGGTCTGAATCAGGCCCTTACACCTCGTGAACTGCGAGGCTCCCTTGCATGAATTCCCTATAGGCCTAGGAGCCAGAGTTTTGGGAGTATGTAATCATGTCAACATTCAGAAAGTCGACACCAGAATTTCGACATGGGCAAAAATGTTGAAAGCGTTGACATTTACAATGTCGGCATGGGACTAATGTCAACATTGTGAATGACGAAAGGCACAATGGCAACAGTTCATGTTAGGTTTAGGGTTAGAGCATAATGAGAGCATCCCCAATAATATGAGCTCCCATGTCTACTGTTTTCATAGGCAAACGCAGGGGGGTTTCCAGTTGCCTAGTAACCCTCCTCCAGGCCAGCGGCTGAAATCATATGATTTTACTAGAACTATGGCCACAACATGCAGTATAAGGAACTGAGTGAAACTGAGCACACTATTAGCGCACACCCGACCAGGATATAAGTGGTTATTATGTCCCCTCCATGGGTTGGTCACACTATAAAATTAAGCATATTGAAATCCTCCTCTGGAAATCCTATGTTTGCCCCTGGCTCTGCTGGTTGGTGGGCGGATGCATTAGGTACAATGTACATTCCAGCTGGAGCTACCCATTAATGCTGAACAATAAATCTCTCCTTACAGCAGAGCTGAGAACATTCTCAGTTACAGGACACCTCTTCGGTTACCCTGGCAAATGAGGCTGTTTGTATTACACATTTAATCAATAGGACTAAAAATATATAAGCAAATATCTGATGCCAGGTGCCTGTGGGAATGTCCCCACAAGATTGATGCTTCCCACTCAGTGATATATAACAGGAGAAGGGTCAGTGGAGACTTTTCCCCCTCGCTCATTAATCTTCAGCAGATAATAGGAGACAAATTCCTTATACTAGCCACAAATAAAAGCAATGAGCGCATTGTCACCGTAGTCTATTTGTGTTACTCTAAAGTATTTAAGAGGGCGATACATCATAGTATAGATCAGCAATTACAAGATGCTCCAATAAATTCGCTTTGGCAAATGGGCAGGTCGTAACCCGAATGATCTCACACAAAATGGAGTCAGGATTGCTAAGGAGAGGGGACAGCAGTCCTCGCCTGCCTCACTAATGTCTGTCTTGTGGGAAATAAATGAGCATTTCTCCAGTCATAAATACTGCAGGAAGAACATTGTCTGCACTCTGAGTAATGAGGACATTACAATAGGATTCATTCTACGTAGGCTAGACAAAAACTTTAGAAGAGTAGTATAACTAAGTTAACTTAGCTCAAAGGACGCACTTTGTCGTCGCAAATATATCAACATTCGAAATAGTCGCAGAGGAATTCCGCAACAGTCTACAGAACAAATCAGACCTGAAGAGTTCTAGATGCTAATTAAAGGGGTATAACATTCATACGACTTGTGTCAGCTGGTATATATGCCCTCCTGCAATTTTTTCTAAGCAACCTTTGGCACTCCAGATGCTGTGGAACTATAAATCCCAGCATGCCCTTCCACAGTTTTGTAGTTAAGCAATTTTAAAACTGTGCCAGGCATGCTGGGAATTGTAGTTCCATAACAGCTGGAGTGCCTTCCCCTGTTCTAAGGTATAGTTATATTTTCCTATGCTTTCTAGGTTTTATATAATCGGTGTTGTTTAATTTGTTGTACTGGCACAGGACAGAAAGCTGCTCTTTGGGTAATTTCCTGACGGGCGAGTCCAGTTTGCGCCAAGGGAGGGGAGGTGATTCTCCATGACTCAGACTACGTTCAGGGGCGCCGAGAGGGGGGGGGGAGCGGGTACAGATTACCCGGCCCGGGCTTCCTGAGGGGCCCGGCGGAGGCCCGGGTCCGACGCCGCCCCCCCCTCCCTCGCAGCAGCCCAGCACATAGCGTGTGCTGAGCTGCAGTTGGAGACTGCTCATGGCTGCAGAGCAGCAGCCACAGCAGTCTCCTATGCCTGTGCGGGGGAGCGATCACACTGATCGCGCCCCCCTGGCTTTGCGCCGGGCTGAGGGTGCTCAGAGCGCCCCCCTCCCCGGCGAGCGGCGCTGCAAATCTTTTTTATTTAGGTTTTTTTCACCAAGGGGGCATGGCCACGCCTCCCGAGATTAGGCCACGCCTCCTATTACCGGGGCCCGCCTTGGCTCTTGGCGGCCCTGACTACGTTAGGGGTTGCGCAGTCTCCCCCCACCCGGTGTAGCTGAATGGGCAATTGTTTTCTTGCCCATCCTTTGGTTGTATTATTTATAGGCGCTGCATAACCGGAATTGGTATGAAATACGGCCGGCAGCGGCAGCCCGACAGCTGAACAGATCCCGGCAGCATCAGCCCGACAGCGCTGGAAATCCCGATCGTCCTAACATAAGTAATCAACCTAACCCCCCTAACCCTCCTTAGGGGTGCCTAACCCTAACCTCCCCCCAAGTGCCTAACCCTAATCCCCCCTGTAAGTGCCTAACCCCCCCTTCCCCGCTGCCTAAACCTAAGTCCCCCGAGGGGGTACCTAACTCTAAGTCCCCCCAGTGGGTGCCTAACCCTAACTCTCCCTCCCCCTAGCCTAACCCTAACCCTCCCGGGAAGTCGACCTAACCCCAAGTCCCCCCAGGGTGGGCTAAATTTAACCCTCCCCCCCGCAGCTGTCCGCTCGCGGCGCCTGGCATCCCGATCAAAGGGATGCCGGGCGCCTGTCTCCCAACGTCGGGAAAATGACAGGCGTCTAGATATAGACGCCTGTCATTTGACCCACGCCGCGATAAAGCAGTCGGGAAGCCGGCTGTCGGGATCATGTCAGCCGGTTTCCCGATTGCATCCCGCGTAACCCTTGCGGCGCCATATAAATATAATAATAATAATATGCTATGATAAAATATTGTAATATGTTAGAGTGCTAAGATGTTAATAGCGAGGGGAACCCATCAAGTGCTGTGCAGTTTAACAGATTACAAGATAGAGGCGGGAGAGGAAACTGCAGACATCAGATAACATATCGCTGGTAAATGTACTATGGAAATATGCACGGTGGGGAGTAGATAAAAAAAAACAGTTAAAAAATTTGAAATCATATATTATTATTATTATTATTATTATTATTATAAAAAAATATATATAACCTCTCCCCCCCAACATACCAAATGCACCATATCCATGCCGCTGCAAACATTATTATTACATGCAACCGCAACACACTAGGGGTTGGGACATTGGCCCTCATTCAGAGCCGCTCGCTATTTGCGGTCGTTAGTTCTAAAACAAGGGGTGGCTATTCAAATGAACCGTTCGCTAATTGCGGTCTGTTCACGCCTCTAAGTCTGAACGAGCGAGCAAAACTTGTGGTTGTAATTTTTAAAAATACGCCCCCTGGCCGCTCGCATCCTACGTCATGTCCGCTATTTATTAGATTAATCGAGTACATCGAACAGCGTATGAACTGCTAGCTATTCTTGTGGTTGGTTTTTCAACCGCTATTTTGCGAGCAGTTCTGAGTAAAAAAAAACCAAGTGACGTGGTCAATGACGCTGCTGTATTAATTATGCACTCCCTTAAAACGCCCGTTTTGACCTTTACGCATGCCTGCGTTCTGAATTCCACTCCCCGTTTTCAAGCACCTTCCCCTGTTACCACCCACATACGCCTCCTTCTGTCACTCAAAATAGCAGGCCCTCGCTATATAGCGAACAAACGATTTTCGGCCACACTGACTGGTTCGCGTATGCGTAGATGTGCGAACATCGGTCAGAACAAACGAGCGGCCGCTTACGAGCGGCTCTGAATCAGGGCCATGGTTAGAACTCTAGATTAGCCAGGATAATGGGACTATTCATCTAATGCTGGAGAGTTGTTTTTTTTTTGGGGGGGGGGCTATTAATTGAAAGAGGGCTATTTATTAAATGAGATTATTAATTATTGAATGTCAGACTGTTTGGGGAGGACACAGGTGTATTTATTACTTGTGAATTTTAACTTAATGACTGGACTTTTTTTGGGGATTAATAGGTTTATTTAATAAATGTGAATACTCATTTCATGTTGGGTGAAATAGATGTCTAAGTTACATATGATTGCTGTTAATTAATGTCAGGGCTGGTTGTAGGAAGGGTGGCCTAATTATTAAACTTTGTGCTATTGGTTTTAACTCTGGGCTGTTTGGGGGAACAGGAGTGGGGGGGGGGCTTAGAGTGTTCACTCATTGCTAGATTTTCCATTCATGTACCCATCTTTTCTCCAAACAGGGCCCTAACTTTCCAGGAGCCAGACAGTCAGCAACTAAGGATAAGACACGAGCAGGAGGTAGTGACAGCTACAACAGGTAGGAGAGAGCAGGACAAAGTGTGAGCTGTATCTGTGTCAGTCCCCAATTTTGGGTGAGGGTCCCACTCAGTCATGACTTTGTCCTGAGCTCAGGTACAGTATGGGACGCTTCACACTGCTCTGCTACTGAAGGGGGAGTTGTGTTCTCCTAATAATATTATAATAAATCTATATACAGTATATATTCTGTCTATCTTGTATATAAAATTCATTGGCCGGTTTATCTGTTTGTCTGGTTATGCATTCAGACACCCCTGCACCGATAGGGATGAAACCAATGCGAGGTGGTCCACTTGGATCCTGGCCAGGTTTTAGGGGGGTTAGGGTCCTGGTTGGTGTACGCTGGGACCTCCTGTTGGTGTACGCTGGGCAGAACTGCGACCCGGGGGGCCTGTTCTGGGTCTTCCACTGGATGGATTTGGATGAAAATTTCACAGAGGGGTGGCAAATGGTCTGGGATGCCGAACTTAATAACTTGAAGATTTAAATCCGGGCAATGCCGGGTACGTCAGCTAGAAGTGATAAACTCCGGAACTATATAACTGATTGTGATGAGGGTTTCACCATTGTGTAGGCAATTTTCCCAGGCAGGTTTTAGGTAAAGAATCATAGTGATGGGTCATCAGGGGGCTGTGGGCGGGGCTCCATGGGGAGGAGTCCCCTGCACTGCTCCAGCAAATCTAAATTATTTTCAGCGCTATGCTCTAAAGAGGAGCTTTTGCTGTGAGCAGTGAGAGGAGTCCTGAGCCTACAGTAAAGAGGGCAGCTGCCATCTGAGGAGACCCATGACACAAGCGCTGGGGTGCCTGCTGTTCAGGGAGCGGTTATGTGCGGTGATCGGTGGAGCTCCCCGTCATCTGGGGAGGCTGCAGCACTGTCCTCAGTGACGAGAATACCGGAGGGCAGTCACAGAGAGGCCGGCTCAGTGTAAGTCCCTAGAGGTGGTTCCTCTGCAGGAAGTGTGGCTCACTACAAGTACCTAGAGGTGGTTCCTGTGCAGGATGTGCGGCTCAGTACAAGTCTCTAGAGGTGGTTCCTGTGCAAGAGACGCGGCTCAGTACAAGTCCCTAGAGGTGGTTCCTGTGCAGGAGGTGCGGCTCAGTACAAGTCCCTAGAGGTGGTTCCCGTGCAGGAGGTGCGGCTCAGTGTAAGTCCCTATAGGTGGTTCCTGTGCAGGAGGCATGGCTCAGTACAAGTCCCTAGAGGTGGTTCCTGTGCAGGAGGTGCAGCTCAGTACAATTACCTAGAGGTGGTTCCTGTGCAGGAGGTGCAGCTCAGTACAAGTCCCTAGAGGTGGTTCCTGTGCAGGAGGTGCAGCTCAGTACAAGTCCCTAGAGGTGGTTCCTGTGCAGGAGGTGCGGCTCAGTACAAGTCCCTAGAGGTGGTTCCTGTGCAGGAGGTGCGGCTCAGTACAAGTCCCTAGAGGTGGTTCCTGTGCAGGAGGTGCGGCTCAGTACAAGTCCCTAGAGGTGGTTCCTGTGCAGGAGGTGCGGCTCAGTACAAGTCCCTAGAGGTGGTTCCTGTGCAGGAGGCATGGCTCAGTACAAGTACCTAGAGGTGGGTCATGTGCTGGAGGCGTGGCTCAGTACAAGTCACTAGAGGTGGTTCCTGTGCAGGAGGTGCGGCTCAGTACAAGTCCCTAGAGGTGGTTCCTGTGCAGGAGGTGCGGCTCAGTACAAGTCCCTAGAGGTGGTTCCTGTGCAGGAGGTGCGGCTCAGTACATGTCCCTAGAGGTGGTTCCTGTGCAGGAGGTGCGGCTCAGTACAAGTGCCTAGAGGTGGTTCCTGTGCAGGAGGTGCGGCTCAGTGTAAGTCCCTAGAGGTGGTTCCTGTGCAGGAGACGTGGCTCAGTACAAGTACCTAGAGGTGGGTCATGTGCTGGAGGTGCGGCTCAGTACAAGTCCCTAGAGGTGGTTCCTGTGCAGGAGGTGCGGCTCAGTACAAGTCCCTAGAGGTGGTTCCCGTGCAGGAGGTGCGGCTCAGTACAAGTCCCTAGAGGTGGTTCCCGTGCAGGAGGTGCGGCTCAGTGCAAGTCCCTAGAGGTGGTTCCCGTACAGGAGGTGCGGCTCAGCGCAAGTCCCTAGAGGTGGTTCCTGTGCAGGAGGTGCGGCTCAGTGCAAGTCCCTAGAGGTGGTTCCTGTGCAGGAGGTGCGGCTCAGTACAAGTCCCTAGAGGTGGTTCCTGTGCAGGAGGTGCGGCTCAGTACAAGTCCCTAGAGGTGGTTCCTGTGCAGGAGGTGCAGCTCAGTACAAGTCCCTAGAGGTGGTTCCCGTGCAGGAGGTGCGGCTCAGTACAAGTCCCTAGAGGTGGTTCCCGTGCAGGAGGTGCGGCTCAGTACAAGTCCCTAGAGGTGGTTCCCGTGCAGGAGGTGCGGCTCAGTACAAGTCCCTAGAGGTGGTTCCCGTGCAGGAGGAGCGACTCAGTACAAGTCCCTAGAGGTAGTTCCCGTGCAGGAGGTGCGGCTCAGTACAAGTCCCTAGAGGTGGTTCCCGTGCAGGAGGTGCGGCTCAGTACAAGTCCCTAGAGGTGGTTCCCATACAGGAGGCGCGGCTCAGTACAAGTCCCTAGAGGTGGTTCCCGTGCAGGAGGCGCGGCTCAGTACAAGTCCCTAGAGGTGGTTCCTGTGCAGGAGGTGCGGCTCAGTACAAGTCCCTAGAGGTGGTTCCCATGCAGGTGGCGCGGCTCAGTACAAGTCCCTAGAGGTGGTTCCTGTGCAGGAGGTGCAGCTCAGTACAAGTCCCTAGAGGTGGTTCCTGTGCAGGAGGTGCAGCTCAGTACAAGTCCCTAGAGGTGGTTCCTGTGCAGGAGGTGCGGCTCAGTACAAGTCCCTAGAGGTGGTTCCTGTGCAGGAGGTGCGGCTCAGTACAAGTCCCTAGAGGTGGTTCCTGTGCAGGAGGTGCGGCTCAGTACAAGTCCCTAGAGGTGGTTCCTGTGCAGGAGGTGCGGCTCAGTACAAGTCCCTAGAGGTGGTTCCTGTGCAGGAGGTGCGGCTCAGTACAAGTCCCTAGAGGTGGTTCCTGTGCAGGAGGTGCGGCTCAGTACAAGTCCCTAGAGGTGATTTCTCTGCAGGAGGCGCGGCTCAGTACAAGTCCCTAGAGGTGGTTCCTGTGCAGGAGGCGCGGATCAGTGTAAGTCCCTAGAGGTCATTTCTGTGCTGGAGGTGCTGCTCAGTACAAGTCCCTAGATGTGGTTCCTGTGCAGGAGGTGCGGCTCAGTACAAGTCCCTAGAGTTGTTTCCTGTGCAGGAGGTGCGGACCAGTACAAGTCCCTAGAGGTGTTTCCAGTGCTGGAGGCGCCGCTCAGTACAAGTCCCTAGAGGTGGTTCCTGTGCAGGAGGCGTGGCTCAGTGTAAGTGCATAGACGTGGTTCCTGTGCAGGAGGCATGGCTCAGTACAAGTCCCTAGAGGTGGTTCCTGTGCAGGAGGTGCAGCTCAGTAGAAGTCCTTATAGGTGGTTCCTGTGCAGGAGGTGCGGCTCAGAACAAGTCCCTAGAGGTGGTTCCTGTGCAGGAGGCGCGGCTCAGTACAAGTCCCTAGAGGTGGTTCCTTTGCAGGAGGCGTGGCTCAGTGTAAGTGCATAGACGTGGTTCCTGTGCAGGCAGCATGGCTCAGTACAAGTCCCTAGAGGTGGTTCCTGTGCAGGAGGAGTGGCTCAGTACAAGTACCTAGAGGTGGGTCATGTGCTGGAGGTGCGGCTCAGTACATGTCCCTAGAGGTGGTTCCTGTGCAGGAGGTGCTGCTCAGTACAAGTCCCTAGAGGTAGTTACTTTGCAAGGGGACGCGGCTTAGTACAAGTCCCTAGAGGTGGTTCCTGTGCCGGAGGTGCGGCTCAGTACAAGTCCCTAGAGGTGATTTCTGTGCAGGAGGCGTGGCTCAGTACAAGTCCCTAGAGGTGGTTCCTGTGCAGGAGGCGCGGATAAGTGTAAGTCCCTAGAGGTGATTTCTGTGCAGGAGGTGCGGCTCAGTACAAGTCCCTAGAGGTGGCTCCTGTGCAGCAGGTGCGGCTGAGTACTAGTCCCTAGAGGTGTTTCCTGTGCCGGAGGTGTGGATCAGTACAAGTCCCTAGAGGTGTTTCCTGTGCAGGAGGTGCCGCTCAGTACAAGTCCCTAGAGGTGGTTCCTGTGCAGGAGGGGTGGCTCAGTGTAAGTGCATAGACGTGGTTCCTGTGCAGGAGGCATGGCTCAGTACAAGTCCCTAGAGGTGGTTCCTGTGCAGGAGGTGCGGCTCAGTACAAGTCCCTAGAGGTGGTTCCTGTGCAGGAGGCGCGACTCAGTACAAGTCCCTAGAGGTGGTTCCTTTGCAGGAGACGCGGCTCAGTACAAGTCCCTAGAGGTGGTTCCTGTGCAGGAGGCGCGGCTCAGTACAAGTCCCTAGAGGTAATTCCTGTGCAGGAGGCATGGCTCAGTGTAAGTGCATAGACGTGGTTCCTGTGCAGGAGGCATGGCTCAGTACAAGTCCCTAGAGGTGGTTCCTGTGCAGGAGGTGTGGCTAAGTACACGTTCCTAGAGGTGGTTCCAGTGCAGGAGGTGCGGCTCAGTACAAGCCCCTAGCGGTGGTTCCTGTGCAGGAGGTGCGGCTCAGTACAAGTCCCTAGAGGTGGTTCCTGTGCAGGAGGTGCGGCTCAGTACAAGCCCCTAGCGGTGGTTCCTGTGCAGGAGGTGCGGCTCAGTACAAGTCCCTAGAGGTGGTTCCTGTGGAGGAGGCATGACTCAGTACAAGTCCCTAGAGGCGGTTCCTGTGCAGGAGGCGTGACTCAGTACAAGTCCCTAGAGGCGGTTCCTGTGCAGGAGGCGTGACTCAGTACAAGTCCCTAGAGGTGGTTCCTGTGCAGGAGGCGCGGCTCAGTACAAGTCCCTAGAGGTGGTTCCTGTGCAGGAGGCGCGGCTCAGTACAAGTCCCTAGAGGTCGTTCCTGTGAAGGAGGCGCGGCTCAGTACAAGTCCCTAGAGGTGGGTCCTTTGCAGGAGACGCGGCTCAGTACAAGTCCCTAGAGGTGGTTCCTGTGCAGGAGGCGCGGCTCAGTACAAGTCCCTAGAAGTAGTTCCTGTGCAGGAGGCATGGCTCAGTGTAAGTGCATAGACGAGGTTCCTGTGCAGGCAGCATGGCTCAGTACAAGTCCCTAGAGGTGGTTCCTTTGCAGGAGGCGTGGCTCAGTACAAGTACCTAGAGGTGGGTCATGTGCTGGAGGTGCGGCTCAGTACAAGTCCCTAGAGGTGGCTCCTGTGCAGGAGGTGCGGCTCAGTACAAGTCCCTAGAGGTAGTTCAAGTGCAGGAGACGCGGCTTAGTACAAGTCCCTAGAGGTGGTTTCTGTGCAGGCGGTGCGGCTCAGTACTAGTCCCTAGAGGTGATTTCTGTGCAGGAGGCGCGGCTCAGTACAAGTCCCTAGAGGTGGTTCCTGTGCCGGAGGCGCGGATAAGTGTAAGTCCCTAGAGGTGATTTCTGTGCAGGAGGTGCGGCTCAGTACAAGTCCCTAGAGGTGGATCCAGTGCAGCAGGTGAGGCTCAGTACAAGTCCCTAGAGGTGTTTCCGGTGCAGGAGGTGTGGATCAGTACAAGTCCCTAGAGGTGTTTCCTGTGCAGGAGGTGCTGCTCAGTACATGTCCCTAGAGGTGGTTCCTGTGCAGGAGGCGTGGCTCAGAGTAAGT
Source organism: Taudactylus pleione (assembly GCA_031769625.1). NCBI lineage: Eukaryota > Metazoa > Chordata > Amphibia > Anura > Myobatrachidae > Taudactylus > Taudactylus pleione. The sequence goes on along the minus strand of JAUIMM010000139.1, from coordinate 1,658,104 downwards.
GCATAGACGTGGTTCCTGTGCAGGAGGCATGGCTTAGTAGAAGTCCCTAGAGGTGGTTCCTGTGCAGGAGGTGCGGCTCAGTACAAGTCCCTAGAGGTGGTTCCTGTGCAGGAGGTGCGGCTCAGTACAAGTCCCTATACGTGGTTCCTGTGCAGTAGGCGCGGCTCAGTACAAGTCCCTAGAGGTGGTTCCTGTGCAGGAGGCACAACTCAGTACAAGTCCCTAGAGGTGGTTCCTTTGCAGGAGACGCGGCTCAGTACAAGTCCCTAGAGGTGGTTCCTGTGCAGGAGGCGCAGCTCAGTACAAGTCCCTAGAGGTAGTTCCTGTGCAGGAGGCGTGGCTCAGTGTAAGTGCATAGAAGTGGTTCCTGTGCAGGAGGCATGGCTCAGTACAAGTCCCTAGAGGTGGTTCCTGTGCAGGAGGTGCGGCTCAGAACAAGTCCCTAGAGGTGGTTCCTTTGCAGGAGACGCGGCTCAGTGTAAGTGCATAGACGTCGTTCCTGTGCAGGCAGCATGGCTCAGTACAAGTCCCTAGAGGTGGTTCCTGTGCAGGAGGCGTGGCTCAGTATAAGTCCCTAGAGGTGGTTCCTGTGCAGAAGGTGCGGCTCAGTACAAGTCACTAGAGGTGGTTCCCGTGCAGGAGGTGCGGCTCAGAACAAGTCCCTAGAGGTGGTTCCCGTGCAGGAGGTGCGGCTCAGTACAAGTCCCTAGAGGTGGTTCCTGTGCAGGAGGTGCGGCTCAGTACAAGTCCCTAGAGGTGGTTCCTGTACAGGAGGCGTGGCTAAGTGTAAGTCCCTAGAGGTGGTTCCTGTGCAGGAGGCGCGGCTCAGTACAAGTCCCTAGAGGTGTTTCCTGTGCAGGAGGTGTGGATCAGTACAAGTCCCTAGAGGTGTTTCCTGTGCAGGAGGTGCCGCTCAGTACAAGTCCCTAGAGGTGGTTCCTGTGCAGAAGGCGTGGCTCAGTGTAAGTGCATAGACGTGGTTCCTGTGCAGGAGGCATGGCTCAGTACAAGTCCCTAGAGGTGGTTCCTGTGCAGGAGGTGCAGCTCAGTGCAAGTCACTAGAGGTGGTTCCTGTGCAGGAGGCGCGGCTCAGTACAGGTCCCTAGAGGTGGTTCCTGTGCAGGAGGCGCGACTTAGTATAAGTCCCTAGAGGTGGTTCCTTTGCAGGAGACGCGGCTCAGTACAAGTCCCTAGAGGTGGTTCCTGTGCAGGAGGCGCGGCTCAGTACATGTCCCTAGAGGTAGTTCCTGTGCAGGAGGCATGGCTCAGTGTAAGTGCATAGACGTGGTTCCTGTGCAGGAGGCATGGCTCAGTACAAGTCCCTAGAGGTGGTTCTTGTGCAGGAGGCGTGGCTAAGTACACGTTCCTAGCGGTGGTTCCTGTGCAGGAGGTGCGGCTCAGTACAAGTCCCTAGAGGTGGTTCCTGTGCAGGAGGTGCGGCTCAGTACAAGCCCCTAGTGGTGGTTCCTGTGCAGGAGGTGTGGCTCAGTACAAGTCCCTAGAGGTGGTTCCTGTGCAGGAGGCATGACTCAGTACAAGTCCCTAGAGGCGGTTCCTGTGCAGGAGGCGTGACTCAGTACAAGTCCCTAGAGGCGGTTCCAGTGCAGGAGGCGTGACTCAGTACAAGTCCCTAGAGGTGGTTGCTGTGCAGGAGGTGCGGCTCAGTACAAGTCCCTAGAGGTGGTGCCTGTGCAGGAGGCGCGGCTCAGTTCAAGTCCCTAGAAGTAGTTCCTGTGCAGGTGGCGTGGCTCAGTGTAAGTGCATAGACGTGGTTGCTGTGCAGGCAGCATGGCTCAGTACAAGTCCCTAGAGGTGGTTCCTGTGCAGGAGGCGTGACTCAGTACAAGTCCCTAGAGGTGGTTCCTGTGCAGGAGGTGCGGCTCAGTACAAGCCCCTAGCGGTGGTTCCTGTGCAGGAGGTGCGGCTCAGTACAAGTCCCTAGAGGTGGTTTCTTTGCAGGAGGCATGGCTCAGTACAAGTCCCTAGAGGTGGTTCCTGTGCAGGAGGTGCGGCTCAGTACAAGTCCTTATAGGTGGTTCCTGTGCAGTAGGCGCGACTCAGTACAAGTCCCTAGAGGTGGTTCCTGTGCAGGAGGCGCGACTCAGTACAAGTCCCTAGAGGTGGTTCCTTTGCAGGAGACGCGGCTCAGTACAAGTCCCTAGAGGTGGTTCCTGTGCAGGAGGTGCGGCTCCGTACAAGCCCCTAGCGGTGGTTCCTGTGCAGGAGGTGCGGCTCAGTACAAGTCCCTAGAGGTGGTTTCTTTGCAGGAGACGCGGCTCAGTACAAGTCCCTAGAGGTGGTTCCTGTGCAGGAGGCGCGGCTCAGTACAAGTCCCTAGAAGTAGTTCCTGTGCAGGAGGCGTGGCTCAGTGTAAGTGCATAGACGTGGTTCCTGTGCAGGCAGCATGGCTCAGTACAAGTCCCTAGAGGTGGTTCCTGTGCAGGAGGCGTGGCTCAGTACAAGTACCTAGAGGTGGGTCATGTGCTGGAGGTGTGGCTCAGTACAAGTCCCTAGAGGTGGTTCCTGTGCAGGAGGTGCTGCTCAGTACAAGTCCCTAGAGGTAGTTACTTTGCAAGGGGACGCGGCTTAGTACAAGTCCCTAGAGGTGGTTCCTGTGCAGGAGGCGCGGCTCAGTACAAGTCCCTAGAGGTAGTTCCTGTGCCGGAGGCGTGGCTCAGTGTAAGTGCATAGAAGTGGTTCCTGTGCAGGAGGCATGGCTCAGTACAAGTCCCTAGAGGTAGTTCCTGTGCAGGAGACGCGGCTTAGTACAAGTCCCTAGAGGTGGTTCCTGTGCAGGAGGTGCGGCTCAGTACAAGTCCCTAGAGGTGGTTCCTTTGCAGGAGACGCGGCTCAGTACAAGTCCCTAGAGGTGGTTCCTGTGCAGGAGGCGTGGCTCAGTGTAAGTGCATAGACGTGGTTCCTGTGCAGGCAGCATGGCTCAGTACAAGTCCCTAGAGGTGGTTCCTGTGCAGGAGGCGTGGCTCAGTACAAGTCCCTAGAAATGGTTCCTGTGCAGGAGGTGCGGCTCAGTACAAGTCCCTAGAGGTGGTTCCCGTGCAGGAGGTGCGGCTCAGTACAAGTCCCTAGAGGTGGTTCCCGTGCAGGAGGTGCGGCTCAGTACAAGTCCCTAGTGATGGTTCCTGTGCAGGAGGTGCGGCTCAGTACAAGTCCCTAGAGGTGGTTCCTGTACAGGAGGCGCGGCTAAGTGTAAGTCCCTAGAGGTGGTTCCTGTGCAGGAGGCGCGGCTCAGTACAAGTCCCTAGAGGTGTTTCCTGTGCAGGATGTGTGGATCAGTACAAGTCCCTAGAGGTGTTTCCTGTGCAGGAGGTGCCGCTCAGTACAAGTCCCTAGAGGTGGTTCCTGTGCAGGAGGCGTGGCTCAGTGTAAGTGCATAGACGTGGTTCCTGTGCAGGAGGCATGGCTCAGAACAAGTCCCTAGAGGTGGTTCCTGTGCAGGAGGTGCGGCTCAGTACAAGTCCCTAGAAGTGTTTCCTGTGCAGGAGGCGCGGCTCAGTACAGGTCCCTAGAGGTGGTTCCTGTGCAGGAGGCGCGACTCAGTATAAGTCCCTAGAGGTGGTTCCTTTGCAGGAGACGCGGCTCAGTACAAGTCCCTAGAGGTGGTTCCTGTGCAGGAGGCGTGGCTCAGTACAAGTCCCTAGAGATAGCTCCTGTGCAGGAGGCATGGCTCAGTGTAAGTGCATAGACGTGGTTCATGTGCAAGAGGCATGGCTCAGTACAAGTCCCTAGAGGTGGTTCCTGTGCAGGAGGCGTGGCTAAGTACACGTTCCTAGCGGTGGTTCCTGTGCAGGAGGTGCGGCTCAGTACAAGCCCCTAGCGGTAGTTCCTGTGCAGGAGGTGTGGCTAAGTACAAGTCCCTAGAGGTGGTTCCTGTGCAGGAGGCATGACTCAGTACAAGTCCCTAGAGGCGGTTCCTGTGCAGGAGGCGTGACTCAGTACAAGTCCCTAGAGGCGGTTCCAGTGCAGGAGGCGTGACTCAGTACAAGTCCCTAGAGGTGGTTGCTGTGCAGTAGGTGCGGCTCAGTACAAGTCCCTAGAGGTGGTGCCTGTGCAGGAGGCGCGGCTCAGTTCAAGTCCCTAGAAGTAGTTCCTGTGCAGGTGGCGTGGCTCAGTGTAAGTGCATAGACGTGGTTGCTGTGCAGGCAGCATGGCTCAGTACAAGTCCCTAGAGGTGGTTCCAGTGCAGGAGGCGTGACTCAGTACAAGTCCCTAGAGGTGGTTCCTGTGCAGGAGGTGCGGCTCAGTACAAGCCCCTAGCGGTGGTTCCTGTGCAGGAGGTGCGGCTCAGTACAAGTCCCTAGAGGTGGTTTCTTTGCAGGAGGCATGGCTCAGTACAAGTCCCTAGAGGTGGTTCCTGTGCAGGAGGTGCGGCTCAGTACAAGTCCCTAGAGGTGGTTCCTGTGCAGGAGGTGCGGCTCAGTACAAGTCCTTATAGGTGGTTCCTGTGCAGTAGGCGCGGCTCAGTACAAGTCCCTAGAGGTGGTTCCTGTGCAGGAGGCGCGACTCAGTACAAGTCCCTAGAGGTGGTTCCTTTGCAGGAGACGCGGCTCAGTACAAGTCCCTAGAGGTGGTTCCTGTGCAGGAGGTGCGGCTCCGTACAAGCCCCTAGCGGTGGTTCCTGTGCAGGAGGTGCGGCTCAGTACAAATCCCTAGAGGTGGTTTCTTTGCAGGAGACGCGGCTCAGTACAAGTCCCTAGAGGTGGTTCCTGTGCAGGAGGCGCGACTCAGTACAAGTCCCTAGAAGTAGTTCCTGTGCAGGAGGAGTGGCTCAGTGTAAGTGCATAGACGTGGTTCCTGTGCAGGCAGCATGGCTCAGTACAAGTCCCTAGAGGTGGTTCCTGTGCAGGAGGCGTGGCTCAGTACAAGTACCTAGAGATGGGTCATGTGCTGGAGGTGTGGCTCAGTACAAGTCCCTAGAGGTGGTTCCTGTGCAGGAGGTGCTGCTCAGTACAAGTCCCTAGAGGTAGTTACTTTGCAAGGGGACGCGGCTTAGTACAAGTCCCTAGAGGTGGTTCCTGTGCAGGAGGCGCGGCTCAGTACAAGTCCCTAGAGGTAGTTCCTGTGCCGGAGGCGTGGCTCAGTGTAAGTGCATAGAAGTGGTTCCTGTGCAGGAGGCATGGCTCAGTACAAGTCCCTAGAGGTGGTTCCTGTGCAGGAGGTGCGGCTCAGTACAAGTCCCTAGAGGTAGTTCCTGTGCAGGAGACGCGGCTTAGTACAAGTCCCTAGAGGTGGTTCCTGTGCAGGAGGTGCGGCTCAGTACAAGTCCCTAGAGGTGGTTCCTTTGCAGGAGACACGGCTCAGTACAAGTCCCTAGAGGTGGTTCCTGTGCAGGAGGCATGGCTCAGTGTAAGTGCATAGACGTGGTTCCTGTGCAGGCAGCATGGCTCAGTACAAGTCCCTAGAGGTGGTTCCTGTGCAGGAGGCGTGGCTCAGTACAAGTCCCTAGAGGTGGTTCCTGTGCAGGAGGTGCGGCTCAGTACAAGTCCCTAGAGGTGGTTCCCGTGCAGGAGGTGCGGCTCAGTACAAGTCCCTAGAGGTGGTTCCCGTGCAGGAGGTGTGGCTCAGTACAAGTCCCTAGTGATGGTTCCTGTGCAGGAGGTGCGGCTCAGTACAAGTCCCTAGAGGTGGTTCCTGTACAGGAGGTGCGGCTAAGTGTAAGTCCCTAGAGGTGGTTCCTGTGCAGGAGGCGCGGCTCAGTACAAGTCCCTAGAGGTGTTTCCTGTGCAGGATGTGTGGATCAGTACAAGTCCCTAGAGGTGTTTCCTGTGCAGGAGGTGCCGCTCAGTACAAGTCCCTAGAGGTGGTTCCTGTGCAGGAGGCGTGGCTCAGTGTAAGTGCATAGACGTGGTTCCTGTGCAGGAGGCATGGCTCAGAACAAGTCCCTAGAGGTGGTTCCTGTGCAGGAGGTGCGGCTCAGTACAAGTCCCTAGAAGTGGTTCCTGTGCAGGAGGCGCGGCTCAGTACAGGTCCCTAGAGGTGGTTCCTGTGCAGGAGGCGCGACTCAGTATAAGTCCCTAGAGGTGGTTCCTTTGCAGGAGACGCGGCTCAGTACAAGTCCCTAGAGGTGGTTCCTGTGCAGGAGGCGTGGCTCAGTACAAGTCCCTAGAGATAGCTCCTGTGCAGGAGGCATGGCTCAGTGTAAGTGCATAGACGTGGTTCATGTGGAAGAGGCATGGCTCAGTACAAGTCCCTAGAGGTGGTTCCTGTGCAGGAGGCGTGGCTAAGTACACGTTCCTAGCGGTGGTTCCTGTGCAGGAGGTGCGGCTCAGTACAAGTCCCTAGAGGTGGTTCCTGTGCAGGAGGTGCGGCTCAGTACAAGCCCCTAGCGGTGGTTCCTGTGTAGGAGGTGCGGCTCAGTACAAGTCCCTAGAGGTGGTTCCTGTGCAGGAGGCATGACTCAGTACAAGTCCCTAGAGGCGGTTCCTGTGCAGGAGGCGTGACTCAGTACAAGTCCCTAGAGGCGGTTCCTGTGCAGGAGGCGTGACTCAGTACAAGTCCCTAGAGGTGGTTCCTGTGCAGGAGGCGTGGCTCAGTACAAGTCCCTAGAGGTGGTGCCTGTGCAGGAGGCGCGGCTCAGTACAAGTCCCTAGACGTCGTTCCTGTGCAGGAGGCGCGGCTCAGTACAAGTCCCTAGAGGTGGTTCCGTTGCAGGAGACGCGGCTCAGTACAAGTCCCTAGAGGTGGTTCCTGTGCAGGAGGCATGGCTCAGTGTAAGTGCATAGACGTGGTTCTTGTGCAGGAGGCATGGCTCAGTACAAGTCCCTAGAGGTGGTTCCTGTGCAGGAGGTGCGGCTCAGTACAAGTCCCTAGAGGTGGTTCCTGTGCAGGAGGTGCGGCTCAGTACAAGTCCCTAGAGGTGGTTCCTGTGCAGGAGGCGTTGCTCAGTACAAGTCCCTAGAGGTGGTTCCTGTGCAGCAGGCGCGACTCAGTACAAGTCCCTAGAGGTGGTTCCTTTGCAGGAGACGCGGCTCAGTACAAGTCCCTAGACGTGGTTCCTGTGCAGGAGGCGCGGCTCAGTACAAGTCCCTATAGGTGGTTCCTGTGCAGGAGGCATGGCTCAGTACAAGTCCCTAGAGGTGGTTCCTGTGCAGGAGGTGCAGCTCAGTACAATTACCTAGAGGTGGTTCCTGTGCAGGAGGTGCAGCTCAGTACAAGTCCCTAGAGGTGGTTCCTGTGCAGGAGGTGCAGCTCAGTACAAGTCCCTAGAGGTGGTTCCTGTGCAGGAGGTGCGGCTCAGTACAAGTCCCTAGAGGTGGTTCCTGTGCAGGAGGTGCGGCTCAGTACAAGTCCCTAGAGGTGGTTCCTGTGCAGGAGGTGCGGCTCAGTACAAGTCCCTAGAGGTGGTTCCTGTGCAGGAGGTGCGGCTCAGTACAAGTCCCTAGAGGTGGTTCCTGTGCAGGAGGCGTGGCTCAGTACAAGTACCTAGAGGTGGGTCATGTGCTGGAGGCGTGGCTCAGTACAAGTCCCTAGAGGTGGTTCCTGTGCAGGAGGTGCGGCTCAGTACAAGTCCCTAGAGGTGGTTCCTGTGCAGGAGGTGCGGCTCAGTACAAGTCCCTAGAGGTGGTTCCTGTGCAGGAGGCATGACTCAGTACAAGTCCCTAGAGGCGGTTCCTGTGCAGGAGGCGTGACTCAGTACAAGTCCCTAGAGGCGGTTCCAGTGCAGGAGGCGTGACTCAGTACAAGTCCCTAGAGGTGGTTGCTGTGCAGGAGGTGCGGCTCAGTACAAGTCCCTAGAGGTGGTGCCTGTGCAGGAGGCGCGGCTCAGTTCAAGTCCCTAGAAGTAGTTCCTGTGCAGGTGGCGTGGCTCAGTGTAAGTGCATAGACGTGGTTGCTGTGCAGGCAGCATGGCTCAGTACAAGTCCCTAGAGGTGGTTCCTGTGCAGGAGGCGTGACTCAGTACAAGTCCCTAGAGGTGGTTCCTGTGCAGGAGGTGCGGCTCAGTACAAGCCCCTAGCGGTGGTTCCTGTGCAGGAGGTGCGGCTCAGTACAAGTCCCTAGAGGTGGTTTCTTTGCAGGAGGCATGGCTCAGTACAAGTCCCTAGAGGTGGTTCCTGTGCAGGAGGTGCGGCTCAGTACAAGTCCCTAGAGGTGGTTCCTGTGCAGGAGGTGCGGCTCAGTACAAGTCCTTATAGGTGGTTCCTGTGCAGTAGGCGCGACTCAGTACAAGTCCCTAGAGGTGGTTCCTGTGCAGGAGGCGCGACTCAGTACAAGTCCCTAGAGGTGGTTCCTTTGCAGGAGACGCGGCTCAGTACAAGTCCCTAGAGGTGGTTCCTGTGCAGGAGGTGCGGCTCTGTACAAGCCCCTAGCGGTGGTTCCTGTGCAGGAGGTGCGGCTCAGTACAAGTCCCTAGAGGTAGTTACTTTGCAAGGGGACGCGGCTTAGTACAAGTCCCTAGAGGTGGTTCCTGTGCAGGAGGCGCGGCTCAGTACAAGTCCCTAGAGGTAGTTCCTGTGCCGGAGGCGTGGCTCAGTGTAAGTGCATAGAAGTGGTTCCTGTGCAGGAGGCATGGCTCAGTACAAGTCCCTAGAGGTAGTTCCTGTGCAGGAGACGCGGCTTAGTACAAGTCCCTAGAGGTGGTTCCTGTGCAGGAGGTGCGGCTCAGTACAAGTCCCTAGAGGTGGTTCCTTTGCAGGAGACGCGGCTCAGTACAAGTCCCTAGAGGTGGTTCCTGTGCAGGAGGCGTGGCTCAGTGTAAGTGCATAGACGTGGTTCCTGTGCAGGCAGCATGGCTCAGTACAAGTCCCTAGAGGTGGTTCCTGTGCAGGAGGCGTGGCTCAGTACAAGTCCCTAGAAATGGTTCCTGTGCAGGAGGTGCGGCTCAGTACAAGTCCCTAGAGGTGGTTCCCGTGCAGGAGGTGCGGCTCAGTACAAGTCCCTAGAGGTGGTTCCCGTGCAGGAGGTGCGGCTCAGTACAAGTCCCTAGTGATGGTTCCTGTGCAGGAGGTGCGGCTCAGTACAAGTCCCTAGAGGTGGTTCCTGTACAGGAGGCGCGGCTAAGTGTAAGTCCCTAGAGGTGGTTCCTGTGCAGGAGGCGCGGCTCAGTACAAGTCCCTAGAGGTGTTTCCTGTGCAGGATGTGTGGATCAGTACAAGTCCCTAGAGGTGTTTCCTGTGCAGGAGGTGCCGCTCAGTACAAGTCCCTAGAGGTGGTTCCTGTGCAGGAGGCGTGGCTCAGTGTAAGTGCATAGACGTGGTTCCTGTGCAGGAGGCATGGCTCAGAACAAGTCCCTAGAGGTGGTTCCTGTGCAGGAGGTGCGGCTCAGTACAAGTCCCTAGAAGTGTTTCCTGTGCAGGAGGCGCGGCTCAGAACAGGTCCCTAGAGGTGGTTCCTGTGCAGGAGGCGCGACTCAGTATAAGTCCCTAGAGGTGGTTCCTTTGCAGGAGACGCGGCTCAGTACAAGTCCCTAGAGGTGGTTCCTGTGCAGGAGGCGTGGCTCAGTACAAGTCCCTAGAGATAGCTCCTGTGCAGGAGGCATGGCTCAGTGTAAGTGCATAGACGTGGTTCATGTGCAAGAGGCATGGCTCAGTACAAGTCCCTAGAGGTGGTTCCTGTGCAGGAGGCGTGGCTAAGTACACGTTCCTAGCGGTGGTTCCTGTGCAGGAGGTGCGGCTCAGTACAAGCCCCTAGCGGTAGTTCCTGTGCAGGAGGTGTGGCTAAGTACAAGTCCCTAGAGGTGGTTCCTGTGCAGGAGGCATGACTCAGTACAAGTCCCTAGAGGCGGTTCCTGTGCAGGAGGCGTGACTCAGTACAAGTCCCTAGAGGCGGTTCCAGTGCAGGAGGCGTGACTCAGTACAAGTCCCTAGAGGTGGTTGCTGTGCAGTAGGTGCGGCTCAGTACAAGTCCCTAGAGGTGGTGCCTGTGCAGGAGGCGCGGCTCAGTTCAAGTCCCTAGAAGTAGTTCCTGTGCAGGTGGCGTGGCTCAGTGTAAGTGCATAGACGTGGTTGCTGTGCAGGCAGCATGGCTCAGTACAAGTCCCTAGAGGTGGTTCCAGTGCAGGAGGCGTGACTCAGTACAAGTCCCTAGAGGTGGTTCCTGTGCAGGAGGTGCGGCTCAGTACAAGCCCCTAGCGGTGGTTCCTGTGCAGGAGGTGCGGCTCAGTACAAGTCCCTAGAGGTGGTTTCTTTGCAGGAGGCATGGCTCAGTACAAGTCCCTAGAGGTGGTTCCTGTGCAGGTGCGGCTCAGTACAAGTCCCTAGAGGTGGTTCCTGTGCAGGAGGTGCGGCTCAGTACAAGTCCTTATAGGTGGTTCCTGTGCAGTAGGCGCGGCTCAGTACAAGTCCCTAGAGGTGGTTCCTGTGCAGGAGGCGCGACTCAGTACAAGTCCCTAGAGGTGGTTCCTTTGCAGGAGACGCGGCTCAGTACAAGTCCCTAGAGGTGGTTCCTGTGCAGGAGGTGCGGCTCCGTACAAGCCCCTAGCGGTGGTTCCTGTGCAGGAGGTGCGGCTCAGTACAAGTCCCTAGAGGTGGTTTCTTTGCAGGAGACGCGGCTCAGTACAAGTCCCTAGAGGTGGTTCCTGTGCAGGAGGCGCGACTCAGTACAAGTCCCTAGAAGTAGTTCCTGTGCAGGAGGCGTGGCTCAGTGTAAGTGCATAGACGTGGTTCCTGTGCAGGCAGCATGGCTCAGTACAAGTCCCTAGAGGTGGTTCCTGTGCAGGAGGCGTGGCTCAGTACAAGTACCTAGAGATGGGTCATGTGCTGGAGGTGTGGCTCAGTACAAGTCCCTAGAGGTGGTTCCTGTGCAGGAGGTGCTGCTCAGTACAAGTCCCTAGAGGTAGTTACTTTGCAAGGGGACGCGGCTTAGTACAAGTCCCTAGAGGTGGTTCCTGTGCAGGAGGCGCGGCTCAGTACAAGTCCCTAGAGGTAGTTCCTGTGCCGGAGGCGTGGCTCAGTGTAAGTGCATAGAAGTGGTTCCTGTGCAGGAGGCATGGCTCAGTACAAGTCCCTAGAGGTGGTTCCTGTGCAGGAGGTGCGGCTCAGTACAAGTCCCTAGAGGTAGTTCCTGTGCAGGAGACGCGGCTTAGTACAAGTCCCTAGAGGTGGTTCCTGTGCAGGAGGTGCGGCTCAGTACAAGTCCCTAGAGGTGGTTCCTTTGCAGGAGACGCGGCTCAGTACAAGTCCCTAGAGGTGGTTCCTGTGCAGGAGGCGTGGCTCAGTGTAAGTGCATAGACGTGGTTCCTGTGCAGGCAGCATGGCTCAGTACAAGTCCCTAGAGGTGGTTCCTGTGCAGGAGGCGTGGCTCAGTACAAGTCCCTAGAGGTGGTTCCTGTGCAGGAGGTGCGGCTCAGTACAAGTCCCTAGAGGTGGTTCCCGTGCAGGAGGTGCGGCTCAGTACAAGTCCCTAGAGGTGGTTCCCGTGCAGGAGGTGTGGCTCAGTACAAGTCCCTAGTGATGGTTCCTGTGCAGGAGGTGCGGCTCAGTACAAGTCCCTAGAGGTGGTTCCTGTACAGGAGGTGCGGCTAAGTGTAAGTCCCTAGAGGTGGTTCCTGTGCAGGAGGCGCGGCTCAGTACAAGTCCCTAGAGGTGTTTCCTGTGCAGGATGTGTGGATCAGTACAAGTCCCTAGAGGTGTTTCCTGTGCAGGAGGTGCCGCTCAGTACAAGTCCCTAGAGGTGGTTCCTGTGCAGGAGGCGTGGCTCAGTGTAAGTGCATAGACGTGGTTCCTGTGCAGGAGGCATGGCTCAGAACAAGTCCCTAGAGGTGGTTCCTGTGCAGGAGGTGCGGCTCAGTACAAGTCCCTAGAAGTGGTTCCTGTGCAGGAGGCGCGGCTCAGTACAGGTCCCTAGAGGTGGTTCCTGTGCAGGAGGCGCGACTCAGTATAAGTCCCTAGAGGTGGTTCCTTTGCAGGAGACGCGGCTCAGTACAAGTCCCTAGAGGTGGTTCCTGTGCAGGAGGCGTGGCTCAGTACAAGTCCCTAGAGATAGCTCCTGTGCAGGAGGCATGGCTCAGTGTAAGTGTATAGACGTGGTTCATGTGGAAGAGGCATGGCTCAGTACAAGTCCCTAGAGGTGGTTCCTGTGCAGGAGGCGTGGCTAAGTACACGTTCCTAGCGGTGGTTCCTGTGCAGGAGGTGCGGCTCAGTACAAGTCCCTAGAGGTGGTTCCTGTGCAGGAGGTGCGGCTCAGTACAAGCCCCTAGCGGTGGTTCCTGTGTAGGAGGTGCGGCTCAGTACAAGTCCCTAGAGGTGGTTCCTGTGCAGGAGGCATGACTCAGTACAAGTCCCTAGAGGCGGTTCCTGTGCAGGAGGCGTGACTCAGTACAAGTCCCTAGAGGCGGTTCCTGTGCAGGAGGCGTGACTCAGTACAAGTCCCTAGAGGTGGTTCCTGTGCAGGAGGCGCGGCTCAGTACAAGTCCCTAGAGGTGGTGCCTGTGCAGGAGGCGCGGCTCAGTACAAGTCCCTAGACGTCGTTCCTGTGCAGGAGGCGCGGCTCAGTACAAGTCCCTAGAGGTGGTTCCGTTGCAGGAGACGCGGCTCAGTACAAGTCCCTAGAGGTGGTTCCTGTGCAGGAGGCATGGCTCAGTGTAAGTGCATAGACGTGGTTCTTGTGCAGGAGGCATGGCTCAGTACAAGTCCCTAGAGGTGGTTCCTGTGCAGGAGGTGCGGCTCAGTACAAGTCCCTAGAGGTGGTTCCTGTGCAGGAGGTGCGGCTCAGTACAAGTCCCTAGAGGTGGTTCCTGTGCAGGAGGCGTTGCTCAGTACAAGTCCCTAGAGGTGGTTCCTGTGCAGCAGGCGCGACTCAGTACAAGTCCCTAGAGGTGGTTCCTTTGCAGGAGACGCGGCTCAGTACAAGTCCCTAGACGTGGTTCCTGTGCAGGAGGCGCGGCTCAGTACAAGTCCCTATAGGTGGTTCCTGTGCAGGAGGCATGGCTCAGTACAAGTCCCTAGAGGTGGTTCCTGTGCAGGAGGTGCAGCTCAGTACAATTACCTAGAGGTGGTTCCTGTGCAGGAGGTGCAGCTCAGTACAAGTCCCTAGAGGTGGTTCCTGTGCAGGAGGTGCAGCTCAGTACAAGTCCCTAGAGGTGGTTCCTGTGCAGGAGGTGCGGCTCAGTACAAGTCCCTAGAGGTGGTTCCTGTGCAGGAGGTGCGGCTCAGTACAAGTCCCTAGAGGTGGTTCCTGTGCAGGAGGTGCGGCTCAGTACAAGTCCCTAGAGGTGGTTCCTGTGCAGGAGGTGCGGCTCAGTACAAGTCCCTAGAGGTGGTTCCTGTGCAGGAGGCGTGGCTCAGTACAAGTACCTAGAGGTGGGTCATGTGCTGGAGGCGTGGCTCAGTACAAGTCCCTAGAGGTGGTTCCTGTGCAGGAGGTGCGGCTCAGTACAAGTCCCTAGAGGTGGTTCCTGTGCAGGAGGTGCGGCTCAGTACAAGTCCCTAGAGGTGGTTCCTGTGCAGGAGGCATGACTCAGTACAAGTCCCTAGAGGCGGTTCCTGTGCAGGAGGCGTGACTCAGTACAAGTCCCTAGAGGCGGTTCCAGTGCAGGAGGCGTGACTCAGTACAAGTCCCTAGAGGTGGTTGCTGTGCAGGAGGTGCGGCTCAGTACAAGTCCCTAGAGGTGGTGCCTGTGCAGGAGGCGCGGCTCAGTTCAAGTCCCTAGAAGTAGTTCCTGTGCAGGTGGCGTGGCTCAGTGTAAGTGCATAGACGTGGTTGCTGTGCAGGCAGCATGGCTCAGTACAAGTCCCTAGAGGTGGTTCCTGTGCAGGAGGCGTGACTCAGTACAAGTCCCTAGAGGTGGTTCCTGTGCAGGAGGTGCGGCTCAGTACAAGCCCCTAGCGGTGGTTCCTGTGCAGGAGGTGCGGCTCAGTACAAGTCCCTAGAGGTGGTTTCTTTGCAGGAGGCATGGCTCAGTACAAGTCCCTAGAGGTGGTTCCTGTGCAGGAGGTGCGGCTCAGTACAAGTCCCTAGAGGTGGTTCCTGTGCAGGAGGTGCGGCTCAGTACAAGTCCTTATAGGTGGTTCCTGTGCAGTAGGCGCGACTCAGTACAAGTCCCTAGAGGTGGTTCCTGTGCAGGAGGCGCGACTCAGTACAAGTCCCTAGAGGTGGTTCCTTTGCAGGAGACGCGGCTCAGTACAAGTCCCTAGAGGTGGTTCCTGTGCAGGAGGTGCGGCTCTGTACAAGCCCCTAGCGGTGGTTCCTGTGCAGGAGGTGCGGCTCAGTACAAGTCCCTAGAGGTGGTTTCTTTGCAGGAGACGCGGCTCAGTACAAGTCCCTAGAGGTGGTTCCTGTGCAGGAGGCGCGGCTCAGTACAAGTCCCTAGAAGTAGTTCCTGTGCAGGAGGCGTGGCTCAGTGTAAGTGCATAGACGTGGTTCCTGTGCAGGCAGCATGGCTCAGTACAAGTCCCTAGAGGTGGTTCCTGTGCAGGAGGCGTGGCTCAGTACAAGTACCTAGAGGTGGGTCATGTGCTGGAGGTGTGGCTCAGTACAAGTCCCTAGAGGTGGTTCCTGTGCAGGAGGTGCTGCTCAGTACAAGTCCCTAGAGGTAGTTACTTTGCAAGGGGACGCGGCTTAGTACAAGTCCCTAGAGGTGGTTCCTGTGCAGGAGGCGCGGCTCAGTACAAGTCCCTAGAGGTAGTTCCTGTGCCGGAGGCGTGGCTCAGTGTAAGTGCATAGAAGTGGTTCCTGTGCAGGAGGCATGGCTCAGTACAAGTCCCTAGAGGTAGTTCCTGTGCAGGAGACGCGGCTTAGTACAAGTCCCTAGAGGTGGTTCCTGTGCAGGAGGTGCGGCTCAGTACAAGTCCCTAGAGGTGGTTCCTTTGCAGGAGACGCGGCTCAGTACAAGTCCCTAGAGGTGGTTCCTGTGCAGGAGGCGTGGCTCAGTGTAAGTGCATAGACGTGGTTCCTGTGCAGGCAGCATGGCTCAGTACAAGTCCCTAGAGGTGGTTCCTGTGCAGGAGGCGTGGCTCAGTACAAGTCCCTAGAAGTGGTTCCTGTGCAGGAGGTGCGGCTCAGTACAAGTCCCTAGAGGTGGTTCCCGTGCAGGAGGTGCGGCTCAGTACAAGTCCCTAGAGGTGGTTCCCGTGCAGGAGGTGCGGCTCAGTACAAGTCCCTAGTGATGGTTCCTGTGCAGGAGGTGCGGCTCAGTACAAGTCCCTAGAGGTGGTTCCTGTACAGGAGGCGCGGCTAAGTGTAAGTCCTTAGAGGTGGTTCCTGTGCAGGAGGCGCGGCTCAGTACAAGTCCCTAGAGGTGTTTCCTGTGCAGGATGTGTGGATCAGTACAAGTCCCTAGAGGTGTTTCCTGTGCAGGAGGTGCCGCTCAGTACAAGTCCCTAGAGGTGGTTCCTGTGCAGGAGGCGTGGCTCAGTGTAAGTGCATAGACGTGGTTCCTGTGCAGGAGGCATGGCTCAGAACAAGTCCCTAGAGGTGGTTCCTGTGCAGGAGGTGCGGCTCAGTACAAGTCCCTAGAAGTGGTTCCTGTGCAGGAGGCGCGGCTCAGTACAGGTCCCTAGAGGTGGTTCCTGTGCAGGAGGCGCGACTCAGTATAAGTCCCTAGAGGTGGTTCCTTTGCAGGAGATGCGGCTCAGTACAAGTCCCTAGAGGTGGTTCCTGTGCAGGAGGCGTGGCTCAGTACAAGTCCCTAGAGATAGCTCCTGTGCAGGAGGCATGGCTCAGTGTAAGTGCATAGACGTAGTTCATGTGCAAGAGGCATGGCTCAGTACAAGTCCCTAGAGGTGGTTCCTGTGCAGGAGGCGTGGCTAAGTACACGTTCCTAGCGGTGGTTCCTGTGCAGGAGGTGCGGCTCAGTACAAGCCCCTAGCGGTAGTTCCTGTGCAGGAGGTGTGGCTCAGTACAAGTCCCTAGAGGTGGTTCCTGTGCAGGAGGCATGACTCAGTACAAGTCCCTAGAGGCGGTTCCTGTGCAGGAGGCGTGACTCAGTACAAGTCCCTAGAGGCGGTTCCAGTGCAGGAGGCGTGACTCAGTACAAGTCCCTAGAGGTGGTTGCTGTGCAGTAGGTGCGGCTCAGTACAAGTCCCTAGAGGTGGTGCCTGTGCAGGAGGCGCGGCTCAGTTCAAGTCCCTAGAAGTAGTTCCTGTGCAGGTGGCGTGGCTCAGTGTAAGTGCATAGACGTGGTTGCTGTGCAGGCAGCATGGCTCAGTACAAGTCCCTAGAGGTGGTTCCAGTGCAGGAGGCGTGAATCAGTACAAGTCCCTAGAGGTGGTTCCTGTGCAGGAGGTGCGGCTCAGTACAAGCCCCTAGCGGTGGTTCCTGTGCAGGAGGTGCGGCTCAGTACAAGTCCCTAGAGGTGGTTTCTTTGCAGGAGGCATGGCTCAGTACAAGTCCCTAGAGGTGGTTCCTGTGCAGGAGGTGCGGCTCAGTACAAGTCCCTAGAGGTGGTTCCTGTGCAGGAGGTGCGGCTCAGTACAAGTCCTTATAGGTGGTTCCTGTGCAGTAGGCGCGGCTCAGTACAAGTCCCTAGAGGTGGTTCCTGTGCAGGAGGCGCGACTCAGTACAAGTCCCTAGAGGTGGTTCCTTTGCAGGAGACGCGGCTCAGTACAAGTCCCTAGAGGTGGTTCCTGTGCAGGAGGTGCGGCTCCGTACAAGCCCCTAGCGGTGGTTCCTGTGCAGGAGGTGCGGCTCAGTACAAGTCCCTAGAGGTGGTTTCTTTGCAGGAGACGCGGCTCAGTACAAGTCCCTAGAGGTGGTTCCTGTGCAGGAGGCGCGGCTCAGTACAAGTCCCTAGAAGTAGTTCCTGTGCAGGAGGCGTGGCTCAGTGTAAGTGCATAGACGTGGTTCCTGTGCAGGCAGCATGGCTCAGTACAAGTCCCTAGAGGTGGTTCCTGTGCAGGAGGCGTGGCTCAGTACAAGTACCTAGAGATGGGTCATGTGCTGGAGGTGTGGCTCAGTACAAGTCCCTAGAGGTGGTTCCTGTGCAGGAGGTGCTGCTCAGTACAAGTCCCTAGAGGTAGTTACTTTGCAAGGGGACGCGGCTTAGTACAAGTCCCTAGAGGTGGTTCCTGTGCAGGAGGCGCGGCTCAGTACAAGTCCCTAGAGGTAGTTCCTGTGCCGGAGGCGTGGCTCAGTGTAAGTGCATAGAAGTGGTTCCTGTGCAGGAGGCATGGCTCAGTACAAGTCCCTAGAGGTGGTTCCTGTGCAGGAGGTGCGGCTCAGTACAAGTCCCTAGAGGTAGTTCCTGTGCAGGAGACGCGGCTTAGTACAAGTCCCTAGAGGTGGTTCCTGTGCAGGAGGTGCGGCTCAGTACAAGTCCCTAGAGGTGGTTCCTTTGCAGGAGACGCGGCTCAGTACAAGTCCCTAGAGGTGGTTCCTGTGCAGGAGGCGTGGCTCAGTGTAAGTGCATAGACGTGGTTCCTGTGCAGGCAGCATGGCTCAGTACAAGTCCCTAGAGGTGGTTCCTGTGCAGGAGGCGTGGCTCAGTACAAGTCCCTAGAGGTGGTTCCTGTGCAGGAGGTGCGGCTCAGTACAAGTCCCTAGAGGTGGTTCCCGTGCAGGAGGTGAGGCTCAGTACAAGTCCCTAGAGGTGGTTCCCGTGCAGGAGGTGTGGCTCAGTACAAGTCCCTAGTGATGGTTCCTGTGCAGGAGGTGCGGCTCAGTACAAGTCCCTAGAGGTGGTTCCTGTACAGGAGGCGCGGCTAAGTGTAAGTCCCTAGAGGCGGTTCCTGTGCAGGAGGTGCGGCTCAGTACAAGTCCCTAGAGGTGTTTCCTGTGCAGGATGTGTGGATCAGTACAAGTCCCTAGAGGTGTTTCCTGTGCAGGAGGTGCCGCTCAGTACAAGTCCCTAGAGGTGGTTCCTGTGCAGGAGGCGTGGCTCAGTGTAAGTGCATAGACGTGGTTCCTGTGCAGGAGGCATGGCTCAGAACAAGTCCCTAGAGGTGGTTCCTGTGCAGGAGGTGCGGCTCAGTACAAGTCCCTAGAAGTGGTTCCTGTGCAGGAGGCGCGGCTCAGTACAGGTCCCTAGAGGTGGTTCCTGTGCAGGAGGCGCGACTCAGTATAAGTCCCTAGAGGTGGTTCCTTTGCAGGAGACGCGGCTCAGTACAAGTCCCTAGAGGTGGTTCCTGTGCAGGAGGCGTGGCTCAGTACAAGTCCCTAGAGATAGCTCCTGTGCAGGAGGCATGGCTCAGTGTAAGTGCATAGACGTGGTTCATGTGCAAGAGGCATGGCTCAGTACAAGTCCCTAGAGGTGGTTCCTGTGCAGGAGGCGTGGCTAAGTACACGTTCCTAGCGGTGGTTCCTGTGCAGGAGGTGCGGCTCAGTACAAGTCCCTAGAGGTGGTTCCTGTGCAGGAGGTGCGGCTCAGTACAAGCCCCTAGCGGTGGTTCCTGTGCAGGAGGTGCGGCTCAGTACAAGTCCCTAGAGGTGGTTCCTGTGCAGGAGGCATGACTCAGTACAAGTCCCTAGAGGCGGTTCCTGTGCAGGAGGCGTGACTCAGTACAAGTCCCTAGAGGCGGTTCCTGTGCAGGAGGCGTGACTCAGTACAAGTCCCTAGAGGTGGTTCCTGTGCAGGAGGCGCGGCTCAGTACAAGTCCCTAGAGGTGGTGCCTGTGCAGGAGGCGCGGCTCAGTACAAGTCCCTAGACGTCGTTCCTGTGCAGGAGGCGCGGCTCAGTACAAGTCCCTAGAGGTGGTTCCGTTGCAGGAGACGCGGCTCAGTACAAGTCCCTAGAGGTGGTTCCTGTGCAGGAGGCATGGCTCAGTGTAAGTGCATAGACGTGGTTCTTGTGCAGGATCAATGGCTCAGTACAAGTCCCTAGAGGTGGTTCCTGTGCAGGAGGTGCGGCTCAGTACAAGTCCCTAGAGGTGGTTCCTGTGCAGGAGGTGCGGCTCAGTACAAGTCCCTAGAGGTGGTTCCTGTGCAGGAGGCGTTGCTCAGTACAAGTCCCTAGAGGTGGTTCCTGTGCAGCAGGCGCGACTCAGTACAAGTCCCTAGAGGTGGTTCCTTTGCAGGAGACGCGGCTCAGTACAAGTCCCTAGACGTGGTTCCTGTGCAGGAGGCGCGGCTCAGTACAAGTCCCTATAGGTGGTTCCTGTGCAGGAGGCATGGCTCAGTACAAGTCCCTAGAGGTGGTTCCTGTGCAGGAGGTGCAGCTCAGTACAATTACCTAGAGGTGGTTCCTGTGCAGGAGGTGCAGCTCAGTACAAGTCCCTAGAGGTGGTTCCTGTGCAGGAGGTGCAGCTCAGTACAAGTCCCTAGAGGTGGTTCCTGTGCAGGAGGTGCGGCTCAGTACAAGTCCCTAGAGGTGGTTCCTGTGCAGGAGGTGCGGCTCAGTACAAGTCCCTAGAGGTGGTTCCTGTGCAGGAGGTGCGGCTCAGTACAAGTCCCTAGAGGTGGTTCCTGTGCAGGAGGTGCGGCTCAGTACAAGTCCCTAGAGGTGGTTCCTGTGCAGGAGGCGTGGCTCAGTACAAGTACCTAGAGGTGGGTCATGTGCTGGAGGCGTGGCTCAGTACAAGTCCCTAGAGGTGGTTCCTGTGCAGGAGGTGCGGCTCAGTACAAGTCCCTAGAGGTGGTTCCTGTGCAGGAGGTGCGGCTCAGTACAAGTCCCTAGAGGTGGTTCCTGTGCAGGAGGTGCGGCTCAGTACATGTCCCTAGAGGTGGTTCCTGTGCAGGAGGTGCGGCTCAGTACAAGTCCCTAGAGGTGGTTCCTGTGCAGGAGGTGCGGCTCAGTGTAAGTCCCTAGAGGTGGTTCCTGTGCAGGAGGTGCGGCTCAGTACAAGTCCCTAGAGGTGGTTCCTGTGCAGGAGGTGCGGCTCAGTACATGTCCCTAGAGGTGGTTCCTGTGCAGGAGGTGCGGCTCAGTACAAGTCCCTAGAGGTGGTTCCTGTGCAGGAGGTGCGGCTCAGTGTAAGTCCCTAGAGGTGGTTCCTGTGCAGGAGGTGCGGCTCAGTACAAGTCCCTAGAGGTGGTTCCCGTGCAGGAGGTGCGGCTCAGTACAAGTCCCTAGAGGTGGTTCCCGTGCAGGAGGAGCGACTCAGTACAAGTCCCTAGAGGTAGTTCCCGTGCAGGAGGTGCGGCTCAGTACAAGTCCCTAGAGGTGGTTCCCGTGCAGGAGGTGCGGCTCAGTACAAGTCCCTAGAGGTGGTTCCTGTGCAGCAGGCGCGACTCAGTACAAGTCCCTAGAGGTGGTTCCTTTGCAGGAGACGCGGCTCAGTACAAGTCCCTAGACGTGGTTCCTGTGCAGGAGGCGCGGCTCAGTACAAGTCCCTATAGGTGGTTCCTGTGCAGGAGGCATGGCTCAGTACAAGTCCCTAGAGGTGGTTCCTGTGCAGGAGGTGCAGCTCAGTACAATTACCTAGAGGTGGTTCCTGTGCAGGAGGTGCAGCTCAGTACAAGTCCCTAGAGGTGGTTCCTGTGCAGGAGGTGCAGCTCAGTACAAGTCCCTAGAGGTGGTTCCTGTGCAGGAGGTGCGGCTCAGTACAAGTCCCTAGAGGTGGTTCCTGTGCAGGAGGTGCGGCTCAGTACAAGTCCCTAGAGGTGGTTCCTGTGCAGGAGGTGCGGCTCAGTACAAGTCCCTAGAGGTGGTTCCTGTGCAGGAGGTGCGGCTCAGTACAAGTCCCTAGAGGTGGTTCCTGTGCAGGAGGCGTGGCTCAGTACAAGTACCTAGAGGTGGGTCATGTGCTGGAGGCGTGGCTCAGTACAAGTCCCTAGAGGTGGTTCCTGTGCAGGAGGTGCGGCTCAGTACAAGTCCCTAGAGGTGGTTCCTGTGCAGGAGGTGCGGCTCAGTACAAGTCCCTAGAGGTGGTTCCTGTGCAGGAGGTGCGGCTCAGTACATGTCCCTAGAGGTGGTTCCTGTGCAGGAGGTGCGGCTCAGTACAAGTCCCTAGAGGTGGTTCCTGTGCAGGAGGTGCGGCTCAGTGTAAGTCCCTAGAGGTGGTTCCTGTGCAGGAGACGTGGCTCAGTACAAGTACCTAGAGGTGGGTCATGTGCTGGAGGTGCGGCTCAGTACAAGTCCCTAGAGGTGGTTCCTGTGCAGGAGGTGCGGCTCAGTACAAGTTCCTAGAGGTGGTTCCCGTGCAGGAGGTGCGGCTCAGTACAAGTTCCTAGAGGTGGTTCCCGTGCAGGAGGTGCGGCTCAGTACAAGTCCCTAGAGGTGGTTCCCGTGCAGGAGGTGCGGCTCAGTGCAAGTCCCTAGAGGTGGTTCCCGTACAGGAGGTGCGGCTCAGCGCAAGTCCATAGAGGTGGTTCCTGTGCAGGAGGTGCGGCTCAGTACAAGTCCCTAGAGGTGGTTCCTGTGCAGGAGGTGCGGCTCAGTACAAGTCCCTAGAGGTGGTTCCTGTGCAGGAGGTGCGGCTCAGTACAAGTCCCTAGAGGTGGTTCCTGTGCAGGAGGTGCGGCTCAGTACAAGTCCCTAGAGGTGGTTCCCGTGCAGGAGGTGCGGCTCAGTACAAGTCCCTAGAGGTGGTTCCCGTGCAGGAGGTGCGGCTCAGTACAAGTCCCTAGAGGTGGTTCCCGTGCAGGAGGTGCGGCTCAGTACAAGTCCCTAGAGGTGGTTCCCGTGCAGGAGGAGCGACTCAGTACAAGTCCCTAGAGGTAGTTCCCGTGCAGGAGGTGCGGCTCAGTACAAGTCCCTAGAGGTGGTTCCCGTGCAGGAGGTGCGGCTCAGTACAAGTCCCTAGAGGTGGTTCCCATACAGGAGGCGCGGCTCAGTACAAGTCCCTAGAGGTGGTTCCCGTGCAGGAGGCGCGGCTCAGTACAAGTCCCTAGAGGTGGTTCCTGTGCAGGAGGTGCGGCTCAGTACAAGTCCCTAGAGGTGGTTCCCGTGCAGGTGGCGCGGCTCAGTACAAGTCCCTAGAGGTGGTTCCTGTGCAGGAGGTGCAGCTCAGTACAAGTCCCTAGAGGTGGTTCCTGTGCAGGAGGTGCAGCTCAGTACAAGTCCCTAGAGGTGGTTCCTGTGCAGGAGGTGCGGCTCAGTACAAGTCCCTAGAGGTGGTTCCTGTGCAGGAGGTGCGGCTCAGTACAAGTCCCTAGAGGTGGTTCCTGTGCAGGAGGTGCGGCTCAGTACAAGTCCCTAGAGGTGGTTCCTGTGCAGGAGGTGCTGCTCAGTACAAATCCCTAGAGGTGGTTCCTGTGCAGGAGGTGCGGCTCAGTGTAAGTCCCTAGAGGTGGTTCCTGTGCAGGAGGCGTGGCTCAGTACAAGTACCTAGAGGTGGGTCATGTGCTGGAGGTGCGGCTCAGTACAAGTCCCTAGAGGTGGTTCCTGTGCTGGAGGCGCGGCTCAGTACAAGTCCCTAGGGGTAGTTCCTGTGCAGGAGACGCGGCTTAGTACAAGTCCCTAGAGGTGGTTCCTGTGCAGGAGGTGCGGCTCAGTACAAGTCCCTAGAGGTGGTTCCTGTGCAGGAGGTGCGGCTCAGTACAAGTCCCTAGAGGTGATTTCTGTGCAGGAGGCGCGGCTCAGTACAAGTCCCTAGAGGTGGTTCCTGTGCAGGAGGCGCGGATCAGTGTAAGTCCCTAGAGGTCATTTCTGTGCTGGAGGTGCTGCTCAGTACAAGTCCCTAGAGGTGGTTCCTGTGCAGGAGGTGCGGCTCAGTACAAGTCCCTAGAGTTGTTTCCTGTGCAGGAGGTGCGGACCAGTACAAGTCCCTAGAGGTGTTTCCAGTGCTGGAGGCGCCGCTCAGTACAAGTCCCTAGAGGTGGTTCCTGTGCAGGAGGCGTGGCTCAGTGTAAGTGCATAGACGTGGTTCCTGTGCAGGAGGCATGGCTCAGTACAAGTCCCTAGAGGTGGTTCCTGTGCAGGAGGTGCAGCTCAGTAGAAGTCCTTATAGGTGGTTCCTGTGCAGGAGGTGCGGCTCAGTACAAGTCCCTAGAGGTGGTTCCTGTGCAGGAGGCGCGGCTCAGTACAAGTCCCTAGAGGTGGTTCCTTTGCAGGAGGCGTGGCTCAGTGTAAGTGCATAGACGTGGTTCCTGTGCAGGCAGCATGGCTCAGTACAAGTCCCTAGAGGTGGTTGCTGTGCAGGAGGAGTGGCTCAGTACAAGTACCTAGAGGTGGGTCATGTGCTGGAGGTGCGGCTCAGTACATGTCCCTAGAGGTGGTTCCTGTGCAGGAGGTGCTGCTCAGTACAAGTCCCTAGAGGTAGTTACTTTGCAAGGGGACGCGGCTTAGTACAAGTCCCTAGAGGTGGTTCCTGTGCCGGAGGTGCGGCTCAGTACAAGTCCCTAGAGGTGATTTCTGTGCAGGAGGCGTGGCTCAGTACAAGTCCCTAGAGGTGGTTCCTGTGCAGGAGGCGCGGATAAGTGTAAGTCCCTAGAGGTGATTTCTGTGCAGGAGGTGCGGCTCAGTACAAGTCCCTAGAGGTGGCTCCTGTGCAGCAGGTGCGGCTGAGTACAAGTCCCTAGAGGTGTTTCCTGTGCCGGAGGTGTGGATCAGTACAAGTCCCTAGAGGTGTTTCCTGTGCAGGAGGTGCCGCTCAGTACAAGTCCCTAGAGGTGGTTCCTGTGCAGGAGGGGTGGCTCAGTGTAAGTGCATAGACGTGGTTCCTGTGCAAGAGGCATGGCTCAGTACAAGTCCCTAGAGGTGGTTCCTGTGCAGGAGGTGCGGCTCAGTACAAGTCCCTAGAGGTGGTTCCTGTGCAGGAGGCGCGACTCAGTACAAGTCCCTAGAGGTGGTTCCTTTGCAGGAGACGCGGCTCAGTACAAGTCCCTAGAGGTGGTTCCTGTGCAGGAGGCGCGGCTCAGTACAAGTCCCTAGAGGTAATTCCTGTGCAGGAGGCATGGCTCAGTGTAAGTGCATAGACGTGGTTCCTGTGCAGGAGGCATGGCTCAGTACAAGTCCCTAGAGGTGGTTCCTGTGCAGGAGGCGTGGCTAAGTACACGTTCCTAGAGGTGGTTCCAGTGCAGGAGGTGCGGCTCAGTACAAGCCCCTAGCGGTGGTTCCTGTGCAGGAGGTGCGGCTCAGTACAAGTCCCTAGAGGTGGTTCCTGTGCAGGAGGTGCGGCTCAGTACAAGCCCCTAGCGGTGGTTCCTGTGCAGGAGGTGCGGCTCAGTACAAGTCCCTAGAGGTGGTTCCTGTGGAGGAGGCATGACTCAGTACAAGTCCCTAGAGACGGTTCCTGTGCAGGAGGCATGACTCAGTACAAGTCCCTAGAGGCGGTTCCTGTGCAGGAGGCGTGACTCAGTACAAGTCCCTAGAGGTGGTTCCTGTGCAGGAGGCGCGGCTCAGTACAAGTCCCTAGAGGTGGTTCCTGTGCAGGAGGCGCAGCTCAGTACAAGTCCCTAGAGGTCGTTCCTGTGAAGGAGGCGCGGCTCAGTACAAGTCCCTAGAGGTGGGTCCTTTGCAGGAGACGCGGCTCAGTACAAGTCCCTAGAGGTGGTTCCTGTGCAGGAGGCGCGGCTCAGTACAAGTCCCTAGAAGTAGTTCCTGTGCAGGAGGCATGGCTCAGTGTAAGTGCATAGACGAGGTTCCTGTGCAGGCAGCATGGCTCAGTACAAGTCCCTAGAGGTGGTTCCTTTGCAGGAGGCGTGGCTCAGTACAAGTACCTAGAGGTGGGTCATGTGCTGGAGGTGCGGCTCAGTACAAGTCCCTAGAGGTGGCTCGTGTGCAGGAGGTGCGGCTCAGTACAAGTCCCTAGAGGTAGTTCCTGTGCAGGAGACGCGGCTTAGTACAAGTCCCTAGAGGTGGTTCCTGTGCAGGAGGTGCGGCTCAGTACTAGTCCCTAGAGGTGATTTCTGTGCAGGAGGCGCGGCTCAGTACAAGTCCCTAGAGGTGGTTCCTGTGCCGGAGGCGCGGATAAGTGTAAGTCCCTAGAGGTGATTTCTGTGCAGGAAGTGCGGCTCAGTACAAGTCCCTAGAGGTGGATCCAGTGCAGCAGGTGAGGCTCAGTACAAGTCCCTAGAGGTGTTTCCGGTGCAGGAGGTGTGGATCAGTACAAGTCCCTAGAGGTGTTTCCTGTGCAGGAGGTGCTGCTCAGTACATGTCCCTAGAGGTGGTTCCTGTGCAGGAGACGTGGCTCAGAGTAAGTGCATAGACGTGGTTCCTGTGCAGGAGGCATGGCTTAGTAGAAGTCCCTAGAGGTGGTTCCTGTGCAGGAGGTGCGGCTCAGTACAAGTCCCTAGAGGTGGTTCCTGTGCAGGAGGTGCGGCTCAGTACAAGTCCCTATACGTGGTTCCTGTGCAGTAGGCGCGGCTCAGTACAAGTCCCTAGAGGTGGTTCCTGTGCAGGAGGCACAACTCAGTACAAGTCCCTAGAGGTGGTTCCTTTGCAGGAGACGCGGCTCAGTACAAGTCCCTAGAGGTGGTTCCTGTGCAGGAGGCGCGGCTCAGTACAAGTCCCTAGAGGTAGTTCCTGTGCAGGAGGTGTGGCTCAGTGTAAGTGCATAGAAGTGGTTCCTGTGCAGGAGGCATGGCTCAGTACAAGTCCCTAGAGGTGGTTCCTGTGCAGGAGGTGCGGCTCAGAACAAGTCCCTAGAGGTGGTTCCTGTGCAGGAGGTGCGGCTCAGTACAAGCCCCTAGCGGTGGTTCCTGTGCAGGAGGTGCGGCTCAGTCCAAGTCCCTAGAGGTGGTTCCTTTGCAGGAGACGCGGCTCAGTGTAAGTGCATAGACGTCGTTCCTGTGCAGGCAGCATGGCTCAGTACAAGTCCCTAGAGGTGGTTCCTGTGCAGGAGGCGTGGCACAGTATAAGTCCCTAGAGGTGGTTCCTGTGCAGAAGGTGCGGCTCAGTACAAGTCACTAGAGGTGGTTCCTGTGCAGGAGGCGTGGCTCAGTGTAAGTGCATAGACGTGGTTCCTGTGCAGGAGGCATGGCTCAGAACAAGTCCCTAGAGGTGGTTCCTGTGCAGGAGGTGCGGCTCAGTACAAGTCCCTAGAAGTGGTTCCTGTGCAGGAGGCGCGGCTCAGTACAGGTCCCTAGAGGTGGTTCCTGTGCAGGAGGCGCGACTCAGTATAAGTCCCTAGAGGTGGTTCCTGTGCAGGTGGCGTGGCTCAGTGTAAGTGCATAGACGTGGTTGCTGTGCAGGCAGCATGGCTCAGTACAAGTCCCTAGAGGTGGTTCCAGTGCAGGAGGCGTCACTCAGTACAAGTCCCTAGAGGTGGTTCCTGTGCAGGAGGTGCGGCTCAGTACAAGCCCCTAGCGGTTGTTCCTGTGCAGGAGGTGCGGCTCAGTACAAGTCCCTAGAGGTGGTTTCTTTGCAGGAGGCATGGCTCAGTACAAGTCCCTAGAGGTGGTTCCTGTGCAGGAGGTGCGGCTCAGTACAAGTCCCTAGAGGTGGTTCCTGTGCAGGAGGTGCGGCTCAGTACAAGTCCTTATAGGTGGTTCCTGTGCAGTAGGCGCGGCTCAGTACAAGTCCCTAGAGGTGGTTCCTGTGCAGGAGGCGCGACTCAGTACAAGTCCCTAGAGGTGGTTCCTTTGCAGGAGACGCGGCTCAGTACAAGTCCCTAGAGGTGGTTCCTGTGCAGGAGGTGCGGCTCCGTACAAGCCCCTAGCGGTGGTTCCTGTGCAGGAGGTGCGGCTCAGTACAAGTCCCTAGAGGTGGTTTCTTTGCAGGAGACGCGGCTCAGTACAAGTCCCTAGAGGTGGTTCCTGTGCAGGAGGCGCGGCTCAGTACAAGTCCCTAGAAGTAGTTCCTGTGCAGGAGGCGTGGCTCAGTGTAAGTGCATAGACGTGGTTCCTGTGCAGGCAGCATGGCTCAGTACAAGTCCCTAGAGGTGGTTCCTGTGCAGGAGGCGTGGCTCAGTACAAGTACCTAGAGATGGGTCATGTGCTGGAGGTGTGGCTCAGTACAAGTCCCTAGAGGTGGTTCCTGTGCAGGAGGTGCTGCTCAGTACAAGTCCCTAGAGGTAGTTACTTTGCAAGGGGACGCGGCTTAGTACAAGTCCCTAGAGGTGGTTCCTGTGCAGGAGGCGCGGCTCAGTACAAGTCCCTAGAGGTAGTTCCTGTGCCGGAGGCGTGGCTCAGTGTAAGTGCATAGAAGTGGTTCCTGTGCAGGAGGCATGGCTCAGTACAAGTCCCTAGAGGTGGTTCCTGTGCAGGAGGTGCGGCTCAGTACAAGTCCCTAGAGGTAGTTCCTGTGCAGGAGACGCGGCTTAGTACAAGTCCCTAGAGGTGGTTCCTGTGCAGGAGGTGCGGCTCAGTACAAGTCCCTAGAGGTGGTTCCTGTGCAGGAGGCGTGGCTCAGTGTAGGTGCATAGACGTGGTTCCTGTGCAGGCAGCATGGCTCAGTACAAGTCCCTAGAGGTGGTTCCTGTGCAGGAGGCGTGGCTCAGTACAAGTCCCTAGAGGTGGTTCCTGTGCAGGAGGTGCGGCTCAGTACAAGTCCCTAGAGGTGGTTCCCGTGCAGGAGGTGCGGCTCAGTACAAGTCCCTAGAGGTGGTTCCTGTGCAGGAGGTGCGGCTCAGTACAAGTCCCTAGAGGTGGTTCCCGTGCAGGAGGTGTGGCTCAGTACAAGTCCCTAGTGATGGTTCCTGTGCAGGAGGTGCGGCTCAGTACAAGTCCCTAGAGGTGGTTCCTGTACAGGAGGCGCGGCTAAGTGTAAGTCCCTAGAGGTGGTTCCTGTGCAGGAGGCGCGGCTCAGTACAAGTCCCTAGAGGTGTTTCCTGTGCAGGATGTGTGGATCAGTACAAGTCCCTAGAGGTGTTTCCTGTGCAGGAGGTGCCGCTCAGTACAAGTCCCTAGAGGTGGTTCCTGTGCAGGAGGCGTGGCTCAGTGTAAGTGCATAGACGTGGTTCCTGTGCAGGAGGCATGGCTCAGAACAAGTCCCTAGAGGTGGTTCCTGTGCAGGAGGTGCGGCTCAGTACAAGTCCCTAGAAGTGGTTCCTGTGTAGGAGGCGCGGCTCAGTACAGGTCCCTAGAGGTGGTTCCTGTGCAGGAGGCGCGACTCAGTATAAGTCCCTAGAGGTGGTTCCTTTGCAGGAGACGCGGCTCAGTACAAGTCCCTAGAGGTGGTTCCTGTGCAGGAGGCGTGGCTCAGTACAAGTCCCTAGAGATAGCTCCTGTGCAGGAGGCATGGCTCAGTGTAAGTGCATAGACGTGGTTCATGTGCAAGAGGCATGGCTCAGTACAAGTCCCTAGAGGTGGTTCCTGTGCAGGAGGCGTGGCTAAGTACACGTTCCTAGCGGTGGTTCCTGTGCAGGAGGTGCGGCTCAGTACAAGTCCCTAGAGGTGGTTCCTGTGCAGGAGGTGCGGCTCAGTACAAGCCCCTAGCGGTGGTTCCTGTGCAGGAGGTGCGGTTCAGTACAAGTCCCTAGAGGTGGTTCCTGTGCAGGAGGCATGACTCAGTACAAGTCCCTAGAGGCGGTTCCTGTGCAGGAGGCGTGACTCAGTACAAGTCCCTAGAGGCGGTTCCTGTGCAGGAGGCGTGACTCAGTACAAGTCCCTAGAGGTGGTTCCTGTGCAGGAGGCGCGGCTCAGTACAAGTCCCTAGAGGTGGTGCCTGTGCAGGAGGCGCGGCTCAGTACAAGTCCCTAGACGTCGTTCCTGTGCAGGAGGCGCGGCTCAGTACAAGTCCCTAGAGGTGGTTCCGTTGCAGGAGACGCGGCTCAATACAAGTCCCTAGAGGTGGTTCCTGTGCAAGAGGCATGGCTCAGTGTAAGTGCATAGACGTGGTTCTTGTGCAGGAGGCATGGCTCAGTACAAGTCCCTAGAGGTGGTTCCTGTGCAGGAGGTGCGGCTCTGTACAAGTCCCTAGAGGTGGTTCCTGTGCAGGAGGTGCGGCTCAGTACAAGTCCCTAGAGGTGGTTCCTGTGCAGGAGGCGTTGCTCAGTACAAGTCCCTAGAGGTGGTTCCTGTGCAGCAGGCGCGACTCAGTACAAGTCCCTAGAGGTGGTTCCTTTGCAGGAGACGCGGCTCAGTACAAGTCCCTAGACGTGGTTCCTGTGCAGGAGGCGCGGCTCAGTACAAGTCCCTAGAGGTAGTTCCTGTGCAGGAGGCGTGGCTCAGTGTAAGTGCATAGAAGTGGTTCCTGTGCAGGAGGCATGGCTCAGTACAAGTCCCTAGAGGTGGTTCCTGTGCAGGAGGTGCGGCTCAGTACAAGTCCCTAGAGGTGGTTCCTGTGCTGGAGGTGTGGCTCAGTACAAGCCCTTAGCGGTGGTTCCTGTGCAGGTGGTGCAGCTCAGTACAAGTCCCTAGAGGTGGTTCCTGTGCAGGAGGCATGACTCAGTACAAGTCTCTAGAGGCGGTTCCTGTGCAGGAGGCGTGACTCAGTACAAGTCCCTAGAGGTGGTTTCTGTGTAGGAGGCGCGGCTCTGTACAAGTCCCTAGAGGTGGTTCCTGTGCTGGAGGCGCGGCTCAGTACAAGTCCCTAGAGGTCGTTCCTGTGCAGGAGACGCGGCTCAGTACAAATCCCTAGAGTTGGTTCCTGTGCAGGAGACGCGGCTCAGTACAAGTCCCTAGAGGTAGTTCCTGTGCAGGAGGCGCAGCTCAGTACAAGTCCCTAGAGGTGGTTCTTGTGCAGGAGGTGCGGCTCAGTACAAGTCCCTATAGGTGGTTCCTGTGCATGAGGCGTTGCTCAGTACAAGTCCCTAGAGGTGGCTCCTGTGCAGGAGGCGCGACTCAGTACAAGTCCCTAGAGGTGGTTCCTTTGCAGGAGACGCGGCTCAGTACAAGTCCCTAGACGTGGTTCCTGTGCAGGAGGCGCGGCTCAGTACAAGTCCCTAGAGGTAGTTCCTGTGCAGGAGGCGTGGCTCAGTGTAAGTGCATAGAAGTGGTTCCTGTGCAGGAGGCATGGCTCAGTACAAGTCCCTAGAGGTGGTTCCTGTGCAGGAGGTGCGGCTCAGTACAAGTCCCTAGAGGTGGTTCCTGTGCTGGAGGTGCGGCTCAGTACAAGCCCTTAGCGGTGGTTCCTGTGCAGGAGGTGCAGCTCAGTACAAGTCCCTAGAGGTGGTTCCTGTGCAGGAGGCATGACTCAGTACAAGTCCCTAGTGGCGGTTCCTGTGCAGGAGGCGTGACTCAGTACAAGTCCCTAGAGGCGGTTCCTGTGCAGGAGGCGTGACTCAGTACAAGTCCCTAGAGGTGGTTCCTGTGTAGGAGGCGCGGCTCAGTACAAGTCCCTAGAGGTGGTTCCTGTGCTGGAGGCGCGGCTCAGTTCCCTAGAGGTCGTTCCTGTGCAGGAGACGCGGCTCAGTACAAGTCCCTAGAGTTGGTTCCTGTGCAGGAGACGCGGCTCAGTACAAGTCCCTAGAGGTAGTTCCTGTGCAGGAGGTGCAGCTCAGTACAAGTCCCTAGCTGTGGTTCCTGTGCAGGTGGTGCGGCTCAGTACAAGTCCCTAGAGGTGGTTCCTGTGCAGGAGACGCGGCCCAGTACATGTCCCTAGAGGTAGTTCCTGTGCTGGAGATGTGGCTCAGTACAAGTCCCTAGAGGTGGTTCCTGTGTAGGATGCGCGGCTCAGTACAAGTCCCTAGAGGTGGTTCCTGTGCAGGAGACGCGGCTCAGTACAAGTCCCTATAGGTGGTTCCTGTGCAGGAGACGCGGCTCAGTACAAGTCCCTAGAGGTGGTTCCTGTGCAGGAGGCGCGACTCAGTACAAGTTCCTAGAGGTGGTTCCTTTGCAGGAGACGCGGCTCAGTACAAGTCCCTAGAGGTGGTTCCTGTGCAGGAGACGCGGCTCAGTACAAGTCCCTAGAGGTGGTTCCTTTGCAGGAGACGCGGCTCAGTACAAGTCCCTAGAGGTGGTTCCTGTGCAGGAGGCGCGGCTCAGTACACGTCCCTAGAGGTGGTTCCTGTGCAGGAGGCGTGGCTCAGTGTAAGTGCATAGACGTGGTTCCTGTGCATGAGGCATGGCTCAGTACAAGTCCCTAGAGGTGGTTCCTGTGCAGGAGGCGTGGCTAAGTACAAGTTCCTTGAGGTGGTTCCTGTGCAGGAGGTGCGGCTCAGTACAAGTCCCTAGAGGTGGTTCCTGTGCAGGAGGCGCGGCTCAGTACAAGTCCCTAGACATGGTTCCTGTGCAGGAGGCATGGCTCAGTACAAGTCCCCAGAGGTGGTTTCTGTGCAGGAGACGTGGCTCAGTACAAGTCCCTAGAGGTGGTTCCTGTGCAGGAGACGCGGCTCAGTACAAGTCCCTAGAGGTGGTTCCTGTGCAGGAGATGCGGCTCAGTACAAGCCCCTAGAGGTGGTTCCTGTGCAGGAGGCGTGGCTCAGTGTAAGTCCCTAGAGGTGTTTCCTGTGCAGGAGACGCGGCTCAGTACAAGTCCCTAGAGGTGGTTCCTGTGCAGGAGACGCAGCTCAGTACAAGTCCCTAGAGGTGGTTCCCGTGCAGGAGGTGCGGCTCAGTACACGTCCCTAGAGGTGGTTCCTGTGCAGGAGGTGTGGCTCAGTACAAGTCCCTAGAGGTGGTTCCTATGTAGGATGCGCTGCTCAGTACAAGTCCCTAGAGGTGGTTCCTGTGCAGGAGGCGCGGCTCAGTACAAGTCCCTAGAGGTAGTTCCTGTGTAGGATGCGCGGCTCAGTACAAGTCCCTAGAGGTAGTTCCTGTGCAGGAGGCGCGGCTCAGTACAAGTCCCTAGAGGTAGTTCCTGTGCAGGAGGCGCGGCTCAGTACAAGTCCCTAGAGGTAGTTCCTGTGTAGGATGCGCGGCTCAGTACAAGTCCCTAGAGGTAGTTCCTGTGCAGGAGGCGCGGCTCAGTACAAGTCCCTAGAGGTAGTTCCTGTGCAGGAGGCGCGGCTCAGTACAAGTCCCTAGAGGTAGTTCCTGTGCAGGAGGCGCGGCTCAGTACAAGGGATCTGGCGTCCAAGTGGCAGAAATCACCAGAGTGCAGCCCACTAAGGGAGGGAGCCTAGGGAGAGACAGATCACTGTCTTCCACCTGAGCGGAGCCGGGTACTGCAGCTAGTATAATATAATATTGTAATGGATGTTGTCTAGAGCTCTCCGGCCCCCTTGTATGATGGTCATACACACTTTGGTGGCATGGTGAGGAAATCTCGCTCTAAAAATCCCTACTTTTTCCCTGAAACCCCAGTTTTTCTGTGATCCACTTTACTTCCATGTCATGTTTCTCATCTGTATAACATAAGTTGATTCAGCCCTAACTGAACCAATGTGTAAAATAAAATACCATCAATGACATATAGATGTTGCAGGGTGCCTCCCCCGTAACTCTGTTGCCCTATGGCGGGGTATATATGCAGTTTCCACAAATTTGGATCTGCTTGGCAAGGACGCCCTGAAGACGCAATCTTTAGCACGCCCTGCTGCTGCTGCCGCCATCTTGGCTCTGTAACACTGATGCTTTCTGTACAAATGTTTGTAGGACTATTTTTCTTGATGTACACGTTTATGCGTTTATCTGCAGCCATGCAGACGCCACGCAGGAGCAGCACATCCAGAGCGCGCGCGCACACACACCTACAGAGGTGATTTTGTGTTAGGTGAAGTCCGGGGAACAAAGGAGCTCCTGAAATAGGTAAAATGTCCCAATTCCTGACCCCAGTTCAACGCCAGCGTGTGAAAGTCAGACAGAGATTGTGTTGCTGAAGTAGAGAGCGCTCGTTAAGACTCGTACTGCCGGGAAGTCTGTGAGGGCCTGTGAATGTGTCTAGGCAGTGTGAGAATAAAGCTACTCAGCACAGTGAGTACGTTGGAGGCTGCTACGTCACAGCAGAACTGTATTTAGCAGATCTGCAATGTGGCGACTGTCTATAGGTAATTTAACCCAGTACATACGGTATACCCTAACAGTCTGCCTCCTCGACATTTCACATGGCGACCGTTTCGTTATCAGCATCGTGAACACGTCGACATTCAACGGGTGTCGACATGTTGCCTGTCGACAGTTTGAACCATGTCATCATTCTAATGTCAACATTATAAATGCTGACATGGTCTCCGACATGGGGCGGTATTCAATAAGTTTCGTGTCCACGATAAAGTTTCGCCTGCCCAACTTTCTGCCTACATCGCGTGTTTTGGACACGGAAAATTATCGTGCGCGTCCCCACTATTCGCCCCATTCAATTCCAAACCAGGAGAAAATGGCAAGTGGCGAAGTCGGAACAGTCGGAAAGTGCTGTCAGAAATGGGTAAATCAGCCTGAACCCCCAAAAAGATATGGTAACATTGGGGATCAATGTAGATGTGCCCGAATAGCCCTAATAAAGCAGTTTGGGGTACTTAAGTTGTTTCAGTAGCTTCTTATTGACGTCTTTTCACAAGTGGTGAAGAATGGCATAAAGCTGTATTTTTGGTGAAAATAAGTAGTCCTGTCAAATTTGGGGTACCTGAAAATGGGTGCTAGCATATTTTAATGTCTTTAAAGTGAAGTTTTAATAAAAGTGAAATTCCTCCATCATACAAGCACCTGCAATCATAAAAACACTTGGCCCCTTTTTACAGCACCCCCAGAACCTTATTTCGCTACTTTTTGATGTTGTGCCCCCACTTTGTAATTTTCACCCCCAAAATTAAAGTACTTTTTTTGGGGTGTTCTTCAGTTTTTTCCAGGAATTTTTGGACACAGATACTTTTCCGTGGATCTCGGCTTTTCGCTTCTAATTGAATACGGCCCATGGTTAGGACTCCTGCCTAGAACTGTATCACCAGCCTCCTGCATTCTAGGTACATTATAGATCAGTGAGACACTTGTTTTGTTCTTTATCATTTTATGTATTAACAGTTTTTTATATAGTGGCAGCATATTCCATTGTGCTTTACAATTGGGAACAAAACAGTAATAAGATGAGAATGGGCAAAGACAGACAGACAGGGGTCTATGTACTAAGCCTTGGAGAGAGATAATGTACCAACCAATCAGTTCCTAACTGCAATGTTTGAAAAATGACAGGAGCTGATTGGTTGGTAGTTTATCTCTCTCCATTTTGATATTGTGCTACTGGATCAGAGTGGAGTCTGACCAGAGCTGCCAGAGAAGAGGAGCAGCAGGTATGTGTTGGCTGGGCTGGGCTAGAGAGACACGGGTCAGGTGGTGGTAGTGCTGGTGGGGGTGGTGGAGCTGAAGACACAGGGCTGGGGAGGCACAGTGGATGGGGAATGAAGCTGAGACACACGGGGGCAAGGAGATGAAGCTGAGAGTCACAGGTGCCGGGGAATGAAGCTGAGAAATACAGGGTGGGGAATGTAGCTGAGAGACACGGGCTGGGGAATAAAGTTGAGATACACAGGGGAGCAATTGAATCTGAGATGGGTGGGGGAATAATGATGCTGAGAGACAGGGGAGATGAGTGGATGGCTGGAGATGGAGAGACACAGGGGGAGGAGGCTGAGAGACACAAATGGAGATGAGGCTGGAGAGACACAGGGGGAGGAGGCTGAGAGACACAAATGGAGATGAGGCTGGAGAGACACAGGGGGAGGAGGCTGAGAGACACAAATGGAGATGAGGCTGGAGAGACACAGGGGGAGGATGCTGAGAGACACAAATGGATATGAGGCTGGAGAGACACAGGGGATGAACCAACCTGCATGTATCTACTGGGAGGGGATAGGGTGCCCCAAAAACATGTGTGTAGGGCCATAAGATTCCTGTTGCCAGCCCTGGTTGCAAGGTGACCACAATCAGCAAAAGCCCTCTTTTATCCCAATTCAACTGACAAAGGCAAGACAGGGTTAAGGGCAGGCAGCACTCATAAAAGTAATCCCAGGTGGAAGTTAAAGTCAGGATCTGGAAAACAGGATGGCAAGAATAGGCAAGAACCAAGTGGTTATATAGGAACACAATTATCCTTACAAGCCACTATTGAAGACAATGCACCATTGTGGGCAGGGGATTGGTATGAATGACTGCTGGACATCTGCCCGGCGGTTCAAATCCCGACACCAGAAGACTGGCAGGTATCCAAATCCCAATCATAGCATTGGGGTCATGGGTTCAATTCCAACCAGTACTATAAATGTTTGGAATTTGTATGTTCTCCCAATGTTTATGGGTTTTCTCCGGTTACTCCAGTGTCTCCCACATTCCAAAAACATCCTGGTGGGTTAATTGGCTTCTAGAGAGAAATGAATCCTAGTGTGTGTGTCCTTGTGGTAGGGAATATAGATACAGAAAAAGAAAGAGAAAGAAGGGGGCACTCTTATGATAATATGAGTAGATTAAAACTTAACTTTTAATATTTTAGGTTTAGAATATATGGGGGAAGAAGGTTATTTTTAACCTTCAATAAAATTTAAATACAACCAATAATAGTCCATAACAGGATGTATTGTGTATAAACAATAAAGGTTACAAACAAACAAACAAACAAACAACAATCAGTATAGTTCACTGCCAGTTTATGCTGATATAGGTAAAAGGCGATTATTGTAGGTAACTAGATTCAACACATTGTATATGTATCTATTATTGATCATGCATAAACATTCCTTGTTATTGAATATAATACCGATAAAGTGCCTCCTTCTAACTTATGAAAAAATATTATCAAGTAAACATATTATTATTAATTGTAATACATTTGAAAAAGCCTTTTGTCAGATGATTTATATCGCATACATGCTGTTTATGAGAGATATCTTTGTATCCATTTAGTACCAATATGTTGCAACATGTTAGATTTGTTACAATACACTTGCCTGAGAGCTAGCAGAGAGTGATGGAGCATATACACGGTCAGATTTGTCAGATGAACGATTGAACGATCTGAACGATTTGACCAACGATATGAACTATAAATGATTTTTGACTGCATTAAAATGAATGGAATCGTCCAAATCTGACTGCAAACACATCAGATGTCAGATATCGTTATCTGACCATCGGGAACGCGCATTTTTTATCTTTCAGACATGTCAGATATGTCAGATTTCTCTTCGGATATGAACGATTGAACGATTTTTTAAATCGCTATCGTTCAGATCTGAAGAAAAATCTGACCGTGTGTGTGCACCTTTAGTTGTTATTCATAAAGCAAAGTGAGTCCCTACAGCAGGGGTGGCCAACCCGCGGCTCTTGAGGCTCTTTTGAGCTTCTAATGCCGCTCCCGGCTCGCAGCTTGGCAGACCCCCATTAGTACTGAGGGCCAGATTCAGAGCCGCTCGTAAGCGGCCGCTCGTTCGCTCTGAGCGATATTCGCACAACTGCGCATGCGTATGGGTCGTAATACGCATGCGCCAACCAGTCAGTGCGGTCGGAATTCGAGCACTCGCAAAATAGCGAGTGCCTGCTAATTTGAGTGACAGGATGAGATGTTTGTGGGTGGTAACAGGGGAAGGTGCTTGAAAACGGGGAGTGGAGATCAGAACGCAGGCGTGCCAAATGGTCAAAACGGGCGTTTTAAGGGTGTGCATAATTAACAAAGCAGCGTCATCGGCCACGTCACTTGGTTGTTTCTTAGCCTGAACTGTTCGCATGATTGCGGTAGGAAAATCCAACCACAAGCACTGCGAGCAGTTCAGACGCCTTTCGATGTACTCGATTAATCAAATAAATAGCGGAGATGACGTAGGATGCGAGCGGCCAGGGGGCGTCTTTACAAAATAGCGAGCGCATATTTCGTTCGCTCGCTCAGACATAGAGGCGCCAACAGACCGCAAAGAGCGAGCGCTCAATTTAAATAGCCGGCCCCTTTTTCTGAACGAGCGTGCGCAAATAGCGTCCGCTCTGAATCAGGCCCTGAGAACGCTGGTCTCTAAAGCCATCAGAGACTAAAGAAACCTCTGATCGCTTAAGAGGCCAGTTTTCCCAGTAATGCAGTGCAGCATTCCAGTAATGATGTGAGGAGCCCGTGCGCCTGCTGGATCCAGTTAGATCCAGCAGGTGGCACAAGCAGCAGCAGAAGCAGCGACGACGGGACTCGGGAGCCCTGACGGCATGAAGGTAAGTTTCTTCATAGGAGTGTGGGTGGGGAGGGGGAGCTGGTGCTGGGGGCACTTCCTTAGGGGGCACGAATACAGGGATATTGCAGGAGGGGCACAGCTAGAGGGGGCATTGCTTAACGGGTACAGCTAAAAGGGACAATGCAGAAGGGGCACAACTGATGGAGGCATTGCTAATGGGCACAGCTCCAAAGGGGCATTGCATAAGGGCCACAACTAATGGGGGCATTGCTTAATGGGCACAGCTACAGGGGGCATTGCATAAGGGCCACAACTAATGGGGGCATTGCTTAATGGGCACAGCTACAGGGGGCATTTCAGAAGGGGCACAACTGCAGAGGACATTGCATAATGGGCATAGCTACAAGGGGCATTGCATAAGGGCCACAACTAAGGTGGGCATTGCTTAATGGGCACTACTACAGGGGGCACAGCATAATGAGCACTGGCATTCTCAATGTATGTTATGTGACCGTGGCTATTTCAATGTTTCCTATGTTGCTCTGGCTTTTTCTTTCACTTCATCAGTGAAAAATGGGTATTGGGAAGATGATGTAAAATGTGTATTTTCAATGTCCTGGGCTCGCCCCCAGCGTGACTAGAAACGGGGGTGTGGCACAAGGTTATGCTCCTGCAAATGTCATACCAGAGGCGTGCGCACAAAAATGGGGCATGGCCTTGTGACAGCTAGACCATGCCCCATTTTTACCCATGTGCCTGCGATGTGTGCATGCTATTGGCTCTTTTACTTGACTACATATATTTTTTGGCTCTTTGCCTCTGACTGATTGGCCACCCCTGTCTTACAGGTTTGTTCCACACAATGAGGGGTATCCTATTAGCCTGCGAAAAGTCGGAATCGGCTCTGAATCAGGCCCTTAATTTCAAAGACTTTTTGCAGGTTCGAAAAGTCTTTGAAAAAAAACAAGGATAAGTTTTCACCATGTTTTACATGGTGCCAAAAAGTGCAGAATTGGGGTTTAGGGGTGCAGGCTTAAAAACATAGGGCCTGATTCAGAGCCGGACGCTATTTGCGCTCGCTTGGTCAGAAAAAGGGGCTGGCTATTTAAATTGAGCGCTCGCTCTTTGCGGTCTGTTGACGCCTCTATGTCTGAGTGAGCGAACGAAACATGTGCTCGCTATTTTGTAAAGACGCCCCCTGGCCGCTCGCATCCTACATCATCTCCGCTATTTATTTGATTAATCGAGTACATCGAAAGGCATCTGAACTGCTCGCAGTGCTTGTGGTAGGTTTATACTACCGCAATCATGCGAACAGTTCAGGCTAAGAGACAACCAAGTGACGTGGTCGATGACGCTGCTTTGTTAATTATGTACACCCTTAAAACGCCCATTTTGACCGTTTGGCACGCCTGCGTTCGGATCTCCACTCCCCGTTTTCAAGCACCTTCCCCTGTTACCACCCACAAACGCCTCATCCTGTCACTCAAATTAGCAGGCACTCGCTATTTTGCGAGCGCTCGATTTCCGACCGCAATGACTGGTTGGCGCATGCGCATTACAACCCATACACATGCGCAGTTGTGCGAACATCGCTCGGAGCGAATGAGCGGCCGCTTACGAGCTCCTCTGAATCAGGCCCATAGACTGCACCCCTAGGAATGTCTTTTAAAAATAAACTGTGTCAAAAAAAGTAAAAAGAAAAAAAATATGGACACCCCAAAAAAATGAATAAAAAATTTTGGGTGAAAAAAAAAAAAAAGTGGAAACAGTGTTTACAAATTGGGAAATAGGTTCAGGGCTATTCTGTAACTATGCGGCAGGTGTTTTCTAGAATAGGCTATTAGCGGCAGGTGCATTTTTGCAGAAGTTTTAAAAAATGACTTTAGGGACTTAAAAATATGCTAGTACCCATTTTCATGTACCCCAAATTTGATGGGACCACTTAAAAAAATGAAAAAAAAAACCCCTAAGTGCTCTTCTGCATCACTTCTTCAATGTCGGGAAAAAACACCTGCCGCAGCTATTTAAAACCCTGACTTTCTTTTGCAGGCAAAAATGGGGTACCCATAGTGATTCCCCCATGTCTGGACATCTTTATTGGGATCCCGGGCACATTTCCCGAAAATTCCTGTTTTTTTCGTAGATCCCAATTTGCCGGCTCTCCGTTTTTGCTCATTTTAAATTGAACACAGGGATAAAGTGGGCGCGCGCCCGATACTTTATCCCCAGAAAAGCTCCAATCTGGAGCGAAAATTCCAGCACGGCCTTTTCGCTCCCTAATTGATACGGGCCAATGAGTAGAACGCAGTCATATT
The DNA here is from genome assembly GCA_031769625.1 of Taudactylus pleione. NCBI lineage: Eukaryota > Metazoa > Chordata > Amphibia > Anura > Myobatrachidae > Taudactylus > Taudactylus pleione. Next base: position 1,619,181 of record JAUIMM010000139.1, on the reverse strand, counting down.
GGAAAAAATATATTACATGCAATTATTCTGCAATAGAAATATTTTTAGGTCTGAAAATTGGCAATACAAAATATCTCGTAGTAACCAAATTTCTTTTTTTTTTTAAAATTAAAAAACAAAGTAAAGAAGGTATTCTTTACACATCTAAAGACATATGTCAGTGGTTCCCAAACTTTTTCGAATCACGGCACACTAGAGTATCAGGAATTTTTCCATGGCACCACTGGGCCAAAAGTTTCTTATTGAGACATTCAGCAAAATTTAAATGAAGTAAATTTTTCTAATATGTCACCCGTAGGTACAGTACAGTTATGTGGTGGTTGACAGGGCTGAGCTTCTCTTTGTCCACATATTTTTTGATTGGCGGCCATACGCACTGGTTTTGCCTATCACATTGACTATAAATCATTTTAATTTGGTACTGGACCAATGACCTGAGGGACCCTTGCAAGTGCCCTGAGGCACCCCAAGGTGCCACGGCACCCAGTTTGGGAACCACTGACATAAAGGCTTACATGCCATAAATTTTTGTATGTGGGATAACCTGCTCTGTACCTGATACAGGGCATCAGTAAGGGTTTGAGTGCAAATTAGTGGTACAAAGGATAAAAAGAAAATATCTCAAACCTGTGCGATGACTTATTATTTATAAACCTCAACAAAGATATGAAGGCATTCTCAGCAGATAACCTTACAGCATAATCTCAGTTACTTCATTATTAGAGGTTAGAGGGATATTTGCAGAGGATTGTTTTTCTGCAAGTGTTTTTGCAGTGCTGACATTTGATACTTCCTTGCGTATCGGATGGAGAGAGCACCGATCATTATTGCAAATAAAACCTGTGCGAATTGGCTGTCACATCACAATTTCACAATACTGCTACCCACAATCCCTGATTACTTTGGCTCAGTAGATGGGGGGAAAGTTTAGTTACCTGCCGTACACTGGGCCTGATTCAGCAAGGAACACAGGGCCTGATTCAGACCCGTTCGCTAGATGCGGCTGCTCGGTCTCAGCGTATGCAATTTCAGTGACGTCAAGGCAGGCGATCGCACGGCAAGGCATAAGCACGCACACTAAGGGGGTCATTCAGAACCGCTCGCGAGCGCAGGACGCTCGCAAGCGGGTCGATGGTGCCGAATTGCGCATGCGCACGACGGAGGGAGCCCCGTCGTGCGCATGCGCGAGACCCGAATAACGACGGCCAAGCCGTCGTTATGGGTCTCGCACCAAAGGGGGCGTGCTGTCGATGTTGATTGACAGCACGCCCCCTTTGGTGGGCGTGCCGGGGGCGTGGCTGCAAGACGGAGGCGTTCCCATGGGAACGCCTACCGTCTGAGTCCGGCCCCACTGACATCACTAGTGATGTCAGTGGGAGTGATTTTGGCTCTGATAGAGCCAAAATCACTCCAGGGCTTGCGGTCACCGAGACCCTACCGCAGGGTCTCGTGGCAAGCCCGATGGTCGCGATGGTCTTGACCATCGCGACCATCATCATGGATGCTTGCTATAGCTGTGGGTGGTAACTCACAGCTATGCGAGCATCCATGAGGCCGCTCCAAGTTGAGGGAGGAGGGCCCTGATTCAGAGCGAGCGCTCTGGTCAGAGCGTCTGGCTCTGAATCAGGCCCTATGTCTTGGCGAGCAATCACTTTGTGTTTATAGATGCCCACCAGCCCGTCTTTAGCCGCCCACTTGCGATCGGTACAGCCATCGGTACATTGGGTTCTATCGGATCAGATCGCAGCGCTTGTGGTTGACTATACCCTACCGCAAGCACTGCGAGCACTTCAGTGTATAATTCAACCAGGTGACGTGTACTATGACGCTGCCTGTTAATTATACACGCCTCTGAAACCGCGTTGAAACACTCAGGCACGCCTGTGACCGCACCTCTCCTGTTACTACTGGCCTGCCCCTGTTACCACCCACAAATGGCCTCTCCTGTCACTCATTCCACTGGGCTGTCTTTGCTGGGTGAGCGAGCGCTTCCCGATCACTCAAACTAGTTTGCGCAAGCGCACTGCGATGCATACGCATGCCCAAATGCATAACATCGGCCGCGTACGAGCGAGCGGCCACTTGCGAACGGGTCTGAATCAGGCCCACAGTTGCTTATACGCACTCAATCGGTCGATTAATTCGCACTGCACATTTGTATGCAATGCAGTGTGCGAGCTAGGCGCTGCTTTAGGAACTGAGAACGCAGTGACTACGCAGACCCATGGCAGAGTGACTGATAGGAAGTGCCGTTTGTGGGTGGTGGCCAGGGGGGGGGGTTCGGGCAAATGAAGGCGTGCCAGTTCTTTTCAACATCATTGCAGGGACGTGCATAAATTATCCACTGTGATACCAGATGCCGTTTGAGGCGTCATAGCGTGCGCATAAGTAAGCAATTACTGAGTAAGGGCCCTCATTCAGACCCACTCGTGAGCGGCTGTCCGCTCGCAAGTGGGTCGATGGTCTGCACTGCGCATGCGCACGACGGAGGGAGCTCCGTCGTGCGCATGCGTGAGACGCGACGAGCGAAGGACTTTCCTTCGCTCGTAGTGTCTCATCAAAGGGGATATGCTGTCGATGTTGACTGACAGCACGCCCCCTTTGGTGGGCGTGCCTGCCAGATGGAGGCGTTCCCATGGGAACGCCTACCGTCTGAAGCCGGCCCCACTGACATCACTAATGATGTCAGTGGGAGTGATTTTGGCTCTGATAGAGCCAAAATCACTCCTGGCCTTGCGGTTGAAAACCTCAAACGCAGGCTGTTGCTCGCAGTTTCGATGGTCGCGATGGTCAAGACCATCGCGACCATCATCCTGCACGCTCGTATATGCTGTGGGTGGTGACCCACAGCTATACGAGCGTCCAGGAGGACGCTCCATATTAATGGAGGTGGGCCCTGATTCAGAGCGAGCGCTCTGGTCAGAGCGTCCGGCTCTGAATCAGGGCCAAGGTCAGAGCTTCTCTAACTGTCCGATGTTACCGATTGTTTCACTATGTTGGTCAAGTATATGGATGTGAGTATGGGGAAGTGGGTGTCCTTATGTCAGGCTGCGATCGCAATGCGAATGCAAACATTTACATGTCACCGCTTATATTAGCAAAGCAGCTGCGTGTGTATAAGCAGAATAGCGATCCGTAGTGAATCAGCCCCAGATTGATATATAGGTTTAAAGGTGCCCACACACATAGCGATATTTTACCCGATCTGGCCGATTCCGACGCATTGGAACGACAGATCGTGTAAAATATGTCCAATTCGTGAGGAAATCGTGAGTCCTCTCTCACGATCACGATGCGATGCGCGTCCCTGCAGGTCGCACATCACATCTTCAGATCTGCCGTGCTGGAGGGCAGATCTGACAATTTCAAGTCAGGATGCACTGGCGTAGTTAGGAGGCACGACAGATCGTGTGTCCAGTTGGCAGCATTTTCAGACCAAATCATGTGCAGCACTGCCAGGGAGCTCCCGGGGAGAGTTCTGGGGGAAATCGTACACATCATGTGATTGAGATCACATCGGTATGTGTGTGGGCACCTTAAGCTCGTCGTACAGTCCTTTATTTGTATACAGGAAAACATTATCATGGAATAACTATATGATTAACATCAAGATACATAAGTAAATCATATAAAATATCAGACGGACAGCAACAATGTTTTTTGGGTTAATAATGAATATCTATATAATAAGCGAGAAAGTGTGCGTGTCTGTGTGTTGCTGTCTGTTTGTCCTTTATGCATAGTTTTGTACCTAGCTCCACCAAGTTTGGCATGGTGGTGTAGTTTGACCAGGATTAGGTTGTTGGCTATGTTTAAAGTTCGTCAGGGCCATGGAGGTCTATATGGTGCCCACCAAGTAGCAGTGATGTGCAGTGAGATCAATGGCTGGGGAGGCACACATGGAGATGGGTCTGAGTGCTGGGAGCCTGTCTCACCCCCTACTCACTGTAACTCTCCCCCTCGCTACACTAAGCTTCAAAGTCCATTGATTCTCCTACCTGCATCACTGTGTCTTCTCTTGCTGCTGCCGACTGAGCTCCGATCTCTAAACACTGCAGTACACTTCCTGATCACATGACACATCCAAGGTGTCCATAATCATTTTTATATCAAATCTCAGGAGTATGACAGAGAAGGTTCTGCCTCCCCTGCCTCCTCTGACTGCACGTCCCTGCCAAACAGGTGGAGGAGTCTCTGATTTGAAATTTTGGTTTAAGCAAGTTCGTTCAGGATATCTTCCAGTACCTAAAACTGCACTGATCTAAAGGCACAGGCTGATATGTACCAGTGGGGGGCAGGCAGACCTCCAACAGAAAAGCAGTGAATTGGAGGATCAACTGTCACACTGCACCTGCACTGACAGTTACTCATTTGCTCCAAGCACATTTTCATATGCCATAGTCTCCAGTGTTGGTCTGCAGAGATTTCTGCTCAGCAGGGATTTCTGAAACCGCAGTGATTTGGGAAGCTATATTGATTTCTGCCCTGTAAGTCACTCCTCTCCTGATATACCCCATTTCATTTAAACCTACTGTAAATTGCATTGTTATCCAGGTGTGAATGACTTCTGTGTTCCTTATCAAAGCTTTCCCCCTTTTAGTAAACCACATTCAAACTAAGGGCCTGATTCAGAGCCGGATGCTATTTGCGCTCGCTCGTTCAGAAAAAGGGGCCGGCTATTTAAATTGAGCGCTCGCTCTTTGCGGTCTGTTGACGCCTCTATGTCTGAGCGAGCGACTGAAACATGCGCTCGCTATTTTGAAAAGACGCCCCCTGGCCGCTCGCATCATACGTCATCTCCGCTATTTATTAGATTAATCGAGTACATTGAAAGGCGTCTGAACTGCTCGCAGTGCTTGTGGTTGGATTTTCCTACCGCAATCATGCGAACAGTTCAGGCTAAGAAACAACCAAGTGACATGGCCGATGACGCTGCTTTGTTAATTATACACACCCTTAAAACGCCCGTTTTGACCGTTTGGCACGCCTGCGTTCAGATCTCCACTCCCCGTTTTCAAGCACCTTCCCCTGTTACCACCCACAAACGCCTCATCCTGACACTCAAATTAGCAGGCACTCGCAATTTTGCGAACACACGTTTTCCGACCGCACTGACTGGTTGGCGCATGTGCATTACGACCCATGCGCAGATGTGCGAACATCGCTCGGAGCGAACGAGCGGCCGCTTACGAGCGGCTCTGAATCAGGCCCTAAGTTTAGTTATTTTCACATCTCAGCTTTCATTGTTTACATCCCGCCTGTCTTTGGGTACATAGATATGGGGAATGCGGTAAAACCCCTGAAAATTTCATTTTTGGAGGTTTTACCGCATCCCACCCTCAGTGTTCAGGTAACCAGGTCTAAGTACTATTTATAAATGGATAGAGAGGTCCTTTTCAGGGCTAAAGCCATGTTAGTAAACAGTGGGTCTTTTTCAGGATCAATGAAATGGGGTTATAGATGAGGACAGAGTAAAAAAATTAAGGCTGCAGGTGTACTTCAAGGTCCATTCTTGAACTCGGGCAATGCCAGGTATCCCAGCTGGGATATAGTCAGGTATGGTGTTCAGCTCTCACGCTGATTTCTGGTGTTTAGCTCTCACACTCTGTTTTACAGCTCTCATGCTGATTTCTAGTGTTATACTTAGCACTCACGTTGATCCCTTGTGATATATATTTCTGCTCTCACGATGATCCCTTTTGATATATATTTCAGCTCTCTTGCTGATCCCTTGTGCTAATTATTTCAGCTCTCATGCTGATCCCTTGTGTTATATTATTCAGCTTACACGCTGATCCCCAGTCTGGGAGAGTTTGCAATCTCTGGAGAGTTTGGCCATTTTTTCCCACTCGCAAATTTACAAATGTAAAACTCGGGAGAGAGATCTCCTTTGCTACGGGAAAATACTGGAGAGTTAGCAAACTCTCTTCAATTTACCTTCGGCAAAACTCGAAAACCTTTTCACTAGTGAAGATAGGATTCGGGAATTTACCAAGCAGAGAGTTTCTAAACTCTCATGAGATGGGAAAACTCTCCTGCAAAACTTGTGAAATAAATACACCTGCCTGTTATCTGAGAGTTTGGCAGAAAAATACACAAATCATTGTGATCCATGTATGTTTCTGCCTGTAAATAGAAAAAAAATTACATAGGGTCACCCCCCTAAAGCTTAATCAGCCCCGGACTTGCCAACCAGTCTTGGTTTCTAAAATTACGGGGAACAAAATGAGTAGGGTTCCTTTGTAATTTAGAAACCAACACCAGGCTGCAGGGCCAGTACTGGTTTTAAATATAGGGAGGAAAAAAACCCAGCACCGGACCCAAAATGCCCGGACTGTAATGCCACAGCCCAGGGACCCTATTACCAGGTCTCCAGGGCCAAATAATTATCAGCCAAAGCCGCTCAGGCCAAGCTGGGGATCTCAGGGGAAGTGGGGACTCCCCCAAGAATGGGTCCCCCCCCGAAACCCCAGGCTTGGTCTGAAGACTGGAACTCTTCCCCGCAGCCGTGGAGCGTTGGGCATGGGGGTAATAAAGTGAAAATAGAATTAGACTATTGTATTTTACAGTGGAACTACAGGTGCCAGCATGCCTGCCCTTTGGCACTTGAGGAACTACAAGTACCAGCAAGCGGCTGGCACCCATACCCCCGGGACAGACCCCTTTCACACTGCGGTACCAACCTGGGCTATGCTCGGGACGGCACCGTTCACACCAGCAGTGACCCAGGTCTTCCGGTGTTGCAGTGGACGCTTAGTGATGATGTAATCTCCAGGCGCCACTGAAGCCGGCCAATCAGGTAGCATGCGGCATGACCCAGGTCATCGTGAACCAGGTCGCGCTGTTTATGCTACAGGGTGACATGGAAAAGACTGGACCTGCTGGATCCCCGGATCACTATACCCGGGTTAAGCAGTTCCCACTTACGTAAATCCCAGGTTGATGCGCGTTCACGTGGAAAAACCCGGTATTTTCATGTCAGTGTAAAAGGGATGTGTCCCTAATAACGGGTATTACATAGAGTGGGAGTGTGCACTAAGCCTTTTGAGCCTGGCACCTGCTAACTTTAGAAGCATTAGGGAGGGTGGGCACATACCTATGCTGGGAGAGGGGTGAGGTTCATTAGAGCGACAATAAAAAGGTTGACAGTGTATAGGTTGACACCAAATGGTCAACATTTGTCAATAGTGTCAAAAGGTCGACATGAGTATGGTGGATATATAAATTATCTACACATTTTTATTGTTTCATTACCTTAACCTTCACCGTAACCCTCCCCTTGGTGCCTAAGTCTAACCCTCCCTCCTAGTGCCTAACCCTCACCATCCCTCCTACTGCCTAACCCTAACTGTCCCTCCTAGTGCCTTACCCTAACCATCCCCCCTAGTGCCTTACCCTAACCGTCCCCCCTAGTGCCTAACCCTAACCGTCCCTCCTAGTGCCTAACCCTAACCGTCCCTCCTAGTGCCTAAGCCTAACCGTCCCTCCTAGTGCCTAACCCTAACCGTCCCTCCTAGTGCCTAACCCTAACCGTCCCTCCTAGTGCCTTACCCTAACTGTCCCTCCTAGTGCCTAACTCTAACCGTCCCTCCTAGTGTCTAACCTTAACCGTCCCTCCTAGTGCCTAACCCTAACTGTCCCTCCTAGTGCCTAACCCTAACCCTCCCTACTCGTGCCTAACCCTAACCGTTCCTCCTAGTGCCTAACCCTAACCGTCCCTCCTAGTGCCTAACCCTAACCGTCCCTCCTAGTGCCTAACCCTAACCGTCCCTCCTAGTGCCTAACCCTAACTGTCCCTCCTAGTGCCTAACCCTAACCCTCCCTACTCGTGCCTAACCCTAACCGTCCCTCCTAGTGCCTAACCCTAACCGTCCCTCCTAGTGCCTAACCCTAACCGTCCTTCCTAGTGCCTAACCCTAACCGTCCCTCCTAATGCCTAACCCTAACCGTCCCTCCTAGTGTGTAACCCTAACCATCCCTCCTAGTGCCTAACCCTAACCGTTCCTCCTAGTGCCTAACCCTAACCGTCCCTCCTAGTGCCTAACCCTAACCGTTCCTCCTAGTGCCTAACCCTAACCGTCCCTCCTAGTGCCTAACCCTAACTGTCCCTCCTAGTGCCTAACCCTAACCATCCTTCCTAGTGCCTAACCCTAACCATCCCTCCTAGTGCCTAACCACTGGGGTAAATGCCTAACTCTAACCATCCCGCCTAGTGCCTAACCCTAACCATCCCTCCTAGTGCCTAACCCTAAACGTCGGGGTAAGTGCCTAACCCTGACGATCCCTCCTCCTGCCTAACTCTAACCATTATGGTAAGTGCCTAACCCTAACTGTCGGAGTAAGTGCCTAACCCTAATTGTCGGAGTAAGTGCCTAACCCTCCGTTAAGTGCTGATCTGCTGTGCAGCACAGCAGATGAAGGTATATTTTGCAGATATATAGTTTCATCTGCTGATGTGTGCGGGTGACCTGCCGACTGCCTGTACACTTGCTGCAGAGACCCGGCGGTGAGTGACAGCTCAACTGGGCAGGTAAACTTAAATGCCCACCCAGTTGTGGTGTCAGACCCGACACATCGGGCGGACGATTGGTAAGTGTGTATACACTTACCACTCGTTAGTTAGGTCGGCCACACGGTCAACCCGTCTGCCTAATGCGTACCCGGCTTTAGAGAATACAGCACCAGCGTTTAATCTGCCACACAGTTGGATGCTGACATCTGATCAGACAACAAAGAAAGCGTTAATCATGAGTATGCCTTTTCCTCCACTTCTCATAATGTACTAACAGCATCAGATATTAACATGTGGGGACCCAGACTGTGAATATACAAGTAGGCACTTAGGCTGATTATCCTTCATTCAGATTATAGACAAGACTCACAATTAGAAACAAGTTATATTCTGTAATCAAGTTCTTTTACAAGATGTAACCATTATCCACGAGATCACACTGCGCTGTGTAATACACATTGAAATATCACAGATGTGATTGGGGCACAGAGGGCCTGATTCAGAGCCGCTTGTAAGCGGCCGCTCGTTCGTTCCGAGCAATGTTTGCACAACTGCGCATGCGTACGGATCGTAAGACGCATGCGCGAACCAGTCAGTGCGGCCGAAAATCGTTTGTTCGCTAAATAGCGAATGACTGCTATTTTCAGTGAAAGGAGGAGGCGTATGTGGGTGGTAACAGGGGAAGGTGCTTGAAAACGGGGAGTGGAGATCAGAACGCAGGCGTTTTAAGGGTGTGCATAATTAATACAGCAGCGTCACTGACCACGTCACTGGGTTATTTTATAGTCAGAACTGCTCGCAAGATTGCGGTAGGAAAAACCAACCACAAGAATAGCGAGCAGTTCATACGCTGGTCGATGTACTCGATTAATCTAATAAATAGCGGACATGACGTATGGTGCGAGCGGCCAGGGGGCGTATTTTTCCAAAAAACGACCGCATGTTTTGTTCGCTTGTTCAGACCTAGAGGCGTCAACAGACCGCAAAGAGCGAACGGTTCATTTGAATAGCCACCCCTTTTTTCTGAACGAGCGAGCGCAAATAGCGTCCGGCTCTGAATCAGGCCCAGAGTCACTAATAAGCTAAAACCTAGCTCTATGTACCTATACATCTATATAGCTCATTATGGGTTTAGGTATACAGATGTGTTCTCACATAGCATTTTTGTACCATATATATGAGACGTGTGGCACAATTTAGGCTGCACCACCGTAGTGAGTTTTGTACTTTTTGCATACTAGTGTCTTTTTCCCACCACGGCCGCTCACCACCAGGCTTGTAGTGTACTGGGGTTTTAGGATTTGTACTTTTCTTGCAATCCTGGCAGTGTAAAGTCACATGCTGCTACGTAGCACGCGGCGCAGCTCGGTCATATTGGTCCCCGGTATCTTACCTGCTTTCTCAGATTAGTGTCCGTGTCGCACTGCTATAGCACGCAAATCCACTAGTGGTGTATGGGGCACTTTGTGCTTTTTCCGCATTTCAGCTTAGTCGCATTTTTCATGGAGCACCAAACTGGGCTATTCGGTGCAATTTTAGGATCGCTGTATGTAGATATATCTGTATGCAGTTGTTAGGTATCCAGATAGAAGACGAAAATAAAAAGATCGACAGTCAATAGGTTAACACCAAATGGTCGACATTCAATAGTTCGTCAGGGACAAAAGGTTAACGGGTACAAATGGTGGGATGGAGTCAGGAAGCCGACGGTCGAAATGCTGACCGCCGGCTTCCGACTGTTTAATCCTGGCAGGGGTCTAATGATAGGCGTCTAAATCCCTATGCCTATCATTATCCCCACGCCGGGTGCCCGACGCCCGGCATGCCGAACGAAGGTAAGCCAGGCGGCGGGTGCGGACAGCTGCGGGGTGGCGAGGGTTAGGTGAGGGGATCCCGGGGGGACTTAGGGTTAAGCAGGTTAGGGTTAGGCACTCCCCCCTGGGAGGGTTAGGTTTAGACTGCAGGGAAGGGGGGGTTAGGTTTAGGCACTTACAGGGGGGATTAGGGTTAGGCACTCGGGGAGAGTTTATGGTTAGGCACCCCTAAGGGAGAGTTGGGGGGGTGTAGGGTTAGTAATAGTAAAAATACTGACCTGTCGGGATCTTCTGTTGCCGGTCTTCCGGCGTCGGGATTTGAATTGCCGGACAAATCGGACATACCGATCCCCAGATGGTCACCCATCACTTAAGAACTTTAGAGGCACTCACTATTAATCCATTTATTACACCTGAGGTACAAAAGGTCGACCGGTTCAAATGGTTGACACACAAATGGTCGACACAAAAATGATAATGTGTTTTTTAAACATTTTTGGGGTGATGGTTAGAGTCAGGCACTTGGGGGAGGGTTAGGCTGCCGGAGGGGACAGTTAGGGTTAGGTACCAGGGGGAGGGTTAGGGTTAGGCACTAGATGAAGGGTTAAATTACAGAAAAACCCAGGCCACGATGACGAGATCATGCTGCCATGCCCCTGCACAGCCCACCTCTCTGCCCCCTCTGTGCTGACCTGGACGAGGAGCAGCAAAGTCGGCAAGTATGGCTGCAGCACAATGTAGATAAAGGTTTTAGCAGGAAGTTACATGGTCACATAGACACAGCCATCTGGTTGTCACTATAAGAACTTCCCTCAACATCTCCTTGGAACACCCGGATAACTAACAAAACTCTTTAATAAAGCTGAGCGGCCGCCAACATGGAATTAATTAAGTCTTCATTTTATTACTCAGCTGACATCTGCGTGATGCCTCCCCCAAATCCTGGCACCCTGGGCTGCAGCCCAATCTGCCGAATGGTTGGATAGGCACTGCTGATTTCCCAATCCGGTGGGTCTCTTACTCTCTGTAGTGGTCCGAGCAGGGGGATCCTTCTCTCACGTACTGTAGGGTGGGCTTTTTTCAAACTGCTGGTGGCATTGTCAAGGTCCCCCCCTGAGAGTTTCAAAACACTGCTGGAAGTTTTTAGGAAGCCCACTGCATGCCGGAGAGAGGGTGACCTCCTGGGACCATTCCAGGCATTGTGAGGCCCACTGCATGCCAGAGAGAGGGTATCCTCCTGGGACCATGCCAGGCATTGTGAGGCCCACTGCAGGCCAGAGAGAGGGTATCCTCCTGGGACCATGCCAGGCATTGTGAGGCCCACTGCAGGCCAGAGAGAGGGTAACCTCCTGGGACCATGCCAGGCATTGTGAGGCCCACTGTAGGCCAGAGAGAGGGTGACCTCCTGGGACCATGCCAGGCATTGTGAGGCCCACTGCCGGCCAGAGAGAGGGTAACCTCCTGGGGCCATGCCAGGCATTGTGAGGCCCACTGAAAGCCAGAGAGAGGGTGACCTCCTGGGACAATGCCAGGCATTGTGAGGCCCACTGCTGGCCAGAGAGAGGGTATCCACCTGGGACCATGCCAGGCATTGTGAGGCCCACTGCAGGCCAGAGAGAGGGTAACCTCCTGGGACCATGCCAGGCATTGTGAGGCCCACTGCAGGCTGAGAGGGTGACCTCCTGGGACCATGCCAGGCATTGTGAGGCCCACTGCAGGCCAGAGAGAGGGTGACCTCCTGGGACCATGCCAGGCATTGTGAGGCCCACTGGATTGGAGGCACGGGTAAGAAAGATATTATTCTTTTAGTGACCCAAGGTATGTTCATGCACATTGGGTGGTTGTGTAATACTGATAATAAGGTAAGTATGAAGGTATGTGCAAACAAATACCCTAGGCCAATTGCTAGCACTGCTGGGTACTTATCATAATTAACCTTCTGATAAGGAACACTAACTTACACTTGTGTATTGAATGCATGCTACTCCAGTGTGAAATATATTAGCTTACAGGTCTAATATAGGGACTGGTGCAACTAAATATTTGTTCAAAATTATAGAAAGGTAACGACATTGTGTTTTCCTGGAAAAACTATTAGAGGCAGTGGCATCCCTCCCCGCAGTGTCACCCGGTGCAGGGTAGGAACCTTTTCAGTGCAGCGTAGTTGCTCGCGGCACAACAAGAGGTGTGGCCTTCCGGGACTGGGGCGTGGCCTCATGGCCCGATCCCCCGTGGTCCCGTTCTTGATATTTCTGGGGGGGTAGGGTTGCCTTGTGTCGGCTCCCTCACAGTGCCAGGAGCCGGATGTTGCACCTATTGCTACCGTGCAGCACCCGGCTCCTGTCACTGTGGGGGAGTGTCAGTCTGCACCTTGGTGTCACCCCTCGGCGGGTGACACCCGGGTGCGGCCCGCACCCCCCTTGTGACACCAGTGATTAGAGGCACTATGCTCCATCTTTCTCACCCTTGGAAATGAACAGGCTGCATCGGAAGCAAGGGCACCACTCACGCCCAGCCCCATGGAATATACTTACCGCTCCATCGGGCCTGGCGCTGGCTGCAGAAATCACTGGGAAAATGGGCATCGCTGCCATTTTCTGGTGATTCGCGCACACGCAGTAGAGATGTCCAGGGAACGCGGCTCGAGCGCACAACGCCAGAGTTTACTGCACCGCCGGAGAGGAGTGGGCCCGATGGGAGCCTGCACACAAGCCCCCTCCTCTCTTAAACCGCCTCTGGTGTGAAGTTTGTATGTTCTCCCCTTATTTGTTTGGAGGGTGCTCTGGTTTCATCTCACATTCTATAAACAAATTTGCTTCTGACAAAATAATGAACCTTAGAGTTTATGTGTGTCCATACGATTGGCAATATAGATTGTAAGCTCCACTGGGGCAGGGACTGACGGGAGTGACAAATATTGTCTGTGATGCGCTGCGGAATACGTGTGCGCTATATTAATAGCTGTTAATAAATAATATTTATCTCTTTCAGCTATCAAAATGAAATCAAAGCTGTGCCCGCTCCCAGCAGCTTAGGTCCTAGACAGATTTGGAAAAAATAATACATTTGCCAAGTGACACTTGAAGGATCTACATCTGACAGGAGGTAATGACTAATGACATGTGATGGGGTGAACTCCGAAGGGTCAGCCAAGCAGTCTCTTGGGGAGAGGGGGGGGCAGAAAAATTTGTTTAGGGCACTGCACTCATTTTCACACACTAATCCTGTTATTGTAATCAGCTGCTTGAGAAAATGAATACATGAGCTTAATTATTTTCAACGCCAGCCTGGTCTAACAAAGGCCCCTTTACCAGCGAGCGGAGACGTTCTTGGTCCCCGGAGCAGCGTGACTCCATGCTTGTGACAGGCCGGGGAGGGGGCACAAATATCTCAGCTTGTTTCCGCTCTCCGTACTGTCCTTTCCAATCCATTGAGCATAAATCACCTATTCTGCCAGAGTGTGTGTATATGTTCCTGGCCAAGGGGTTGTTAGAACGGACTTTATCACCATGAATAATTGGGATCTTCATTGTATACTCCGTGGGCGACTTTTGCTGCAGTGCGACTGTGTCTTTATGCTAAGGCTGCGACCGATGGTCTTCACCGAGATGCCCCCTCCCCCCGGCTGCGGCGCTAATCTGCCGCTGTGCACATTAAGGCGCTCCTTTGGTTGCACCATCGGACGCAATATCAGAGATTGCCCCTACCATGTGGCAGGTGCAATTAGTGCAGCTGCGTATTAGGACAGCGAGACACCTGCGACATGCCCGCGTCTGGCTAACCACCTTCCGAAAATGCCCACAAAAATTGCATCTCTATGGGCAGGATTCATGATGCCTCACATGCGCAGAAGGACCCCCAGGTCCTAAGCCCGGAAGTCTTTCTATTGTAAAGGACATCTCTCCCGGTAAGAACTGTCCTTTGCAATAGAAATACTTCCGGGAGTCCTTCTACACATGCATTGAATGACGCACATTCCACGTGGGTTCTGGGAGGGCTCCGATTGGACCTCTCTTTGGGGGAAGTGCGAAGAGAAGCCCATAGGAGTTGCCCACCGCATCCAATCCCCGGAATGAATCGCAGTACAGAGCTTAGTGCAGATGCGGTAAGCGGCCACACCTCTATAATGGGTGCAGGGTGTGCGGTGCACCCCTGCACTCATATAATTAAAACCTCATCTGTCCGTGGTCGGGGGTCAGCGCTGCACAGAACACCGGAAAATGGTGGTCGCTGCCATTTTTCTGGCGTTCTGCGCAGTAGATTCCGGGCACACTCTAGTGCCCAGAGTCTACTGCTTCTGCGGTGGCCGGCCAGCCGCGTCAGTCAGCTGCCGGCCTCTGTGGAGAGAGTAGGGGGCTCTGCATAGAGAATGCACACGGGCCCCCTCCTCTCTTAAGATTCCCCTGCGCAGAAATTAGAATTTTCAGCAAGCAGGTGACTTTACAGAAGTGTTATTTATTTCTTACATACATTTTTAAAAGAACACTAAAATCTTAACACTGTTCTTTTAAAAGAGAAGGAAGGTTTGCTTGTGAACATGCAGGTAACTGCAATTTCCACATGACTGCCACCAAAGAAGGCTATTTATTAAAGCCTATAACAGGGAACATTGTTGCGGTAACCAACGCATCACACAGTTCCCGCGCAATATTTGGGGACATTGTGGTTGTTATATTTATCAAGTTTGCCTGCGGGAACCAATGCCATCTTCCACCTATGGGTAGAGGACAGTGATGTGCAGTCAGGTGAGGCAGTGCCTCACCTGTTATACTTAGGTATAATCCAGAGTTTTGACTATAAAAATGATAAGAAAACTGTAAAGAAAATATTATAAATATCTTCATAGTATTATTCTAATCATTTTTATAGTTAAAACTCTGGAGTAAAAAGTGTATGCCAGGTGAGGCGCTGCCTCCCCTCTCTACTTTTTCTGCACGTCCCTGATCATAACTCACCAAATCTCCAGCACTATATACTGCTGCACCTTTGTATTATGCCCACATGAACCCTCGGTTTCATATATGTATGTGTAAATCTGGCTCTGATACTAGCCAGTGCCTCCCCAGCCATTTAACTCACCGCACACCACTGGTAGAGGATCCTGAGTGAGAAGAGGGATCCCTCCTCCGGCCCTCACAGCAGTGTACGGTGTTAGACTTCGCCATTAACTATGCACAAAAGTTGGTGCCCACTGTAACTAAATCCACTTATTTATAAAGTACATATCTATAGAGCAAGTCTACAAAGCTGTCAGTCCCAAAGGGAGAAATCTTCATCACATGTTAAATGTGCCCTAAAGTGCCGTAAATACCCATCCTTCAAACCCTCCAGGTGAATTAGCGCTGTAGACCTCAGTCCCCATCATTCTTAATGGGGACTGCAGTCTGACCCTTTGTGCTAAGTTTGGCCAACATCATCTATGCATACTTACCTACCCTCCCGATTTGGCCGGGAGCCTCCCGAAAATCGGGTGCCGCTCCCGACCTCACGGGAAGGCAGGCAAGTCTCCCGGCTGCCGCCGACCCCTCCTGTCCCACCACAATTGTTTGTAAACCCCGGTAGCGAAGGGCGGCGGTGACGCGATTCGCGTCATTTTGGCACCGCCCCCTGCATCACACTGCCTGTAATATCGGCAGTGTGTAGCGGGGGCGGGGCCAAAATGAGGCGCTCGCGTGGCTCCACCCACAAAATGTGTCATCTAGCCGCCCCCGCCCCCGTTTACTGGCCCCGCCCCCCAGCAATGCCGATCTGGCTGCTCCCTCCTGGAAGGGGCAGCCAGATAGTCAGCACGTATGCATCTATGGCAGCATTATTGCAGGATCTTGTGATCCCTCTATCGCAGATTCTGTCCTGGGCCTAAATATTTTGTAAAATGACAATGCAACCCATGATCAATGTCAGAAAAGGCTGTAAAGGGATAATAATAATAATAATCATCACCATAATAATAATAAAAAGTAAATATGTGGATATTTTCTGAGTCCTAACAGAGAAAGGTGATATTAATATAAATGAACGTATTATTATATTATAATCTCTCTGTTATCTGTTTGATATTCGGCGTTGAGTTAAATTGAACTTGTAGATTATATTGTGTGCACGCTGAGGGATATCTGTTGTGTTTGACCTTTACCTTGTAAATATTTGTCGTACTTTTGTTTCATGTTTGAGCATTGATAAAGCTGTATCTGTCCTTCCAGGTTACTGATAGTGGTGCACCGTAACCCGGGTCTGAGCCCAGTAATGTAAATAAATAAAAGTACTAAGCGCCAATAGAACTTCCTGGGGATATATAGGGTTAATATCTGCGGCAGTAATACAAAAATAGGGAATGCCAACTTCCCAGAGAACATATGTACAGAATATTACACCGCTGACAGCAACCTATTAATTGTATGGTAAATATATTTCCGATGTGAATTATCTATGTATTTTTTTATTATAATTACGTACTTATATAAACTTTCTCCTATTTCATCAAAACACATAGGGGCCTATTCATCATAACTAAAAAATCCATGGAGGTACTTAGGTTTAGAGCTCGCATGGAGTTCTACCTAATTACAGGAGGAATTTATCATTCCTCCTCTTCATAAGTAGCTATTCCGAAAAGCTGTCATTTTTTAAATGACAGCATTTCAGAAAATACTTTTCCCTGTCTACACTAAGTTACCGCAGCTGTAATCAGTGCTGCGCATGCGCCGTTCCGTTCACAAAAGCAGCGCATTACAGCTGCAGTAATTCCGCACAGAACTGCCCCGGTCGGCAGTACAAGTAAAGTCAGCTCTGACTACGCTGACCTCAGTCACGGCACACTTGACAACCGCTAACGGCACACTAGAGTGCCGCGGCACAGTGGTTGAAAAACGCTGGGTTATGGACTTGTAGGGATGTAGTCATAATGTCGATATTTACAATGTCAACATCAAAATGTCGACAGTTATGATGTCGACGTTGTTGAAATACAGACACTGACCATGTCGGCATCTGCATAATGTCGCCATGTTCGCAACGTTGATATGTGAAATGTTGACATGTGAAATGCCAACATTCTGCACAGACCGGCAGTGGAGGGTTAGGGTTAGGCTACGGGAGTGTTATGGTTGGGCACAGGGGAAGGGTTAGGGTTAGGCTAAGGGAGGGGAAGTTAGGGTTGGGCACTAGGGGGAAGGTTATGGTTAGCGGGTACGGTTGGGCATGGGGGGAGGGTGGTGGTTATGGTTTACTCATACTTGCTACCGGTAGTGCCGCAGGATCCGCCAGAAGTCATCAGGACATCACTACTGAACCCCGAAGATAACGAGGGAGCCACCAGACCCGCTGTACCAGGGAAGTCACCACTAGACCGCCAGGAACTGTTTGTAGACAATCTAATCATGTTGATGTTTCATCAGTGGTGTCTTCTATCTTTAGAATATGGTTAATATATAAAGGAGCAAAGGAGCACCATCCAGCTGCTGCCCAATCAGCCTAAATGTTGGTTAGGCACTGAAGGTGGTTGTCTATGGGTGCCAATGATTAGGTGTGCCCTATAACACTGAGTCACATAATGTTGCTCAGCCACTTAATGCCCCCATAGGCTTCCACACTGACCAGCAGCCCCTGGCATGGACTTCTGCTGATGGAAAAAAACCCAACCAAGGACCATTATGGAATAGTAATATCAATAATCTCGTAATCTCGTTCTGCAATAAAACCACCACATCTTACCACCAGCCCTCATGCTTTGGCAGAAATCTATGCATTCCTGGGGCATGTCAAGGTGCAAAGCGGAATCACAGCTGATTTTGCACTGCGCAGCGGACTGTTTGATCTTCGCAAGTTCCACAATGTTTTTGAACAAACGACTTTGCAACATTAGCAGGTTTTCGTCATTCCCTTTTTTTCCCCCTCTTCTAAAACACCGTTGTTTTGAAGCTTGAATGCCGTGGTGTGCGTCTCTCATACTGCAAAGTCGCCAACTTTTCACTATGCTGGGCAGCGATCAATGTTAGATCAATCCAAGCTGATTGCTTTTTAGTGGATAGGCTGCAAGTTACTACACCTTTGTACTTTGCTAGAAACTTACTCAGCTTTATTACGTATAATCAGAGGATAGTATGTGCAAAGGGGGAGATTTAATAAAGCTTGGACAGAGATAAAATTGGAGATAAATAGCACCAACCAATCAGCTCCTAACTGTCACTTTACAGGCCGTTTGAAAAATGACAGTTAGGAGATGATTGTTTGGTGCTATTTATCTGAAATTCTATCTCCAAGCTTTATTAAATCTCTGGTTGTGCGATGACGTTACCATATCAGTGAAAACAGTGTGCAGTCGGGAAGCCGGCGGACCTAATCCGAGAGCCGGCTTCCCGACTGTCATATCCCGGAAAGGGTCTAAAGACAGGCGTAGATATGCCGACGCCTGTCATTAGACGTATGCCGGGAGCCTGACGCCCGGCCTCCCGATCGAATGGACGCCGGGCGCCGAGCGTGGATAGCCGCGCGTGGGGGAGGGTTGGGTTTAGGGTTCCCGGGGGGACTTAGTGTTAGCCCCCCCTGGAAGGTTAGGTTTAGGCTAGGGGAAGGGGGGTTAGCGTTAGGCACCCCCGGAGGGGACTTAGGGTTAGGCACCCCCCTGGGGGACTTAGGTTTAGGCGACGGGGAAGGGGGGGTTAGGTTTAGGCACTGGAGGGGAAGGTTGCAAATGTCAGCTATATATGAGAAGGGCTGACGGACCTGTAGACAGACTAAAAGCTAAAAACATTTTAAAGTTTAGAGTCCGGTAAGCTCAGTATACCAGCCTTTTGCAACTAATGTAATTCTGGGACTGTGCTAGGAACTTACAAGTGCAGGGATTACAAACAAAAGAATGAAAATACACATAGTTACTTTTCACATCACCTTATATGTTTGCTTTTTATTCATGTAATTTTTCACATATATTTTAATCTCTTTCATCACTTATTAATTACTCGCACACATCTATACTTTACACTGCACTGTCACTCTTTTTCCATTTTCGTGTGATGCCCTGGGGGGGTCCTGGGCGGGATGTTTTTTGGGGTGCTCTGTGCCCCGGACATGAACCCGTTAGTGTTAGGGACTGCTAGTGACAGAGAAGCCGAGATGAGGCCTAGCAGCTTCCCATGTACTTGCAAATGCATGCAACCAATATCTCTGAAATTCTATTACCATATAGTGTTCATGTATTGTTGCTAGTATGATTCAGTGTGCTGAGGAACAATAGGGGGTTAAAACCCCCTCACTTTTCTAAGTGCAGGGATTATGCAGAGGTTCTCCAATTACCAGTTCTCATTACTAGAGATAATTGAAATTGCAGCAAAATGTTGCATAAATTGACTTTTGTTGTAGAACAGGCAGATTTGTAGGGGCGAGAAGTTACGGCAATAATGCCTTAGAGTTTAATCTTTGCTTTATCTTTGGCTGCGGTGCCCTACCAGGACCCTGCTACCTCTTGCCCCCAGCACATGGGGTATCATGGTGTCACGGAAGAGGGGGCCGGGTCCTAGAAGCTGGGCCACTCGCAGGTTTCCGGGAGAGTAGGTAAGTATCACTGTACATGGAAAAGTTGATGTGCGCTCCTGGGTATTGTGCCAGTCGCCTAGCGGCACCGCCACCCACCGCCCACTTGGCACATACCTGCCATCAAAGCCACCCGATTCATGGCACTATCACAATCCCCACATACACGTCGAAAAACCACAGCCCCGCAACCAAGCACACCGACACTTCCCCTTACCCCGACACACACCACGACTTGCCAACCTACGTCACCGCTCACCCCATGGCCCCCATCGGCTTCCCCTTACCCCGACACACACCACTACATGCCAACCCACGTTATCATTCAGACACGCCCCCACACACGTTACACCATCCATGGCCTCCATCAGCTCCACACCCATGCTCCACCCCCTTACAATGCCAGCATCAGCGCGTGCAACTCCCCAACCAGCGCTGGGTCGAGTTCGACACACACAGCTGGCACCCATCACGCCGCAGCTACCGTCATGGCACGCGCTACTGTCTTACACCTACACAGGGGGTGAACGCATACAGCCAGCGGGTCACCCCTGCCCTGCACCCACGTGCACATGGATGGCCCACGTCAGCCCAACAAAACATCTGGCCCCAACTGGACTTTGAGGAAGCCTCTCCCTGCCACAGAAGTAAAGCACCTAACGGTAGGTACCAACCACCCCTCCTTAACAGTGCGGGACGCCGCCACTGGGGACACCACCCAACCACCAACAATAGAGCATCCCAGTTCCCAAGACTGTAGACCATAGGTCCAGCAGGGGAACATGCAGTAGTAAGGACCGCATGGTAAAGAGCCCCCTCAAAGGGTCCACCCACCCCCCATACTGTGGATTGCACCAGATCACCACCATCGGGCAGCACACACCCCCACAAACTATCCAGAGACAACGAATTCCCGAGGAGCACTGTGTCTCCAGACAAAGGAAGGAACTTGTGTCCACACAATCAAACATGAATTGAATAAATTATCACTTATACCCTCACCCAGCATTCTGTTGTCATTCGCACCCCACCACAAAACATCCACCACAATACACACTGACTGCCCAACCCTCCCCCCACCATTTCTCTCTCCCCATCCCCTCCCCCCCTACACAATACCCAGGAGTGCACATCAACGTTTCCATATATAGCTAACCTATAGTAGGACCAGGTACCCCTACTCGCACATTGCAGCATCAGCCCACATCCCTCCACCCCCCACCCACAACCACACATCCCCTTACCCCACTCCACCACGAAGCGCATCCTAACCAACCAACTTCCTACAAGTATGACTATACATTGAGCTGGAAGGACAATGTTCAGTTATTATCCTGTCTAAGGTGGTTACGGCAAGACTGGGAACGCTTAGGGCTAAATTGTGCCATAGATGTAAAGAACTAGCTAAATATTTTGTGGAACAGTTTGAAAAATGTCACCTGTCTCTATGTATTCGTACATCTGCAGGTGTTCCCCTCCCAGGGATCCACAAAACTAACAACTAAGGTTGCAAGCAACAGCGCTCCATCTTTGACTGAATGGGGTGTGTTCACCATGTGATTGGGTTTAATGTGGGTTTTAACAATAAGGGTGCTGCATTAGTTACACTAAGGTTTTCGGTTTCAATTAAAGAAGACAGCAAGAATTTAGATATAGGCAACCCCAAAAAGAAAAAGAAAATAGAACGACTTTGTAGATTGTGTGACCCTAGCCTGAGCCAAACCTAATGTCTGATTTTTTTTTTTTATTACGCTGGAGCTGACAGTTGGATAATTCATTCATTTCATTAGTGTACTCCAATAATTTATCACGGTAATAATCAATAACAAACGCCAAATTCCTTCGGCAATATTTACCCATGGCAGGGGGCCAAGTTATAAATCTCTCCTTGAATTCTTTCAATGTATGAGATTGCTCTCTATAATACAATCTGAAGAACATGTTAATTATATCCAATATATAATCCGATTTCATGAGGAATAAAAAAAAACAAAACCCTCAGCATTGCATATTGCTGTGACAAGCTATAAAATAATTAGATTCATTGCTACGGGCGACGCAGTATAACTATTATTATTTTCTCATTAAGGGACAAACATCATGACATTGGAAATTCATTTTCACATCAGCTGCAGAGTTTACATTATTTTATAAATTTTTTTAGCATTGGAAAGTAAAAAAACATATCTAGATTTTTTTTATTAACTTAACAACCGCACTATATATTTGTCTGATAACTGTTAAAGTGTGAAAACCAGGATCAGCACCTCTGGAAGCAACTGGTATTGTAGTTGTAAGTCCTGGTGTAATGTTCTCACTTCTTTGATGGAAAAAATTGGATCTGAGGCAAAGGGGTATTTATCAAAACTAAAGAGAGTTAAAACTGAGATAAAGTACTAACCAATTAACTCCTGACATTTAAACAAATACGGCCTGTAAAATGTAAGTAAGAACCTGATTGGTTAGTACTTTATCTCATAGGGGTGTATTTACTAAGCAGTGTTAGGAGACAGAGTGAAAAGTGATAAGAAAGTGATAAGGTGCCAGCCAATCAGCTCCCAACTGTCATTTTTCAAACACAGCCTGCGAGATGGCAGGTGGGAGCTGATTGGCTGGCACTTTATCACTTTTCACTCTGTCTCCTAACACTTAGTAAATAGACCCCAGAGTGAAAGTGATAAGGTACCAGCCAATCAGCTCCTAACTGTCATCTCACAGGCTGTGTTTGAAAAATGACAGTTGGGAGCTGATTCACTTTTCACTCTGTCTCCTAACACTGCTTAGTATATAGACCCCTTACAATGTTATCTCTCTCCAAGCTTTGATAAATACCCCACTTTGTTCAATGGTTATACAAACTGCTTCTGAAACTCGGTAAGATATTGCAAAATGAGTGTCTGTTGTGACGAAGGTCAGTGCTCATAAACCCATGGCGGGTGAGCATGCTTTTATTTCCTCTATTATTAACACGGGGATACAGTCAGTATCCCGGTGGCCACGATGTCGGCGCTGATATTACCGGTGCCGGAATCCCGATGCCTCACACAATACAGGTGTCGGCATCCCGACCGCCAGGTTACCAAAGGTAAGTAGAGGGGAGGAGGGGAGAGGGTTAGGTTTAGGGGTTAGGCACTAGGGGGAGGGTTAGGCACTAAGGGGGAGGGTCAGGCACTAAGGGGGAGGGTTAGGTTTAGGGTGCGGGGAGGGGGAGGTTAGGTTCAGGCACTAGGGGGGGAGGTTAGGATTAGGCACCAAAGATGGAGGATTAGGGTTCGGGTAGGGAATGGGGGAGGGTTAGCATACCGTACAACAAGTGTCAGTATGCTTGCCCTATCGGGATGCCGGTGTCGGATTCTCAAAGCCGGGAACCCAACTGCTGGCATCCCATACCCAACCCATTACCAAGACCAGGTTCATCTCCTTTGTCTCACACGTGGCCATTCTCCCATTAGTTTGTGTAGGATAAAATGATGACCCTTGTGGATGTGCTGGCTTGCCAGCCTAGGTACATGAGTCTCCTGCTCTCTGAGCTACAGTTCCTGTCATTGCTGGGCTATCCGCAGATGGTATCTGCTATCCTAAGTCTTTTATTACCCTTTCCACTATTGTCTCTGTACTTCTGGGGCACACTCCCTTTCAGGACTAAGGGCCTGATTCAGCAGGAAACGCAGTTGCTTATACGCATGCGTATGTATCGCAGTGCACATGGGCGAACTAGCCAAAGCACTTGGTACTGCCAACACAGAGGCTATGCAGACCCATCGCAGAGTAATTGACAGGAAGCGCCTTTCATGGGTGGTAACGGGGGAGTGGTTGGGCGAACACAGGCGTGCCAGAACATTTCAACGCCGTTGCAGGGGCATGCATAAATTATCCACTGCAAAACCAGACGCCGCCTAGGGACCCATAGCGTGCGCTGAAGCAATTCCTGAGTGAGGTCTGGGTTTCTCTAACTGTCCGATGTTACTCGATGTTACTAATTGTTTCTCTATGTTGTTAACGTATACGGATGTGAGTAAGGGGAAGTTGGGTTCTATATGTCAGGCTGCGATCGCAATGCGAATGCAAACATTTAAATAGCACCGCTGATATTAGCAACGCAGTTGCGTGCTTATAAGCAGAATAGCGATCTGTAGTGAATCAAGAACTAAGATATCTGCTGCAGCCACAATACCTTCCCCAGGACCCTCTTACCTCTATGTCTGTCTGCGCTATATAAGAAACTGGTAATAAATAAATCAGTAAATACTGTACCTGCTGTTCGTCCTTGTGTTGGATGTTTCGCCTTTATCCAGACAAGCTTATTAACCCCAGAGCCTCCTACATAACCTCCAAAAGCTATGCCACCCAATTACATCCCCTCTATACAGCACACATATACCCTCCATAAACTATCCTACTCAATTACATCCCCACTATACAGCACACACATAACCTCCATAAGCTATCCTACCCAATTACATCCCCACTATACAGCCCACACATATCCTCCATAAGCTATCCTACCCAATTACATCCCCTCTATACAGCACACACATATCCTCCATAAGCTATCCTACCCAATTACATCCCCTCTATACAGCACACACATATCCTCCATAAGCTATCCTACCCAATTACATCCCCTCTATATAGCACACACATATCCTCCATAAGCTATCCTACCCAATTACATCCCCACTATACAGCCCACACATATCCTCTATAAGCTATCCTACCCAATTACATCCCCTCTATACAGCACACACATATCCTCCATAAGCCATCCTACCAATTACATCCCCTCTATACAGCACACACATAACCTCCATAAGCTATCCTACCCAATTACATCCCCACTAAACAGCCCACACATATCCACCATAAGCTATCCTACCCAATTACATCCCCTCTATACAGCACACACATATCCTCCATAAGCCATCCTACCAATTGCATCCCCTCTATACAGCACACACATATCCTCCATAAGCTATCCTACCCAATTACATCCCCTCTATACAGCACACACATATCCTCCATAAGCTATCCTACCCAATTATATCCTCACTATACAGCACACACATATCCTCCTTAAGCTATCCTACCCAATTACATCCCCTCTATACAGCACACACATAACCTCCATAAGCTATCCTACCCAATTACATCCCCACAAAACAGCCCACACATATCCTCCATAAGCTATCTTACCCAATTACATCCCCTCTATACAGCACACACATATCCTCCATAAGCCATCCTACCAATTACATCCCCTCAATACAGCACACACTTATCCTCCATAAGCTATCCTACCCAATTACATCCCCACTATACAGCACACACATATCCTCCTTAAGCTATCCTACCCAATTACATCCCCACTATACAGCACACACATAACTTAAATAAGCTATCCTACTCAATTACATCCTCTCTATACAGCACACACATATCCTCCATAAGCTATCCTACCCAATTACATCCCCTCTGTACAGCACACACATATCCTCCATAATCTATCCTACCCAATTACATCCCCTCTATACAGCACAGACATAACCTCCATAAGCTATCCTACCCAATTACATCCCCTCTACACAGCACACACATAACCTCCATAAGCTATCCTACTCAATTACATCCCCTATATACAGCGCACACATAACCTCCATAATCTATCCTACCAATTACATCCCCTCTATACAGCACACACATATCCTCCATAAGCTATCCTACCCAATTACATCCCCTCTATACAGCTCACACATAACGTCCATTAGCTATCCTACCCAATTACATCCCCTATATACAGCAAACACATAACCTCCATAAGCTATCCTACCCAATTACATCCCCACTATACAGCACACACATAACCTCCATAAGCTATCCAACCCAAATACATCCCCACTATACAGCACACACATAACCTCCATAAGCTATCCTACCCAATTACATCCCCTATATACAGCAAACACATAACCTCCATAAGCTATCCTACCCAATTACATCCCCTCTATACAGCACACACAAATCCTCCATAAGCTATCCTACCCAATTACATCCACACTATACAGCACACACATAACCTCCATAAGCTATCCTACTGAATTACATCCCCTATATGCAGCACACACACATAACCTCCATAAGCTATCATACCCAATTACATCCCCTACATACAGCACACATAACCTCCATAACCTTTCCTACCCAATTACATCCCCTCTATACAGCACACACATAACCTCCATAAGCTATCCTACCCAATTACATCCCCTCTATACAGCACACACATAACCTCCATAAGCTATCCTACCTAATTACATCCCCTATATACAGCACACACATAACCTCCATAAGCTATCCTACCCAATTACATCCCGTCTATACAGCACACACATAACCTCCATAAGCTATCCTACCCAATTACATCCCCACTATACAGCACACACATAACCTCCATAAGCTATCCTACCCAATTACATCCCCTCTATACAGCACACACATAACCTCCATAAGCTATCCTACCCAATTACATCCCCTCTATACAGCACACACATAACCTCCATAATCTATCCTACCCAATTACATCCCCTCTATACAGCACACACATATCCTCCATAAGCTATCCTACCCAATTACATCCCCACTATACAGCACACACATATCCTCCATAAGCTATCCTACCCAATTACATCCCCTCTATACAGCACACACATAACCTCCATAAGCTATCCTACCCAATTACATCCCCTATATACAGCACACACATAACCTCCATAAGCTATCCTACCCAATTACATCCCCTCTATACAGCACACACATAACCTCCATAAGCTATCCTACCCAATTACATCCCCACTATACAGCACACACATAACCTCCATAAGGTATCCTACCCAATTACATCCCCTCTATACAGCACACACATATCCTCCATAAGCTATCCTACCCAATTACATCCCCTCTATACAGCACACACATATCCTCCATAAGCTATCCTACCCAATTACATCCCCCACTATACAGCCCACACATATCCTCCATAAGCTATCCTACCCAATTACATCCCCGCTATACAGCACACTCATATCCTCCATAAGCTATCCTACCCAATTACATCCCTATATACAGCCCACATATAACCTCCATAAGCTATCCTACCCAATTACATCCCCTCTATACAGCACACACATATACTCCATAAGCTATCCTACCCAACTACATCCCTATAAACAGCCCACATATAGCCACCATAAGCTATCCTACCCAATTACATCCCCTCTATACAGCACACACATATCCTCCATAAGCTATCCTACCCAATTATATCCCCTCTATACAGCACACACATATCCTCCATAAGCTATCCTACCCAATTACATCCCCTCTATACAGCACACACATATCATCCATAAGCTATCCTACCCAATTACATCCCCTCTATACAACACACACATATCCTCCATAGGCTATCCTCCCAATTACATCCCCTCTATACAGCACACACATATCCTCCATAATCTATCCTACCCAATTACATCCCCTCAATACAGCACACACATATCCTCCATAAGCTATCCTACCCAATTACATCCCCTATATACAGCACACACATATCCTCCATAACCTATCCTGCTCAATTACATCCCCACTATACAGATCACAAACATAAGCTATCCTACCCAATTACATCCTCCCTATACAGCACACATATATCCTCCATAAGCTATCCTACCCAATTACATCCCCACTATACAGCACACACATATCCTCCATAATCTATCCTACCAATTACATCCCCTCTATACAGCACACACATAACCTCCATTAGCTATCCTACCCAATTACATCCCCTATATACAGCAAACACATAACCTCCATAAGCTATCCTACCCAATTACATCCCCACTATACAGCACACACATAACCTCCATAAGCTATCCTACCCAATTACATCCCCACTATACAGCACACACATAACCTCCATAAGCTATCCTACCCAATTACATCCCCTCTATACAGCACACACATATCCTCCATAAGCTATCCTACCCAATTACATCCCCTCTATACAGCACAAACATATCCTCCGTAAGCTATCCTACCCAATTACAGGCCCACTATACAGCACACACATATCCTCCATAAGCTATCCTACCCAATTACATACCCTCTATACAGCACACACATATCCTCCATAAGCTATCCTACCCAATTACATCCCCTCTATACAGCACACACATATCCTCCATAAGCTATCCTACCCAATTACATCCCCTCTATACAGCTCACACATAACCTCCATTAGCTATCCTACCCAATTACATCCCCTATATACAGCAAACACATAGCCTCCATAAGCTATCCTACCCAATTACATCCCCTCTATACAGCACACACATAACCTCCATAAGCTATCCTACCCAATTACATCCCCTCTATACAGCACACACATAACCTCCATAAGCTATCCTACCCAATTACATCCCCTGTATACAGCACACACATAACCTCCATAAGCTATCCTACCCAATTACATCCCCACTATAAAGCACACACATAACCTCCATAAGCAATCCTACCCAATTACATCCCCTCTATACAACACACACATAACCTCCATAAGCTTCCTACCCAATTACAACCCCTATATACAGCACACACATATCCTCCATAAGCTCTCCCACCCAATTACATCCCCTCTATACAGCACACACATAACCTCCATAAGCTATCCTACCCAATTACATCCCCTGTATACAGCACACACATAACCTCCATAAGCTATCCTACCCAATTACATACCCTATATACAGCACACAGATATCCTCCATAAGCTATCCTACCCAATTACATCCCCTCTATACAGCACACACATATCCTCCATTAGCTATCCTACCCAATTACATCCCCTCTATACAGCCCACACATATCCTCCATAAGCTATCCTACCCAATTACATCCCCACTATACAGCACACATATAACCTCCATAAGCTATCCTACCCAATTACATCCCCTATATGCAGCACACACACATAACCTCCATAAGCTATCCTACCCAATTACATCCCCTATATACAGCACACACATAACCTCCATAAGCTTTCCTTCCCAATTACATCCCCTCTATACAGCACACACATAACCTCCATAAGCTATCCTTCCCAATTACCTCCCCTCTATACAGCACACACATAACCTCCATAAGCTATCCTACCCAATTACATCCCCTATATACAGCACACACATAACCTCCATAAGCTATCCTACCCAATTACATCCCCTCTATACAGCACACACATAACCTCCATAAGCTACCTACCCAATTACATCCCCACTATACAGCACACACATAACCTCCATAAGCTATCCTACCCAATTACATCCCCTCTATACAGCACACACATAACCTCCATAAGCTATCCTACCCAATTACATCCCCTCTATACAGCACACACATATCCTCCATAAGCTATCCTACCCAATTACATCCCCCACTATACAGCCCACACATATCCTCCATAAGCTATCCTACCCAATTACATCCCCGCTATACAGCAGACACATATCCTCCATAAGCTATCCTACCCAATTACATCCCTATATACAGCACACACATAACCTCCATAAGCTATCCTACCCAATTACATCCCCTATATACAGCACACACATAACCTCCATAAGTTATCCTACCCAATTACATCCCCTCTATACAGCACACACATAACCTCCATAAGCTATCCTACCCAATTACATCCCCCACTATACAGCCCACACATATCCTCCATAAGCTATCCTACCCAATTACATCCCCGCTATACAGCAGACACATATCCTCCATAGGCTATCTTCCCAATTACATCCCCTCTATACAGCACACACATATCCTCCATAAGCTATCCTACCCAATTACATCCCCTCTATACAGCACACACATATCCTCCATAAGCTATCCTACCCAATTACATCCCCTATACACAGCACACACATATCCTCCATAAGCTATCCTGCTCAATTACATCCCCACTATACAGATCACAAACATAAGCTATCCTACCCAATTACATCCTCCCTATACAGCACACATATATCATCCATAAGCTATCCTACCCAATTACATCCCCTCTATACAGCACACACATATCCTCCATAAGCAATCCTACCCAATTACATCCCCTCTATACAGCACACACATATCCTCCATAAGCTATCCTACCCAATTACATCCCCACTATACAGCACACACACATCCTCCATAAACTATGCTACCCAATTACATCCCCACTATACAGCACACACATATCCTCCATAAGCGATCCTACCCAATTACATCCCCTCTATACAGCACACACATATCCTCCATAAGCTATCCTACCCAATTACATCCCCTATATACAACACACACATATCCCCATAATCTATCCTACCCAATTACATCCCCTCTATACAGCACACACATATCCTCCATAAACTATCCTACCCAATTACATCCCCACTATACAGCACACACATATCCTCCATAAGCTATCCTACCCAATTACATCCCCACTATACAGCACACACATATCCTCCATAAGTTATCCTACCCAATTACATCTCCTCTATACAGCCCACACATAACCTCCATAATCTATCCTACCCAATTACATCCCCTATATACAGCACACACATATCCTCCATAAGCTGTCATACTCAATTACATCCCCACTATAAAGCACACACATAACCTCCTTAAGCTATCCTACCCAATTACATCCCCACTATACAGCACACACATATCCTCCATAATCTATCCTACCCAATTACATCCCCTCTATACAGCACACACGTTACCTCCATAAGCTATCCTACCCAATTACATCCCCACTATACAGCACACATATCCTCCATAAGCTATCCTACCCAATTACATCCCCTCTATACAGCACACACATATCCTCCATAAGCTATCCTACCCAATTACATCCCCGCTATACAGCACACACATATCCTCTATAAGCTATCCTACCCAATTACATCCCCTCTATACAGCACACACATATCCTCCATAAGCTATCCTACCCAATTACATCCCCTCAAAACAGCACACACATATCCTCCATAAGCTATCCTACCCAATTACATCCCCTATATACAGCACACACATATCCTCCATAACCTATCCTGCTCAATTACATCCCCACTATACAGATCACAAACATAAGCTATCCTACCCAATTACATCCTCCCTATACAGCACACATATATCATCCATAAGCTATCCTACCCAATTACATCCCCTCTATACAGCACACATATATCATCCATAAGCTATCCTACCCAATTACATCCCCACTATACAGCACACACATATCCTCCATAAGCTATCCTACCCAATTACATCCCCACTATACAGCACACACATATCCTCCATAATCTATCCTACCAATTACATCCCCTCTATACAGCACACACATATCCTCCATAAGCTATCCTACACAATTACATCCCCTCTATACAGCTCACACATAACCTCCATTAGCTATCCTACCCAATTACATCCCCTATATACAGCACAAACATATCCTCCGTAAGCTATCCTACCCAATTACAGCCCCACTATACAGCACACACATATCCTCCATAAGCTATCCTACCCAATTACATCCCCTCTATACAGCACACACATATCCTCCATAAGCTATCCTACCCAATTACATCCCCTCTATACAGCACACACATATCCTCCATAAGCTATCCTACCCAATTACATCCCCTCTATACAGCTCACACATAACCTCCATTAGCTATCCTACCCAATTACATCCCCTATATACAGCAAACACATAGCCTCCATAAGCTATCCTACCCAATTACATCCCCTCTATACAGCACACACATATCCTCCATAAGCTATCCTACCCAATTAAATCCACACAATACAGCACACACATAACCTCCATAAGCTATCCTACCCAATTACATCCCCTCTATACAGCACACACATAACCTCCATAAGCTATCCTACCCAATTACATCCCCTCTATACAGCACACACATAACCTCCATAAGCTATCCTACCCAATTACATCCCCTCTATACAGCACACACATAACCTCCATAAGCTATCCTACCCAATTACATCCCCACTATAAAGCACACACATAACCTCCATAAGCAATCCTACCCAATTACATCCCCTCTGTACAACACACACATAACCTCCATAAGCTTACTACCCAATTACAACCCCTATATACAGCACACACATATCCTCCATAAGCTCTCCCACCCAATTACATCCCCTCTATACAGCACACACATAACCTCCATAAGCTATCCTACCCAATTACATCCCCTATATACAGCACACACATAACCTCCATAAGCTATCCTACCCAATTACATACCCTATATACAGCACACAGATATCCTCCATAAGCTATCCTACCCAATTACATCCGCTCTATACAGCACACACATATCCTCCATTAGGTATCCTACCCAATTACATCCCCTCTATACAGCCCACACATATCCTCCATAAGCTATCCTACCCAATTACATCCCCTCTATACAGCACACACATATCCTCCATAAGCTATCCTACCCAATTACATCCCCTCTATACAGCACACACATATCATCCATAAGCTATCCTACCCAATTACATCCCCTCTATACAACACACACATATCCTCCATAGGCTATCCTCCCAATTACATCCCCTCTATACAGCACACACATATCCTCCATAATCTATCCTACCCAATTACATCCCCTCAAAACAGCACACACATATCCTCCATAAGCTATCCTACCCAATTACATCCCCTATATACAGCACACACATATCCTCCATAACCTATCCTGCTCAATTACATCCCCACTATACAGATCACAAACATAAGCAATCCTACCCAATTACATCCTCCCTATACAGCACACATATATCATCCATAAGCTATCCTACCCAATTACATCCCCTCTATACAGCACACATATATCATCCATAAGCTATCCTACCCAATTACATCCCCACTATACAGCACACACATATCCTCCATAAGCTATCCTACCCAATTACATCCCCACTATACAGCACACACATATCCTCCATAATCTATCCTACCAATTACATCCCCTCTATACAGCACACACATATCCTCCATAAGCTATCCTACACAATTACATCCCCTCTATACAGCTCACACATAACCTCCATTAGCTATCCTACCCAATTACATCCCCTATATACAGCACAAACATATCCTCCGTAAGCTATCCTACCCAATTACAGCCCCACTATACAGCACACACATATCCTCCATAAGCTATCCTACCCAATTACATCCCCTCTATACAGCACACACATATCCTCCATAAGCTATCCTACCCAATTACATCCCCTCTATACAGCACACACATATCCTCCATAAGCTATCCTACCCAATTACATCCCCTCTATACAGCTCACACATAACCTCCATTAGCTATCCTACCCAATTACATCCCCTATATACAGCAAACACATAGCCTCCATAAGCTATCCTACCCAATTACATCCCCTCTATACAGCACACACATATCCTCCATAAGCTATCCTACCCAATTAAATCCACACAATACAGCACACACATAACCTCCATAAGCTATCCTACCCAATTACATCCCCTCTATACAGCACACACATAACCTCCATAAGCTATCCTACCCAATTACATCCCCTCTATACAGCACACACATAACCTCCATAAGCTATCCTACCCAATTACATCCCCTCTATACAGCACACACAAAACCTCCATAAGCTATCCTACCCAATTACATCCCCACTATAAAGCACACACATAACCTCCATAAGCAATCCTACCCAATTACATCCCCTCTATACAACACACACATAACCTCCATAAGCTTACTACCCAATTACAACCCCTATATACAGCACACACATATCCTCCATAAGCTCTCCCACCCAATTACATCCCCTCTATACAGCACACACATAACCTCCATAAGCTATCCTACCCAATTACATCCCCTATATACAGCACACACATAACCTCCATAAGCTATCCTACCCAATTACATACCCTATATACAGCACACAGATATCCTCCATAAGCTATCCTACCCAATTACATCCCCTCTATACAGCACACACATATCCTCCATTAGGTATCCTACCCAATTACATCCCCTCTATACAGCCCACACATATCCTCCATAATCTATCCTACCCAATTACATCCCCACTATACAGCACACATATAACCTCCATAAGCTATTCTACCCAATTACATCCCCTATATGCAGCACACACACATAACCTCCATAAGCTATCCTACCCAATTACATCCCCTATATACAGCACACACATAACCTCCATAAGCTTTCCTACCCAATTACATCCCCTCTATACAGCACACACATAACCTCCATAAGCTATCCTACCCAATTACATCCCCTCTATACAGCACACACATAACCTCCATAAGCTATCCTACCCAATTACATCCCCTATATACAGCACACACATAACCTCCATAAGCTATCCTACCCAATTACATCCCCTCTATACAGCACACACATAACCTCCATAAGCTACCTACCCAATTACATCCCCACTATACAGCACACACATAACCTCCATAAGCTATCCTACCCAATTACATCCCCTCTATACAGCACACACATAACCTCCATAAGCTATCCTACCCAATTACATACCCTATATACAGCACACACATAACCTCCATAATCTATGCTACCCAATTACATCCCCTCTATACAGCACACACATATCCTCCATAAGCTATCCTACCCAATTACATCCCCACTATACAGCACACACATAACCTCCATAAACTATCCTACCCAATTACATCCCCTCTATACAGCACACACATAACCTCCATAAGCTATCCTACCCAATTACATCCCCTATATACAGCACACACATAACCTCCATAAGCTATCCTACCCAATTACATCCCCTCTATACAGCACACACATGACCTCCATAAGCTATCCTACCCAATTACATCCCCACTATACAGCACACACATAACCTCCATAAGCTATCCTACCCAATTACATCCACTCTATACAGCACACACATAACCTCCATAAGCTATCCTACCCAATTACATCCCCTATATACAGCACACACATAACCTCCATAAGCTATCCTACCCAATTACATCCCCTCTATACAGCACACACATATCCTCCATAAGCTATCCTACCCAATTACATCCCCCACTATACAGCCCACACATATCCTCCATAAGCTATCCTACCCAATTACATCCCCGCTATACAGCAGACACATATCCTCCATAAGCTATCCTACCCAATTACATCCCTATATACAGCCCACATATAGCCTCCATAAGCTATCCTACCCAATTACATCCCCTCTATACAGCACACACATATCCTCCATAAGCTATCCTACCCAATTACATCCCTATATACAGCCCACATATAGCCTCCATAAGCTATCCTACCCAATTACATCCCCTCTATACAGCACACACATATCCTCCATAAGCTATGCTACCCAATTACATCCCCTCTATACAGCACACACATATCCTCCATAAGCTATGCTACCCAATTACATCCCCACTATACAGCACACACATATCATCCATAAGCTATCCTACCCAATTACATCCCCTCTATACAACACACACATATCCTCCATAGGCTATCTTCCCAATTACATCCCCTCTATACAGCACACACATATCCTCCATAAGCTATCCTACCCAATTACATCCCCTCTATACAGCACACACATATCCTCCATAAGCTATCCTACCCAATTACAGCCCCTATACACAGCACACACATATCCTCCATAAGCTATCCTGCTCAATTACATCCCCACTATACAGATCACAAACATAAGCTATCCTACCCAATTACATCCTCCCTATACAGCACACATATATCATCCATAAGCTTTCCTACCCAATTACATCCCCTCTATACAGCACACACATATCCTCCATAAGCAATCCTACCCAATTACATCCCCTCTATACAGCACACACATATCCTCCATAAGCTATCCTACCCAATTACATCCCCACTATACAGCACACACACATCCTCCATAAACTATGCTACCCAATTACATCCCCACTATACAGCACACACATATCCTCCATAAGCTATCCTACCCAATTACATCCCCTCTATACAGCACACACATATCCTCCATAAGCTATCCTACCCAATTACATCCCCTATATACAACACACACATATCCCCATAATCTATCCTACCCAATTACATCCCCTCTATACAGCACACACATATCCTCCATAAACTATCCTACCCAATTACATCCCCACTATACAGCACACACATATCCTCCATAAGCTATCCTACCCAATTACATCCCCACTATACAGCACACACATATCCTCCATAAGTTATCCTACCCAATTACATCTCCTCTATACAGCCCACACATAACCTCCATAATCTATCCTACCCAATTACATCCCCTATATACAGCACACACATATCCTCCATAAGCTGTCATACTCAATTACATCCCCACTATAAAGCACACACATAACCTCCTTAAGCTATCCTACCCAATTACATCCCCACTATACAGCACACACATATCCTCCATAATCTATCCTACCCAATTACATCCCCTCTATACAGCACACACGTTACCTCCATAAGCTATCCT
This sequence comes from Taudactylus pleione, assembly GCA_031769625.1. NCBI lineage: Eukaryota > Metazoa > Chordata > Amphibia > Anura > Myobatrachidae > Taudactylus > Taudactylus pleione. Next base: position 1,582,632 of record JAUIMM010000139.1, on the reverse strand, counting down.
ACCCAATTACATCCCCACTATACAGCACACATATCCTCCATAAGCTATCCTACCCAATTACATCCCCTCTATACAGCACACACATATCCTCCATAAGCTATCCTACCCAATTACATCCCCGCTATACAGCACACACATATCCTCTATAAGCTATCCTACCCAATTACATCCCCTCTATACAGCACACACATATCCTCCATAAGCTATCCTACCCAATTACATCCCCTCTATACAGCACACACATAACCTCCATAAGCTATCCTACCCAATTACATCCCCTCTATACAGCACACACATATCCTCCATAGGCTATCCAACCCAATTACATCCCCTCTATACAGCACACACATAACCTCCATAAGCTATCCTACACAATTACATCCCCTCTATACAGCACACACATAACCTCCATAAGCTATCCTACCCAATTACATCCCCTCTATACAGCACACACATATCCTCCATAAGCTATCCTACCCAATTACATCCCCCACTATACAGCCCACACATATCCTCCATAAGCTATCCTACCCAATTACATCCCCGCTATACAGCACACACATATCCTCCATAAGCTATCCTACCCAATTACATCCCTATATACAGCCCACATATAACCTCCATAAGCTATCCTACCCAATTACATCCCCTCTATACAGCACACACATATCCTCCATAAGCTATCCTACCCAATTACATTCCTATAAACAGCCCACATATAGCCACCATAAGCTATCCTACCCAATTACATCCCCTCTATACAGCACACACATATCCTCCATAAGCTATCCTACCCAATTACATCCCCACTATACAGCACACATATCCTCCATAAGCTATCCTACCCAATTACATCCCCTCTATACAGCACACACATATCCTCCATAAGCTATCCTACCCAATTATATCTCCTCTATACAGCCCACACATAACCTCCATAATCTATCCTACCCAATTACATCCCCTATATACAGCACACACATATCCTCCATAAGCTGTCATACTCAATTACATCCCCACTATAAAGCACACACATAACCTCCTTAAGCTATCCTACCCAATTACATCCCCACTATACAGCACACACATATCCTCCATAATCTATCCTACCCAATTACATCCCCTCTATACAGCACACACGTTACCTCCATAAGCTATCCTACCCAATTACATCCCTATATACAGCCCACATATAACCTCCATAAGCTATCCTACCCAATTACATCCCCTCTATACAGCACACACATATCCTCCATAAGCTATCCTACCCAATTACATCCCTATAAACAGCCCACATATAGCCACCATAAGCTATCCTACCCAATTACATCCCCTCTGTACAGCACACACATATCCTCCATAAGCTATCCTACCCAATTACATCCCCTCTATACAGCACACACATATCCTCCATAAGCTATCCTACCCAATTACATCCCCTCTATACAGCACACACATATCATCCATAAGCTATCCTACCCAATTACATCCCCTCTATACAACACACACATATCCTCCATAGGCTATCCTCCCAATTACATCCCCTCTATACAGCACACACATATCCTCCATAATCTATCCTACCCAATTACATCCCCTCAAAACAGCACACACATATCCTCCATAAGCTATCCTACCCAATTACATCCCCTATATACAGCACACACATATCCTCCATAACCTATCCTGCTCAATTACATCCCCACTATACAGATCACAAACATAAGCTATCCTACCCAATTACATCCTCCCTATACAGCACACATATATCATCCATAAGCTATCCTACCCAATTACATCCCCTCTATACAGCACACATATATCATCCATAAGCTATCCTACCCAATTACATCCCCACTATACAGCACACACATATCCTCCATAAGCTATCCTACCCAATTACATCCCCACTATACAGCACACACATATCCTCCATAATCTATCCTACCAATTACATCCCCTCTATACAGCACACACATATCCTCCATAAGCTATCCTACACAATTACATCCCCTCTATACAGCTCACACATAACCTCCATTAGCTATCCTACCCAATTACATCCCCTATATACAGCACAAACATATCCTCCGTAAGCTATCCTACCCAATTACAGCCCCACTATACAGCACACACATATCCTCCATAAGCTATCCTACCCAATTACATCCCCTCTATACAGCACACACATATCCTCCATAAGCTATCCTACCCAATTACATCCCCTCTATACAGCACACACATATCCTCCATAAGCTATCCTACCCAATTACATCCCCTCTATACAGCTCACACATAACCTCCATTAGCTATCCTACCCAATTACATCCCCTATATACAGCAAACACATAGCCTCCATAAGCTATCCTACCCAATTACATCCCCTCTATACAGCACACACATATCCTCCATAAGCTATCCTACCCAATTAAATGCACACAATACAGCACACACATAACCTCCATAAGCTATCCTACCCAATTACATCCCCTCTATACAGCACACACATAACCTCCATAAGCTATCCTACCCAATTACATCCCCTCTATAAAGCACACACATAACCTCCATAAGCTATCCTACCCAATTACATCCCCTCTATACAGCACACACATAACCTCCATAAGCTATCCTACCCAATTACATCCCCACTATAAAGCACACACATAACCTCCATAAGCAATCCTACCCAATTACATCCCCTCTATACAACACACACATAACCTCCATAAGCTTACTACCCAATTACAACCCCTATATACAGCACACACATATCCTCCATAAGCTCTCCCACCCAATTACATCCCCTCTATACAGCACACACATAACCTCCATAAGCTATCCTACCCAATTACATCCCCTATATACAGCACACACATAACCTCCATAAGCTATCCTACCCAATTACATACCCTATATACAGCACACAGATATCCTCCATAAGCTATCCTACCCAATTACATCCCCTCTATACAGCACACACATATCCTCCATTAGGTATCCTACCCAATTACATCCCCTCTATACAGCCCACACATATCCTCCATAAGCTATCCTACCCAATTACATCCCCTCTATACAGCACACACATATCCTCCATAAGCTATCCTACCCAATTACATCCCCTCTATACAGCACACACATATCATCCATAAGCTATCCTACCCAATTACATCCCCTCTATACAACACACACATATCCTCCATAGGCTATCCTCCCAATTACATCCCCTCTATACAGCACACACATATCCTCCATAATCTATCCTACCCAATTACATCCCCTCAAAACAGCACACACATATCCTCCATAAGCTATCCTACCCAATTACATCCCCTATATACAGCACACACATATCCTCCATAACCTATCCTGCTCAATTACATCCCCACTATACAGATCACAAACATAAGCTATCCTACCCAATTACATCCTCCCTATACAGCACACATATATCATCCATAAGCTATCCTACCCAATTACATCCCCTCTATACAGCACACATATATCATCCATAAGCTATCCTACCCAATTACATCCCCCACTATACAGCACACACATATCCTCCATAAGCTATCCTACCCAATTACATCCCCACTATACAGCACACGCATATCCTCCATAATCTATCCTACCAATTACATCCCCTCTATACAGCACACACATATCCTCCATAAGCTATCCTACACAATTACATCCCCTCTATACAGCTCACACATAACCTCCATTAGCTATCCTACCCAATTACATCCCCTATATACAGCACAAACATATCCTCCGTAAGCTATCCTACCCAATTACAGCCCCACTATACAGCACACACATATCCTCCATAAGCTATCCTACCCAATTACATCCCCTCTATACAGCACACACATATCCTCCATAAGCTATCCTACCCAATTACATCCCCTCTATACAGCACACACATATCCTCCATAAGCTATCCTACCCAATTACATCCCCTCTATACAGCTCACACATAACCTCCATTAGCTATCCTACCCAATTACATCCCCTATATACAGCAAACACATAGCCTCCATAAGCTATCCTACCCAATTACATCCCCTCTATACAGCACACACATATCCTCCATAAGCTATCCTACCCAATTAAATCCACACAATACAGCACACACATAACCTCCATAAGCTATCCTACCCAATTACATCCCCTCTATACAGCACACACATAACCTCCATAAGCTATCCTACCCAATTACATCCCCTCTATACAGCACACACATAACCTCCATAAGCTATCCTACCCAATTACATCCCCTCTATACAGCACACACAAAACCTCCATAAGCTATCCTACCCAATTACATCCCCACTATAAAGCACACACATAACCTCCATAAGCAATCCTACCCAATTACATCCCCTCTATACAACACACACATAACCTCCATAAGCTTACTACCCAATTACAACCCCTATATACAGCACACACATATCCTCCATAAGCTCTCCCACCCAATTACATCCCCTCTATACAGCACACACATAACCTCCATAAGCTATCCTACCCAATTACATCCCCTATATACAGCACACACATAACCTCCATAAGCTATCCTACCCAATTACATACCCTATATACAGCACACAGATATCCTCCATAAGCTATCCTACCCAATTACATCCCCTCTATACAGCACACACATATCCTCCATTAGGTATCCTACCCAATTACATCCCCTCTATACAGCCCACACATATCCTCCATAATCTATCCTACCCAATTACATCCCCACTATACAGCACACATATAACCTCCATAAGCTATTCTACCCAATTACATCCCCTATATGCAGCACACACACATAACCTCCATAAGCTATCCTACCCAATTACATCCCCTATATACAGCACACACATAACCTCCATAAGCCTTCCTACCCAATTACATCCCCTCTATACAGCACACACATAACCTCCATAAGCTATCCTACCCAATTACATCCCCTCTATACAGCACACACATAACCTCCATAAGCTATCCTACCCAATTACATCCCCTATATACAGCACACACATAACCTCCATAAGCTATCCTACCCAATTACATCCCCTCTATACAGCACACACATAACCTCCATAAGCTACCTACCCAATTACATCCCCACTATACAGCACACACATAACCTCCATAAGCTATCCTACCCAATTACATCCCCTCTATACAGCACACACATAACCTCCATAAGCTATCCTACCCAATTACATCCCCTATATACAGCACACACATAACCTCCATAATCTATGCTACCCAATTACATCCCCTCTATACAGCACACACATATCCTCCATAAGCTATCCTACCCAATTACATCCCCACTATACAGCACACACATAACCTCCATAAGCTATCCTACCCAATTACATCCCCTCTATACAGCACACACATAACCTCCATAAGCTATCCTACCCAATTACATCCCCTATATACAGCACACACATAACCTCCATAAGCTATCCTACCCAATTACATCCCCTCTATACAGCACACACATGACCTCCATAAGCTATCCTACCCAATTACATCCCCACTATACAGCACACACATAACCTCCATAAGCTATCCTACCCAATTACATCCCCTCTATACAGCACACACATAACCTCCATAAGCTATCCTACCCAATTACATCCCCTATATACAGCACACACATAACCTCCATAAGCTATCCTACCCAATTACATCCCCTCTATACAGCACACACATATCCTCCATAAGCTATCCTACCCAATTACATCCCCCACTATACAGCCCACACATATCCTCCATAAGCTATCCTACCCAATTACATCCCCGCTATACAGCAGACACATATCCTCCATAAGCTATCCTACCCAATTACATCCCTATATACAGCCCACATATAGCCTCCATAAGCTATCCTACCCAATTACATCCCCTCTATACAGCAAACACATATCCTCCATAAGCTATCCTACCCAATTACATCCCTATATACAGCCCACATATAGCCTCCATAAGCTATCCTACCCAATTACATCCCCTCTATACAGCACACACATATCCTCCATAAGCTATGCTACCCAATTACATCCCCTCTATACAGCACACACATATCCTCCATAAGCTATGCTACCCAATTACATCCCCACTATACAGCACACACATATCATCCATAAGCTATCCTACCCAATTACATCCCCTCTATACAACACACACATATCCTCCATAGGCTATCTTCCCAATTACATCCCCTCTATACAGCACACACATATCCTCCATAAGCTATCCTACCCAATTACATCCCCTCTATACAGCACACACATATCCTCCATAAGCTATCCTACCCAATTACAGCCCCTATACACAGCACACACATATCCTCCATAAGCTATCCTGCTCAATTACATCCCCACTATACAGATCACAAACATAAGCTATCCTACCCAATTACATCCTCCCTATACAGCACACATATATCATCCATAAGCTATCCTACCCAATTACATCCCCTCTATACAGCACACACATATCCTCCATAAACAATCCTACCCAATTACATCCCCTCTATACAGCACACACATATCCTCCATAAGCTATCCTACCCAATTACATCCCCACTATACAGCACACACACATCCTCCATAAACTATGCTACCCAATTACATCCCCACTATACAGCACACACATATCCTCCATAAGCTATCCTACCCAATTACATCCCCTCTATACAGCACACACATATCCTCCATAAGCTATCCTACCCAATTACTTCCCCTATATACAACACACACATATCCCCATAATCTATCCTACCCAATTACATCCCCTCTATACAGCACACACATATCCTCCATAAGCTATCCTACCCAATTACATCCCCACTATACAGCACACACATATCCTCCATAAGTTATCCTACCCAATTACATCTCCTCTATACAGCCCACACATAACCTCCATAATCTATCCTACCCAATTACATCCCCTATATACAGCACACACATATCCTCCATAAGCTGTCATACTCAATTACATCCCCACTATAAAGCACACACATAACCTCCTTAAGCTATCCTACCCAATTACATCCCCACTATACAGCACACACATATCCTCCATAATCTATCCTACCCAATTACATCCCCTCTATACAGCACACACGTTACCTCCATAAGCTATCCTACCCAATTACATCCCCACTATACAGCACACATATCCTCCATAAGCTATCCTACCCAATTACATCCCCTCTATACAGCACACACATATCCTCCATAAGCTATCCTACCCAATTACATCCCCGCTATACAGCACACACATATCCTCTATAAGCTATCCTACCCAATTACATCCCCTCTATACAGCACACACATATCCTCCATAAGCTATCCTACCCAATTACATCCCCTCTATACAGCACACACATAACCTCCATAAGCTATCCTACCCAATTACATCCCCTCTATACAGCACACACATATCCTCCATAGGCTATCCAACCCAATTACATCCCCTCTATACAGCACACACATAACCTCCATAAGCTATCCTACACAATTACATCCCCTATATACAGCACACACATAACCTCCATAAGCTATCCTACCCAATTACATCCCCTCTATACAGCACACACATATCCTCCATAAGCTATCCTACCCAATTACATCCCCCACTATACAGCCCACACATATCCTCCATAATCTATCCTACCCAATTACATCCCCGCTATACAGCACACACATATCCTCCATAAGCTCTCCTACCCAATTACATCCCTATATACAGCCCACATATAACCTCCATAAGCTATCCTACCCAATTACATCCCCTCTATACAGCACACACATATTCTCCATAAGCTATCCTACCCAATTACATCCCTATAAACAGCCCACATATAGCCACCATAAGCTATCCTACCCAATTACATCCCCTCTATACAGCACACACATATCCTCCTTAAGCTATCCTACCCAATTACATCCCCACTATACAGCACACATATCCTCCATAAGCTATCCTACCCAATTACATCCCCTCTATACAGCACACACATATCCTCCATAAGCTATCCTACCCAATTATATCTCCTCTATACAGCCCACACATAACCTCCATAATCTATCCTACCCAATTACATCCCCTATATACAGCACACACATATCCTCCATAAGCTGTCATACTCAATTACATCCCCACTATAAAGCACACACATAACCTCCTTAAGCTATCCTACCTAATTACATCCCCACTATACAGCACACACATATCCTCCATAATCTATCCTACCCAATTACATCCCCTCTATACAGCACACACTTTACCTCCATAAGCTATCCTACCCAATTACATCCCTATATACAGCCCACATATAACCTCCATAAGCTATCCTACCCAATTACATCCCCTCTATACAGCACACACATATCCTCCATAAGCTATCCTACCCAATTACATCCCTATAAACAGCCCACATATAGCCACCATAAGCTATCCTACCCAATTACATCCCCTCTATACAGCACACACATATCCTCCATAAGCTATCCTACCCAATTAAATCCCCTCTATACAGCACACACATATCCTCCATAAGCTATCCTACCCAATTACATCCCCTCTATACAGCACACACATATCATCCATAAGCTATCCTACCCAATTACATCCCCTCTATACAACACACACATATCCTCCATAGGCTATCCTCCCAATTACATCCCCTCTATACAGCACACACATATCCTCCATAATCTATCCTACCCAATTACATCCCCTCAATACAGCACACACATATCCTCCATAAGCTATCCTACCCAATTACATCCCCTATATACAGCACACACATATCCTCCATAAACTATCCTGCTCAATTACATCCCCACTATACAGATCACAAACATAAGCTATCCTACCCAATCACATCCTCCCTATACAGCACACATATATCATCCATAAGCTATCCTACCCAAATACATCCCCTCTATACAGCACACATATATCATCCATAAGCTATCCTACCCAATTACATCCCCACTATACAGCACACACATATCCTCCATAAGCTATCCTACCCAATTACATCCCCACTATACAGCACACACATATCCTCCATAATCTATCCTACCAATTACATCCCCTCTATACAGCACACACATATCCTCCATAAGCTATCCTACACAATTACATCCCCTCTATACAGCTCACACATAACCTCCATTAGCTATCCTACCCAATTACATCCCCTATATACAGCAAACACATAACCTCCATAAGCTATCCTACCCAATTACATCCCCACTATTCAGCACACACATAACCTCCATAAGCTATCCTACCCAATTACATCCCCACTATACAGCACACACATAACCTCCATAAGCTATCCTACCCAATTACATCCCCTCTATACAGCACACACATATCCTCCATAAGCTATCCTACCCAATTACATCCCCTCTATACAGCACAAACATATCCTCCGTAAGCTATCCTACCCAATTACAGCCCCACTATACAGCACACACATATCCTCCATAAGCTATCCTACCCAATTACATCCCCACTATACAGCACACATATAACCTCCATAAGCTATCCTACCCAATTACATCCCCTATATGCAGCACACACACATAACCTCCATAAGCTATCCTACCCAATTACATCCCCTATATACAGCACACACATAACCTCCATAAGCTTTCCTACCCAATTATATCCCCTCTATACAGCACACACATAACCTCCATAAGCTATCCTACCCAATTACATCCCCTCAATACAGCACACACATAACCTCCATAAGCTATCCTACCCAATTACATCCCCTATAATCAGCACACACATAACCTCCATAAGCTATCCTACCCAATTACATCCCTATATACAGCCCACATATAGCCTCCATAAGCTATCCTACCCAATTACATCCCCTCTATACAGCACACACATATCCTCCATAAGCTATCCTACCCAATTACATCCCTATATACAGCCCACATATAGCCTCCATAAGCTATCCTACCCAATTACATCCCCTCTATACAACACACACATATCCTCCATAAGCTATGCTACCCAATTACATCCCCTCTATACAGCACACACATATCCTCCATAAGCTATGCTACCCAATTACATCCCCACTATACAGCACACACATATCATCCATAAGCTATCCTACCCAATTACATCCCCTCTATACAACACACACATATCCTCCATAGGCTATCTTCCCAATTACATCCCCTCTATACAGCACACACATATCCTCCATAAGCTATCCTACCCAATTACATCCCCTCTATACAGCACACACATATCCTCCATAAGCTATCCTACCCAATTACATCCCCTATACACAGCACACACATATCCTCCATAAGCTATCCTGCTCAATTACATCCCCACTATACAGATCACAAACATAAGCTATCCTACCCAATTACATCCTCCCTATACAGCACACATATATCATCCATAAGTTATCCTACCCAATTACATCCCCTCTATACAGCACACACATATCCTCCATAAGCAATCCTACCCAATTACATCCCCTCTATACAGCACACACATATCCTCCATAAGCTATCCTACCCAATTACATCCCCACTATACAGCACACACACATCCTCCATAAACTATGCTACCCAATTACATCCCCACTATACAGCACACACATATCCTCCATAAGCTATGCTACCCAATTACATCCCCACTATACAACACACACATATCATCCATAAGCTATCCTACCCAATTACATCCCCTCTATACAACACACACATATCCTCCATAGGCTATCTTCCCAATTACATCCCCTCTATACAGCACACACATATCCTCCATAAGCTATCCTACCCAATTACATCCCCTCTATACAGCACACACATATCCTCCATAAGCTATCCTACCCAATTACATCCCCTATACACAGCACACACATATCCTACATAAGCTATCCTGCTCAATTACATCCCCACTATACAGATCACAAACATAAGCTATCCTACCCAATTACATCCTCCCTATACAGCACACATATATCATCCATAAGCTATCCGACCCAATTACATCCCCTCAATACAGCACACACATATCCTCCATAAGCAATCCTACCCAATTACATCCCCTCTATACAGCACACACATATCCTCCATAAGCTATCCTACCCAATTACATCCCCACTATACAGCACACACACATCCTCCATAAACTATGCTACCCAATTACATCCCCACTATACAGCACACACATATCCTCCATAAGCTATCCTACCCAATTACATCCCCTCTATACAGCACACACATATCCTCCATAAGCTATCCTACCCAATTACATCCCCTATATACAACACACACATATCCCCATAATCTATCCTACCCAATTACATCCCCTCTATACAGCACACACATATCCTCCATAAACTATCCTACCCAATTACATCCCCACTATACAGCACACACATATCCTCCATAAGCTATCCTACCCAATTACATCCCCACTATACAGCACACACATATCCTCCATAAGTTATCCTACGAAATTACATATCCTCTATACAGCCCACACATAACCTCCTTAATCTATCCTACCCAATTACATCCCCTATATACAGCACACACATATCCTCCATAAGCTGTCATACTCAATTACATCCCCACTATAAAGCACACACATAACCTCCTTAAGCTATCCTACCCAATTACATCCCCACTATACAGCACACACATATCCTCCATAATGTATCCTACCCAATTACATCCCCTCTATACAGCACACACGTTACCTCCATAAGCTATCCTACCCAATTACATCCCCACTATACAGCACACATATCCTCCATAAGCTATCCTTCCCAATTACATCCCCTCTATACAGCACACACATATCCTCCATAAGCTATCCTACCCAATTACATCCCCGCTATACAGCACACACATATCCTCTATAAGCTATCCTACCCAATTACATCCCCTCTATACAGCACACACATATCCTCCATAAGCTATCCTACCCAATTACATCCCCTCTATACAGCACACACATAACCTCCATAAGCTATCCTACCCAATTACATCCCCTCTATACAGCACACACATATCCTCCATAGGCTATCCAACCCAATTACATCCCCTCTATACAGCACACACATAACCTCCATAAGCTATCCTACACAATTACATCCCCTATATACAGCACACACATAACCTCCATAAGCTATCCTACACAATTACATCCCCTCTATACAGCACACACATATCCTCCATAAGCTATCCTACCCAATTACATCCCCCACTATACAGCCCACACATATCCGCCATAAGCTATCCGACCCAATTACATCCCCGCTATACAGCACACACATATCCTCCATAAGCTATCCTACCCAATTACATCCCTATATACAGCCCACATATAACCTCCATAAGCTATCCTACCCAATTACATCCCCTCTATACAGCACACACATATCCTCCATAAGCTATCCTACCCAATTACATCCCTATAAACAGCCCACATATAGCCACCATAAGCTATCCTACCCAATTACATCCCCTCTATACAGCACACACATATCCTCCATAAGCTATCCTACCCAATTACATGCCCACTATACAGCACACATATCCTCCATAAGCTATCCTACCCAATTACATCCCCTCTATACAGCACACACATATCCTCCATAAGCTATCCTACCCAATTATATCTCCTCTATACAGCCCACACATAACCTCCATAATCTATCCTACCCAATTACATCCCCTATATACAGCACACACATATCCTCCATAAGCTGTCATACTCAATTACATCCCCACTATAAAGCACACACATAACCTCCTTAAGCTATCCTACCCAATTACATCCCCACTATACAGCACACACATATCCTCCATAATCTATCCTACCCAATTACATCCCCTCTATACAGCACACACGTTACCTCCATAAGCTATCCTACCCAATTACATCCCTATATACAGCCCACATATAACCTCCATAAGCTATCCTACCCAATTACATCCCCTCTATACAGCACGCACATATCCTCCATAAGCTATCCTACCCAATTACATCCCTATAAACAGCCCACATATAGCCACCATAAGCTATCCTACCCAATTACATCCCCTCTATACAGCACACACATATCCTCCATAAGCTATCCTACCCAATTACATCCCCTCTATACAGCACACACATATCCTCCATAAGCTATCCTACCCAATTACATCCCCTCTATACAGCACACACATATCATCCATAAGCTATCCTACCCAATTACATCCCCTCTATACAACACACACATATCCTCCATAGGCTATCCTCCCAATTACATCCCCTCTATACAGCACACACATATCCTCCATAATCTATCCTACCCAATTACATCCCCTCAATACAGCACACACATATCCTCCATAAGCTATCCTACCCAATTACATCCCCTATATACAGCACACACATATCCTCCATAACCTATCCTGCTCAATTACATCCCCACTATACAGATCACAAACATAAGCTATCCTACCCAATTACATCCTCCCTATACAGCACACATATATCATCCATAAGCTATCCTACCCAATTACATCCCCTCTATACAGCACACATATATCATCCATAAGCTATCCTACCCAATTACATCCCCACTATACAGCACACACATATCCTCCATAAGCTATCCTACCCAATTACATCCCCTATATACAGCAAACACATAACCTCCATAAGCTATCCTACCCAATTACATCCCCTCTATACAGCACACACATATCCTCCATAAGCTATCCTACCCAATTACATCCCCTCTATACAGCACAAACATATCCTCCGTAAGCTATCCTACCCAATTACAGCCCCACTATACAGCACACACATATCCTCCATAAGCTATCCTACCCAATTACATCCCCTCTATACAGCACACACATATCCTCCATAAGCTATCCTACCCAATTACATCCCCTTTATACAGCACACACATATCCTCCATAAGCTATCCTACCCAATTACATCCCCTCTATACAGCTCACACATAACCTCCATTAGCTATCCTACCCAATTACATCCCCTATATACAGCAAACACATAGCCTCCATAAGCTATCCTACCCAATTACATCCCCTCTATACAGCACACACATATCCTCCATAAGCTATCCTACCCAATTAAATCCACACAATACAGCACACACATAACCTCCATAAGCTATCCTACCCAATTACATCCCCTCTATACAGCACACACATAACCTCCATAAGCTATCCTACCCAATTACATCCCCTCTATACAGCACAAACATAACCTCCATAAGCTATCCTACCCAATTACATCCCCTGTATACAGCACACACATAACCTCCATAAGCTATCCTACCCAATTACATCCCCACTATAAAGCACACACATAACCTCCATAAGCAATCCTACCCAATTACATCCCCTCTATACAACACACACATAACCTCCATAAGCTTCCTACCCAATTACAACCCCTATATACAGCACACACATATCCTCCATAAGCTCTCCCACCCAATTACATCCCCTCTATACAGCACACACATAACCTCCATAAGCTATCCTACCCAATTACATCCCCTATACACAGCACACACATAACCTCCATAAGCTATCCTACCCAATTACATACCCTGTATACAGCACACAGATATCCTCCATAAGCTATCCTACCCAATTACATCCCCTCTATACAGCACACACATATCCTCCATTAGCTATCCTACCCAATTACATCCCCTCTATACAGCCCACACATATCCTCCATAAGCTATCCTACCCAATTACATCCCCACTATACAGCACACATATAACCTCCATAAGCTATCCTACCCAATTACATCCCCTATATGCAGCACACACACATAACCTCCATAAGCTATCCTACCCAATTACATCCCCTATATACAGCACACACATAACCTCCATAAGCTTTCCTACCCAATTACATCCCCTCTATACAGCACACACATAACCTCCATAAGCTATCCTACCCAATTACATCCCCTCTATACAGCACACACATAACCTCCATAAGCTATCCTACCCAATTACATCCCCTATATACAGCACACACATAACCTCCATAAGCTATCCTACCCAATTACATCCCCTCTATACAGCACACACATATCCTCCATAGGCTATCCATCCCAATTACATCCCCTCTATACAGCACACACATAACCTCCATAAGCTATCCTACACAATTACATCCCCTATATACAGCACACACATAACCTCCATAAGCTATCCTACACAATTACATCCCCTCTATACAGCACACACATATCCTCCATAAGCTATCCTACCCAATTACATCCCCCACTATACAGCCCACACATATCCTCCATAAGCTATCCGACCCAATTACATCCCCGCTATACAGCACACACATATCCTCCATAAGCTATCCTACCCAATTACATCCCTATATACAGCCCACATATAACCTCCATAAGCTATCCTACCCAATTACATCCCCTCTATACAGCACACACATATCCTCCATAAGCTATCCTACCCAATTACATCCCTATAAACAGCCCACATATAGCCACCATAAGCTATCCTACCCAATTACATCCCCTCTATACAGCACACACATATCCTCCATAAGCTATCCTACCCAATTACATGCCCACTATACAGCACACATATCCTCCATAAGCTATCCTACCCAATTACATCCCCTCTATACAGCACACACATATCCTCCATAAGCTATCCTACCCAATTATATCTCCTCTATACAGCCCACACATAACCTCCATAATCTATCCTACCCAATTACATCCCCTATATACAGCACACACATATCCTCCATAAGCTGTCATACTCAATTACATCCCCACTATAAAGCACACACATAACCTCCTTAAGCTATCCTACCCAATTACATCCCCACTATACAGCACACACATATCCTCCATAATCTATCCTACCCAATTACATCCCCTCTATACAGCACACACGTTACCTCCATAAGCTATCCTACCCAATTACATCCCTATATACAGCCCACATATAACCTCCATAAGCTATCCTACCCAATTACATCCCCTCTATACAGCACGCACATATCCTCCATAAGCTATCCTACCCAATTACATCCCTATAAACAGCCCACATATAGCCACCATAAGCTATCCTACCCAATTACATCCCCTCTATACAGCACACACATATCCTCCATAAGCTATCCTACCCAATTACATCCCCTCTATACAGCACACACATATCCTCCATAAGCTATCCTACCCAATTACATCCCCTCTATACAGCACACACATATCATCCATAAGCTATCCTACCCAATTACATCCCCTCTATACAACACACACATATCCTCCATAGGCTATCCTCCCAATTACATCCCCTCTATACAGCACACACATATCCTCCATAATCTATCCTACACAATTACATCCCCTCAATACAGCACACACATATCCTCCATAAGCTATCCTACCCAATTACATCCCCTATATACAGCACACACATATCCTCCATAACCTATCCTACTCAATTACATCCCCACTATACAGATCACAAACATAAGCTATCCTACCCAATTACATCCTCCCTATACAGCACACATATATCATCCATAAGCTATCCTACCCAATTACATCCCCTCTATGCAGCACACATATATCATCCATAAGCTATCCTACCCAATTACATCCCCACTATACAGCACACACATATCCTCCATAAGCTATCCTACCCAATTACATCCCCACTATACAGCACACACATATCCTCCATAATCTATCCTACCAATTACATCCCCTCTATACAGCACACACATATCCTCCATAAGCTATCCTACACAATTACATCCCCTCTATACAGCTCACACATAACCTCCATTAGCTATCCTACCCAATTACATCCCCTATATACAGCAAACACATAACCTCCATAAGCTATCCTACCCAATTACATCCCCACTATACAGCACACACATAACCTCCATAAGCTATCCTACCCAATTACATCCCCACTATACAGCACACACATAACCTCCATAAGCTATCCTACCCAATTACATCCCCTCTATACAGCACACACATATCCTCCATAAGCTATCCTACCCAATTACATCCCCTCTATACAGCACAAACATATCCTCCGTAAGCTATCCTACCCAATTACAGCCCCACTATACAGCACACACATATCCTCCATAAGCTATCCTACCCAATTACATCCCCTCTATACAGCACACACATATCCTCCATAAGCTATCCTACCCAATTACATCCCCTTTATACAGCACACACATATCCTCCATAAGCTATCCTACCCAATTACATCCCCTCTATACAGCTCACACATAACCTCCATTAGCTATCCTACCCAATTACATCCCCTATATACAGCAAACACATAGCCTCCATAAGCTATCCTACCCAATTACATCCCCTCTATACAGCACACACATATCCTCCATAAGCTATCCTACCCAATTAAATCCACACAATACAGCACACACATAACCTCCATAAGCTATCCTACCCAATTACATCCCCTCTATACAGCACACACATAACCTCCATAAGCTATCCTACCCAATTACATCCCCTCTATACAGCACACACATAACCTCCATAAGCTATCCTACCCAATTACATCCCCTGTATACAGCACACACATAACCTCCATAAGCTATCCTACCCAATTACATCCCCACTATAAAGCACACACATAACCTCCATAAGCAATCCTACCCAATTACATCCCCTCTATACAACACACACATAACCTCCATAAGCTTCCTACCCAATTACAACCCCTATATACAGCACACACATATCCTCCATAAGCTCTCCCACCCAATTACATCCCCTCTATACAGCACACACATAACCTCCATAAGCTATCCTACCCAATTACATCCCCTATATACAGCACACACATAACCTCCATAAGCTATCCTACCCAATTACATACCCTGTATACAGCACACAGATATCCTCCATAAGCTATCCTACCCAATTACATCCCCTCTATACAGCACACACATATCCTCCATTAGCTATCCTACCCAATTACATCCCCTCTATACAGCCCACACATATCCTCCATAAGCTATCCTACCCAATTACATCCCCACTATACAGCACACATATAACCTCCATAAGCTATCCTACCCAATTACATCCCCTATATGCAGCACACACACATAACCTCCATAAGCTATCCTACCCAATTACATCCCCTATATACAGCACACACATAACCTCCATAAGCTTTCCTACCCAATTACATCCCCTCTATACAGCACACACATAACCTCCATAAGCTATCCTACCCAATTACATCCCCTCTATACAGCACACACATAACCTCCATAAGCTATCCTACCCAATTACATCCCCTATATACAGCACACACATAACCTCCATAAGCTATCCTACGCAATTACATCCCCTCTATACAGCACACACATAACCTCCATAAGCTACCTACCCAATTACATCCCCACTATACAGCACACACATAACCTCCATAAGCTATCCTACCCAATTACATCCCCTCTATACAGCACACACATAACCTCCATAAGCTATCCTACCCAATTACATCCCCCATATACAGCACACACATAACCTCCATAATCTATGCTACCCAATTACATCCCCTCTATACAGCACACACATATCCTCCATAAGCTATCCTACCCAATTACATCCCCACTATACAGCACACACATAACCTCCATAAGCTATCCTACCCAATTACATCCCCTCTATACAGCACACACATAACCTCCATAAGCTATCCTACCCAATTACATCCCCTATATACAGCACACACATATCCTCCATAAGCTGTCATACTCAATTACATCCCCACTATAAAGCACACACATAACCTCCTTAAGCTATCCTACCCAATTACATCCCCACTATACAGCACAGACATATCCTCCATAATCTATCCTACCCAATTACATCCCCTCTATACAGCACACACGTTACCTCCATAAGCTATCCTACCCAATTACATCCCCACTATACAGCACACATATCCTCCATAAGCTATCCTTCCCAATTACATCCCCTCTATACAGCACACACATATCCTCCATAAGCTATCCTACCCAATTACATCCCCGCTATACAGCACACACATATCCTCTATAAGCTATCCTACCCAATTACATCCCCTCTATACAGCACACACATATCCTCCATAAGCTATCCTACCCAATTACATCCCCTCTATACAGCACACACATAACCTCCATAAGCTATCCTACCCAATTACATCCCCTCTATACAGCACACACATATCCTCCATAGGCTATCCAACCCAATTACATCCCCTCTATACAGCACACACATAACCTCCATAAGCTATCCTACACAATTACATCCCCTATATACAGCACACACATAACCTCCATAAGCTATCCTACCCAATTACATCCCCTCTATACAGCACACACATATCCTCCATAAGCTATCCTACCCAATTACATCCCCCACTATACAGCCCACACATATCCTCCATAAGCTATCCTACCCAATTACATCCCCGCTATACAGCACACAAATATCCTCCATAAGCTATCCTACCCAATTACATCCCTATATACAGCCCACATATAACCTCCATAAGCTATCCTACCCAATTACATCCCCTCTATACAGCACACACATATCCTCCATAAGCTATCCTACCCAATTACATCCCTATAAACAGCCCACATATAGCCACCATAAGCTATCCTACCCAATTACATCCCCTCTATACAGCACACACATATCCTCCATAAGCTATCCTAACCAATTACATCCCCACTATACAGCACACATATCCTCCATAAGCTATCCTACCCAATTACATCCCCTCTATACAGCACACACATATCCTCCATAAGCTATCCTACCCAATTACATCCCCTCTATACAGCACACACATATCCTCCATAAGCTATCCTACCCAATTACATCCCCTCTATACAGCACACACATATCATCCATAAGCTATCCTACCCAATTACATCCCCTCTATACAACACACACATATCCTCCATAGGCTATCCTCCCAATTACATCCCCTCTATACAGCACACACATATCCTCCATAATCTATCCTACCCAATTACATCCCCTCAATACAGCACACACATATCCTCCATAAGCTATCCTACCCAATTACATCCCCTATATACAGCACACACATATCCTCCATAACCTATCCTGCTCAATTACATCCCCACTATACAGATCACAAACATAAGCTATCCTACCCAATTACATCCTCCCTATACAGCACACATATATCATCCATAAGCTATCCTACCCAATTACATCCCCTCTATACAGCACACATATATCATCCATAAGTTATCCTACCCAATTACATCCCCACTATACAGCACACACATATCCTCCATAAGCTATCCTACCCAATTACATCCCCTCTATACAGCACACACATATCCTCCATAAGCTATCCTACACAATTACATCCCCTCTATACAGCTCACACATAACCTCCATTAGCTATCCTACCCAATTACATCCCCTATATACAGCAAACACATAACCTCCATAAGCTATCCTACCCAATTACATCCCCACTATACAGCACACACATAACCTCCATAAGCTATCCTACCCAATTACATCCCCACTATACAGCACACACATAACCTCCATAAGCTATCCTACCCAATTACATCCCCTCTATACAGCACACACATATCCTCCATAAGCTATCCTACCCAATTACATCCCCTCTATACAGCACAAACATATCCTCCGTAAGCTATCCTACCCAATTACAGCCCCACTATACAGCACACACATATCCTCCATAAGCTATCCTACCCAATTACATCCCCTCTATACAGCACACACATATCCTCCATAAGCTATCCTACCCAATTACATCCCCTCTATACAGCACACACATATCCTCCATAAGCTATCCTACCCAATTACATCCCCTCTATACAGCTCACACATAACCTCCATTAGCTATCCTACCCAATTACATCCCCTATATACAGCAAACACATAGCCTCCATAAGCTATCCTACCCAATTACATCCCCTCTATACAGCACACACATATCCTCCATAAACTATCCTACCCAATTAAATCCACACAATACAGCACACACATAATCTCCATAAGCTATCCTACCCAATTACATCCCCTCTATACAGCACACACATAACCTCCATAAGCTATCCTACCCAATTACATCCCCTCTATACAGCACACACATAACCTCCATAAGCTATTCTACCCAATTACATCCCCTGTATACAGCACACACATAACCTCCATAAGCTATCCTACCCAATTACATCCCCACTATAAAGCACACACATGACCTCCATAAGCAATCCTACCCAATTACATCCCCTCTATACAACACACACATAACCTCCATAAGCTTCCTACCCAATTACAACCCCTATATACAGCACACACATATCCTCCATAAGCTCTCCCACCCAATTACATCCCCTCTATACAGCACACACATAACCTCCATAAGCTATCCTACCCAATTACATCCCCTATATACAGCACACACATAACCTCCATAAGCTATCCTACCCAATTACATACCCTATATACAGCACACAGATATCCTCCATAAGCTATCCTACCCAATTACATCCCCTCTATACAGCACACACATATCCTCCATTAGCTATCCTACCCAATTACATCCCCTCTATACAGCCCACACATATCCTCCATAAGCTATCCTACCCAATTACATCCCCACTATACAGCACACATATAACCTCCATAAGCTATCCTACCCAATTACATCCCCTATATGCAGCACACACACATAACCTCCATAAGCTATCCTACCCAATTACATCCCCTATATACAGCACACACATAACCTCCATAAGCTTTCCTACCCAATTACATCCCCTCTATACAGCACACACATAACCTCCATAAGCTATCCTACCCAATTACATCCCCTCTATACAGCACACACATAACCTCCATAAGCTATCCTACCCAATTACATCCCCTATATACAGCACACACATAACCTCCATAAGCTATCCTACCCAATTACATCCCCTATATACAGCACACACATAACCTCCATAAGCTTTCCTACCCAATTACATCCCCTCTATACAGCACACACATAACCTCCATAAGCTATCCTACCCAATTACATCCCCACTATACAGCACACACATAACCTCCATAAGCTATCCTACCCAATTACATCCCCTCTATACAGCACACACATAACCTCCATAAGCTATCCTACCCAATTACATCCCCCATATACAGCACACACATAACCTCCATAATCTATGCTACCCAATTACATCCCCTCTATACAGCACACACATATCCTCCATAAGCTATCCTACCCAATTACATCCCCACTATACAGCACACACATAACCTCCATAAGCTATCCTACCCAATTACATCCCCTCTATACAGCACACACATAACCTCCATAAGCTATCCTACCCAATTACATCCCCTATATACAGCACACACATAACCTCCATAAGCTATCCTACCCAATTACATCCCCTCTATACAGCACACACATAACCTCCATAAGCTATCCTACCCAATTACATCCCCACTATACAGCACACACATAACCTCCATAAGCTATCCTACCCAATTACATCCCCTCTATACAGCACACACATAACCTCCATAAGCTATCCTACCCAATTACATCCCCTATATACAGCACACACATAACCTCCATAAGCTATCCTACCCAATTACATCCCCTCTATACAGCACACACATATCCTCCATAAGCTATCCTACCCAATTTCATCCCCCACTATACAGCCCACACATATCCTCCATAAGCTATCCTACCCAATTACATCCCCGCTATACAGCAGACACATATCCTCCATAAGCTATCCTACCCAATTACATCCCTATATACAGCCCACATATAGCCTCCATAAGCTATCCTACCCAATTACATCCCCTCTATACAGCACACACATATCCTCCATAAGCTATCCTACCCAATTACATCCCTATATACAGCCCACATATAGCCTCCATAAGCTATCCTACCCAATTACATCCCCTCTATACAGCACACACATATCCTCCATAAGCTATGCTACCCAATTACATCCCCTCTATACAGCACACACATATCCTCCATAAGCTATGCTACCCAATTACATCCCCACTATACAGCACACACATATCATCCATAAGCTATCCTACCCAATTACATCCCCTCTATACAACACACACATATCCTCTATAGGCTATCTTCCCAATTACATCCCCTCTATACAGCACACACATATCCTCCATAAGCTATCCTACCCAATTACATCCCCTCTATACAGCACACACGTATCCTCCATAAGCTATCCTACCCAATTACATCCCCTATATACAGCACACACATATCCTCCATAAGCTATCCTGCTCAATTACATCCCCACTATACAGATCACAAACATAAGCTATCCTACCCAATTACATCCTCCCTATACAGCACACATATATCATCCATAAGCTATCCTACCCAATTACATCCCCTCTATACAGCACACACATATCCTCCATAAGCAATCCTACCCAATTACATCCCCTCTATACAGCACACACATATCCTCCATAAGCTATCCTACCCAATTACATCCCCACTATACAGCACACACACATTCTCCATAAACTATGCTACCCAATTACATCCCCACTATACAGCACACACATATCCTCCATAAGCTATCCTACCCAATTACATCCCCTCTATACAGCACACACATATCCTCCATAAGCTATCCTTCCCAATTACATCCCCTATATACAACACACACATATCCCCATAATCTATCCTACCCAATTACATCCCCTCTATACAGCACACACATATCCTCCATAAACTATCCTACCCAATTACATCCCCACTATACAGCACACACATATCCTCCATAAGCTATCCTACCCAATTACATCCCCACTATACAGCACACACATATCCTCCATAAGTTATCCTACCCAATTACATCTCCTCTATACAGCCCACTCATAACCTCCATAATCTATCCTACCCAATTACATCCCCTATATACAGCACACACATATCCTCCATAAGCTGTCATTCTCAATTACATCCCCACTATAAAGCACACACATAACCTCCTTAAGCTATCCTACCCAATTACATCCCCACTATACAGCACACACATATCCTCCATAATCTATCCTACCCAATTACATCCCCTCTATACAGCACACACGTTACCTCCATAAGCTATCCTACCCAATTACATCCCCACTATACAGCACACATATCCTCCATAAGCTATCCTACCCAATTACATCCCCTCTATACAGCACACACATATCCTCCATAAGCTATTCTACCCAATTACATCCCCTCTATACAGCACACACATATCCTCCATAAGCTTTCCTACCCAATTACATCCCCTCTATACAGCACACACATAACCTCCATAAGCTATCCTACCCAATTACATCCCCTCTATACAGCACACACATAACCTCCATAAGCTATCCTACCCAATTACATCCCCTATATACAGCACACACATAAACTCCATAAGCTATCCTACCCAATTACATCCCCTCTATACAGCACACACATAACCTCCATAAGCTACCTACCCAATTACATCCCCACTATACAGCACACACATAACCTCCATAAGCTATCCTACCCAATTACATCCCCTCTATACAGCACACACATAACCTCCATAAGCTATCCTACCCAATTACATCCCCTATATACAGCACACACATAACCTCCATAATCTATGCTACCCAATTACATCCCCTCTATACAGCACACACATATCCTCCATAAGCTATCCTACCCAATTACATCCCCTCTATACAGCACACACATATCCTCCATAAGCTATGCTACCCAATTACATCCCCACTATACAGCACACACATATCATCCATAAGCTATCCTACCCAATTACATCCCCTCTATACAACACACACATATCCTCTATAGGCTATCTTCCCAATTACATCCCCTCTATACAGCACACACATATCCTCCATAAGCTATCCTACCCAATTACATCCCCTCTATACAGCACACACGTATCCTCCATAAGCTATCCTACCCAATTACATCCCCTATATACAGCACACACATATCCTCCATAAGCTATCCTGCTCAATTACATCCCCACTATACAGATCACAAACATAAGCTATCCTACCCAATTACATCCTCCCTATACAGCACACATATATCATCCATAAGCTATCCTACCCAATTACATCCCCTCTATACAGCACACACATATCCTCCATAAGCAATCCTACCCAATTACATCCCCTCTATACAGCACACACATATCCTCCATAAGCTATCCTACCCAATTACATCCCCACTATACAGCACACACACATTCTCCATAAACTATGCTACCCAATTACATCCCCACTATACAGCACACACATATCCTCCATAAGCTATCCTACCCAATTACATCCCCTCTATACAGCACACACATATCCTCCATAAGCTATCCTACCCAATTACATCCCCTATATACAACACACACATATCCCCATAATCTATCCTACCCAATTACATCCCCTCTATACAGCACACACATATCCTCCATAAACTATCCTACCCAATTACATCCCCACTATACAGCACACACATATCCTCCATAAGCTATCCTACCCAATTACATCCCCACTATACAGCACACACATATCCTCCATAAGTTATCCTACCCAATTACATCTCCTCTATACAGCCCACACATAACCTCCATAATCTATCCTACCCAATTACATCCCCTATATACAGCACACACATATCCTCCATAAGCTGTCATTCTCAATTACATCCCCACTATAAAGCACACACATAACCTCCTTAAGCTATCCTACCCAATTACATCCCCACTATACAGCACACACATATCCTCCATAATCTATCCTACCCAATTACATCCCCTCTATACAGCACACACGTTACCTCCATAAGCTATCCTACCCAATTACATCCCCACTATACAGCACACATATCCTCCATAAGCTATCCTACCCAATTACATCCCCTCTATACAGCACACACATATCCTCCATAAGCTATTCTACCCAATTACATCCCCTCTATACAGCACACACATATCCTCTATAAGCTATCCTACCCAATTACATCCCCTCTATACAGCACACACATATCCTCCATAAGCTATCCTACCCAATTACATCCCCTCTATACAGCACACACATAACCTCCATAAGCTATCCTACCCAATTACATACCCTATATACAGCACACAGATATCCTCCATAAGCTATCCTACCCAATTACATCCCCTCTATACAGCACACACATATCCTCCATTAGCTATCCTACCCAATTACATCCCCTCTATACAGCCTACACATATCCTCCATAAGCTATCCTACCCAATTACATCCCCACTATACAGCACACATATAACCTCCATAAGCTATCCTACCCAATTACATCCCCTATATGCAGCACACACACATAACCTCCATAAGCTATCCTAACCAATTACATCCCCTATATACAGCACACACATAACCTCCATAAGCTTTCCTACCCAATTACATCCCCTCTATACAGCACACACATAACCTCCATAAGCTATCCTACCCAATTACATCCCCTCTATACAGCACACACATAACCTCCATAAGCTATCCTACCCAATTACATCCCCTATATACAGCACACACATAAACTCCATAAGCTATCCTACCCAATTATATCCCCTCTATACAGCACACACATAACCTCCATAAGCTACCTACCCAATTACATCCCCACTATACAGCACACACATAACCTCCATAAGCTATCCTACCCAATTACATCCCCTCTATACAGCACACACATAACCTCCATAAGCTATCCTACCCAATTACATCCCCTATATACAGCACACACATAACCTCCATAATCTATGCTACCCAATTACATCCCCTCTATACAGCACACACATATCCTCCATAAGCTATCCTACCCAATTACATCCCCACTATACAGCACACACATAACCTCCATAAGCTATCCTACCCAATTACATCCCCTCTATACAGCACACACATAACCTCCATAAGCTATCCTACCCAATTACATCCCCTATATACAGCACACACATAACCTCCATAAGCTATCCTACCCAATTACATCCCCTCTATACAGCACACACATAACCTCCATAAGCTATCCTACCCAATTACATCCCCACTATACAGCACACACATAACCTCCATAAGCTATCCTACCCAATTACATCCCCTCTATACAGCACACACATATCCTCCATAAGCTATCCTACCCAATTACATCCCCACTATACAGCACACACATATCCTCCATAAGCTATCCTACCCAATTACATCCCCTCTATACAGCACACACATAACCTCCATAAGCTATCCTACCCAATTACATCCCCACTATACAGCACACACATATCCTCCATAATCTATCCTACCCAATTACATCCCCTCTATACAGCACACACGTTACCTCCATAAGCTATCCTACCCAATTACATCCCCACTATACAGCACACATATCCTCCATAAGCTATCCTACCCAATTACATCCCCTCTATACAGCACACACATATCCTCCATAAGCTATTCTACCCAATTACATCCCCTCTATACAGCACACACATATCCTCTATAAGCTATCCTACCCAATTACATCCCCTCTATACAGCACACACATATCCTCCATAAGCTATCCTACCCAATTACATCCCCTCTATACAGCACACACATAACCTCCATAAGCTATCCTACCCAATTACATACCCTATATACAGCACACAGATATCCTCCATAAGCTATCCTACCCAATTACATCCCCTCTATACAGCACACACATATCCTCCATTAGCTATCCTAACCAATTACATCCCCTCTATACAGCCTACACATATCCTCCATAAGCTATCCTACCCAATTACATCCACACTATACAGCACACATATAACCTCCATAAGCTATCCTACCCAATTACATCCCCTATATGCAGCACACACACATAACCTCCATAAGCTATCCTAACCAATTACATCCCCTATATACAGCACACACATAACCTCCATAAGCTTTCCTACCCAATTACATCCCCTCTATACAGCACACACATAACCTCCATAAGCTATCCTACCCAATTACATCCCCTCTATACAGCACACACATAACCTCCATAAGCTATCCTACCCAATTACATCCCCACTATACAGCACACACATAACCTCCATAAGCTATCCTACCCAATTACATCCCCTATATACAGCACACACATAACCTCCATAAGCTATCCTACCCAATTACATCCCCTCTATACAGCACACACATATCCTCCATAAGCTATCCTATCCAATTACATCCCCCACTATACAGCCCACACATATCCTCCATAAGCTATCCTACCCAATTACATCCCCGCTATACAGCAGACACATATCCTCCATAAGCTATCCTACCCAATTACATCCCTATATACAGCCCAAATATAGCCTCCATAAGCTATCCTACCCAATTACATCCCCTCTATACAGCACACACATATCCTCCATAAGCTATCCTACCCAATTACATCCCTATATACAGCCCACATATAGCCTCCATAAGCTATCCTACCCAATTACATCCCCTCTATACAGCACACACATATCCTCCATAAGCTATGCTACCCAATTACATCCCCTCTATACAGCACACACATATCCTCCATAAGCTATGCTACCCAATTACATCCCCACTATACAGCACACACATATCTTCCATAAGCTATCCAACCCAATTACATCCCCTCTATACAACACACACATATCCTCCATAGGCTATCCTCCCAATTACATCCCCTCTATACAGCACACACATATCCTCCATAAGCTATCCTACCCAGTTACATCCCCTCTATACAGCACACACATATCCTCCATAAGCTATCCTACCCAATTACATCCCCTATATACAGCACACACATATCCTCCATAAGCTATCCTGCTCAATTACATCCCCACTATACAGATCACAAACATAAGCTATCCTACCCAATTACATCCTCCCTATACAGCACACATATATCATCCATAAGCTATCCTACCCAATTACATCCCCTCTATACAGCACACACATATCCTCCATAAGCAATCCTACCCAATTACATCCCCTCTATACAGCACACACATATCCTCCATAAGCTATCCTACCCAATTACATCCCCACTATACAGCACACACACATCCTCCATAAACTCTGCTACCCAATTACATCCCCACTATACAGCACACACATATCCTCCATAAGCTATCCTACCCAATTACATCCCCTCTATACAGCACACACATATCCTCCATAAGCTATCCTACCCAATTACATCACCTATATACAACACACACATATCCCCATAATCTATCCTACCCAATTACATCCCCTCTATACAGCACACACATATCCTACATAAACTATCCTACCCAATTACATCCCCACTATACAGCACACACATATCCTCCCTAAGCTATCCTACCCAATTACATCCCCACTATACAGCACACACATATCCTCCATAAGTTATCCTACCCAATTACATCTCCTCTATACAGCCCACACATAACCTCCATAATCTATCCTACCCAATTACATCCCCTCTATACAGCACACACATATCCTCCATAAGCTATGCTACCCAATTACATCCCCTCTATACAGCACACACATATCCTCCATAAGCTATGCTACCCAATTACATCCCCACTATACAGCACACACATATCATCCATAAGCTATCCAACCCAATTACATCCCCTCTATACAACACACACATATCCTCCATAGGCTATCCTCCCAATTACATCCCCTCTATACAGCACACACATATCCTCCATAAGCTATCCTACCCAATTACATCCCCTCTATACAGCACACACATATCCTCCATAAGCTATCCTACCCAAATACATCCCCTATATACAGCACACACATATCCTCCATAAGCTATCCTGCTCAATTACATCCCCACTATACAGATCACAAACATAAGCTATCCTACCCAATTACATCCCCTCTATACAGCACACACATATCCTCCATAAGCAATCCTACCCAATTACATCCCCTCTATACAGCACACACATATCCTCCATAAGCTATCCTACCCAATTACATCCCCACTATACAGCACACACACATCCTCCATAAACTATGCTACCCAATTTCATCCCCACTATACAGCACACACATATCCTCCATAAGCTATCCTACCCAATTACATCCCCTCTATACAGCACACACATATCCTCCATAAGCTATCCTACCCAATTACATCACCTATATACAACACACACATATCCCCATAATCTATCCTACCCAATTACATCCCCTCTATACAGCACACACATATCCTACATAAACTATCCTACCCAATTACATCCCCACTATACAGCACACACATATCCTCCATAAGCTATCCTACCCAATTACATCCCCACTATACAGCACACACATATCTTCCATAAGCTGTCATACTCAATTACATCCCCACTATAAAGCACACACATAACCTCCTTAAGCTATCCTACCCAATTACATCCCCACTATACAGCACACACATATCCTCCATAATCTATCCTACCCAATTACATCCCCTCTATACAGCACACACGTTACCTCCATAAGCTATCCTACCCAATTACATCCCCACTATACAGCACACATATCCTCCATAAGCTATCCTACCCAATTACATCCCCTCTATACAGCACACACATATCCTCCATAAGCTATCCTACCCAATTACATCCCCTCTATACAGCACACACATATCCTCTATAAGCTATCCTACCCAATTACATCCCCTCTATACAGCACACACATATCCTCCATAAGCTATCCTACCCAATTACATCCCCTCTATACAGCACACACATAACCTCCATAAGCTATCCTACCCAATTACATCCCCTCTATACAGCACACACATATCCTCCATAGGCTATCCAACCCAATTACATCCCCTCTATACAGCACACACATAACCTCCATAAGCTATCCTACCCAATTAAACCCCCTCTATACAGCACACACGTATCCTCCATAAGCTATGCCACCCAATTACATCCCCTCTATACAGCACACATATACCCTCCATAAACTATCCTACTCAATTACATCCCCACTATACAGCACACACATAACCTCCATAAGCTATCCTACCCAATTACATCCCCTCTATACAACACACACATATCCTCCATAGGCTATCCTCCCAATTACATCCCCTCTATACAGCACACACATATCCTCCATAAGCTATCGTACCAATTACATCCCCTCTATACAGCACACTCATATCCTCCATAGGCTATCCTACTCAATTACTTCCCCTCTATACAGCACACACATAACCTCCATAATCTATCCTGCCCAATTACATCCCCACTATACAGCACACACATATCCTCCCTAAGCTATCCTACCAATTACATCCCCACTATACAGCACACACATATCCTCCATAAGCTATCCTACCCAATTACATCCCCACTATACAGCACACACATATCCTCCATAAGCTATCCTACCCAATTACATCCCCTCTATACAGCACACACATATCCTCCATAAGCTATCCTACCCAATTACATCCCCTCTATACAGCACACACATAACCTCCATTAGCTATCCTACCCAATTACATCCCCTATATACAGCACACACATAACCTCCATAAGCTATCCTACCCAATTATATCCCTATATACAGCACACACATATCCTCCATAATCTATCCTACTCAATTACATCCCCACTATACAGCACACACATATCCTCCATAAGCTATCCTACCCAATTACATCCCCTCTATACAGCACACACATATCCTCCATAAGCTATCCTACCCAATTACACCCCCTCTATACAGCACACACATATCCTCCTTAAGCTATCCTACCCAATTACATGCCCACTATACAGCACACACATAACCTAAATGAGCTATCCTACCCAATTACATCCTCTCTATACAGCACACACATATCCTCCATAAGCTATCCTACCCAATTACATCCCCTCTATACAGCACACACATAACCTCCATAAGCTATCCTACCCAATTACATTCCCTCTATACAGCACACACATAACCTCCATAAGCTATCCTACCCAATTACATCCCCACTATACAGCACACACATAACCTCCATAATCTATCCTACCCAATTACATCCCCTCTATACAGCACACACATAACCTCCATAAGCTATCCTACTCAATTACATCTCCTATATACAGCGCACACATAACCTCCATAATCTAACCTACCAATTACATCCCCTCTATACAGCTCACACATAACCTCCATTAGCTATCCTACCCAATTACATCCCCTATATACAGCAAACACATAACCTCCATAAGCTATCCTACCCAATTACATCCCCACTATACAGCACACACATAACCTCCATAAGCTATCCTACCCAATTACATCCCCACTATACAGCACACACATAACCTCCATAAGCTTTCCTACCCAATTACATCCCCTCTATACAGCACACACATATCCTCCATAAGCTATCCTACCCAATTACATCCCCTCTATACAGCACACACATATCCTCCGTAAGCTATCCTACCCAATTACATCCCCACTATACAGCACACTCATATCCTCCTTAAGCTATCCTACCCAATTACATCCCCTCTATACAGCACACACATATCCTCCATAAGCTATCCTACCCAATTACATCCCCTCTATACAGCACACACATATCCTCCATAAGCTATCCTACCCAATTACATCCCCTCTATACAGCTCACACATAACCTCCATTAGCTATCCTACCCAATTACATCCCCTATATACAGCAAACACATAGCCTCCATAAGCTATCCTACCCAATTACATCCCCTCTATACAGCACACACATATCCTCCATAAGCTATCCTACCCAATTAAATCCCCACTATACAGCACACACATAACCTCCATAAGCTATCCTACCCAATTACATCCCCTCTATACAGCACACACATAACCTCCATAAGCTATCCTACCCAATTACATCCCCTCTATACAGCACACACATAACCTCCATAAGCTATCCTACCCAATTACATCCCCTGTATACAGCACACACATAACCTCCATAAGCTATCCTACCCAATTACATCCCCACTATAAAGCACACACATAACCTCCATAAGCAATCCTACCCAATTACATCCCCTCTATACAACACACACATAACCTCCATAAGCTTCCTACCCAATTACATCCCCTATATACTGCACACACATATCCTCCATAAGCTCTCCCACCCAATTACATCCCCTCTATACAGCACACACATAATCTCCATAAGCTATCCTACCCAATTACATCCCCTATATACAGCACACACATAACCTCCATAAGCTATCCTACCCAATTACATGCCCTCTATACAGCACACACATATCCTCCATAAGCTATCCTACCCAATTACATCCCCTCTATACAGCCCACACATATCCTCCATAAGCTGTCCTACCCAGTTACATCCCCACTATACAGCACACATATAACCTCCATAAGCTATCCTACCCAATTACATCCCCTATATGCAGCACACACACATTACCTCCATATGCTATCCTACCCAATTACATCCCCTATATACAGCACACACATAACCTCCATAAGCTTTCCTACCCAATTACATCCCCTCTATACAGCACACACATAACCTCCATAAGCTATCCTACCCAATTACATCCCCTCTATACAGCACACACATAACCTCCATAAGCTATCCTACCCAATTACATCCCCTATATACAGCACACACATAACCTCCATAAGCTATCCTACCCAA
Organism: Taudactylus pleione; assembly: GCA_031769625.1. NCBI lineage: Eukaryota > Metazoa > Chordata > Amphibia > Anura > Myobatrachidae > Taudactylus > Taudactylus pleione. Next base: position 1,548,703 of record JAUIMM010000139.1, on the reverse strand, counting down.
TTACATCCCCTCTATACAGCACACACATAACCTCCATAAGCTATCCTACCCAATTACATCCCCACTATACAGCACACACATAACCTCCATAAGCTATCCTACCCAATTACATCCCCTCTATACAGCACACACATAACCTCCATAAGCTATCCTACCCAATTACATCCCCTATATACAGCACACACATAACCTCCATAATCTATCCTACCCAATTACATCCCCTCTATACAGCACACACGTATCCTCCATAAGCTATCCTACCCAATTACATCCCCACTACTACAGCACACACATATCCTCCATAAGCTATCCTACCCAAATACATCCCCTCTATACAGCACACACATAACCTCCATAAGCTATCCTACCCAATTACATCCCCTATATACAGCACACACATAACCTCCATAAGCTATCCTACCCAATTACATCCCCTCTATACAGCACACACATAACCTCCATAAGCTATCCTACCAATTACATCCCCACTATACAGCACACACATAACCTCCATAAGCTATCCTACCCAATTACATCCCCTCTATACAGCACACACATAACCTCCATAAGCTATCCTACCCAATTACATCCCCTATATACAGCACACACATAACCTCCATAAGCTATCCTACCCAATTACATCCCCTCTATACAGCACACACATATCCTCCATAAGCTATCCTACCCAATTACATCCCCCACTATACAGCCCACACATATCCTCCATAAGCTATCCTACCCAATTACATCCCCGCTATACAGCACACACATATCCTCCATAAGCTATCCTACCCAATTACATCCCTATATACAGCCCACATATAGCCTCCATAAGCTATCCTACCCAATTACATCCCCTCTATACAGCACACACATATCCTCCATAAGCTATCCTTTCCAATTACATCCCCACTATACAGCACACACATAACCTCCATAAGCTATCCTACCCAATTACATCCACTCTATACAGCACACACATAACCTCCATAAGTTATCCTACCCAATTACATCCCCTATATACAGCACACACATAACCTCCATAATCTATCCTACCCAATTACATCCCCTCTATACAGCACACACATATCCTCCATAAGCTATCCTACCCAATTACATCCCCACTATACATCACACACATATCCTCCATAAGCTATCCTACCCAATTACATCCCCTCTATACAGCACACACATAACCTCCATAAGCTATCCTACCCAATTACATCCCCTATATACAGCACACACATAACCTCCATAAGCTATCCTACCCAATTACATCCCCTCTATACAGCACACACATAACCTCCATAAGCTATCCTACCCAATTACATCCCCACTATACAGCACACACATAACCTCCATAAGCTATCCTACCCAATTACATCCCCTCTATACAGCACACACATAACCTCCATAAGCTATCCTACCCAATTACATCCCATATATACAGCACACACATAACCTCCATAAGCTATCCTACCCAATTACATCCCCTCTATACAGCACACACATATCCTCCATAAGCTATCCTACCCAATTACATCCCCCACTATACAGCCCACACATATCCTCCATAAGCTATCCTACCCAATTACATCCCCGCTATACAGCCCACACATATCCTCCATAAGCTATCCTACCCAATTACATCCCTATATACAGCCCACATATAGCCTCCATAAGCTATCCTACCCAATTACATCCCCTCTATACAGCACACACATATCCTCCATAAGCTATCCTACCCAATTACATCCCTATATACAGCCCACATATAGCCTCCATAAGCTATCCTACCCAATTACATCCCCTCTATACAGCACACACATATCCTCCATAAGCTATCCTACCCAATTACATCCCCTCTATACAGCACACACATATCCTCCATAAGCTATCCTACCCAATTACATCCCCTCTATACAGCACACACATATAATCCATAAGCTATCCTACCCAATTACATCCCCTCTATACAACACACACATATCCTCCATAGGCTATCCTCCCAATTACATCCCCTCTATACAGCACACACATATCCTCCATAAGCTATCCTACCCAATTACATCCCCTCTATACAGCACACACATATCCTCCATAAGCTATCCTACCCAATTACATCCCCTCTATACAGCACACACATATCCTCCGTAAGCTATCCTACCCAATTACATCCCCACTATACAGCACACACATATCCTCCTTAAGCTATCCTACCCAATTACATCCCCTCTATACAGCACACACATATCCTCCATAAGCTATCCTACCCAAATACATCCCCTCTATACAGCACACACATATCCTCCATAAGCTATCCCACCCAATTACATACCCTATATACAGCACACAGATATCCTCCATAAGCTATCCTACCCAATTACATCCCCTCTATACAGCACACACATATCCTCCATAAGCTATCCAACCCAATTACATCCCCTCTATACAGCCCACACATATCCTCCATAAGCTGTCCTACCCAATTACATCCCCACTATACAGCACACATATAACCTCCATAAGCTATCCTACCCAATTACATCCCCTATATGCAGCACACACACATTACCTCCATAAGCTATCCTACCCAATTACATCCCCTATATACAGCACACACATAACCTCCATAAGCTTTCCTACCCAATTACATCCCCTCTATACAGCACACACATAACCTCCATAAGCTATCCTACCCAATTACATCCCCTCTATACAGGACACACATAACCTCCATAAGCTATCCTACCCAATTACATCCCCTATATACAGCACACACATAACCTCCATAAGCTATCCTACCCAATTTCTTCCCCTCTATACAGCACACACATAACCTCCATAAGCTATCCTACCCAATTACATCCCCACTATACAGCACACACATAACCTCCATAAGCTATCCTACCCAATTACATCCCCTCTATACAGCACACACATAACCTCCATAAGCTATCCTACCCAATTACATCCCCTATATACAGCACACACTTAACCTCCATAATCTATCCTACCCAATTACATCCCCTCTATACAGCACACACATATCCTCCATAAGCTATCCTACCAAATTACATCCCCACTATACAGCACACACATATCCTCCATAAGCTATCCTACCCAATTACATCCCCTCTATACAGCACACACATAACCTCCATAAGCTATCCTACCCAATTACATCCCCTATATACAGCACACACATAACCTCCATAAGCTATCCTACCCAATTACATCCCCTCTATACAGCACACACATAACCTCCATAAGCTATCCTACCCAATTACATCCCCACTATACAGCACACACATAACCTCCATAAGCTATCCTACCCAATTACATCCCCACTATACAGCACACACATAACCTCCATAAGCTATCCTACCCAATTACATCCCCTCTATACAGCACACACATAACCTCCATAAGCTATCCTACCCAATTACATCCCATATATACAGCACACACATAACCTCCATAAGCTATCCTACCCAATTACATCCCCTCTATACAGCACACACATATCCTCCATAAGCTATCCTACCCAATTACATCCCCCACTATACAGCCCACACATATCCTCCATAAGCTATCCTACCCAATTACATCCCCGCTATACAGCACACACATATCCTCCATAAGCTATCCTACCCAATTACATCCCTATATACAGCCCACATATAGCCTCCATAAGCTATCCTACCCAATTACATCCCCTCTATACAGCACACACATATCCTCCATAAGCTATCCTTTCCAATTACATCCCCACTATACAGCACACACATAACCTCCATAAGCTATCCTACCCAATTACATCCACTCTATACAGCACACACATAACCTCCATAAGTTATCCTACCCAATTACATCCCCTATATACAGCACACACATAACCTCCATAATCTATCCTACCCAATTACATCCCCTCTATACAGCACACACATATCCTCCATAAGCTATCCTACCCAATTACATCCCCACTATACATCACACACATATCCTCCATAAGCTATCCTACCCAATTACATCCCCTCTATACAGCACACACATAACCTCCATAAGCTATCCTACCAATTACATCCCCTATATACAGCACACACATAACCTCCATAAGCTATCCTACCCAATTACATCCCCTCTATACAGCACACACATAACCTCCATAAGCTATCCTACCCAATTACATCCCCACTATACAGCACACACATAACCTCCATAAGCTATCCTACCCAATTACATCCCCTCTATACAGCACACACATAACCTCCATAAGCTATCCTACCCAATTACATCCCATATATACAGCACACACATAACCTCCATAAGCTATCCTACCCAATTACATCCCCTCTATACAGCACACACATATCCTCCATAAGCTATCCTACCCAATTACATCCCCCACTATACAGCCCACACATATCCTCCATAAGCTATCCTACCCAATTACATCCCCGCTATACAGCACACACATATCCTCCATAAGCTATCCTACCCAATTACATCCCTATATACAGCCCACATATAGCCTCCATAAGCTATCCTACCCAATTACATCCCTCTATACAGCACACACATATCCTCCATAAGCTATCCTACCCAAGTACATCCCTATATACAGCCCACATATAGCCTCATAAGCTATCCTACCCAATTACATCCCCTCTATACAGCACACACATATCCTCCATAAGCTATCCTACCCAATTACATCCCCTCTTATATACAGCACACACATATCCTCCATAAGCTATCCTACCCAATTACATCCCCTCTATAAAGCACACACATATAATCCATAAGCTATCCTACCCAATTACATCCCCTCTATACAACACACACATATCCTCCATAGGCTATCCTCCCAATTACATCCCCTCTATACAGCACACACATATCCTCCATAAGCTATCCTACCCAATTACATCCCCTCTATACAGCACACACATATCCTCCATAAGCTATCCTACCCAATTACATCCCCTCTATACAGCACACACATATCCTCCGTAAGCTATCCTACCCAATTACATCCCCACTATACAGCACACACATATCCTCCTTAAGCTATCCTACCCAATTACATCCCCTCTATACAGCACACACATATCCTCCATAAGCTATCCTACCCAAATACATCCCCTCTATACAGCACACACATATCCTCCATAAGCTATCCTACCCAATTACATACCCTATATACAGCACACAGATATCCTCCATAAGCTATCCTACCCAATTACATCCCCTCTATACAGCACACACATATCCTCCATAAGCTATCCAACCCAATTACATCCCCTCTATACAGCCCACACATATCCTCCATAAGCTGTCCTACCCAATTACATCCCCACTATACAGCACACATATAACCTCCATAAGCTATCCTACCCAATTACATCCCCTATATGCAGCACACACACATTACCTCCATAAGCTATCCTACCCAATTACATCCCCTATATACAGCACACACATAACCTCCATAAGCTTTCCTACCCAATTACATCCCCTCTATACAGCACACACATAACCTCCATAAGCTATCCTACCCAATTACATCCCCTCTATACAGGACACACATAACCTCCATAAGCTATCCTACCCAATTACATCCCCTATATACAGCACACACATAACCTCCATAAGCTATCCTACCCAATTTCTTCCCCTCTATACAGCACACACATAACCTCCATAAGCTATCCTACCCAATTACATCCCCACTATACAGCACACACATAACCTCCATAAGCTATCCTACCCAATTACATCCCCTCTATACAGCACACACATAACCTCCATAAGCTATCCTACCCAATTACATCCCCTATATACAGCACACACTTAACCTCCATAATCTATCCTACCTAATTACATCCCCTCTATACAGCACACACATATCCTCCATAAGCTATCCTACCAAATTACATCCCCACTATACAGCACACACATATCCTCCATAAGCTATCCTACCCAATTACATCCCCTCTATACAGCACACACATAACCTCCATAAGCTATCCTACCCAATTACATCCCCTATATACAGCACACACATAACCTCCATAAGCTATCCTACCCAATTACATCCCCTCTATACAGCACACACATAACCTCCATAAGCTATCCTACCCAATTACATCCCCACTATACAGCACACACATAACCTCCATAAGCTATCCTACCCAATTACATCCCCTCTATACAGCACACACATAACCTCCATAAGCTATCCTACCCAATTACATCCCCTATATACAGCACACACATAACCTCCATAAGCTATCCTACCCAATTACATCCCCTCTATACAGCACACACATATCCTCCATAAGCTATCCTACCCAATTACATCCCCCACTATACAGCCCACACATATCCTCCATAAGCTATCCTACCCAATTACATCCCCGCTATACAGCACACACATATCCTCCATAAGCTATCCTACCCAATTACATCCCTATATACAGCCCACATATAGCCTCCATAAGCTATCCTACCCAATTACATCCCCTCTATACAGCACACACATATCCTCCATAAGCTATCCTTTCCAATTACATCCCCACTATACAGCACACACATAACCTCCTTAAGCTATCCTACCCAATTACATCCCCTCTATACAGTACACACATAACCTCCATAAGCTATCCTACCCAATTACATCCCCTATATACAGCACACACATAACCTCCATAATCTATCCTACCCAATTACATCCCCTCTATACAGCACACACATATCCTCCATAAGCTATCCTACCCAATTACATCCCCACTATACAGCACACACATATCCTCCATAAGCTATCCTACCCAATTACATCCCCTCTATACAGCACACACATAACCTCCATAAGCTATCCTACCCAATTACATCACCTATATACAGCACACACATAACCTCCATAAGCTATCCTACCCAATTACATCCCCTCTATACAGCACACACATAACCTCCATAAGCTATCCTACCCAATTACATCCCCACTATACAGCACACACATAACCTCCATAAGCTATCCTACCCAATTACATCCCCTCTATACAGCACACACATAACCTCCATAAGCTATCCTACCCAATTACATCCCCTATATACAGCACACACATAACCTCCATAAGCTATCCTACCCAATTACATCCCCTCTATACAGCAAACACATATCCTCCATAAGCTATCCTACCCAATTACATCCCCCACTATACAGCCCACACATATCCTCCATAAACTATCCTACCCAATTACATCCCCGCTATACAGCACACACATATCCTCCATAAGCTATGCTACCCAATTACATCCCTATATACAGCCCACATATAGCCTCCATAAGCTATCCTACCCAATTACATCCCCTCTATACAGCACACACATATCCTCCATAAGCTATCCTACCCAATTACATCCCTATATACAGCCCACATATAGCCTCCATAAGCTATCCTACCCAATTACATCCCCTCTATACAGCACACACATATCCTCCATAAGCTATCCTACCCAATTACATCCCCTCTATACAGCACACACATATCCTCCATAAGCTATCCTACCCAATTACATCCCCTCTATACAGCACACACATATCATCCATAAGCTATCCTACCCAATTACATCCCCTCTATACAGCACACACATATCCTCCGTAAGCTATCCTACCCAATTACATCCCCACTATACAGCACACACATATCCTCCTTAAGCTATCCTACCCAATTACATCCCCTCTATACAGCACACACATATCCTCCATAAGCTATACTACCCAATTAAATCCCCTCTATACAGCACACACATATCCTCCATAAGCTATCCTACCCAATTACATCCCCTCTATACAGCTCACACATAACCTCCATTAGCTATCCTACCCAATTACATCCCCTATATACAGCAAACACATAGCCTCCATAAGCTATCCTACCCAATTACATCCCCTCTATACAGCACACACATATCCTCCATAAGCTATCCTACCCAATTAAATCCCCACTATACAGCACACACATAACCTCCATAAGCTATCCTACCCAATTACATCCCCTCTATACAGCACACACATAACCTCCATAAGCTATCCTACCCAATTACATCCCCTCTATACAGCACACACATAACCTCCATAAGCTATCCTACCCAATTACATCCCCTGTATACAGCACACACATAACCTCCATAAGCTATCCTACCCAATTACATCCCCACTATAAAGCACACACATAACCTCCATAAGCAATCCTACCCAATTACATCCCCTCTATACAACACACACATAACCTCCATAAGCTTCCTACCCAATTACATCCCCTATATACAGCACACACATATCCTCCATAAGCTCTCCCACCCAATTACATCCCCTCTATACAGCACACACATAATCTCCATAAGCTATCCTACCTAATTACATCCCCTATATACAGCACACACATAACCTCCATAAGCTATCCTACCCAATTACATACCCTATATACAGCACACAGATATCCTCCATAAGCTATCCTACCCAATTACATCCCCTCTATACAGCACACACATATCCTCCATAAGCTATCCTACCCAATTACATCCCCTCTATACAGCCCACACATATCCTCCATAAGCTGTCATACCCAATTACATCCCCACTATACAGCACACATATAACCTCCATAAGCTATCCTACCCAATTACATCCCCTATATGCAGCACACACACATTACCTCCATAAGCTATCCTACCCAATTACATCCCCTATATACAGCACACACATAACCTCCATAAGCTTTCCTACCCAATTACATCCCCTCTATACAGCACACACATAACCTCCATAAGCTATCCTACCCAATTACATCCCCTCTATACAGCACACACATAACCTCCATAAGCTATCCTACCCAATTACATCCCCTATATACAGCACACACATAACCTCCATAAGCTATCCTACCCAATTACATCCCCTCTATACAGCACACACATAACCTCCATAAGCTATCCTACCCAATTACATTCCCACTATACAGCACACACATAACCTCCATAAGCTATCCTACCCAATTACATCCCCTCTATACAGCACACACATAACCTCCATAAGCTATCCTACTCAATTACATCCCCTCTATACAGCACACACATAACCTCCATAAGCTATCCTACCCAATTACATCCCCTCTATACAGCACACACATAACCTCCATAAGCTATCCTACCCAATTACATCCCCACTATACAGCACACACATAACCTCCATAAGCTATCCTACCCAATTACATCCCCTCTATACAGCACACACATAACCTCCTTAAGCTATCCTACCCAATTACATCCCCTATATACAGCACACACATAACCTCCATAAGCTATCCTACCCAATTACATCCCCTCTATACAGCACACACATAACCTCCATAAGCTATCCTACCCAATTACATCCCCTATATACAGCACACACATAACCTCCATAAGCTATCCTACCCAATTACATCCCCTCTATACAGCAAACACATATCCTCCATAAGCTATCCTACCCAATTACATCCCCCACTATACAGCCCACACATATCCTCCATAAACTATCCTACCCAATTACATCCCCGCTATACAGCACACACATATCCTCCATAAGCTATCCTACCCAATTACATACCCTATATACAGCACACAGATATCCTCCATAAGCTATCCTACCCAATTACATCCCCTCTATACAGCACACACATATCCTCCATAAGCTATCCAACCCAATTACATCCCCTCTATACAGCCCACACATATCCTCCATAAGCTGTCCTACCCAATTACATCAACACTATACAGCACACATATAACCTCCATAAGCTATCCTACCCAATTACATCCCCTATATGCAGCACACACACATTACCTCCATAAGCTATCCTACCCAATTACATCCCCTATATACAGCACACACATAACCTCCATAAGCTTTCCTACCCAATTACATCCCCTCTATACAGCACACACATAACCTCCATAAGCTATCCTACCCAATTACATCCCCTCTATACAGGACACACATAACCTCCATAAGCTATCCTACCCAATTACATCCCCTATATACAGCACACACATAACCTCCATAAGCTATCCTACCCAATTTCTTCCCCTCTATACAGCACACACATAACCTCCATAAGCTATCCTACCCAATTACATCCCCACTATACAGCACACACATAACCTCCATAAGCTATCCTACCCAATTACATCCCCTCTATACAGCACACACATAACCTCCATAAGCTATCCTACCCAATTACATCCCCTATATACAGCACACACTTAACCTCCATAATCTATCCTACCCAATTACATCCCCTCTATACAGCACACACATATCCTCCATAAGCTATCCTACCAAATTACATCCCCACTATACAGCACACACATATCCTCCATAAGCTATCCTACCCAATTACATCCCCTCTATACAGCACACACATAACCTCCATAAGCTATCCTACCCAATTATATCCCCTATATACAGCACACACATAACCTCCATAAGCTATCCTACCCAATTACATCCCCTCTATACAGCACACACATAACCTCCATAAGCTATCCTACCCAATTACATCCCCACTATACAGCACACACATAACCTCCATAAGCTATCCTACCCAATTACATCCCCTCTATACAGCACACACATAACCTCCATAAGCTATCCTACCCAATTACATCCCCTATATACAGCACACACATAACCTCCATAAGCTATCCTACCCAATTACATCCCCTCTATACAGCACACACATATCCTCCATAAGCTATCCTACCCAATTACATCCCCCACTATACAGCCCACACATATCCTCCATAAGCTATCCTACCCAATTACATCCCCGCTATACAGCACACACATATCCTCCATAAGCTATCCTACCCAATTACATCCCTATATACAGCCCACATATAGCCTCCATAAGCTATCCTACCCAATTACATCCCCTCTATACAGCACACACATATCCTCCATAAGCTATCCTTTCCAATTACATCCCCACTATACAGCACACACATAACCTCCTTAAGCTATCCTACCCAATTACATCCCCTCTATACAGTACACACATAACCTCCATAAGCTATCCTACCCAATTACATCCCCTATATACAGCACACACATAACCTCCATAATCTATCCTACCCAATTACATCCCCTCTATACAGCACACACATATCCTCCATAAGCTATCCTACCCAATTACATCCCCACTATACAGCACACACATATCCTCCATAAGCTATCCTACCCAATTACATCCCCTCTATACAGCACACACATAACCTCCATAAGCTATCCTACCCAATTACATCACCTATATACAGCACACACATAACCTCCATAAGCTATCCTACCCAATTACATCCCCTCTATACAGCACACACATAACCTCCATAAGCTATCCTACCCAATTACATCCCCACTATACAGCACACACATAACCTCCATAAGCTATCCTACCCAATTACATCCCCTCTATACAGCACACACATAACCTCCATAAGCTATCCTACCCAATTACATCCCCTATATACAGCACACACATAACCTCCATAAGCTATCCTACCCAATTACATCCCCTCTATACAGCAAACACATATCCTCCATAAGCTATCCTACCCAATTACATCCCCCACTATACAGCCCACACATATCCTCCATAAACTATCCTACCCAATTACATCCCCGCTATACAGCACACACATATCCTCCATAAGCTATCCTACCCAATTACATCCCTATATACAGCCCACATATAGCCTCCATAAGCTATCCTACCCAATTACATCCCCTCTATACAGCACACACATATCCTCCATAAGCTATCCTACCCAATTACATCCCTATATACAGCCCACATATAGCCTCCATAAGCTATCCTACCCAATTACATCCCCTCTATACAGCACACACATATCCTCCATAAGCTATCCTACCCAATTACATCCCCTCTATACAGCACACACATATCCTCCATAAGCTATCCTACCCAATTACATCCCCTCTATACAGCACACACATATCATCCATAAGCTATCCTACCCAATTACATCCCCTCTATACAGCACACACATATCCTCCGTAAGCTATCCTACCCAATTACATCCCCACTATACAGCACACACATATCCTCCTTAAGCTATCCTACCCAATTACATCCCCTCTATACAGCACACACATATCCTCCATAAGCTATCCTACCCAATTAAATCCCCTCTATACAGCACACACATATCCTCCATAAGCTATCCTAACCAATTACATCCCCTCTATACAGCTCACACATAACCTCCATTAGCTATCCTACCCAATTACATCCCCTATATACAGCAAACACATAGCCTCCATAAGCTATCCTACCCAATTACATCCCCTCTATACAGCACACACATATCCTCCATAAGCTATCCTACCCAATTAAATCCCCACTATACAGCACACACATAACCTCCATAAGCTATCCTACCCAATTACATCCCCTCTATACAGCACACACATAACCTCCATAAGCTATCCTACCCAATTACATCCCCTCTATACAGCACACACATAACCTCCATAAGCTATCCTACCCAATTACATCCCCTGTATACAGCACACACATAACCTCCATAAGCTATCCTACCCAATTACATCCCCACTATAAAGCACACACATAACCTCCATAAGCAATCCTACCCAATTACATCCCCTCTATACAACACACACATAACCTCCATAAGCTTCCTACCCAATTACATCCCCTATATACAGCACACACATATCCTCCATAAGCTCTCCCACCCAATTACATCCCCTCTATACAGCACACACATAATCTCCATAAGCTATCCTACCCAATTACATCCCCTATATACAGCACACACATAACCTCCATAAGCTATCCTACCCAATTACATACCCTATATACAGCACACAGATATCCTCCATAAGCTATCCTACCCAATTACATCCCCTCTATACAGCACACACATATCCTCCATAAGCTATCCTACCCAATTACATCCCCTATATACAGCACACACATAACCTCCATAAGCTTTCCTACCCAATTACATCCCCTCTATACAGCACACACATAACCTCCATAAGCTATCCTACCCAATTACATCCCCTCTATACAGCACACACATAACCTCCATAAGCTATCCTACCCAATTACATCCCCTATATACAGCACACACATAACCTCCATAAGCTATCCTACCCAATTACATCCCCTCTATACAGCACACACATAACCTCCATAAGCTATCCTACCCAATTACATTCCCACTATACAGCACACACATAACCTCCATAAGCTATCCTACCCAATTACATCCCCTCTATACAGCACACACATAACCTCCATAAGCTATCCTACTCAATTACATCCCCTCTATACAGCACACACATAACCTCCATAAGCTATCCTACCCAATTACATCCCCTCTATACAGCACACACATAACCTCCATAAGCTATCCTACCCAATTACATTCCCACTATACAGCACACACATAACCTCCATAAGCTATCCTACCCAATTACATCCCCTCTATACAGCACACACATAACCTCCATAAGCTATCCTACTCAATTACATCCCCTCTATACAGCACACACATAACCTCCATAAGCTATCCTACCCAATTACATCCCCTCTATACAGCACACACATAACCTCCATAAGCTATCCTACCCAATTACATCCCCACTATACAGCACACACATAACCTCCATAAGCTATCCTACCCAATTACATCCCCTCTATACAGCACACACATAACCTCCTTAAGCTATCCTACCCAATTACATCCCCTATATACAGCACACACATAACCTCCATAAGCTATCCTACCCAATTACATCCCCACTATACAGCACACACATAACCTCCATAAGCTATCCTACCCAATTACATCCCCTCTATACAGCACACACATAACCTCCATAAGCTATCCTACCCAATTACATCCCCTATATACAGCACACACATAACCTCCATAAGCTATCCTACCCAATTACATCCCCTCTATACAGCAAACACATATCCTCCATAAGCTATCCTACCCAATTACATCCCCCACTATACAGCCCACACATATCCTCCATAAACTATCCTACCCAATTACATCCCCGCTATACAGCACACACATATCCTCCATAAGCTATCCTACCCAATTACATCCCTATATACAGCCCACATATAGCCTCCATAAGCTATCCTACCCAATTACATCCCCTCTATACAGCACACACATATCCTCCATAAGCTATCCTACCCAATTACATCCCTATATACAGCCCACATATAGCCTCCATAAGCTATCCTACCCAATTACATCCCCTCTATACAGCACACACATATCCTCCATAAGCTATCCTACCCAATTACATCCCCTCTATACAGCACACACATATCCTCCATAAGCTATCCTACCCAATTACATCCCCTCTATACAGCACACACATATCATCCATAAGCTATCCTACCCAATTACATCCCCTCTATACAGCACACACATATCCTCCGTAAGCTATCCTACCCAATTACATCCCCACTATACAGCACACACATATCCTCCTTAAGCTATCCTACCCAATTACATCCCCTCTATACAGCACACACATATCCTCCATAAGCTATCCTACCCAATTAAATCCCCTCTATACAGCACACACATATCCTCCATAAGCTATCCTACCCAATTACATCCCCTCTATACAGCTCACACATAACCTCCATTAGCTATCCTACCCAATTACATCCCCTATATACAGCAAACACATAGCCTCCATAAGCTATCCTACCCAATTACATCCCCTCTATACAGCACACACATATCCTCCATAAGCTATCCTACCCAATTAAATCCCCACTATACAGCACACACATAACCTCCATAAGCTATCCTACCCAATTACATCCCCTCTATACAGCACACACATAACCTCCATAAGCTATCCTACCCAATTACATCCCCTCTATACAGCACACACATAACCTCCATAAGCTATCCTACCCAATTACATCCCCTGTATACAGCACACACATAACCTCCATAAGCTATCCTACCCAATTACATCCCCACTATAAAGCACACACATAACCTCCATAAGCAATCCTACCCAATTACATCCCCTCTATACAACACACACATAACCTCCATAAGCTTCCTACCCAATTACATCCCCTATATACAGCACACACATATCCTCCATAAGCTCTCCCACCCAATTACATCCCCTCTATACAGCACACACATAATCTCCATAAGCTATCCTACCCAATTACATCCCCTATATACAGCACACACATAACCTCCATAAGCTATCCTACCCAATTACATACCCTATATACAGCACACAGATATCCTCCATAAGCTATCCTACCCAATTACATCCCCTCTATACAGCACACACATATCCTCCATAAGCTATCCTACCCAATTACATCCCCTATATACAGCACACACATAACCTCCATAAGCTTTCCTACCCAATTACATCCCCTCTATACAGCACACACATAACCTCCATAAGCTATCCTACCCAATTACATCCCCTCTATACAGCACACACATAACCTCCATAAGCTATCCTACCCAATTACATCCCCTATATACAGCACACACATAACCTCCATAAGCTATCCTACCCAATTACATCCCCTCTATACAGCACACACATAACCTCCATAAGCTATCCTACCCAATTACATTCCCACTATACAGCACACACATAACCTCCATAAGCTATCCTACCCAATTACATCCCCTCTATACAGCACACACATAACCTCCATAAGCTATCCTACTCAATTACATCCCCTCTATACAGCACACACATAACCTCCATAAGCTATCCTACCCAATTACATCCCCTCTATACAGCACACACATAACCTCCATAAGCTATCCTACCCAATTACATTCCCACTATACAGCACACACATAACCTCCATAAGCTATCCTACCCAATTACATCCCCTCTATACAGCACACACATAACCTCCATAAGCTATCCTACTCAATTACATCCCCTCTATACAGCACACACATAACCTCCATAAGCTATCCTACCCAATTACATCCCCTCTATACAGCACACACATATCCTCCATAAGCTATCCTACCCAATTACATCCCCTCTATACAGCACACACATATCATCCATAAGCTATCCTACCCAATTACATCCCCTCTATACAGCACACACATATCCTCCGTAAGCTATCCTACCCAATTACATCCCCACTATACAGCACACACATATCCTCCTTAAGCTATCCTACCCAATTACATCCCCTCTATACAGCACACACATATCCTCCATAAGCTATCCTACCCAATTAAATCCCCTCTATACAGCACACACATATCCTCCATAAGCTATCCTACCCAATTACATCCCCTCTATACAGCTCACACATAACCTCCATTAGCTATCCTACCCAATTACATCCCCTATATACAGCAAACACATAGCCTCCATAAGCTATCCTACCCAATTACATCCCCTCTATACAGCACACACATATCCTCCATAAGCTATCCTACCCAATTAAATCCCCACTATACAGCACACACATAACCTCCATAAGCTATCCTACCCAATTACATCCCCTCTATACAGCACACACATAACCTCCATAAGCTATCCTACCCAATTACATCCCCTCTATACAGCACACACATAACCTCCATAAGCTATCCTACCCAATTACATCCCCTGTATACAGCACACACATAACCTCCATAAGCTATCCTACCCAATTACATCCCCACTATAAAGCACACACATAACCTCCATAAGCAATCCTACCCAATTACATCCCCTCTATACAACACACACATAACCTCCATAAGCTTCCTACCCAATTACATCCCCTATATACAGCACACACATATCCTCCATAAGCTCTCCCACCCAATTACATCCCCTCTATACAGCACACACATAATCTCCATAAGCTATCCTACCCAATTACATCCCCTATATACAGCACACACATAACCTCCATAAGCTATCCTACCCAATTACATACCCTATATACAGCACACAGATATCCTCCATAAGCTATCCTACCCAATTACATCCCCTCTATACAGCACACACATATCCTCCATAAGCTATCCTACCCAATTACATCCCCTATATACAGCACACACATAACCTCCATAAGCTTTCCTACCCAATTACATCCCCTCTATACAGCACACACATAACCTCCATAAGCTATCCTACCCAATTACATCCCCTCTATACAGCACACACATAACCTCCACAAGCTATCCTACCCAATTACATCCCCTATATACAGCACACACATAACCTCCATAAGCTATCCTACCCAATTACATCCCCTCTATACAGCACACACATAACCTCCATAAGCTATCCTACCCAATTACATTCCCACTATACAGCACACACATAACCTCCATAAGCTATCCTACCCAATTACATCCCCTCTATACAGCACACACATAACCTCCATAAGCTATCCTACTCAATTACATCCCCTCTATACAGCACACACATAACCTCCATAAGCTATCCTACCCAATTACATCCCCTCTATACAGCACACACATAACCTCCATAAGCTATCCTACCCAATTACATTCCCAATATACAGCACACACATAACCTCCATAAGCTATCCTACCCAATTACATCCCCTCTATACAGCACACACATAACCTCCATAAGCTATCCTACTCAATTACATCCCCTCTATACAGCACACACATAACCTCCATAAGCTATCCTACCCAATTACATCCCCTCTATACAGCACACACATAACCTCCATAAGCTATCCTACCCAATTACATCCCCACTATACAGCACACACATAACCTCCATAAGCTATCCTACCCAATTACATCCCCTCTATACAGCACACACATAACCTCCTTAAGCTATCCTACCCAATTACATCCCCTATATACAGCACACACATAACCTCCATAAGCTATCCTACCCAATTACATCCCCACTATACAGCACACACATAACCTCCATAAGCTATCCTACCCAATTACATCCCCTCTATACAGCACACACATAACCTCCATAAGCTATCCTACCCAATTACATCCCCTATATACAGCACACACATAACCTCCATAAGCTATCCTACCCAATTACATCCCCTCTATACAGCAAACACATATCCTCCATAAGCTATCCTACCCAATTACATCCCCCACTATACAGCCCACACATATCCTCCATAAACTATCCTACCCAATTACATCCCCGCTATACAGCACACACATATCCTCCATAAGCTATCCTACCCAATTACATCCCTATATACAGCCCACATATAGCCTCCATAAGCTATCCTACCCAATTACATCCCCTCTATACAGCACACACATATCCTCCATAAGCTATCCTACCCAATTACATCCCTATATACAGCCCACATATAGCCTCCATAAGCTATCCTACCCAATTACATCCCCTCTATACAGCACACACATATCCTCCATAAGCTATCCTACCCAATTACATCCCCTCTATACAGCACACACATATCCTCCATAAGCTATCCTACCCAATTACATCCCCTCTATACAGCACACACATATCATCCATAAGCTATCCTACCCAATTACATCCCCTCTATACAGCACACACATATCCTCCGTAAGCTATCCTACCCAATTACATCCCCACTATACAGCACACACATATCCTCCTTAAGCTATCCTACCCAATTACATCCCCTCTATACAGCACACACATATCCTCCATAAGCTATCCTACCCAATTAAATCCCCTCTATACAGCACACACATATCCTCCATAAGCTATCCTACCCAATTACATCCCCTCTATACAGCTCACACATAACCTCCATTAGCTATCCTACCCAATTACATCCCCTATATACAGCAAACACATAGCCTCCATAAGCTATCCTACCCAATTACATCCCCTCTATACAGCACACACATATCCTCCATAAGCTATCCTACCCAATTAAATCCCCACTATACAGCACACACATAACCTCCATAAGCTATCCTACCCAATTACATCCCCTCTATACAGCACACACATAACCTCCATAAGCTATCCTACCCAATTACATCCCCTCTATACAGCACACACATAACCTCCATAAGCTATCCTACCCAATTACATCCCCTGTATACAGCACACACATAACCTCCATAAGCTATCCTACCCAATTACATCCCCACTATAAAGCACACACATAACCTCCATAAGCAATCCTACCCAATTACATCCCCTCTATACAACACACACATAACCTCCATAAGCTTCCTACCCAATTACATCCCCTATATACAGCACACACATATCCTCCATAAGCTCTCCCACCCAATTACATCCCCTCTATACAGCACACACATAATCTCCATAAGCTATCCTACCCAATTACATCCCCTATATACAGCACACACATAACCTCCATAAGCTATCCTACCCAATTACATACCCTATATACAGCACACAGATATCCTCCATAAGCTATCCTACCCAATTACATCCCCTCTATACAGCACACACATATCCTCCATAAGCTATCCTACCCAATTACATCCCCTATATACAGCACACACATAACCTCCATAAGCTTTCCTACCCAATTACATCCCCTCTATACAGCACACACATAACCTCCATAAGCTATCCTACCCAATTACATCCCCTCTATACAGCACACACATAACCTCCATAAGCTATCCTACCCAATTACATCCCCTATATACAGCACACACATAACCTCCATAAGCTATCCTACCCAATTACATCCCCTCTATACAGCACACACATAACCTCCATAAGCTATCCTACCCAATTACATTCCCACTATACAGCACACACATAACCTCCATAAGCTATCCTACCCAATTACATCCCCTCTATACAGCACACACATAACCTCCATAAGCTATCCTACTCAATTACATCCCCTCTATACAGCACACACATAACCTCCATAAGCTATCCTACCCAATTACATCCCCTCTATACAGCACACACATAACCTCCATAAGCTATCCTACCCAATTACATTCCCACTATACAGCACACACATAACCTCCATAAGCTATCCTACCCAATTACATCCCCTCTATACAGCACACACATAACCTCCATAAGCTATCCTACTCAATTACATCCCCTCTATACAGCACACACATAACCTCCATAAGCTATCCTACCCAATTACATCCCCTCTATACAGCACACACATAACCTCCATAAGCTATCCTACCCAATTACATCCCCACTATACAGCACACACATAACCTCCATAAGCTATCCTACCCAATTACATCCCCTCTATACAGCACACACATAACCTCCTTAAGCTATCCTACCCAATTACATCCCCTATATACAGCACACACATAACCTCCATAAGCTATCCTACCCAATTACATCCCCGCTATACAGCACACACATATCCTCCATAAGCTATCCTACCCAATTACATCCCCCACTATACAGCCCACACATATCCTCCATAAGCTATCCTACCCAATTACATCCCCGCTATACAGCACACACATATCCTCCATAAGCTATCCTACCCAATTACATCCCTATATACAGCCCACATATAGCCTCCATAAGCTATCCTACCCAATTACATCCCCTCTATACAGCACACACATATCCTCCATAAGCTATCCTTTCCAATTACATCCCCACTATACAGCACACACATAACCTCCATAAGCTATCCTACTCAATTACATCCCCTCTATACAGCACACACATAACCTCCATAAGCTATCCTACCCAATTACATCCCCTATATACAGCACACACATAACCTCCATAATCTATCCTACCCAATTACATCCCCTCTATACAGCACACACATATCCTCCATAAGCTATCCTACCCAATTACATCCCCACTATACAGCACACACATATCCTCCATAAGCTATCCTACCCAATTACATCCCCTCTATACAGCACACACATAACCTCCATAAGCTATCCTACCCAATTACATCCCCTATATACAGCACACACATAACCTCCATAAGCTATCCTACCCAATTACATCCCCTCTATACAGCACACACATTACCTGCATAAGCTATCCTACCCAATTACATCCCCACTATACAGCACACACATAACCTCCATAAGCTATCCTACCCAATTACATCCCCTCTATACAGCACACACATAACCTCCATAAGCTATCCTACCCAATTACATCCCCTATATACAGCACACACATAACCTCCATAAGCTATCCTACCCAATTACATCCCCTCTATACAGCACACACATATCCTCCATAAGCTATCCTACCCAATTACATCCCCCACTATACAGCCCACACATATCCTCCATAAGCTATCCTACCCAATTACATCCCCGCAATACAGCACACACATATCTTCCATAAGCTATCCTACCCAATTACATCCCTATATACAGCCCACATATAGCCTCCATAAGCTATCCTACCCAATTACATCCCCTCTATACAGCACACACATATCCTCCATAAGCTATCCTACCCAATTACATCCCTATATACAGCCCACATATAGCCTCCATAAGCTATCCTACCCAATTACATCCCCTCTATACAGCACACACATATCCTCCATAAGCTATCCTACAAAATTACATCCCCTCTATACAGCACACACATATCCTCCATAAGCTATCCTACCCAATTACATCCCCTCTATACAGCACACACATATCATCCATAAGCTATCCTACCCAATTACATCCCCTCTGTACAACACACACATATCCTCCATAGGCTATCCTCCCAATTACATCCCCTCTATACAGCACACACATATCCTCCATAAGCTATCCTACCCAATTACATCCCCTCTATACAGCACACACATATCCTCCATAAGCTATCCTACCCAATTACATCCCCTATATACAGCACACACATATCCTCCATATGCTATCCTGCTCAATTACATCCCCACTATACAGATCACAAACATAAGCTATCCTACCCAATTACATCCTCCCTATACAGCACACATATATCATCCATAAGCTATCCTACCCAATTACATCCCCTCTATACAGCACACACATATCCTCCATAATCTATCCTACCCAATTACATCCCCTCTATACAGCACACAGATATCCTCCATAAGCTTTCCTACCCAATTACATCCCCACTATACAGCACACACATATCCTCCATAAGCTATCCTACCCAATTACATCCCCTCTATACAGCACACACATATCCTCCATAAGCTATCCTACCCAATTACATCCCCTATATACAACACACACATATCCCCATAATCTATCCTACCCAATTACATCCCCTCTATACAGCACACACATATCCTCCATAAACTATCCTTCCCAATTACTTCCCCACTATACAGCACACACATATCCTCCATAAGCTATCCTACCCAATTACATCCGCACTATACAGCACACACATATCCTCCATAAGCTATCCTACCCAATTACATCTCCTCTATACAGACCACACATAACCTCCATAATCTATCCTACCCAATTACATCCCCTATATACAGCACACACATATCCTCCATAAGCTGTCATACTCAATTACATCCCCACTATAAAGCACACACATAACCTCCTTAAGCTATCCTACCCAATTACATCCCCACTATACAGCACACACATATCCTCCATAATCTATCCTACCCAATTACATCCCCTCTATACAGCACACACGTTACCTCCATAAGCTACCCTACCCAATTACATCCCCACTATACAGCACCCATATCCTCCATAAGCTATCCTACCCAATTACATCCCCTCTATACAGCACACACATATCCTCCATAAGCTATCCTACCCAATTACATCCCCTCTATACAGCACACACATATCCTCTATAAGCTATCCTACCCAATTACATCCCCTCTATACAGCACACACATAACCTCCATAAGCTATCCTACCCAATTACATCCCCTCTATACAGCACACACATAACCTCCATAAGCTATCCTACCCAATGACATCCCCTATATACAGCACACACATAACCTCTATAATCTATCCTACCCAATTACATCCCCTATATACAGCACACACATAACTTCCATAAGCTATCCTACCCAATTACATCCCCACTATAAAGCACACATATAACCTCCATAAGCTATCCTACCCAATTACATACCCTATATACAGCACACAGATATCCTCCATAAGCTATCCTACCCAATTACATCCCCTCTATACAGCACACACATATCCTCCATAAGCTATCCTACCCAATTACATCCCCTCTATTCAGCCCACACATATCCTCCATAAGCTGTCCTACCCAATTACATCCCCACTATACAGCACACATATAACCTCCATAAGCTATCCTACCCAATTACATCCCCTATATGCAGCACACACACATTACCTCCATAAGCTATCCTACCCAATTACATCCCCTATATACAGCACACACATAACCTCCATAAGCTTTCCTACCCAATTACATCCCCTCTATACAGCACACACATAACCTCCATAAGCTATCCTACCCAATTACATCCCCTCTATACAGCACACACATAACCTCCATAAGCTATCCTACCCAATTACATCCCCTATATACAGCACACACATAACCTCCATAAGCTATCCTACCAATTACATCCCCTCTATACAGCACACACACAACCTCCATAAGCTATCCTACCCAATTACATCCCCACTATACAGCACACACATAACCTCCATAAGCTATCCTACCCAATTACATCCCCTCTATACAGCACACACATAACCTCTATAAGCTATCCTACCCAATTACATCCCCTATATACAGCACACACATAACCTCCATAATCTATCCTACCCAATTACATCCCCTCTATACAGCACACACATATCCTCCATAAGCTATCCTACCCAATTACATCCCCACTATACAGCACACACATATCCTCCATAAGCTATCCTACCCAATTACATCCCCTCTATACAGCACACACATAACCTCCATAAGCTATCCTACCCAATTACATCCCCTATATACAGCACACACATAACCTCCATAAGCTATCCTACCCAATTACATCCCCACTATACAGCACACACATAACCTCCATAAGCTATCCTACCCAATTACATCCCCTCTATACAGCACACACATAACCTCCATAAGCTATCCTACCCAATTACATCCCCTATATACAGCACACACATAACCTCCATAAGCTATCCTACCCAATTACATCCCCTCTATACAGCACACACATATCCTCCATAAGCTATCCTACCCAATTACATCCCCCACTATACAGCCCACACATATCCTCCATAAGCTATCCTACCCAATTACATCCCCGCTATACAGCACACACATATCCTCCATAAGCTATCCTACCCAATTACATCCCTATATACAGCCCACATATAGCCTCCATAAGCTATCCTACCCAATTACATCCCTATATACAGCCCACACATATCCTCCATAAGCTATCCTACCCAATTACATCCCCTCTATACAGCACACACATAACCTCCATAAGCTATCCTACCCAATTACATCCCCTATATACAGCACACACATAACCTCCATAAGCTATCCTACCCAATTACATCCCCACTATACAGCACACACATAACCTCCATAAGCTATCCTACCCAATTACATCCCCTCTATACAGCACACACATAACCTCCATAAGCTATCCTACCCAATTACATCCCCTATATACAGCACACACATAACCTCCATAAGCTATCCTACCCAATTACATCCCCTCTATACAGCACACACATATCCTCCATAAGCTATCCTACCCAATTACATCCCCCACTATACAGCCCACACATATCCTCCATAAGCTATCCTACCCAATTACATCCCCGCTATACAGCACACACATATCCTCCATAAGCTATCCTACCCAATTACATCCCTATATACAGCCCACATATAGCCTCCATAAGCTATCCTACCCAATTACATCCCCTCTATACAGCACACACATATCCTCCATAAGCTATCCTACCCAATTACATCCCCACTATACAGCACACACATAACCTCCATAAGCTATCCTACCCAATTACATCCCCTCTATACAGCACACACATAACCTCCATAAGCTATCCTACCCAATTACATCCCCTATATACAGCACACACATATCCTCCATATGCTATCCTGCTCAATTACATCCCCACTATACAGATCACAAACATAAGCTATCCTACCCAATTACATCCTCCCTATACAGCACACATATATCATCCATAAGCTATCCTACCCAATTACATCCCCTCTATACAGCACACACATATCCTCCATAATCTATCCTACCCAATTACATCCCCTCTATACAGCACACAGATATCCTCCATAAGCTATCCTACCCAATTACATCCCCACTATACAGCACACACATATCCTCCATAAGCTATCCTACCCAATTACATCCCCTCTATACAGAACACACATATCCTCCATAAGCTATCCTACCCAATTACATCCCCTATATACAACACACACATATCCCCATAATCTATCCTACCCAATTACATCCCCTCTATACAGCACACACATATCCTCCATAAACTATCCTTCCCAATTACTTCCCCACTATACAGCACACACATATCCTCCATAAGCTATCCTACCCAATTACATCCGCACTATACAGCACACACATATCCTCCATAAGCTATCCTACCCAATTACATCTCCTCTATACAGACCACACATAACCTCCATAATCTATCCTACCCAATTACATCCCCTATATACAGCACACACATATACTCCATAAGCTGTCATACTCAATTACATCCCCACTATAAAGCACACACATAACCTCCTTAAGCTATCCTACCCAATTACATCCCCACTATACAGCACACACATATCCTCCATAATCTATCCTACCCAATTACATCCCCTCTATACAGCACACACGTTACCTCCATAAGCTACCCTACCCAATTACATCCCCACTATACAGCACCCATATCCTCCATAAGCTATCCTACCCAATTACATCCCCTCTATACAGCACACACATATCCTCCATAAGCTATCCTACCCAATTACATCCCCTCTATACAGCACACACATATCCTCTATAAGCTATCCTACCCAATTACATCCCCTCTATACAGCACACACATAACCTCCATAAGCTATCCTACCCAATTACATCCCCTCTATACAGCACACACATAACCTCCATAAGCTATCCTACCCAATGACATCCCCTATATACAGCACACACATAACCTCTATAATCTATCCTACCCAATTACATCCCCTATATACAGCACACACATAACTTCCATAAGCTATCCTACCCAATTACATCCCCACTATAAAGCACACATATAACCTCCATAAGCTATCCTACCCAATTACATACCCTATATACAGCACACAGATATCCTCCATAAGCTATCCTACCCAATTACATCCCCTCTATACAGCACACACATATCCTCCATAAGCTATCCTACCCAATTACATCCCCTCTATTCAGCCCACACATATCCTCCATAAGCTGTCCTACCCAATTACATCCCCACTATACAGCACACATATAACCTCCATAAGCTATCCTACCCAATTACATCCCCTATATGCAGCACACACACATTACCTCCATAAGCTATCCTACCCAATTACATCCCCTATATACAGCACACACATAACCTCCATAAGCTTTCCTACCCAATTACATCCCCTCTATACAGCACACACATAACCTCCATAAGCTATCCTACCCAATTACATCCCCTCTATACAGCACACACATAACCTCCATAAGCTATCCTACCCAATTACATCCCCTATATACAGCACACACATAACCTCCATAAGCTATCCTACCAATTACATCCCCTCTATACAGCACACACACAACCTCCATAAGCTATCCTACCCAATTACATCCCCACTATACAGCACACACATAACCTCCATAAGCTATCCTACCCAATTACATCCCCTCTATACAGCACACACATAACCTCTATAAGCTATCCTACCCAATTACATCCCCTATATACAGCACACACATAACCTCCATAATCTATCCTACCCAATTACATCCCCTCTATACAGCACACACATATCCTCCATAAGCTATCCTACCCAATTACATCCCCACTATACAGCACACACATATCCTCCATAAGCTATCCTACCCAATTACATCCCCTCTATACAGCACACACATAACCTCCATAAGCTATCCTACCCAATTACATCCCCTATATACAGCACACACATAACCTCCATAAGCTATCCTACCCAATTACATCCCCACTATACAGCACACACATAACCTCCATAAGCTATCCTACCCAATTACATCCCCTCTATACAGCACACACATAACCTCCATAAGCTATCCTACCCAATTACATCCCCTATATACAGCACACACATAACCTCCATAAGCTATCCTACCCAATTACATCCCCTCTATACAGCACACACATATCCTCCATAAGCTATCCTACCCAATTACATCCCCCACTATACAGCCCACACATATCCTCCATAAGCTATCCTACCCAATTACATCCCCGCTATACAGCACACACATATCCTCCATAAGCTATCCTACCCAATTACATCCCTATATACAGCCCACATATAGCCTCCATAAGCTATCCTACCCAATTACATCCCCTCTATACAGCACACACATATCCTCCATAAGCTATCCTACCCAATTACATCCCCACTATACAGCACACACATAACCTCCATAAGCTATCCTACCCAATTACATCCCCTCTATACAGCACACACATAACCTCCATAAGCTATCCTACCCAATTACATCCCCTATATACAGCACACACATAACCTCCATAATCTATCCTACCCAATTACATCCCCTCTATACAGCACACACATATCCTCCATAAGCTATCCTACCCAATTACATCCCCACTATACAGCACACACATATCCTCCATAAGCTATCCTACCCAATTTCATCCCCTCTATACAGCACACACATAACCTCCATAAGCTATCCTACCCAATTACATCCCCTATATACAGCACACACATAACCTCCATAAGCTATCCTACCCAATTACATCCCCTCTATACAGCAGACACATAACCTCCATAAGCTATCCTACCCAATTACATCCCCACTATACAGCACACACATAACCTCCATAAGCTATCCTACCCAATTACATCCCCTCTATACAGCACACACATAACCTCCATAAGCTATCCTACCCAATTACATCCCCTATATACAGCACACACATAACCTCCATAAGCTATCCTACCCAATTACATCCCCTCTATACAGCACACACATATCCTCCATAAGCTATCCTACCCAATTACATCCCCCACTATACAGCCCACACATATCCTCCATAAGCTATTCTACCCAATTACATCCCCGCTATACAGCACACACATATCCTCCATAAGCTATCCTACCCAATTACATCCCTATATACAGCCCACATATAGCCTCCATAAGCTATCCTACCCAATTACATCCCCTCTATACAGCACACACATATCCTCCATAAGCTATCCTTCCCAATTACATCCCTATATACAGCCCACATATAGCCTCCATACGCTATCCTACCCAATTACATCCCCTCTATACAGCACACACATATCCTCCATAAGCTATCCTACCCAATTACATCCCCTCTATACAGCACACACATATCATCCATAAGCTATCCTACCCAATTACATCCCCTCTATACAACACACACATATCCTCCATAGGCTATCCTCCCAATTACATCCCCTCTATACAGCACACACATATCCTCCATAAGCTATCCTACCCAATTACATCCCCTCTATACAGCACACACATATCCTCCATAAGCTATCCTACCCAATTACATACCCTATATACAGCACACACATATCCTCCATATGCTATCCTGCTCAATTACATCCCCACTATACAGATCACAAACATAAGCTATCCTACCCAATTACATCCTCCCTATACAGCACACATATATCATCCATAAGCTATCCTACCCAATTACATCCCCTCTATACAGCACACACATATCCTCCATAAGCAATCCTACCCAATTACATCCCCTCTATACAGCACACAGATATCCTCCATAAGCTATCCTACCCAATTACATCCCCACTATACAGCACACACATATCCTCCATAAGCTATCCTACCCAATTACATCCCCTCTATACAGCACACACATATCCTCCATAAGCTATCCTACCCAATTACATCCCCTATATACAATACACACATATCCCCATAATCTATCCTACCCAATTACATCCCCTCTATACAGCACACACATATCCTCCATAAACTATCCTACCCAATTACTTCCCCACTATACAGCACACACATATCCTCCATAAGCTATCCTACCCAATTACATCCCCACTATACAGCACACACATATCCTCCTTAAGCTATCCTACCCAATTACATCTCCTCTATACAGCCCACACATAACCTCCATAATCTATCCTACCCAATTACATCCCCTATATACAGCACACACATATCCTCCATAAGCTGTCATACTCAATTACATCCCCACTATAAAGCACACACATAACCTCCTTAAGCTATCTTACCCAATTACATCCCCACTATACAGCACACACATATCCTCCATAATCTATCCTACCCAATTACATCCCCTCTATACAGCACACACGTTACCTCCATAAGCTATCCTACCCAATTACATCCCCACTATACAGCACACATATCCTCCATAAGCTATCCTACCCAATTACATCCCCTCTATACAGCACACACATATCCTCCATAAGCTATCCTACCCAATTACATCCCCTCTATACAGCACACACATATCCTCTATAAGCTATCCTACCCAATTACATCCCCTCTATACAGCACACACATATCCTCCATAAGCTATCCTACCCAATTACATACCCTATATACAGCACACACATATCCTCCATATGCTATCCTGCTCAATTACATCCCCACTATACAGATCACAAACATAAGCTATCCTACCCAATTACATCCTCCCTATACAGCACACATATATCATCCATAAGCTATCCTACCCAATTACATCCCCTCTATACAGCACACACATATCCTCCATAAGCAATCCTACCCAATTACATCCCCTCTATACAGCACACAGATATCCTCCATAAGCTATCCTACCCAATTACATCCCCACTATACAGCACACACATATCCTCCATAAGCTATCCTACCCAATTACATCCCCTCTATACAGCACACACATATCCTCCATAAGCTATCCTACCCAATTACATCCCCTATATACAATACACACATATCCCCATAATCTATCCTACCCAATTACATCCCCTCTATACAGCACACACATATCCTCCATAAACTATCCTACCCAATTACTTCCCCACTATACAGCACACACATATCCTCCATAAGCTATCCTACCCAATTACATCCCCACTATACAGCACACACATATCCTCCTTAAGCTATCCTACCCAATTACATCTCCTCTATACAGCCCACACATAACCTCCATAATCTATCCTACCCAATTACATCCCCTATATACAGCACACACATATCCTCCATAAGCTGTCATACTCAATTACATCCCCACTATAAAGCACACACATAACCTCCTTAAGCTATCTTACCCAATTACATCCCCACTATACAGCACACACATATCCTCCATAATCTATCCTACCCAATTACATCCCCTCTATACAGCACACACGTTACCTCCATAAGCTATCCTACCCAATTACATCCCCACTATACAGCACACATATCCTCCATAAGCTATCCTACCCAATTACATCCCCTCTATACAGCACACACATATCCTCCATAAGCTATCCTACCCAATTACATCCCCTCTATACAGCACACACATATCCTCTATAAGCTATCCTACCCAATTACATCCCCTCTATACAGCACACACATATCCTCCATAAGCTATCCTACCCAATTACATCCCCTCTATACAACACACACATAACCTCCATAAGCTATCCTACCCAATTACATCCCCTCTATACAGCACACACATAACCTCCATAAGCTATCCTACCCAATGACATCCCCTCTATACAGCACACACATAACCTCTATAATCTATCCTACCCAATTACATCCCCTATATACAGCACACACATAACTTCCATAAGCTATCCTACCCAATTACATCCCCACTATAAAGCACACATATAACCTCCATAAGCTATCCTACCCAATGACATACACTATATACAGCACACACATATCCTCCATAAGCTATCCTACTCAATTACATCCCCTATATACAGCACACACATATCCTCCATAAGCTCTCCCACCCAATTACATCCCCTCTATACAGCACACACATAACCTCCATAAGCTATCCTACCCAATTACATCCCCTATATACAGCACACACATAACCTCCATAAGCTATCCTACCCAATTACATCCCCTATATACAGCACACACATATCCTCCATAAGCTCTCCTACTCAATTACATCCCCTATATACAGCACACACATATCCTCCATAAGCTTTTCTACCCAATTACATCCCCTATATACAGAACACACATAACTACATATTTTCTCTTTCCTCACCTTCACATCCTGCTGACCCCAGTGCCAATATTCCTGTGTGACTGGGTCATACAGCCCACCGAGAACCTCTGCATTCTCTCTGGACCCTTATGCAATAGGTAGAATCTATCCTTGTGTATCAATGCGCACGTGTCAGTGGGGTCCGATGGCCAAGCTGAGGTTTGCTTCATATTCCAGAGGCTGGTAAATCTGGCTGCTTAGCAGCCTTCTTAAAAAACAAAATAAAAACGAATTACTAAACAGACCGCTTAAACATATTGTCATAGACCTCTTACCATGACAGCGAAATCTCTTACCATGACAGCGAATGATATTGTCCCTGCACTGTTAGGGATGTGCGCCGATCCCCGTGTTTTGTAGAGATGAGCAGGCTCGGATCTCAGAGATCCGAACACACCCGCTTCGGGTCACGAGGTTTTGTTTTGAGCAGGCTTATCGCTGATTGGCTAAGTGAGCCGTCTGTCACAGCTCTCAGCCAATCAGCGTTAAGCCCATAGAAAATGCATAGAGAGGGAAAAAGAAGATGGCTCCCGCCATCCCCTGCCACCTGACACAGCCGTCACCCACCGCTGCCGACACCGCCGGCACCCCCACTGGCAGCATCCCCCACTGCCGACATCACCGCTGCCGACACTCCTGCACTGCTGCCCCACGTACTGAGGACACCGTCAGTGACTCCCCCACTGCCGACACTCCCACAGTGAGGACACCACTAGCACCCCTGCACTGAAGACACTGTCAGAACACATGCTCTGAGGACACCGCTGGCACCCCCGCTCTGCCGACACTACCGGCACCCTGCATTGAGAACACCCCTGCACTGCCGACACAGTCAGCAAACCTGCACTGAGGATACCGCTGGCACCCCCGCTCTGCGGACACTGCCTGTACCCTTCACTGAGAACACTGCCAGCACCGCAGCACTGCCATTCCATGTACTGAGGACACCGCCCCTGCACTGCCGACACAGCCAGCAAACCTGCACTAAAGACACCGCTGGCACCCCCGCACTGCTGACACAGCCTGCAAACCTGCACTAAAGACACCACTGGCACACCCGCACTGCCGACATCACTGGTACCCTTCACTGAGGACACTGCAAGCAACCCCGCTGTGCCGACACTGCTGTCACAGTAAGTGCACTATTGGTGTATCCAACCCACACTGTATAACACACTGTATACGTGTTGGAAATTAGAAACTGAACTACCACATGTTAGTGCCGCCGACTGTGTCACTTAGCTTAGTCAGCCAGCTAGCTGGATGCAACCTTTTGGCCTTAACTAGATGAAGCAAATAATATTGTAAGGTGGTAAAAATTAATTGGAAATGACTGGAAATAAATGTTATTGCGGTTAATTATACTGTAGGAACAAAAACAGGCCCATTTTATGTGATTTTAGCTGTTATGATTTTTTAAGAAATAATCCAGATCCAAAACCAAAACATGAAAACAACACACGGAGGTGATTTTTTGGCAAAACCAATCCAGATCCAAAACCAAAACCAAAACACGACGGTCGGTGCACAGTGTTTTGGTTTAATTTTGGATCTGTATCTCCTTCAAGGTTTTGGATCTGGATTTGGTTTTGCAAACCACCCTCAAGTGTTTTGGTTTTGGATCTGGATCTGGATTTTTCAAATAAAAGATTTAAAAACAGTTAAAATCATGTAATTTATGCAATCCAAAACCCGAAATCCGGATTTACAATCCGAATTCCAAACCGCAAAAAGATCAGAACCGCGACTCGGATTGACCCTGATCTCCTCAGGAGATTAGAACCGCGACTCGGATTGACCCGGATTCACGAAATTCGGGTGGATTCAGATTTGTGGAGAACCGAACCACACATCTCTAGTTGCTGTTTGTGTTTTAAACAATTATAGGACATCTAGAATAAGGAGAATGATCTGGTTTCTGTGTATACAAGTTAGTACCCATAGACATAACAAGAGTCCTATCTTTTCTGCACCCCCGTGCATTGTGCTGCCATATATACATATTTATGTGACTGCTACTTATTTATCCTTCATTACTCTTCCCCTGAATATGCAGATGGCATAATATATAAATACCATTATCTTTATGGAGCTGTCAGCCCTATTTTAAACCACTTTGTTGGGAAATTTAGAATCCATCACGAATCATAAAATGTTATTTTTCTCCTCATTTTCCTGCGCACGCCATCAGGAAACGCACCGTGTTACTACTGTCATGCTGCAGAGGAGATCGTAATGACTGAGCGGCTGGGAAGGCATCCCGTAAATGTCATATTTTCTGATCATTTGTATGCATTTATTTATTTATTGTGACTATTGAGGTAGCAGGTTCAGTTTGGGTGTAAATAGCTGTGAGAAGCAGTTACAAATCATCCCACCTTCGCTGGTAGAGAAGTGGAGACTTACATGAAGGTTTGTTTTCCAAATGACACTTTATGGGCTCTAAACAATATTTGCAAACCAGGGTGGGAGAATAAATATTCTGGAGTTTGGAGGCAGCTGTGTTATAAAGTGCCAGATACAGGGAAATGTAAGCACAGTACACGTGACATGGGATACGTTCAGTATCCCGATTAAGGGGATGCCGGAGCTTAGAATACCAATTCCGGAATCCTGACACCTGTCGGAATCCCGGCACCGGCATCCTGATGGTAAGTAACGGGGTGGGGGGAGGGATAGGGTTAGGCACTAGGGTTAGGGTTAGGCACTAAGGGGTGTGGGTTAGGGCTATGCACTAGGGGGAGGGTTAGGCACTAAGGGGTGTGGGTTAGTGTTAGGCACTAAGGGGTGTGGGTTAGGGTTAGGGACTAGGGTTAGGCACTAAGGGAAAGGGTTAGGATTAGGCACTAGGGTTAGGGTTAGGCACTAAGGGGTGTGGGTTAGGGTTAGGCACTAGGGGAAGGGTTAGGCACTAGGGGGTGGGTTAGGCACTTAGGGGGAGGGTTAGGGTTAGGCACTAGGGGGAGGGTTAGGGTTAGGCACTAGGGGGAGGGTAGGCACTAGGGAGAGGGTTAGGCACTAAGGGGGGAGGGTTAGGCACTAAGGGGGGAGGGTTAGGGTTAGGCACTAAGGGGTGTGGGTTAGGGTTAGGCACTAGGGGGAGGGTTAGGCACTAAGGGGGAAAGTTAGGCACTAGGGGGAGGGTTAGGGTTATACACTAGCGGGAGGGTTAGGCACTAGGGAGAGGGTTAGGCACTAAGGGGGGAGGGTTAGGCACTAAGGGGGGAGGGTTAGGGTTAGACACTAGGGGGATGGTTAGGCACTAGGGGGAGGGTTAGGGTTAGGCACTAGGGGGGGTTAGGGTTAGGCACTAGGGGGAGGGTTAGGCACTAGGGGGAGGGTTAGGGTTAGACACTAGGGGGAGGGTTAGGCACTAGGGGGATGGTTAGGCACTAAGGGGGGAGGGTTAGGCACTAAGGGGGGAGGGTTAGGGTTAGACACTAGGGGGATGGTTAGGCACTAGGGAGGGTTAGGCACTAGGGGGAGGGTTAGGCACTAGGGTGAGGGTTAGGCACTAGGGGTTGTGGGTTAGGCACTAGGGGGAGGGTTAGGGTTAGACACTAGGGGGATGGTTAGGCACTAGGGGGGGTTAGGGTTAGGCACTAGGGGGGGTTAGGCATTAGGGGGAGGGTTAGGGTTAGGCACTATAGACACTAGGGGGATGGTTAGGCGCTAAGGGGTGTGGGTTAGGGTTAGACATTAAGGGGATGGTTAGGCGCTAAGGGGTGTGGGTTAGGGTTAGACACTAGGGGGATGGTTAGGCACTAAGGGGTGTGGGTTAGGGTTAGGCACTAGGGGGATGGTTAGGCACTAAGAGGTGTGGGTTAGGGTTA
This sequence comes from Taudactylus pleione, assembly GCA_031769625.1. NCBI lineage: Eukaryota > Metazoa > Chordata > Amphibia > Anura > Myobatrachidae > Taudactylus > Taudactylus pleione. The sequence goes on along the minus strand of JAUIMM010000139.1, from coordinate 1,513,223 downwards.
GACACTAGGGGGATGGTTAGGTGCTAAGGGGTGTGGGTTAGGGTTAGACACGAGGGGGATGGTTAGGCGCTAAGGGGTGAGGGTTAGGGTTAGACACTAGGGGAATGGTTAGGTACTAAGGGGTGAGGGTTAGACACTAGGGGGATGGTTAGGCGCTAAGGGGTGAGGGTTAGACACTAGGGGGATGGTTAGGCACTAAGGGGTGTGGGTTAAGTTTAGGGTGCAGGGAGGGGGAGGGTTAGGTTTAGGCACTGCGGAGATAGGGTTAGGGTAGGGAGAGGGGGAGGGTTATGATACCTACTGACAGGTAATGGGAGGGGCTGGGCTGCACATCCTAATATTAAACATGATAATAGGTGCTACCATGCTGAGACCAGTAGTTCTACAGCAAAAAGGAGAGGGGGGGAGGAGCAGGTGCACACTATAAGCACTAAGAATACAAATGATCAAAATATCTATAATAGACTGCAATAATTAACATGGTTTTAAATGTAAGGTTTCTTAGTACATGTTTGGCCAAGGATGTTTGCCCACCTACCACGTCACGGTGAACCTTATACAGGTGGGTCCCTAACATCTCTAATACTTAATACTTAACACTTAATATTAGTATGTGCAGCCCAGCCCCTCCCATTTCCTGTGTGTGTGTATTTAAGGTACATTCTGAAGGTGAGACCCCTTCTTTGGGCTAGCACTCTTCCTGCCTGCCCCAAGTGATTTTAATTGGTATGGGTCCTTGCATTGCAGTACACACATCTAATGGGCTCTATGATAGGTAAGTCCTAGATAAATTAATTAGTGTGTCAGTATTAGAGATGTTAGGGACCCACCTGTATAAGGTTCACCGTGACGTGGTAGGTGGGCAAACATCTTTGGCCAAACATGTACTAAGAAACCTTACATTTAAAACCATGTTAATTATTGCAGTCTATTATAGATATTTTGATCATTTGTATTCTTAGTGCTTGTAGTGTGCACCTCCTCCCCCCCACCTCTCCTTTTTGCTGTAGACCTACTGACAGGTGTCGGTATCCTAACCCTGTCGGGATGCCAGTGGCGGGATTTTGACCACCGGGATCACGAGCGCTGGCATCCCGTACCCATCCCTGTGACACAAATCGGCATTTCAGTGTAGCACAATCTCACCTGTGACAAAGGTTCGGGGGGAATTTATTGAACCATCCAAAGACGACAAGTGGAGGTTTGTCCATCACATTGTAAACATCCCCCTTTATCATCATCACTTGAACCCCCCCACACACACACTTTATAGTTATAGTGTATCTTATTTGGACAAAATAGATTACTTAAAGCAGAGGTGGGCAACGTTTTTGGGTCATGACCATTGCGGCTCTTACCAGTTACAGCGGGTGGCGGATGTCACTGGGGGGCTGCAGCAGTCCCGAGGGGACATTCTGGCTACATCTGCTTTCTCCTGTCATGGGTTATACACAGGGAATGACAATAAGATATTGCCACAATATTGCTACAGCACCATGGTCAGATCTTCAGGGATTTTACTATTGTGTTCACGTCATCCACCCATCAGGATTGCATGTGAACTAATAAAGTACACGTGTATCCAGGCTTGCCCAACCTCCCGATATACCCGGGAGCCTCCCGAAAATTGGGTGCCGCTCCCGAACCCCCAGGGAGAGGCAGGCAAGCTTCCCGGCTGCCGCCTGCCCCCCCACCCCCATGACTTCTATATGACGCGATTCATTAAATCACGTCATTGTGGCCCCGTCCCCTGCTTCACAATGCTTTTATTTTCACCATTGTTAAGCGGGTTCGGGGCCACAATGATACGATCGTGAGGTCATGTCCTGGCCTCGCCCCCAATAAGGAGTAATTACCAGGTAACGCCCCCCCGCTGTATGCAGGCATTTGGCTCCCTCCCGGAAGGAGGGAGCTGAATGTCGGCAAGTACACGAGCGCCATCCCGGTGCAGTCAGGGTCACGATTAAGGTTCCTGTGGTCGGAACATATGCAGTTACTAGTCACTCGACAGATGCGCAGAAGGAATTCTGGGTCATAAACCCCGAATTCCTTCTATGGCAGAGGACAGCTCTTATCGGGAGAGTTGTCCTTTGTGATTTTATTCATGCATACTGGTATTCTTTACGCCGGCATGCATGCGATACGTCATGCATCCCGCCCATGGTCACATCAGCCACCCCCTGACCCACCCCCTGCAATACTTAACTGTGCAGGAGCTGGTCTTCCCCTCTCTGACACAGCAATGAGAGGCTTTGGTGGAGAGGGGCCATATCCATCTCAGGACATGCCGTTCTGCCTTATTATATAGATAACAACATACGTCCTCAAAGGTGCCAACATACAATAGGTGAGTTACAAGCATACAATGGGTGAGTCAGGGCCGAAACTAGGATTTTTGTCACCAGGGGCAAGACAGTAATCTGGCGCCCCCCCTGGCAATTTCCCCCTGCATTAGTGCCCCTATAGTAATGCCCCCTGAGGTAATACCCCTGTGGTAGTGCCCATATGATAATGCCCCCATAGCAATGCCCCTTTAGTAGAGCCCATATAGTAATGCCCCTGTAGTAGTTCCCATATTGTAATGTCCCCATAGTAATGCCCATATGTTAATACCCCCATAGTATTGCCCCTGTAGTGCCCATACAGTAATGCCCCTGTAGTGCCCATGCCCCCACAGTAATGCCCCTGTAGTGCCCATGGTCTCATAGTAATGCCCCTGGAGTGCCCATACAGTAATGCCCCTGGAGTGCTCATGCCCCCATAGTAATGCCTCTGTGGTAATGCCCCTGGAGTGCCCATGCCCCAATAGTAATGCCCCTATAGTGCCTATACAGTAATGCCCCTGTATTGGCCATGCCCCCATAGTAATGCCCCTGTGGTAATGTCCATGTCCCCATAATAATGCGCCTGTAGTGCCCATGCTCCCATAGTAATGCACCTGTAGTGCCCATACAGTAATGCCCCTGTAGTGCCCATGCCCCCACAGTAATGTCCCTGTAGTGCCCATGGTCTCATAGTAATGCCCCTGGAGTGCCCATACAGTAATGCCCCTGGAGTGCTCATGCCCCCATAGTAATGCCTCTGTGGTAATGCCCCTGGAGTGCCCATGCCCCAATAGTAATGCCCCTATAGTGCCTATACAGTAATGCCCCTGTATTGGCCATGCCCCCATAGTAATGCCCCTGTGGTAATGTCCATGTCCCCATAATAATGCGCCTGTAGTGCCCATGCTCTCGAAGTAATGCCCCTGTAGTGCCCATGCCCCCATAGTAATGCACCTGTAGTGCCCATACAGTAATGCCCCTGTAGTGCCCATGCCCCCACAGTAATGTCCCTGTAGTGCCCATGGTCTCATAGTAATGCCCCTGGAGTGCCCATACAGTAATGCCCCTGGAGTGCTCATGCCCCCATAGTAATGTCTCTGTGGTAATGCCCCTGGAGTGCCCATGCCCCAATAGTAATGCCCCTATAGTGCCTATACAGTAATGCCCCTGTACTGGCCATGCCCCCTTAGTAATGCCCCTGTGGTAATGTCCATGTCCCCATAATAATTCCCCTGTAGTGCAGCTTATTAAAAAAAAAAAACTTGCCTTGAACCCTGCTCCTGCATCCAGCATCGCGTCCGGTCCGCCCGGCTGCTCCTCGGAACTATGGGGGAGACATCATGATGTCTCTCCCATAGTGCCCGTGGGGAGAGCCGGAAGCTGGAGTTCAGGCGAGAACTCCAGCCTCCGGCTACGGCTACACCACGTCGCTGCAGAGAAGGAGCCGGGCGCCCACTGGTAATAACATCTCAGCGGGCGTCCGGCTTGGAGCCTCTCTGCAGCGCCGGGCTGGAGGACACTGGCGCCGGGTGCAGAGGTGCACCCGGTGCACGTGCACCTCCAGCCCCCCCCTAGTTGCGGCCCTGGGTGAGTTACAAATGTACAATGTGTGAGTGGCAAACATACAATGGGTGAGTTACAAACATACAATGGGTGAGTTACAAACATACAATGCATGAGGTGCGAACATACAATGTGTGATTTACAAAAATGCAATGCATGAGTTACAAACATACAATGCATGAGTTACAAGAATACAATGTGTGAGTTACAAGCATACAATGTGTGAGTTACAAACATACAATGCATGAGTTACAAGAATACAATGTGTGAGTTACAAGCATACAATGTGTGAGTTACAAACATACAATGGCCCTCATTCAGACCCACTCGCAAGTGGGCGTACGCACGTTCGCCGTACGTAAAAAAATATTTAAATTCAAGCACTCGCTCGTTTTTTCCTACGCAGCTAAAAATCCGCCCCAAACTCAGGCGACCCCTCCTCTGACTAACGAGCGTGCCAAATAGCGAGCGTACATCCCTGAAATGGCTTGAAGGGAACGCACGCACAAGTACAAACCGGAAGTGGGACTGTCAGATTCCGATTACCTGCTCGTTTTTTCTGCCTACCTCCCTCAATCGTATCATGCCAATCAATGTATCAATTAGCTTAATTGTTTGTTTTTTTTCAACACAATGCAATAAACTTTAATCTTGTCCGTGTTTGTATTTGCTCGCAGAATACGTACGGCTGAAACCTTCGCTTTTATTGTTCCACAGACATGTTAGCCCCAATTAAACAATTGTTCTATTTGTTTGTCTCCCCACAATTTTTCTGTGGTTCATTTCTTTATTTAAATTTGCTTACGCATGTCACTGCATCAAGCCTATCATAACTCTCAAGAGATTTGTGGCCCTGTCGAACACATGACTCATACACTAACCAATAGAATTTGTCCTGTTAATTTCCCAAATACATTAGCCAATCAAATTTTTTTGTGGTGCTTTATTAAAAATATTTTGTCAAAAAAACACCATTGCCATCATGAGATCCGCCGCATTCACCAGGCGCGAACTGCTGGTGCTGACGGAGGTGATGGACAGGAGGATCACCAGTCAGCCTCCACCCATCTCCAATAGGCGCAAGCGTTCCGCATATGCGGAGGTACGTCGATGCCTGCGCTCCTTTGGCTCACGCCGACATATTGGCCAGCTGGAGCGCAGGTGGTCGGACCTGCACCGGCGGACGCCCCGCTTGCTGGCATGCTTTCGCATGCAGATTGCGGAAAGTAAGTGTTCTGGACTGTGGTTTTCAAGTTTATCTTGTGGGCCCTAACTGCGTGTGCATGTTTTCATATCTGTCCTATTGAGTCATTGTAGTCATATCTGCATGTGCATGTTTTCATGTCTGTCCTATTGAGTCATTGTAGTCATATCTGCATGTGCATGTTTTCATGTCTGTCCTATTGAGTCATTGTAGTCATATCTGCATGTGCATGTTTTCATGTCTGTCCTATTGAGTCATTGTAGTCATATCTGCATGTGCATGTTTTCATGTCTGTCCTATTGAGTCATTGTAGTCATCTGCATGTGCATGTTTTCATGTCTGTCCTATTGTGTCATTGTAGTCATATCTGCATGTGCATGTTTTCATGTCTGTCCTATTGTGTTTTTTTTTTTTTATTATTTATTTATTTATTTTTTGTTTCCTGTTGAAACTAACAACAATTTTTTGGTCATTTTTTAGGGGCACAGCAAACACTACGGCGGCATCGCCACACAAGACGCCGGTCCCGGCCCCTCTCTCCAACCCCCAATTCCTCTATTCCCCCCTCCTCCCCAGACCCTGTGGCCGAAATTTCTGGCCTACTTCCCCTCCAGCCCAATTCCCCCTCTCCTCCATCCGTCCCTCCTCCAAATACCCCCTCCCAGGATGGCGAAAACACCTTGCCCCTCGGGTTGGGGAATGTAGCCACCTCCGAGGTGGTCCAGGGAGTGGCTTCTGGCTCTCTCGTTTTGGAGAACGGTATGTTTTTAAAGTTTATTTTGGACACCACAAACTGTTTGTATGTAATCATGTGTCGTCCCCATTTTTTTTTTCTTTTTTTCGCCTTAGGGTATTTTTGGGGGTTGTCTTTACCTGTTCCTGCTGATGTCACCATACACATATCACACCTGTGTGCCTTTTTTTAGGGCCCTTGTATTTTTGGCATACGACATTTTGGGGTTCTGGGTTTTATCCGTGTAATTTATTTTTGGCCCACAAGCTTGTAAGTTTGTGTTTGCTTGTTTTTTGTTTTTTTACAATGTTGCTTCATTATCGATTTATTAATCCCCAAACTTTTGTCACCCACAGAGGAACAGAGGCATCGGGAACAGATTGTGAATTGTGTGGGCCGTATGCGGGAGCAGGTCACCGGGCTAATGCAGGGCCTTGACCATCTGTTGGTCCTCCTTCGGAATTAGTTTTTTTTTTTTTTTTTTTTTAAATTGTTTCTTAATAAATCTGTTTAAAATCAAGCTCAGTCTCATGCGTTTGGAGTAAATCCAAGATTCTTTACACTGACATAAGTAGACTCTTCAAGCAAGGATTGCCCCAGAATCTCACTACAGATTGTGTGTTGTATTTTGAATGCAAACAGGCACAAGAAACACCTCCCAGTACCAATGTCATTTTCCTTTTTTGTGGTGGTCAACATGATAGTTTACACCATTTTTCAGGTTCCTATTTGGTGGCCAAACTGCTTAGGACAATCTTACGAAGGCAACTGATTGTACACGATTCCTTGTTGTGTTGGTTAGTACCCCGAAAACATATTACATTTTAGCTCCACTTGCTTCATTACTGGGTTACCCCTTAGGTAAAATTAACGTTTGGGAGTTTGGTTACACTTGCTTCTAACGTGCCCAAAAAGGAAACAAATTACACTCTCCAAATATTTATTCACAACAGAAATCAAAATACAAAGTGGTCACTCACAAACAAAACACACAGTGATAATCAGAAAAACTCCACATACCAAAAACACTAAACAAACACACAACAAATCAAGAACTGGTTGACGAAGGTCCATGCCCACATGATTTCACAAATATGGCGTTGCAATATTGGTGTCAGAATATATTCCCGAAGTTTCCACAGAAAGGTTTTTGAAGGGTAGCAGGAAGTAGTCATCGTGGGAGTGCCAAAGATTATGCAAACAAACAGAAGATGGTGCAAGAATTAATATAAAAAAAGATGAACGTTAAAAAACCGTAACACATTGGGTGTACACACTGTTGTTTGATCAATAATTACCTAAAATATCGGACCACCACATCATCGCGTATGGCCCCCCCACATACTGACCTCCGACCAACCTCGGGGGGCCATCCTCAGGTAAGGCATCCTCTGGCTGCATTGGAACACCACTCCTTATGGCGATGTTGTGAAAGATCCCACACAGGACCACAATTTTCGAAACCATATCCGGCAAATACATGAGCTCGCCACCAGAGCGGTGGAGGCATCTGAATCGGCCTTTTAAAAGGCCGATACAGCGCTCCACCACTTGCCTGGTGGCTGTAAGTGCGGTATTAAACTCACTTTGTGGACCTGGTGTGGGAGCCAAGTAAGGAGTGAGCAGCCAGGGCATGCAAGGGTATCCACTGTCTCCTGTGAAAAAGAATAGACAACATCAGGATCACTGTGTATCAAGCTTAACATTGTTATGTACTAAAGGTCTACACTTACCCAGAAGCCACGCATCACCAGCTTGTAGGTTGTTTAATTTGTGCCATATCCCTGATTGCCGGATGACGAAGGAGTCATGTGCACTTCCTGGTAAGTTTGCATTCAGGGACAGGATCTGGAGGGAGGCATCACATACCACCATTACATTCAGGGAGTGATAGTGTTTCCTGTTTCGAAATATGGCCTCCAGCCGTGCTGGAGGCTGAAGTGGTATGTGAGTACCATCCACAACCCCTATGATGTGTGGGAAGCCAGCTATTTGGTAAAAATTAGCCTTGGCCACACTAAGGGCACCCATATCCAAAGGCATTTGAATAAAATGATGGAGGTGCTTGAAAAGTGCCTCCATCACTGCCCTCAGGATCCGGGAAAAGGAGGATTGTGAGATGCCTGCCACTATTCCCACCGTTGTTTGAAACAATCCTGAGGCACAGAAATGTAACACCGCCATAAATTGCGTAAGTGGTGGTATTGCTGTAGGACTGTCAATTTGCTGCTCAAGATCACTCTCTATTAATGAGAGAGTGTCTATGATGATTTTGGGAGGAAGACGGTAGCGTCTTAAAACCTCATCATCGGGCATTCCAAAAAGGGTGACACGTGTTCGAAAATATCTGGGGCCTTGCACGCCTACGATGCCTACGCCTGGGACGAGATTGAGGTTGGTCGGCTTCCGGGAGCATGGCCAGAACAATCCGCCCTAGATCAACCTGAAATGGCAAGATTGTAATGTAAGGCTTTGGACCCACCCCAAAAGAAAATTCAAAACAACTTAGCTTGATGATACCATCCATTGCTGCTTACATGCCGGGGTATTGTCATGATACGTCCAAACTGAAATTAAGCCCAAAAATTATTTGAAAAATTTCACTCTGTGCATTTTTGTTTCTAAATTTTGTGCTAGACCAAACTTAAAATATGCGAAACACACATTTGGCAAAAGAGCAAAACGACATTGCACACAGTACATCAAAATGGGTTGAAATGTTTGCCCAAAAAGCGAAAGGGCAACCTCAAAAAAATTAAAATGATTAATAAGCATTTAAAAATGCGCAAATTAGTTCGCAAATACAAGTCCCAATAGTAAGTAGTAAAAATGCGCTAATTAGTTCGCAAATACAAGTCACAATAGTAAGTAGTAAAAATGCGCTAATTAGTTCGCAAATACAAGTCCCAATAGTAAGTAGTAAAAATGCGCTAATTAGTTCGCAAATACAAGTCACAATAGTAAGTAGTAAAAATGCGCTAATTAGTTCGCAAATACAAGTCACAATAGTAAGTAGTAAAAATGCGCTAATTAGTTTGCAAATACAAGTCACTATACAAACTGTGAAAAATGCGCTAATTAGTTCACAAATACAAGATAAAAAATGGACTTACCAAGAGCAAATATATAAGAGTCCAAATCAAAAGGTCTTTGGGTCCGAAATTAATCAAAAGCTAAAATATATGAAATTATGGATCCAAAATTTACAAAAATGAAGAAACACAATGAAACAACAATTGATCAAAAGTTAGACTTCACAAAACTTACCAAATCAAGAAACAAGGTAAAAAAAATAAAAAACAAAAAAGAGAACGGAAAATAAAAACGCAAGTCTACCAAACAAAATAATCTCCAACCGCCAACTCCTTTATACGCAAACAATAAACTCCAGCCAAGGTAACCTCCAACAATCCAAAAACGCCACCTCGACTCGAGACACACCAAGCCATAAATAGTGTTTCGTTTCCCGCACAAATTAAGGAGGGATCATAGGAACGCACAATCAATGATGTTGCCGCAAAATAAGGACGCATGTATAAATACGTCACGAAAACACATTAAAATTCTGGGGTATTTCTTGATTGGCCCTCAGACATGGCGACAGACCAGGGAAAAAATGCACAAGAGTCAGGCGGTAAGTCTTTCATGCATTTTGTATCAATGATTAATTTGAAACATAAGATTGGGCAAGTTGTGATTTTGTGAAATCTGAATATTTACACAAATAGGTGAGGAGGATGACATGGAAGAGGCTGCTGGGCCCAGTATTCCGGCCAAAGCTGCCAAAAAAAAAAGGCAGCCACATTTCACAAGAAAGGAGATGGAGGTTTTGATACAGAAGTGTGTGGACATCCTGCCACAGGCAGACAGGAATATGAGTCTAAGCCAGAAGGGGAGAATGTGGGAAGAGGTAGCCGTTGCTGTCAATAGGGTGGGTGATTATGTCCGTCTAGCCCGGGATGTCAAACGGCGGTAAGTAAACACTTGCCCCCCCTAAAAACAAACACCATTTTAAACAAAAGGATAATGGCTTCCATTTTTTCCCACAGATGGGGCGACTTCAAATATTGCCTAAAGCAAAAACTCGCGGACAGGGCTAGGCATGCAAGGGGGACAGGTGGGGGTCCCACCCCTGTGTCATTGGAGTTGACCGATTTAGAAGAGCTGGCACAGGGGTGTGTGCAGCCTGTGGAGGTGTTTGGCGTGTCCAACATGGATACGCACATGCCAGACTTTGCGGCTCCTCATGTTGTCCCAGGTAAATCTTTGGATGTCATCAACTCTGAAATGTTATTGTGCCAATATGTAGATTCTAATGTGAGGCTTTTCTCTTTTTTCCTAACAGAGACACAGGCGGATGAGTCTGCTCCAGAGGGGAGCCTTGGCCGCCAAATTTCTGCTGGCTCGGCAGGGGAGGAACCAGTACATCCGGCTGAGGACCCTGCAGAAGCCAGTCCAGGGCAATCCCCCTCGCAGGCAGTGTCCCTCCTCACAGAACTCAATTTCAAATCGGATTTCCATACGGAGATTCTGCAGAGGATGGACGCCAGTCTGCTACGGGTGGCTGAGGCCCTGGAGCAAAATGCTGCGGCCAACGTGACCATTGGTCAGGCCCTGGCGGAAAATACCAGGGCCAACATCCGCATCGCCAATGCCCTGGAGCAGCTCATTCGCCAGCACATGGTGGTGCCGACCTCCCTTCCTGCCGGAACATCAGGATCCTCCACCTCTGGCACAACATCAGCCAATCCTCCAAATGTGCCTAGCCCTGTGCCTAGTCCAGAGGCCACAACATCTGCCTCTGGACAGGCCAGCCCGATGACATCCCGGACCCGGTCTGGCGCCCTCCCTCCCCCATCCAAACGGGTGAAAAAACGATGACAGCAATGGTGACTTTTCCCACAATCCTTCTGTGCTTGGCTCATATTCCTTTCTGGTCAAAACTTCCCTCTCCTTTCTTGTGAAATGTTTTTAAATTTTTTTTGTATGTTTATGTCAACAGTTATGTTGGGCCAATTTGTTTGATTTTGGGACATATCTTTGGCAAAAAAAGATGTTCCCAAATTTTTTATTTTTTTTTATTTTGTTTGAGCAATAAATTGAAACAAAAAATCTGACATTGGATTGTGAAATTATTGTACAAATGGGTTAAATTTAATCCTGGACCAAAAGGCAAAAACTGGGAAAAAAAAAAAATGGGCTCTTTAAGGAACGTTTAAAAAATCATATAACGAGGCAAATTCAAGAGGCAAAAATAAAATGGGGCGAAAATTAAAACATGATGACATTATTGTTATAATAGGCCCTAACCACCAAATTGAGGGCAAAATAAACCCCCACAAATGTACGCAAATTGATTGTGTCATCCTGACATTAGCAGCTCTGATTTCCACCTGCGTACGGTTTTGTGCTATCCCAAAAAACTGATTTCAAAACACATACCAAGCCGGTTTTCAATCCAACACTAATTGCTTTTCAGCCCTCCCGCGATTAATCGCAACAACATCGTGGAGTCCCGGGACGGAGGAGAAGGCCATCGCCAATGTGGTCGAGTAATCCAGACCCTAAGCTGTGCGAGCATTTTGAAGGGAAAGAGGATCATCCAGTGACGTATGAGTCGGTCCGAACACATTTTACGCTCGCATTTGCTAATGTATGTACGACCCAAAAACGCCTCGCCACGCCTGCGTTTTTCCATCTCCACCCCCGTCAACACCCAAAAAGGCCCTGTTCTGTCAATCACATTTGACATGTCACTTCCTGTACGCTATTTGACGAACGAGACCAAAAAAGCTCGCAATCTGCCGTACGCACATGCGCACTGTTACACCGACGCATGCGCAGTTATTCAACAACGGAACGCAACGAGCGTACTGCTGTTTGCGAGTGGCTCTGAATGAGGGCCAATGTGTGAGTTACAAGCATACAATGGGTGAGTTACAAACATACAATGTGTGAGTTACAAGCATACAATGGGTGAGGTGCGAACATACAATGCGTGAGTTACAAGCATACAATGTGTGAGTTACAAGCATACAATGTGTGAGTTACAAGCATACAATGTGTGAGTTACAAGCATACAATCTGTGAGTTACAAATATACAATGTGTGAGTTACAAGCATACAATGTGTGAGTTACAAACATACAATGTGTGAGTTACAAGCATACAATGTGTGAGTTACAAGCATACAATGTGTGAGTTAAAACATACAATGTGTGAGTTACAAACATACAATGTGTGAGTTACAAGCATACAATGTGTGAGTTACAAACATACAATGTGTGAGTTACAAGCATACAATGTGTGAGTTACAAGCATACAATGCGTGAGTTACAAGCATACAATGTGTGAGTTACAAGCATACAATGGGTGAGGTGCGAACATACAATGCTTGAGTTACAAGCATACAATGTGTGAGTTACAAGCATACAATGTGTGAGTTACAAACATACAATGTGTGAGTTACAAGCATACAATGTGTGAGTTACAAACATACAATGTGTGAGTTACAAGCATACAATGTGTGAGTTACAAACATACAATGTGTGAGTTACAAGCATACAATGTGTGAGTTACAAACATACAATGTGTGAGTTACAAGCATACAATGCGTGAGTTACAAGCATACAATGTGTGAGTTACAAACATACAATTTGTGAGCTGCAAACATACAATGGATGAGGTGCGAACATACAATGTGTGAGTTACAAACATAGAATGCGTGAGTTACAAACATACAATGCGTGAGGTGTGAACATAAAATGTGTGAGTTTCAAATATACAATGTGTGAGTTACAATCATACAATGCGTGAGGTGCAAACATACAATGCGCAAGTTACAAACATACAATGCGTGAGTTACAAGCATACAATGCGTGAGTTACAAGCATACAATGTGTGAGTTACAAGCATACAATGCGTGAGTTACAAGCATACAATGTGTGAGTTAAAAGCATACAATATGTGAGGTGAGAACATACAATGTGTGAGTTACAAGCATACAATGTGTGAGTTACAAGCATACAATGTGTGAGTTACAAACATACAATGTGTGAGTTACAAGCATACAATGTGTGAGTTACAAACATACAATTTGTGAGCTGCAAACATACAATGGATGAGGTGCGAACATACAATGTGTGAGTTACAAACATAGAATGCGTGAGTTACAAACATACAATGCGTGAGGTGTGAACATAAACTGTGTGAGTTTCAAATATACAATGTGTGAGTTACAAATATACAATGCGTGAGGTGCGAACATACAATATGTGAGTTTCAATCATACAATGTGTGAGGTGCGAACATACAATGTGCAAGTTACAAACATACAATGCGTGAGTTACAAACATACAATGCGTGAGGTGCGAACATGCAATGCGTGAGGTGCGAACATACAATGCATGAGGTGCGAACATACAATGCTTGAGGTGTGAACATACAATGTGTGAGTTACAAAAATGCAATGCATGAGTTACAAACATATAATGGGTGAGTTACAAACATACAATGGGTGAGTTACAAACATACAATGGGTGAGTTACAAGCATACAATGCGTGAGGTGCGAACATACAATGTGTGAGTTACAAAAATGCAATACGTGAGTTACAAACATAAAATGGGTGAGTTACAAGCATACAATGGGTGAGTTGCAAACATACAATGCGTGAGGTGCGAACATACAATGAGTAATTTACAAACATACAATGCATGAGGTGCGAACATACAATGCGTGAGTTACAAACATACAATGCGTTAGTTACAAACATACAATGGGTGAGTTACAAACCTACAATGGGTGAGTTACAAGCATACAATGCGTGAGTTACAAACATACAATGCGTGAGTTACAAACATACAATGGGTGATTTACAAGCATACAATGGGTGTGGTGCGAACATACAATGCGTGAGTTACAAACATACAATGCGTGAGTTACAAACATATAATGGATGAGTTACAAGCATACAATGTGTGAGTTACAAGCATACAATGCGTGAGTTACAAACATATAATTGGTGAGTTACAAGCATACAATGGGTGAGTTACAAGCATACAATGGGTGAGTTGCAAACATACAATGCGTGAGGTGCGAACATACAATGCGTGAGTTACAAACATACAATGGGTGAGTTACAAGCATACAATGGGTGAGTTACAAGCATACAATGCGTGAGGTGCGTACATACAATGCGTGAGTTACAAACATACAATGCGTGAGGTGCGAACATACAATGTGTGAGTTACAAGCATACATTGTGTGAGTTACAAGTATACAATGTGTGAGTTACAAGCATACAATGCGTCAGTTACAAGCATACAATGTGTGAGTTACAAGGATACAATGCGTGAGTTACAAACATACAATGTGTGAGTTACAAACATACAATGTGTGAGTTACAAACATACAAAGTGTGAGATACAAGCATACAATGTGTGAGTTACAAGCATACAATGCGTCAGTTACAAGCATACAATGTGTGAGTTACAAGGATACAATGCGTGAGTTACAAACATACAATGTGTGAGTTACAAACATACAATGTGTGAGTTACAAACATACAATGGGTGAGGTGCGAACATACAATGTGTGAGTTACAAACATACAATGTGTGAGTTACAAGCATACAATGGGTGAGGTGAAACCTTACAATGTGTGAGTTACAAGCATACAATGCGTGAGGTGCGAACATACAATGTGTGAGTTACTAAAATGCAATGCGTGAGTTACAAACATACAATGCGTGAGTTACAAACATACAATGGGTGAGTTACAAACATACAATGGGTGAGTAACAATCATACAATGGGTGAGTTACAAACATACAATGCGTGAGGTGCGAACATACAATGCGTGAGTTACACACATACAATGGGTGAGTTACAAGCATACAATGGGTGAGTTAGAAACATACAATGCGTGAGGTGCGAACATACAATGAGTGAGTTACAAACATACAATGCATGAGGTGCGAACATACAATGTGCAAGTTACAAATATACATTGGGTGAGTTACAAGCATACAATGCGTGAGTTACAAACATACAATGCGTGAGGTGCGAACATACAATGCGTGAGTTACAAACATACAATTCGTGAGGTGCGAACATACAATGTGTGAGTTACAAACATACAATGCGTGAGGTGCGAACATACAATGTGCAAGTTTCAAAAATACAATGTGTGACTTACAAACATACAATGCGTAAGGTGCGAACATACAAGGCGTGAGTTACAAACTTACAATTCGTGTGGTGCGAACATACAATGTATGAGTTACAAATAGGGGTGAGCGGGTTCGGATTTCTGAAATCCGAACCCCCCCGAGCCCCCCCGATCCGAGGCAGATCCGAGTCAGGCTCGACTTTTCCCGCCTGACTCGGATCTGAAATCGAGGCAAAACGTCATCATCCCGCCTTCTGCGTCTCGCGGGTTTTGGAACCTATATAAGGTACCCGCGTCGGCGCCATTTTCTCACTCGGCTGTGGACAGTGAAGATGGAGGGTGGGAGTTAGGGCTGGCTGGGCTGTGTAGTGTAGTGTAGTGTAGTGCAGAGTAGTGTTGTGCTGTGCTGTGCTGCGCTGTGCTGCTGTTGTCCACTACTTCAAAGTCCATAGGGGCTGGCTGTGTTGTGCTGTGCTGCTGTTGTTAATAGGGGCTGTGTCCACTACTTCAAAGTCCATAGGGGCTGGCTGGACTGTGTTGTGCAGTCAGTTCTCCATAGGGGCTGTGTCCACTCAAAAGTCCTGTGCAGTGTCCCAGTCCTAAAGGGGTGCTGTAGTGTTGTCCAGGGGGTGCTCTGTCCATCAGGGGTGCTCCCCCCAAGTGCTAAAAAAATAATATTTTTTGTGTGTTTGTGAATTGTGTGCGCAGTAGCCGCACGTGCATCAACAAAGTAGTGCCAAGCGTGCGCCTGTGTCATAAGTAAAGGGCCGGCTGGCTTGACCGTTAAAGGGTGCTGTAACCCCCAAAGTACACTCCAGTCCAAACCAAAAAAAAAATTATTTTCTGTGTTTGTGAATTGTGTGCGCAGTAGCCACACGTGCATCAACAAAGTAGTGCCAAGCGTGCGCCTGTGTCATAAGTAAAGGGCCGGCTGGCTTGACCGTTAAAGGGTGCTGTAACCCCCAAAGTACACTCCAGTCCAAACCCCCAAAAAAATTATTTTCTGTGTTTGTGAATTGTGTGCGCAGTAGCCACACGTGCATCAACAAAGTAGTGCCAAGCGTGCGCCTGTGTCATAAGTAAAGGGCCGGCTGGCTTGACCGTTAAAGGGTGCTGTAACCCCCAAAGTACACTCCAGTCCAAACCAAAAAAATATATATATTTTCTGTGTTTGTGAATTGTGTGCGCAGTAGCCGCACGTGCATCAACACAAAGTAGTGCCAAGCGTGCGCCTGTGTCATAAGTAAAGGGCCGGCTGGCTTGACCGTTAAAGGGTGCTGTAACCCCCAAAGTACACTCCAGTCCAAACCAAAAAAATATATATTTTCTGTGTTTGTGAATTGTGTGAGCAGTAGCCGCACGTGCATCAACAAAGTAGTGCCAAGCGTGCGCCTGTGTCATAAGTAAAGGGCCGGCTGGCTTGACCGTTAAAGGGTGCTGTAACCCCCAAAGTACACTCCAGTCCAAACCAAAAAAAAATTTTTTTCTGTGTTTGTGACTTGTGTACACTGTGGCTGCACGTGCATCAACAAAGGAGCAGCGCCAAGCGTGCGCCTGTGTCCCATAAGTAAAGAGCCGGCTGGCTCATTTCTTAAAGGGTGGTGTAACCCACAAAGTGCACTACTCTCCAGCAAAAATAAAAAAATATTTTCTGTGTTTGTGTGCGCTTTAGCCGCACTTATATATCAATATAACATAAATGGAGGACCAAACTTTCTCCGATAAAAATAAAATAGGGAAAGATCAAGAACCAATTCCTCCTAGTGCTGTTGCTGCTGCTGGGAGTTGTTCATCATCCCAGAGAGGAAGTAGGAACATCACTACTTTAATAAACAATTGACCCTCCAACAGTCCCTAGCGATGAGGATGAAGTACGACAGCAGTCATCCTGAAGCAAAATGTATAACTGAGGCCTTGACTGCTATGTTGGTGTTAGACGTGCGTCCGGTATCCACCATTAGTGCAGTGGGATTTAGACAATTGATGGAGGTAGTGTGTCCCCGGTTCCAAATCCCGTCTAGATTCCACCTGCATCCTCAAAGCAGCAGCGACAAGCGTGCGTCTGTCTGTTAAAGGGTGGTGACACCCTCAAAGTGTGCTACACAAACAATAAAAATATTCTTCTTTTTTTTTCTGTCTTTGTGAATTGTGTGGGCTGTAGCTGCACTTGCATCCTCAAAGCAGCAGCGACAAGCGTGCGTCTGTCTGTTAAAGGGTGGTGACACCCTCAAAGTGTGCTACACAAACAATAAAAATATTCTTCTTCTTTTTTCTGTCTTTGTGAATTGTGTGGGCTGTAGCCGCACTTGCATCCTCAAAGCAGCAGCGACAAGCGTGCGTCTCTCTGTTAAAGGGTGGTGTAACCCTCAAAGTGCGCTCCACAAACAATAAAAATATTCTTTTTTTTTCTGTCTTTGTGAATTGTGTGGGCTGTAGCCGCACTTGCATCCTCAAAGCAGCAGCGACAAGCGTGCGTCTGTCTGTTAAAGGATTACATCGGTGACAGCATCCAAGTAGGCATGTCAGACAGTCCGTACCTGTACTGGCAGGAAAAAGAAGCAATTTGGAGGTCCCTGTACAAACTGGCTCTATTTTACCTGAGTTGCCCCCCCTCCAGTGTGTACTCCGAAAGAGTGTTTAGTGCAGCCGGGAACCTTGTCAGCGAAAGGCGTAGGAGGTTGCTTCCACAAAATGTGGAGAAGATGATGTTCATAAAATGAATTATCAACTCTTCCAGGGAGACCAGCCTCCAGAACGTACAGAGGGACCTGTGGTTCCAGCGGGGACGAATTAATACTCTGTGAGGATGAGGATGTACACACTGAAGAGGGTGAGGAATCGGTGGATGAGGAGGATGAGGATGACATCTTGCCTCCGTAGAGCCAGTTTGTGCAGGGACAGATTAATTGCCAGATTGTTTTGTGGGGGCCCAAACGAACCAATCATTTCAGCCACAGTTGTGTGGCAGACCCTGGCGCTGAAATGATTGGTTTGTTAAAGTGTGCAGGTCCTGTTTATACAACATAAGGGTGGGTGGGAGGGCCCAAGGACAATTCCATCTTGCACCTCTTTTTTTTCTTTGCATTATGTACAGTTTGGGGCCTAGTTTTTCAAACTGCCATCCTGTCTGCCACTGCAGTTTCACGCCTAGATGGGTCACGTGTTTGTGCCGCCCACTCGTGTCGCTTAGCATAGTCATCCAGCTACCTCGGTGCAACCTTTTGGACATAAAAACACTATTGTGAGGTGTGAGGTGTTCAGAATAGACTGGAAATGAGTGGAAATTAAGGTTATTGAGGTTAATAATAGCATAGGAGCAGAAAAACCTACAAATTCTGTGATTTTAGCTGTTTTTATGCATTTTAAAAAAAAAATACAGATCCAAAACACAAAACCCAGAACCCAAAACACGGAAGGGTGGTTTTGGCAAAACCAATCCAGATCCAAAACACGAAGAAAGATCCAGATCCAAAACCAAAACACAAAACACGAAAAGAGGCCGGTGCACACTCCTAGTTACAAACATACAATGCGTGAATTACAAGCATACACTATGTGAATTACAAGCATACATTGCGTGTGGTGCGAACATACAATGTGTGAGTTACAAACATACAATGCGTGAGGTGCGAACATACAATGTGTGAGTTACAAAAATGCAATGCGTGATTTACAAAAATGCAATGCGTGAGTTACAAACATACAATGCGTGAGTTACAAACATACAGTGGGTGAGTTACAAGCATACAATGGGTGTGTTGCGAACATACAATGCGTGAGTTACAAACATACAATGCGTGAGTTACAAACATATAATGGGTGAGTTACAAGCATACAATGGGTGAGTTACAAGCATACAATGCGTGAGGTGCGAACATACAATGCGTGAGTTACAAACATACAATGCGTGAGTTACAAACATACAATGCGTGAGGTGCGTACATACAATGCGAGAGTTACAAACATACAATGCGTGAGGTGCGAACATACAATGTGTGAGTTACAAGCATACAATGTGTGAGTTACAAACATACAATGTGTGACTTACAAGCATACAATGCGTCAGTTACAAGCATACAATGCGTGAGTTACAAGCATACAATGCGTGAGTTACAAGGATACAATGCGTGAGTTACAAGCATACAATGTGTGAGTTACAAACATACAGTGTGTGAGTTAGAAACATACAATGTGTGAGTTACAAACATAGAATGGGTGAGGTGCGAACATACAAAGTGTGAGTTACAAACTTACAATGGGTGAGGTGCAAACATACAATGGGTGAGGTGCGAACATACAATGTGTGAGTTACAAGCATACAATGCGTGAGTTACAAGCATACAAGGCGTGAGTTCCAAGCATACAATGTGTGAGTTCCAAGCATACAATGTGTGAGCTACAAGCATACAATGCGTGAGTTACAAGCATACAATGTGTGAGGTGCGAACATACAATGCGTGAGTTACAAGCATACAATGTGTGAGTTACAAGCATACAATGTGTGAGTTACAAGCATACAATGTGTGAGTCACAAACATACAATGTGACAGGTACAAGCATACAATGGGTTAGGTGCGAACATACAATGCGTGAGTTACAAGCATACAATGCGTCAGTTACAAGCATACAATGTGTGAGTTACAAGGATACAATGCGTGAGTTACAAACATACAATGTGTGAGTTACAAACATACAATGTGTGAGTTACAAACATACAATGGGTGAGGTGCGAACATACAATGTGTGAGTTACAAACATACAATGTGTGAGTTACAAGCATACAATGGGTGAGGTGAAACCTTACAATGTGTGAGTTACAAGCATACAATGCGTGAGGTGCGAACATACAATGTGTGAGTTACTAAAATGCAATGCGTGAGTTACAAACATACAATGCGTGAGTTACAAACATACAATGGGTGAGTTACAAACATACAATGGGTGAGTAACAATCATACAATGGGTGAGTTACAAACATACAATGCGTGAGGTGCGAACATACAATGCGTGAGTTACACACATACAATGGGTGAGTTACAAGCATACAATGGGTGAGTTAGAAACATACAATGCGTGAGGTGCGAACATACAATGAGTGAGTTACAAACATACAATGCATGAGGTGCGAACATACAATGTGCAAGTTACAAATATACATTGGGTGAGTTACAAGCATACAATGCGTGAGTTACAAACATACAATGCGTGAGGTGCGAACATACAATGCGTGAGTTACAAACATACAATTCGTGAGGTGCGAACATACAATGTGTGAGTTACAAACATACAATGCGTGAGGTGCGAACATACAATGTGCAAGTTTCAAAAATACAATGTGTGACTTACAAACATACAATGCGTAAGGTGCGAACATACAAGGCGTGAGTTACAAACTTACAATTCGTGTGGTGCGAACATACAATGTATGAGTTACAAATAGGGGTGAGCGGGTTCGGATTTCTGAAATCCGAACCCCCCCGAGCCCCCCCGATCCGAGGCAGATCCGAGTCAGGCTCGACTTTTCCCGCCTGACTCGGATCTGAAATCGAGGCAAAACGTCATCATCCCGCCTTCTGCGTCTCGCGGGTTTTGGAACCTATATAAGGTACCCGCGTCGGCGCCATTTTCTCACTCGGCTGTGGACAGTGAAGATGGAGGGTGGGAGTTAGGGCTGGCTGGGCTGTGTAGTGTAGTGTAGTGTAGTGCAGAGTAGTGTTGTGCTGTGCTGTGCTGCGCTGTGCTGCTGTTGTCCACTACTTCAAAGTCCATAGGGGCTGGCTGTGTTGTGCTGTGCTGCTGTTGTTAATAGGGGCTGTGTCCACTACTTCAAAGTCCATAGGGGCTGGCTGGACTGTGTTGTGCAGTCAGTTCTCCATAGGGGCTGTGTCCACTCAAAAGTCCTGTGCAGTGTCCCAGTCCTAAAGGGGTGCTGTAGTGTTGTCCAGGGGGTGCTCTGTCCATCAGGGGTGCTCCCCCCAAGTGCTAAAAAAATAATATTTTTTGTGTGTTTGTGAATTGTGTGCGCAGTAGCCGCACGTGCATCAACAAAGTAGTGCCAAGCGTGCGCCTGTGTCATAAGTAAAGGGCCGGCTGGCTTGACCGTTAAAGGGTGCTGTAACCCCCAAAGTACACTCCAGTCCAAACCAAAAAAAAAATTATTTTCTGTGTTTGTGAATTGTGTGCGCAGTAGCCACACGTGCATCAACAAAGTAGTGCCAAGCGTGCGCCTGTGTCATAAGTAAAGGGCCGGCTGGCTTGACCGTTAAAGGGTGCTGTAACCCCCAAAGTACACTCCAGTCCAAACCCCCAAAAAAATTATTTTCTGTGTTTGTGAATTGTGTGCGCAGTAGCCACACGTGCATCAACAAAGTAGTGCCAAGCGTGCGCCTGTGTCATAAGTAAAGGGCCGGCTGGCTTGACCGTTAAAGGGTGCTGTAACCCCCAAAGTACACTCCAGTCCAAACCAAAAAAATATATATATTTTCTGTGTTTGTGAATTGTGTGCGCAGTAGCCGCACGTGCATCAACACAAAGTAGTGCCAAGCGTGCGCCTGTGTCATAAGTAAAGGGCCGGCTGGCTTGACCGTTAAAGGGTGCTGTAACCCCCAAAGTACACTCCAGTCCAAACCAAAAAAATATATATTTTCTGTGTTTGTGAATTGTGTGAGCAGTAGCCGCACGTGCATCAACAAAGTAGTGCCAAGCGTGCGCCTGTGTCATAAGTAAAGGGCCGGCTGGCTTGACCGTTAAAGGGTGCTGTAACCCCCAAAGTACACTCCAGTCCAAACCAAAAAAAAATTTTTTTCTGTGTTTGTGACTTGTGTACACTGTGGCTGCACGTGCATCAACAAAGGAGCAGCGCCAAGCGTGCGCCTGTGTCCCATAAGTAAAGAGCCGGCTGGCTCATTTCTTAAAGGGTGGTGTAACCCACAAAGTGCACTACTCTCCAGCAAAAATAAAAAAATATTTTCTGTGTTTGTGTGCGCTTTAGCCGCACTTATATATCAATATAACATAAATGGAGGACCAAACTTTCTCCGATAAAAATAAAATAGGGAAAGATCAAGAACCAATTCCTCCTAGTGCTGTTGCTGCTGCTGGGAGTTGTTCATCATCCCAGAGAGGAAGTAGGAACATCACTACTTTAATAAACAATTGACCCTCCAACAGTCCCTAGCGATGAGGATGAAGTACGACAGCAGTCATCCTGAAGCAAAATGTATAACTGAGGCCTTGACTGCTATGTTGGTGTTAGACGTGCGTCCGGTATCCACCATTAGTGCAGTGGGATTTAGACAATTGATGGAGGTAGTGTGTCCCCGGTTCCAAATCCCGTCTAGATTCCACCTGCATCCTCAAAGCAGCAGCGACAAGCGTGCGTCTGTCTGTTAAAGGGTGGTGACACCCTCAAAGTGTGCTACACAAACAATAAAAATATTCTTCTTTTTTTTTCTGTCTTTGTGAATTGTGTGGGCTGTAGCTGCACTTGCATCCTCAAAGCAGCAGCGACAAGCGTGCGTCTGTCTGTTAAAGGGTGGTGACACCCTCAAAGTGTGCTACACAAACAATAAAAATATTCTTCTTCTTTTTTCTGTCTTTGTGAATTGTGTGGGCTGTAGCCGCACTTGCATCCTCAAAGCAGCAGCGACAAGCGTGCGTCTCTCTGTTAAAGGGTGGTGTAACCCTCAAAGTGCGCTCCACAAACAATAAAAATATTCTTTTTTTTTCTGTCTTTGTGAATTGTGTGGGCTGTAGCCGCACTTGCATCCTCAAAGCAGCAGCGACAAGCGTGCGTCTGTCTGTTAAAGGATTACATCGGTGACAGCATCCAAGTAGGCATGTCAGACAGTCCGTACCTGTACTGGCAGGAAAAAGAAGCAATTTGGAGGTCCCTGTACAAACTGGCTCTATTTTACCTGAGTTGCCCCCCCTCCAGTGTGTACTCCGAAAGAGTGTTTAGTGCAGCCGGGAACCTTGTCAGCGAAAGGCGTAGGAGGTTGCTTCCACAAAATGTGGAGAAGATGATGTTCATAAAATGAATTATCAACTCTTCCAGGGAGACCAGCCTCCAGAACGTACAGAGGGACCTGTGGTTCCAGCGGGGACGAATTAATACTCTGTGAGGATGAGGATGTACACACTGAAGAGGGTGAGGAATCGGTGGATGAGGAGGATGAGGATGACATCTTGCCTCCGTAGAGCCAGTTTGTGCAGGGACAGATTAATTGCCAGATTGTTTTGTGGGGGCCCAAACGAACCAATCATTTCAGCCACAGTTGTGTGGCAGACCCTGGCGCTGAAATGATTGGTTTGTTAAAGTGTGCAGGTCCTGTTTATACAACATAAGGGTGGGTGGGAGGGCCCAAGGACAATTCCATCTTGCACCTCTTTTTTTTCTTTGCATTATGTACAGTTTGGGGCCTAGTTTTTCAAACTGCCATCCTGTCTGCCACTGCAGTTTCACGCCTAGATGGGTCACGTGTTTGTGCCGCCCACTCGTGTCGCTTAGCATAGTCATCCAGCTACCTCGGTGCAACCTTTTGGACATAAAAACACTATTGTGAGGTGTGAGGTGTTCAGAATAGACTGGAAATGAGTGGAAATTAAGGTTATTGAGGTTAATAATAGCATAGGAGCAGAAAAACCTACAAATTCTGTGATTTTAGCTGTTTTTATGCATTTTAAAAAAAAAATACAGATCCAAAACACAAAACCCAGAACCCAAAACACGGAAGGGTGGTTTTGGCAAAACCAATCCAGATCCAAAACACGAAGAAAGATCCAGATCCAAAACCAAAACACAAAACACGAAAAGAGGCCGGTGCACACTCCTAGTTACAAACATACAATGCGTGAATTACAAGCATACACTATGTGAATTACAAGCATACATTGCGTGTGGTGCGAACATACAATGTGTGAGTTACAAACATACAATGCGTGAGGTGCGAACATACAATGTGTGAGTTACAAAAATGCAATGCGTGATTTACAAAAATGCAATGCGTGAGTTACAAACATACAATGCGTGAGTTACAAACATACAGTGGGTGAGTTACAAGCATACAATGGGTGTGTTGCGAACATACAATGCGTGAGTTACAAACATACAATGCGTGAGTTACAAACATATAATGGGTGAGTTACAAGCATACAATGGGTGAGTTACAAGCATACAATGCGTGAGGTGCGAACATACAATGCGTGAGTTACAAACATACAATGCGTGAGTTACAAACATACAATGCGTGAGGTGCGTACATACAATGCGAGAGTTACAAACATACAATGCGTGAGGTGCGAACATACAATGTGTGAGTTACAAGCATACAATGTGTGAGTTACAAACATACAATGTGTGACTTACAAGCATACAATGCGTCAGTTACAAGCATACAATGCGTGAGTTACAAGCATACAATGCGTGAGTTACAAGGATACAATGCGTGAGTTACAAGCATACAATGTGTGAGTTACAAACATACAGTGTGTGAGTTAGAAACATACAATGTGTGAGTTACAAACATAGAATGGGTGAGGTGCGAACATACAAAGTGTGAGTTACAAACTTACAATGGGTGAGGTGCAAACATACAATGGGTGAGGTGCGAACATACAATGTGTGAGTTACAAGCATACAATGCGTGAGTTACAAGCATACAAGGCGTGAGTTCCAAGCATACAATGTGTGAGTTCCAAGCATACAATGTGTGAGCTACAAGCATACAATGCGTGAGTTACAAGCATACAATGTGTGAGGTGCGAACATACAATGCGTGAGTTACAAGCATACAATGTGTGAGTTACAAGCATACAATGTGTGAGTTACAAGCATACAATGTGTGAGTCACAAACATACAATGTGAGAGGTACAAGCATACAATGGGTTAGGTGCGAACATACAATGCATGAGTTACAAGCATACAATGTGTGAGTTACAAGCATACAATGTGTGAGTTACAAACATCCAATGTGTGAGTTACAAGCATACAATGTGTGAGTTACAAGCATACAATGTGTGAGTAACAAGCATACAATGTGTGAGTTACAAGCATACAATCTGTGAGTCACAAATATACAATGTGTGAGTTACAAGCATATAATGTGTGAGTTACAAACATACAATGTGTGAGTTACAAGCATACAATGTGTGAGTTACAAGCATACAATGTGTGAGTTACAAACATACAATGTGTGAGTTACAAACATACAATATGTGAGTTACAAGCATACAATGTGTGAGTTACAAACATACAATGTGTGAGTTACAAGCATACAATGTGTGAGTTACAAGCATACAATGCGTGAGTTACAAGCATACAATGTGTGAGTTACAAGCATACAATGGGTGAGGTGCGAACATACAATGCTTGAGATACAAGCATACAATGTGTGAGTTACAAGCATACAATGTGTGAGTTACAAACATACAATGTGTGAGTTACAAGCATACAATGTGTGAGTTACAAACATACAATGTGTGAGTTACAAGCATACAATGTGTGAGTTACAAACATACAATGCGTGAGTTACAAGCATACAATGCGTGAGTTACAAGCATACAATGCGTGAGTTACAAGCATACAATGCGTGAGTTACAAGCATACAATGCGTGAGTTACAAGCATACAATGTGTGAGTTACAAGCATACAATATGTGAGGTGAGAACATACAATGTGTGAGTTACAAGCATACAATGTGTGAGTTACAAACATACAATGTGTGAGTTACAAGCATACAATGCGTGAGTTACAAGCATACAATGTGTGAGTTACAAACATACAATTTGTGAGCTGCAAACATACAATGGATGAGGTGCGAACATACAATGTGTGAGCTACAAACATAGAATGCGTGAGTTACAAACATACATCCGTGAGGTGTGAACATAAAATGTGTGAGTTTCAAATATACAATGTGTGAGTTACAATCATACAATGCGTGAGGTGCAAACATACAATGCGCAAGTTACAAACATACAATGCGTGAGTTACAAGCATACAATGCGTGAGTTACAAGCATACAATGTGTGAGTTACAAGCATACAATGCGTGAGTTACAAGCATACAATGTGTGAGTTACAAGCATACAATATGTGAGGTGAGAACATACAATGTGTGAGTTACAAGCATACAATGTGTGAGTTACAAGCATACAATGTGTGAGTTACAAACATACAATGTGTGAGTTACAAGCATACAATGCGTGAGTTACAAACATACAATGTGTGAGTTACAAACATAAAATTTGTGAGCTGCAAACATACAATGGGTGAGGTGCGAACATACAATGTGTGAGTTACAAACATAGAATGCGTGAGTTACAAACATACAATGCGTGAGGTGTGAACATAAAATGTGTGAGTTTCAAATATACAATGTGTGAGTTACAAATATACAATGCGTGAGGTGCGAACATACAATATGTGAGTTTCAATCATACAATGTGTGAGGTGCGAACATACAATGTGCAAGTTACAAACATACAATGCGTGAGTTACAAACATACAATGCGTGAGGTGCAAACATGCAATGCGTGAGGTGCGAACATACAATGCATGAGGTGCGAACATACAATGCTTGAGGTGTGAACATACAATGTGTGAGTTACAAAAATGCAATGCGTGAGTTACAAACGTAAAATGGGTGTGTTACAAGCATACAATGGGTGAGTTACAAACATAAAATGCGTGAGGTGCGAACATACAATGCGTGAGTTACAAACATACAATGGGTAAGTTACAAGTATACAATGGGTGAGTTGCAAACATACAATGCGTGAGGTGCGAACATACAATGAGTGATTTACAAACATACAATGCATGAGTTGCGAACATACAATGCGTGAGTTACAAACATACAATGCGTTAGTTACAAACATTCAATGGGTGAGTTACAAACCTACAGTGGGTGAGTTACAAGCATACAATGCGTGAGTTACAAACATACAATGCGTGAGTTACAAACATACAATGGGTGATTTACAAGCATACAATGGGTGTGGTGCGAACATACAATGCGTGAGTTACAAACATACAATGCGTGAGTTACAAACATATAATGGGTGAGTTACAAGCATACAATGTGTGAGTTACAAGCATACAATGGGTGAGTTACAAGCATACAATGGGTGAGTTACAAACATACAATGCGTGAGGTGCGAACATACAATGCGTGAGTTACAAACATACAATGGGTGAGTTACAAGCATACAATGGGTGAGTTACAAGCATTCAATGCGTGAGGTGCGTACATACAATGGGTGAGTTACAAGCATACAATGGGTGATTTACAAACATACAATGCGTGAGGTGCGAACATACAATGTGTGAGTTACAAGCATACATTGTGTGAGTTACAAGTATACAATGTGTGAGTTACAAGCATACAATGCGTCAGTTACAAGCATACAATGTGTGAGTTACAAGGATACAATGCGTGAGTTACAAACATACAATGTGTGAGTTACAAACATACAATGTGTGAGTTACAAACATACAAAGTGTGAGTTACAAGCATACAATGCGTCAGTTACAAGCATACAATGTGTGAGTTACAAGGATACAATGCGTGAGTTACAAACATACAATGTGTGAGTTACAAACTTACAATGTGTGAGTTACAAACATACAATGGGTGAGGTGCGAACATACAATGTGTGAGTTACAAGCATACAATGCGTCAGTTACAAGCATACAATGTGTGAGTTACAAGGATACAATGCGTGAGTTACAAACATACAATGTGTGAGTTACAAACTTACAATGTGTGAGTTACAAACATACAATGGGTGAGGTGCGAACATACAATGTGTGAGTTACAAACATACAATGTGTGAGTTACAAGCATACAATGGGTGAGGTGAAACCTTACAATGTGTGAGTTACAAGCATACAATGCGTGAGGTGCGAACATACAATGTGTGAGTTACTAAAATGCAATGCGTGAGTTACAAACATACAATGCGTGAGTTACAAACATACAATGGGTGAGTTACAAACATACAATGGGTGAGTAACAATCATACAATGGGTGAGTTACAAACATACAATGCGTGAGGTGCGAACATACAATGCGTGAGTTACACACATACAATGGGTGAGTTACAAGCATACAATGCGTGAGGTGCGAACATACAATGTGCAAGTTACAAATATACATTGGGTGAGTTACAAGCATACAATGCGTGAGTTACAAACATACAATGCGTGAGGTGCGAACATACAATGCGTGAGTTACAAACATACAATTCGTGAGGTGCGAACATACAATGTGCGAGTTACAAACATACAATGCGTGAGGTGCGAACATACAATGTGCAAGTTTCAAAAATACAATGTGTGAGTTACAAACATACAATGCGTGAGGTGCGAACATACAAGGCGTGAGTTACAAACTTACAATTCGTGAGGTGCGAACATACAATGTGTGAGTTACAAAAATACAATGCTTGAGGTGCGAACATACAATGTATGAGTTACAAATAGGGGTGAGCGGGTACGGATTTCTGAAATCCGAACCCCCCCAAGCCCCCCCCGATCCGAGGCAGATCCGAGTCAGGCTCGACTTTTCCTGCCTGACTCGGATCTGAAATCGAGGCAAAACGTCATCATCCCGCCTTCCGCGTCTCGCGGGTTTTGGAACCTATATAAGGTACCCGCGTTGGCGCCATTTTCTCACTCGGCTGTGGACAGTGAAGAGGGAGGGTGGGAGTTAGGGCTGGCTGGGCTGTGTAGTGTAGTGTAGTGCAGAGTAGTGTTGTGCTGTGCTGTGCTGCGCTGTGCTGCTGTTGTCCACTACTTCAAAGTCCATAGGGGCTGGCTGTGTTGTGCTGTGCTGCTGTTGTTAATAGGGGCTGTGTCCACTACTTCAAAGTCCATAGGGGCTGGTTGGACTGTGTTGTGCAGTCAGTTCTCCATAGGGGCTGTGTCCACTCCAAAGTCCTGTGCAGTGTCCCAGTCCTAAAGGGGTGCTGTAGTGTTGTCCAGGGGGTGCTCTGTCCATCAGGGGTGCTCCCCCCAAGTGCTAGAAAAATAATATTTTTTGTGTGTTTGTGAATTGTGTGCGCAGTAGCCGCACGTGCATCAACAAAGTAGTGCCAAGCGTGCGCCTGTGTCATAAGTAAAGGGCCGGCTGGCTTGACCGTTAAAGGGTGCTGTAACCCCCAAAGTACACTCCAGTCCAAACCAAAAAAAAAATTATTTTCTGTGTTTGTGAATTGTGTGCGCAGTAGCCACACGTGCATCAACAAAGTAGTGCCAAGCGTGCGCCTGTGTCATAAGAAAAGGGCCGGCTGGCTTGACCGTTAAAGGGTGCTGTAACCCCCAAAGTACACTCCAGTCCAAACCAAAAAAAAATATATTTTCTGTGTTTGTGAATTGTGTGCGCAGTAGCCGCACGTGCATCAACAAAGTAGTGCCAAGCGTGCGCCTGTGTCATAAGTAAAGGGCCGGCTGGCTTGACCGTTAAAGGGTGCTGTAACCCCCAAAGTACACTCCAGTCCAAACCAAAAAAATATATATTTTCTGTGTTTGTGAATTGTGTGAGCAGTAGCCGCACGTGCATCAACAAAGTAGTGCCAAGCGTGCGCCTGTGTCATAAGTAAAGGGCCGGCTGGCTTGACCGTTAAAGGGTGCTGTAACCCCCAAAGTACACTCCAGTCCAAACCAAAAAAAAAATTATTTTCTGTGTTTGTGAATTGTGTGCGCAGTAGCCGCACATGCATCAACAAAGTAGTGCCAAGCGTGCGCCTGTGTCATAAGTAAAGGGCCGGCTGGCTTGACCGTTAAAGGGTGCTGTAACCCCCAAAGTACACTCCAGTCCAAACCAAAAAAAAAAATATTTTCTTTGTTTGTGAATTGTGTGCGCAGTAGCCGCACGTGCATCAACAAAGTAGTGCCAAGCGTGCGCCTGTGTCATAAGTAAAGGGCCGGCTGGCTTGACCGTTAAAGGGTGCTGTAACCCCCAAAGTACACTCCAAACCAAAAAAATATATATTTTCTGTGTTTGTGACTTGTGTACACTGTGGCTGCACGTGCATCAACAAAGGAGCAGCGCCAAGCGTGCGCCTGTGTCCCATAAGTAAAGAGCCGGCTGGCTCATTTCTTAAAGGGTGGTGTAACCCACAAAGTGCACTACTCTCCAGCAAAAAAAAAAAATATTTTCTGTGTTTGTGTGCGCTTTAGCCGCACGTATATTATATATCAATATAACATAAATGGAGGACCAAACTTTCTCCGATAAAAATAAAATAGGGAAAGATCAAGAACCACTTCCTCCTAGTGCTGTTGCTGCTGCTGGGAGTTGTTCATCATCCCAGAGAGGAAGTAGGAACATCACTACTTTTACTAAACAATTGACCCTCCAACAGTCCCTAGCGATGAGGATGAAGTACGACAGCAGTCATCCTGAAGCAAAATGTATAACTGAGGCCTTGACTGCTATGTTGGTGTTAGACGTGCGTCCGGTATCCACCATTAGTGCAGTGGGATTTAGACAATTGATGGAGGTAGTGTGTCCCCGGTTCCAAATCCCGTCTAGATTCCACCTGCATCCTCAAAGCAGCAGCGACAAGCGTGCGTCTGTCTGTTAAAGGGTAGTGACACCCTCAAAGTGTGCTACACAAACAATAAAAATATTGTTCTTTTTTTTTCGGTCTTTGTGAAATGTGTGGGCTGTAGCCGCACCTGCATCCTTAAAGCAGCAGTGACAAGCGTGCGTCTGTCTGTTAAAGGGTAGTGACACCCTCAAAGTGTGCTACACAAACAATAATAATATTGTTCTTTTTTTTTCTGCCTTTGTGAAATGTGTGGGCTGTAGCCGCACCTGCATCCTTAAAGCAGCAGCGACAAGCGTGCGTCTGTCTGTTAAAGGGTGGTGACACCCTCAAAGTGTGCTACACAAACAATAAAAATATTGTTCTTTTTTTTTCTGTCTTTGTGAAATGTGTGGGCTGTAGCCGCACCTGCATCCTTAAAGCAGCAGCGACAAGCGTGCGTCTGTCTGTTAAAGGGTGGTGACACCCTCAAAGTGTGCTACACAAACAATAAAAATATTGTTCTTTTTTTTTCTGCCTTTGTGAAATGTGTGGGCTGTAGCCGCACCTGCATCCTTAAAGCAGCAGCGACAAGCGTGCGTCTGTCTGTTAAAGGGTGGTGACACCCTCAAAGTGTGCTACACAAACAATAAAAATATTGTTCTTTTTTTTTCTGCCTTTGTGAAATGTGTGGGCTGTAGCCGCACCTGCATCCTTAAAGCAGCAGCGACAAGCGTGTGTCTGTCTGTTAAAGGGTGGTGACACCCTCAAAGTGTGCTACACAAACAATAAAAATATTGTTCTTTTTTTTTCTGTCTTTGTGAAATGTGTGGGCTGTAGCCGCACGTGCATCCTTAAAGCAGCAGCGACAAGCGTGCGTCTGTCTGTTAAAGGGTGGTGACACCCTCAAAGTGTGCTACACAAACAATAAAAATATTCTTCTTTTTTTTTCTGTCTTTGTGAATTGTGTGGGCTGTAGCCACACTTGCATCCTCAAAGCAGCAGCGACAAGCGTGTTTCTGTCTGTTAAAGGGTGGTGTAACCCTCAAAGTGCTCCAAAAAATAAAAAACAATTTTTTTAATGTGTTTGTGACTTGTGTGCGATGTAGCCGCACGTGCATCAACATAGTAGCAGCGCCAAGCGTGCGCCTGTGTCATAAGTCAAGGGCTGGTTTGGACATCTGGTCCGGACTGAAGGACGTGCCAACAATTTCTGACAAGTCTACTGTCACTGCATATGATACTGTCCTCAAAGCAGCAGCGACAAGCGTGCGTCTGTCTGTTAAAGGGTGGTGACACCCTCAAAGTGTGCTACACAAACAATAAAAATATTGTTCTTTTTTTTCTGTCTTTGTGAATTGTTTGGGCTGTAGCCGCACTTGCATCCTCAAAGCAGCAGCGACAAGCGTGCGTCTGTCTGTTAAAGGATTACATCGGTGACAGCATCCAAGTAGGCATGTCAGACAGTCCGTACCTGTACTGGCAGGAAAAAGAAGCAATTTGGAGGTCCCTGTACAAACTGGCTCTATTTTACCTGAGTTGCCCCCCCTCCAGTGTGTACTCCGAAAGAGTGTTTAGTGCAGCCGGGAACCTTGTCAGCGAAAGGCGTAGGAGGTTGCTTCCACAAAATGTGGAGAAGATGATGTTCATAAAATGAATTATCAACTCTTCCAGGGAGACCAGCCTCCAGAACGTACAGAGGGACCTGTGGTTGTGGATTCCAGCGGGGACGAATTAATACTCTGTGAGGATGAGGATGTACACACTGAAGAGGGTGAGGAATCGGTGGATGAGGAGGATGAGGATGACATCTTGCCTCCGTAGAGCCAGTTTGTGCAGGGACAGATTAATTGCCAGATTGTTTTGTGGGGGCCCAAACGAACCAATCATTTCAGCCACAGTTGTGTGGCAGACCCTGGCGCTGAAATGATTGGTTTGTTAAAGTGTGCAGGTCCTGTTTATACAACATAAGGGTGGGTGGGAGGGCCCAAGGACAATTCCATCTTGCACCTCTTTTTTTTCTTTGCATTATGTACAGTTTGGGGCCTAGTTTTTCAAACTGCCATCCTGTCTGCCACTGCAGTTTCACGCCTAGATGGGTCACGTGTTTGTGCCGCCCACTCGTGTCGCTTAGCATAGTCATCCAGCTACCTCGGTGCAACCTTTTGGACATAAAAACACTATTGTGAGGTGTGAGGTGTTCAGAATAGACTGGAAATGAGTGGAAATTAAGGTTATTGAGGTTAATAATAGCATAGGAGCAGAAAAACCTACAAATTCTGTGATTTTAGCTGTTTTTATGCATTTTTAAAAAAAAATACAGATCCAAAACACAAAACCCAGAACCCAAAACACGGAAGGGTGGTTTTGGCAAAACCAATCCAGATCCAAAACACGAAGAAAGATCCAGATCCAAAACCAAAACACAAAACACGAAAAGAGGCCGGTGCACACTCCTAGTTACAAACATACAATGCGTGAATTACAAGCATACACTATGTGAATTACAAGCATACATTGCGTGTGGTGCGAACATACAATGTGTGAGTTACAAACATACAATGCGTGAGGTGCGAACATACAATGTGTGAGTTACAAAAATGCAATGCGTGATTTACAAAAATGCAATGCGTGAGTTACAAACATACAATGCGTGAGTTACAAACATACAGTGGGTGAGTTACAAGCATACAATGGGTGTGTTGCGAACATACAATGCGTGAGTTACAAACATACAATGCGTGAGTTACAAACATACAATGGGTGAGCTACAAGCATACAATGCGTGAGGTGCGTACATACAATGCGTGAGTTACAAACATACAATGCGTGAGGTGCGAACATACAATGTGTGAGTTACAAGCATACAATGTGTGAGTTACAAACATACAATGTGTGAGTTACAAGCATACAATGCGTCAGTTACAAGCATACAATGTGTGAGTTACAAGCATACAATGCGTCAGTTACAAGCATACAATGTGTGAGTTACAAGCATACAATGCGTGAGTTACAAGGATACAATGCGTGAGTTACAAGCATACAATGTGTGAGTTACAAACATACAGTGTGTGAGTTACAAGCATACAATGCGTGAGTTACAAGCATACAATGTGTGAGTTACAAGCATACAATGTGTGAGTTACAAACATAAAATGGGTGAGCTGCAAACATACAATGGGTGAGGTGCGAACATACAATGTGTGAGTTACAAACATACAATGTGTGAGTTACAAACATACAACGGGTGAGGTGTGAACATACAATGTGTGAGTTACAAACATACAATGCATGAGGTGCGAACATACAATGCGCAAGTTACAAATATACATTGGGTGAGTTACAAGCATACAATGCGTGAGTTACAAACATACAATGCGTGAGTTACAGTCATACAATGGGTGAGTTACAAACATACAATGGGTGAGTTACAAGCATACAATGGGTGAGTTACAAGCATACAATGGGTGAGTTACAAGCATATCATGTGTGAGATACAATTATACAATGTGTGAGTTACAAACATACAATGGGTGAGTTACAAGCATACAATGGGTGAGTTACAAGCATACAATGGGTGAGTTACAAGCATATCATGTGTGAGATACAATTATACAATGTGTGAGTTACAAGCATACAATGTGTGAGTAACAAGCATACAATGTGTGAGTTACAAACATACAATGTGTAAGTTACAAGCATACAATGTGTGAGTTAGAAACATACAATGTGTGAGTTACAAACATAGAATGGGTGAGGTGCGAACATACAAAGTGTCAGTTACAAACATACAATGGGTGAGGTGCAAACATACAATGGGTGAGGTGCGAACATACAATGTGTGAGTTACAAGCATACAATGCGTGAGTTACAAGCATACAAGGCGTGAGTTCCAAGCATACAATGTGTGAGTTCCAAGCATACAATGTGTGAGCTACAAGCATACAATGCGTGAGTTACAAGCATACAATGTGTGAGGTGCGAACATACAATGCGTGAGTTACAAGCATACAATGTGTGAGTTACAAGCATACAATGTGTGAGTTACAAGCATACAATGTGTGAGTCACAAACATACAATGTGAGAGGTACAAGCATACAATGGGTTAGGTGCGAACATACAATGCATGAGTTACAAGCATACAATGTGTGAGTTACAAGCATACAATGTGTGAGTTACAAACATCCAATGTGTGAGTTACAAGCATACAATGCGTGAGTTACAAGCATACAATGTGTGAGTTACAAACATACAATTTGTGAGTTACAAACATACAATGGGTGAGGTGCGAACATAGAATGTGTGAGTTACAAACATACAATGGGTGAGGTGCAAACATACAATGGGTGAGGTGCGAACATACAATGTGTGAGTTACAAACATACAATGTGTGAGTTACAAACATACAATGGGTGAGGTGCGAACGCAGAATGTGTGAGTTACAAACATACAATGTGTGAGTTACAAGCATATAATCTGTGAATTACAAACATACAATGTGTGAGTTGCAAGCATACAATGGGTGAGGTGCAAACATACAATGCATGAGTTACAAGCATACAATGTGTGAGTTACAAGCATACAATTTGTGAGTTACAAACATACAATGCGTGAGTTACAAACATACAATGCGTGAGTTACAAGCATTGACTGTGTGAGTTACAAGCATACAATGTGTGAGTTACAAGCATACAATGCGTGAGTTACAAGCATACAATGTGTGAGGTGCGAACATACAATGTGTGAGTTACAAGCATACAATGTGTGAGTTACAAACACACAATGTGTGAGTTACAAGCATACAATGGGTGAGGTGCAAACATACAATGCATGAGTTACAAGCATACAATGTGTGAGTTACAAGCATACAATGTGTGTGTTACAAGCATACAATGTGTGAGTTACAAGCGTACAATGTGTGAGTTACAAACATACAATGGGTGAGGTGCAAACAAACAATGGGTGAAGTGCGAACATACAATTTGTGAGTTACAAACATACAATGTGTGAGTTACAAACATACAATGGGTGAGGTGCGAACATACAATGTGTGAGTTACAAACATACAATGTGTGAGTTACAAACATACAATGGGTGAGTTGTGAACATACAACATGTGAGTTACAAGCATACAATGCGTGAGTTACAAGCATACAATGTGTGAGCTACAAACATACAATGTGTGAGTTACAAGCATTCAATGTGTGAGTTACAAACATACAATGTGTGAGTTACAAACATACAATGGGTGAGGTGCGAACATACAATGTGTGTGTTACAAACATACAATGAGTGAGGTGCAAACATACAATGGGTGAGGTGCGAACATACAATGTGTGAGTTACAAACATACAATGTGTGAGTTACAAACATACAATGGGTGAGGTGCGAACATACAATGTGTGAGTTACAAACATACAATGTGTGAGTTACAAGCATACAATGTGTGAGTTACAAACATACAATGTGTGAGTTACAAGCATACAATGTGTGAGTTACAAGCATACAATGCGTGAGTTACAAGCATACAATGGGTGATGTGCGAACATACAATGTGTGAGTTACAAGCATACAATGCGTGAGTTACAAGCATACAATGTGTGAGTTACAAGCATACAATGTGTGAGTTACAAGCATACAATGCGTGAGTTACAAGCATACAATGCGTGAGTTACAAGCATACAATGTGTGAGTTACAAGCATACAATGGGTGAGTTACAAGCATACAATGTGTGAGTTACAAGCATACAATGGGTGAGGTGCGAACATACAATGTGTGAGTTACAAGCATACAATGCGTGAGTTACAAGCATACAATGTGTGAGTTACAAGCATACAATGTGTGAGTTACAAACATACAATGTGTGAGTTACAAGCATACAATGGGTGAGGTGCAAACATACAATGCGTGAGTTACAAGCATACAATGCGTGAGTTACAAGCATACAATGTATGAATTACAAGCATACAATGTGTGAGTTACAAGCATACAATGCGTGAGTTACAAGCATACAATGCGTGAGTTACAAGCATACAATGCGTGAGTTACAAGCATACAATGGGTGAGTTACAAGTATACAATGGGTGAGTTCCAAGCATACAATGGGTGAGGTGCGAACATACAATGTGTGAGTTTCAAGCATACTATGTGTGGTACAAGCATACAATGGGTGAGTTACAAGCATACAATGGGTGAGTTACAAGCATACAATGGGTGAGGTGCGAACATACAATGTGTGAGTTACAAGCATACAATGCGTGAGTTACAAGCATACAATGTGTGAGTTACAAGGATACAATGGGTGAGGTGCGAACATACAATGTGTGAGTTACAAGCATACAATGTGTGAGTTACAAGGATACAATGTGTGAGTTACAAATTATTGATTTGGAGCACCTCGAATAAAGAGGGGACATTTTAGTAATATGGGTGCAGATGTGTCCACATACTTCTGTCCTTTATGTGCTACAAATCGCGTTGCCATTAACGTGTGAGCGCCAGGTAACTCGGTAGCGCAGAGCGTGTCTTCGTGCAACTCCGTCCATTCAAATGCGTTTTATTCGCAAATCGATGTGAATAGGACACACAAGCAGCTTATGCAGAATACAATGATATGCGGCATGCCTATGTTCTGTGGCCCTGATTCAGATGCTTGCCATTTTTTTTTTTCACCGGCCTCCAGGCCGCTCGCTAAGCTGTGGGTGACCACCCTCAGCTTTAGTGGGTGGCCTAGCAATGGTCACGATTATCACGACCATCGGGCTTGCGATGAGACCCTTGCGGTAGGGTCTCATCCACCGCAAGCCCCTGTAAACTTCCTGCTTTAATAGAGCAGGAAGTTCACTACTGACATCACGTGTTATCTCAGTAGGGCCGCCCACAAATGGCAGGCGTTCCTTCAGGAACACCTCTGTTTGTTCAGCCGCCCCGTCTTGTAGTGAGTCCCGCAGCGAGTGAAAATTCACTCGCTACAGGGCTATCGCGTCCGCACTGCCCGGCCATCGACACGCTTGCGAGCGATATGCGCTCACGAGCGGGTCTGAATCAGGCCCTGTGAGCGACTGCGTGTGTATCTGCATGCGAAATGCTACACTACAGTGTTACAGCCACTGATACTGTAACGTAGCGGTACGCATGCAGATACACCCGCAGTCGCACACAGAATATAGGCAACCC
The DNA here is from genome assembly GCA_031769625.1 of Taudactylus pleione. Taxonomy (NCBI): domain Eukaryota; kingdom Metazoa; phylum Chordata; class Amphibia; order Anura; family Myobatrachidae; genus Taudactylus; species Taudactylus pleione. Next base: position 1,475,518 of record JAUIMM010000139.1, on the reverse strand, counting down.
GCATATCATTTTATTCTGCATAAGCTGCTTGTGTGTCCTATTCACATCGCTTTGCGAATAAGACGCATTTGCAGGTAAAAATATATTTCCCCACTGGGCTCCAAGACCATTCAACACCACCATTATCCCCTCTCATCATCGCTGCCGCAATCATACAACTAACAAATCCAGAGGGGAGGGGGAGGTTCATACTGTGACAGTCTCTACTGTAGTTACTGATAATAGAAATTGTACTCTTCCTGCTAATCCTGTTATCACCAGCTGTGTGTTAGGAGGATGAGATAGTGATGGAAACACGGCAGTGCAAGTTATTTCATACATTCAGGGTTACAAATAGTTGCTCTGTTATCAGACTATGACGCACAGCGTGGAGTGAGTGTAATAGTGACACTGATACTCTAGTGTGGAAAATTAAAAATATAACCATCATTTTCCAGTGATGTCACTGTCTGTAGCAAGCTTTGGAATCTGCTGTCGTACCTGGACCACTGTGGAATTGTTGTCTTAACTGCATTATAAATAGGACCATCAATTGTGTATCCTTTTAAATGTCCTGAAACATAACCTAGTATAGAGGGCATCTATTTGGTTTGGATAAAGTTTGGCCTCATAAAAGTCTAATTTTTTATTGTTCAGTTATTCTTCCCATCCCAACGGTCCCAATTTCAGTGAGTTAAGGGGCCCTTACATCTGCAACTGATTGCCACCATTCTCCGATCCCCCGATGCCTGGAAATCCAATATGTTGTATTTCCCTGATTTGCTGATTCTGATAAAAAAAATGATCGGGAAGGGCGAGTCGGGGATTTTTCCATCCAGAATTATCCCCATTTCCTGACTGATCGCTGGTCATCGATGCCCACCAATCATTGGCTTTGATCGATGAACGGCGTATTGGATCAGCATGTGGGGATCAGGAAATTGCGGAACTCAGGGCCGGCTCCAGCAAGAACCGCGACCTGTGCAGCAAGGGACCCGGATAAACCTCTTGCGTGGCTAAGCAGTGCGTGACCGAAAAGGGGCACGGCCTAATTACAATAGGCCACGCCCACTAAATGACGCGTATGGCACACCTCCCATTTAACGTTAGGTTGGGGGCGAACCCAGCACTGTTAGTAGCTGGGCTGGGCATGCGCGTGGCATCCATTCCTCTTCTCCTGGGCCGGCACCGCGGTGGAAGTGCCCAACCTCCCGGCTGCCCGCGGGACAGCGGGACAGTGCCCGAAAAACGGGACTGTCCCATTGAAATCGGGAATGGCTCGGAGGGGTGCGCCCTTTGTGGGGTGGCTCCTGTACGACCGCACTGGTCAAATATGCCTCAAGCTGGCCCTGGCGGCACTGATGTGTGACCCGCAATAGTCTCAATTTAAGGCTGATTAACAATTGGAGGTGTTTTGTTATGTTACAAGAAACTGAGACATTTACAGTTAAAGATAAATTATAAGAATTTAAGAATTGGTCACAGCACTTTTATGCACAAAATATATCAGTAAATATTGTGGAAGTATCACCAGAGGTGGTGCTAGTGAGCAGCAGATTATGTGAGGGATAGGGGAGACCCACCCACACAGACTAGAAAAGCATTGTGGGAAGATGCCTAATTGCTGCCTTGTGGATAGAGCTCAGGTGTGGGCTGATGAGAAGGCAGACCAGTCAGGCTGCTGTAGGAAACAGTCCATGTGGGATTGTGGTGGCAGAGAGCCCAGTGAAGCTGAGTGAGCCATTGGGGGCCAGGAGGCCAATGTCTGGACCTTGCAGGAGGCAAGGGGGGGCCACAAACTTTCAGACTGAGTGACATTGAGGCAGCTAAGCTGCAGGCTGAGGAAGCCAGGGCCTCTGTATACCTGGAGGATACAGGGAAGGCACGGAGACTGTGTTTGTACAGCTGAGGAAGCTATACCAGGCCAGGAGGCCAGGTCCAGTTCTGCATGTGGCAGGAAGGACCACCATCTCAGAGACTATGTTGGCAGACTAGCTGCTCCCTTATAGAGAGGGTTGAAGAAGTGAGTTAGTCGCCCTGATTTCTTACACTGGAAGTAAAGCATCACCTCGTTTATTTTCACCTGAAAGCTGTGTGTGGACCCTGATTAAGCACCTAAACACTGCACCCCTTCACCCTCTGCCGAGCTAATTAAACCCAAGACATCACAATAAGACTACCAACATATAAAATATCATTGGAGCTGATTCAGAGATGGGCACTATGGTACCATATCTAGTAGCCGCAATAGCAATACTGTCATAGCCTGAATCACCCCATTGTTACTATGATCCCTAGGTCATACCACCGTCATCCACTTATACAAGTCATTTTTCCAGAAAATTGTTACATAACATACACTCGCCTCTTCAACTCTGTGTTTCCTGGCACTTAGGGCTTATCTACTAATTTAAGGGACATACACACGAGACGATATCTTTGAACAATATGAACGATAACAATATCGTTCAACGATATATCGTTCAGTGTGTATGCAGTGAATGACCAACGATATCTTTGGTCGTCCGTACATGCAGGCCAATTTGGCTGATATCTTCAAGAATTGTCTGTTCCCCATATACTCAATGCATAGTTCCAAACGGTGCTCTTGCTTTGCTGCTCTCTCCTGACATTAGAGAATTATTTCACCACGGGGCGATACTGGTTGACAATAATCTCTCTCTGAGTAGGATGCACCATCCTCTATTATGTGGTTCGACCGCATTTCTCATATGCACCAAGCATCGGAAAGCAGAGGTTTCCACAGCCTGGTCCGATGGGTAATGCATCCTCAGATGGCATTGCCCAATAAAAGCCTATGGGCTCTATTTACTACAATCCGCATATTGAATGCGGATTGTAGTGTGATATTACCGAGTGAATTCGCATTGCGAATTCAGGCAATATCACAGGGATTTACTATAAATCCCTTGCAGGGACAGAGCTTGCGATAAAGCTCTGTCCCTGCGGATCCCATCCGCACTCTAGTCGCGGTATTTTTGGAAAAAATACCGCGACTAAGAGCCCGCGCATGCGCCGACCGACCACCGCTACTACCGCCCCACCGACGCTAAGCCCCGCCCCGGCACTAAGCCCCGCCCCCCGCGATCGCGCACCCCAGCGACCCCCCCTCCCACCCGCAACCCCCCCTCTCTTCATTACACTTACCTGCATCCTCCTGGCCTCCGGTGATCTTCTCCGGGCTTCCCGATCAGGTGATCTCCCATACTGCACTGGGGCCCGATCACCTGATGACCGGGCCCCAGTGTACTATGGGAGACCAGCTGACCGGAGAGGAGCCATCACCGGAGGCCCGATCACCGGTCCCTGGATTCAGGTAAGTAAAAAAAAAAATGTTTAATTTTTTTTTTCTTTTTTTTACAGTAATCAGCTTGCGGTCTGCTTAGACCACATAGCTGATTACTGGTACCGGCTCCCGGCTCTGCTCTCTCCGTTAGAGCAGAGTGGGAGCCCGGTAACCGGGGGAGACCCTGGATAACGCCACCTCCAGGTGGCGTTATTATCACAGGGCTTCCCTCTGTATTTTTTTACAATTTATTTTTAGTAACTGTGGTCGGATCACATTTCCCATTACAATTATGGGAAATGTGATCTGCTTTACTAAAAATAAGTGATACTGGGGGTTGGAGTAGAATTTTACTAATTCTACTCCAATTGCCCTGTAATAACTACAGGTGAAACTAAAATAATGTGAAAAGGGTGTGAAAACACCCTTTTTCACTTTATTTTAGTAAAAATAATGTTAATAAATAGAGCCCTATGGGCTTCTTTGTGAATTCAGCACCAAGAGGGATCCCTCCCAGTGCCCCCTGCGGCATGCATGGCATTCTGCGCATAAGCAGAGAAGGGGTGAGCGGATTCGGATTTCTGAAATCCGAACCCCCCCGAGGCCCCCCCATCCGAGGCCGATCCGAGTCAGGCTCGACTTTTACCGCCTGACTCGGATCTGAAATCGAGGCAAAACGTCATCATCCCGCCTTCCGGGTCTCGCGGGTTTTGGATCCTATATAAGGTACCCGTGTCGGCACCATTTTCTCACTTGGCTGTGGACAGTGAAGAGGGAGGGTGGGAGTTAGGGCTGGCTGGGCTGTGTAGTATAGTGTAGTGTAGTGCAGTGTAGTGTTGTGCTGTGGTGTGCTGCTCTGTGCTGCTGTTGTCCATAGGGGCTGTGTCCACTACTTCAAAGTCCATAGGGGCTGGCTGGACTGTGTTGTGCAGTCAGTTGTCCATAGGGGCTGTGTCCACTCCAAAGTCCTGTGCAGTGTCCCAGTCCTAAAGGGGTGCTGTAGTGTTGTCCAGGGGGTGCTCTGTCCGTCAGGGGTGCTCCCCCCAAGTGCAAAAAAAATATATATTTTTTCTGTGTTTGTGAATTGTGTGCACTGTGGCTGCACGTGCATCAACAAAGAAGCAGCGCCAAGCGTGCGCCTGTGTCCCATATGTAAAAGGCCGGCTGGCTTGTCAGTTAAAGGGTGCTGTAACCCCCAAAGGGCATTCCAAACAAAATAAAAAAATATTTTCTTGTGTTTATGAATTGTGTGCGCAGTAGCCGCACTTGCATCAGCAAAGTAGTGCCAAGTGTGCGCCTGTGTCCCATAAATAAAGGGCCGGCTGGATTGACCGCTAAAGGGTGCTGTAACCCCCAAAGGGCACTCCAAACAAAATAAAAAAATATATTTTTTTGTGTTTGTGAATTGTGTGCGCAGTAGCCGCACGTGCATCAACAAAGTAGTGCCAAGCGTGCGCCTGTGTCCCATAAATAAAGGGCTGGCTGGATTGACCACTAAAGGGTGCTGTAACCCCCAAAGGGCACTCCAAACAAAATAAAAATATATATTTTTTTGTTTGTGAATTGTGTGCGCAGTAGCCGCACATGCATCAACAAAGTAGTGCCAAGCGTGCGCCTGTGTCCCATAAATAAAGGGCCGGCTGTATTGACCACTAATGGGTGCTGTAACCCACAAAGGGCACTCCAAACAAAATAAAAAAATATTTTTTTGTGTTTGTGAATTGTGTGCGCAGTAGCCGCACGTGCATCAACAAAGTAGTGCCAAGCGTGCGCATGTGTCCCATAAATAAAGGGCCGGCTGGATTGACCGCTAAAGGGTGCTGTAACCCCCAAAGGGCACTCCAAACAAAATAAAAAAATATTTTTTTTTGTGTTTGTGAATTGTGTGCACAGTAGCCGCACGTGCATCAACAAAGTAGTGCCAAGCATGCGCCTGTGTCCCATAAATAAAGGGCAAACTGGATTGACCGCTAAAGGGTGCTGTAACCCCCAAAGGGCACTCCAAACAAAATAAAAATATATATTTTTTTGTGTTTGTGAATTGTGTGCGCAGTAGCCGCACGTGCATCAACAAAGTAGTGCCAAGTGTGCGCCTGTGTCCCATAAATAAAGGGCCGGCTGGATTGACCGCTAAAGGGTGCTGTAACCCCCAAAGGGCACTCCAAACAAAATAAAAATGTTTTTTCTGTGTTTGTGAATTGTGTGCACTGTGACTGCACGTGCATCAACAAAGGAGCAGCGCCAAGCGTGCGCCTGTGTCCCATAAGTAAAGGGCCGGCTGGCTCATTTCTTAAAGGGTGGTGTAACTCACAAAGTGCACTAGTCTCCAACAAAAATAAAAAATAATTTTCTGTGTTTGTGTGCGCCTTAGCCGCACGTATATATCAATATAACATAAATGGAGTACCAAACTTTCTCCAATAAAAATAAAATAGGGAAAGATCAAGAACCACTTCCTCATAGTGCTGAAGCTGCTGCCACTAGTCATGACATAGACGATAACATGCCATCAACGTCGTCTGCCAAGGCTGATGCCCAATGTCATAGTAGAGGGGCACATACAATCCCAAATGACAAAGTTCAGGAAAATGACCTTGAAAAAAACAATTAAATCATCTGAAGTGAAACGTAAACTTGCCAATATGCCATTTACGACCCGGAGTGGCAAGGAATGGCTAAGGTCTTTCCCTATGTTCATGACTAGTGGTTCAGCTTCACATGACGATGGAAGCCCTCCTCCCACTAAAAAAATCAAACGAGTTAAGCTGGCAAAAGCACAGCGAAGAACTGTGCGTTCTAAGAAGATATCACAAATCCCCAAGGAGAGTCCAAGTGTGGTGGTGGTTGCGATGCCTGACCTTCCCAGCACTGGATGGGAAGAGGTGGCTCTTTCCATCATTTGCATGCCCCCTGCAAGTGCTGAAAGGAGCACCCACAGTCCACTTGCTGATATGCAAATTGAAGATGTCACTGTTGAAGTACAACAGGATGAGGATACTGGTGTAGCTGGCGCTGAGGAGGAAGTTGGCGAGGAGGATTCTGATGGTGATGTGGTTTGTTTAAATCAGGCTCCGGAGGGAGACAGTTGTTGTCCGTGGGATGAAAAAGCCCATCACGGTCATGCCTGGGCAGAAGACCAAACATTCTACCTCTTTGGTCTGGCAATATTTCTATCCAAATCCGGACAACAACTGTCTTGCCATATGTACCATATGTAAAGGTGAAATAAGTAGGGGTAGGTACGTTAACCACCTAGGAACATCCTCCCTTTTACGGCACCTGCAGCGCGTTCATAAAAATTTACTGTCAAGTTCAGAAACTTTGGCTAAGACCGTAAGCAGTCCAGGGACACCTAAATCCCGTTGTCCTGTTGTATCCAAGCGCCTGCAAACCACACCGTCAACTCCCTCCTTGTCAATTTCCTCCTTAGTCAGGATCGGAAGTAATCCTGCAGGCCATGTCACTGGCATGACTGACTCTCCTATCCGGGATTCCTCCGGAGGATCCTGCATTGCTACGCCTCCTGCTGCCGCTGCTGCTGTTGCTGCTGCTGGGAGTCGTTCATCATCCCAGAGAGGAAGTAGGAACACCACTACTTTTACTAAACAATTGACCCTCCAACAGTCCTTAGCGAGGAGGATGAAGTACGACAGCAGTCATCCTGAAGCAAAACGTATAACTGAGGTCTTGACTGCTATGTTGGTGTTAGACGTGCGTCCGGTATCCGCCATTAGTGCAGTGGAATTTAGACAATTGATGGAGGTAGTGTGTCCCCGGTTCACTAGGCAGGCGATACCGAGACTGTACAGAAACGTCAGAAAAAGTGTCCTCAGTGTCCTGAAAAATGCCGTTGTACCCAATGTCCACTTAACCACGGACATGTGGACAAGTGGAACAAGGCAGACTAAGGACTATATGACTGTGACAGCCCACTGGGTAGATGTATCACCTTACGCAGCAACAACAGCAGCGTCACCAGTAGGAGCATCTCAGAAACGCCAGCTCGTTCCAAGGCAGGCTACGCTGTGTATCACCGGTTTCAGTAAGAGGCACACCGCCGACAACCTCTTAGAGAAACTGAGGAAAATCATCGCCCAGTGGCTTACCCCACTTAGACTTTCCTGGGGATTTGTGATATCTGACAACACCACCAATATTGTGCAGGCATTACATCTGGGCAAATTCCAGCACGTCCCATGTTTTGCTCACACAATAAACTTGGTGGTGCAGAATTTTCTGAAAAGCGACAGGGGCGTGCAGGAGACGCTTTGGGTGGCCCGAAAAATTTCTGGCCACTTTCGCCATTCAGCGACTGCGTGCCGAAGACTGGAGCGCCAGCAAACACTCTTGAACCTGCCCCGCCATCACCTGAAGCAAGAGGTTGTGAAGCGGTGGAACTCAACCCTCTATATGCTTCAGAGGATGGAGGAGCAGCAAAAGGCCATTCAAGCCTATACATCCACCTATGACATAGGCAAAGGAGGGGGTATGCACCTGACTCAAGCGCAGTGGAGAATGATTTCCGTGTTGTGCAAGGTTCTCCAGCCCTTTGAACTTGCCACACGTGAAGTCAGTTCAGACACTGCCAGCTTGAGTCAGGTCATTCCCCTCATCAGGCTTTTGCAGAAGCAGCTGGAGAAAGTGAAGGAGGAGCTAAGACGGAGCGATTCCGCTCGGCATGTGGGACTTGTGGATGAAGCCCTTCATTCGCTTTGCCAGGATTCCAGGGTGGTCAATCTGTTGAAATCAGACCACTACATTTTGGCCACCGTGCTCGATCCTAGGTTTAAAGCCTATGTGGTGTCTCTCTTTCCGGCCAACACAAGCCTGCAGAGGTGCAAAGACCTGCTGGTGAAAACACTGTCAGCTGAAGCAGAACGTGACACGTCAACAGCTCCTTCTTCATTTTCTCCCGCAACTGGGGCTGCCAGGAAAAAACTTAGGTATCCTAAGCAACCCGCTGACGGTGATGCAGGGCAGGCAGGACCAAGTTTGGACATGGCAACAATTTCTGACATGTCTACTGTCACTACATATGATACTGTCACCATTGACAGAATGGTGGAGGATTACATCGGTGAAAGCATCCAAGTAGGCATGTCAGACAGTCCATACCTGTGGCAGACCCTGGCGCTGAAATAATTGCTTTGTTAAAGTGTGCATGTCCTGTTTATACAACATAAGGGTGGGTGGGAGGGCCCAAGGACAATTCCATCTTGCACCTCTTTTTTTTCTTTGCATTATGTACAGTTTGGGGCCTAGTTTTTCAAACTGCCATCCTGTCTGCCACTGCAGTATCACTCCTAGATGGGTCACGTGTTTGTGCCGTCCACTCGTGTCGCTTAGCATAGTCATCCAGCTACCTCGGTGCAACCTTTTGGACATAAAAACACTATTGTGAGGTGTGAGGTGTTCAGAATAGACTGGAAATTAGTGGAAATTAAGGTTATTGAGGTTAATAATAGCATAGGAGCAGAAAAACCAACACATTCTGTGATTTTAGCTGTTTTTATGCTTTTTTAAAAAGAAATACAGATCCAAAAGACAAAACCCAGAACCCAAAACACGGAAGGGTGGTTTTGGCAAAACCAATCCAGATCCAAAACACGAAGAAAGATCCAGATCCAAAACCAAAACACAAAACACGAAAAGTGGCCGGTGCACACCCCTAATGTAGAGGGACTTCTGAGTCATAAACCCAGATGTGTGATGTTTTTGTAGTTGGGAGGAAACCAGAGCACCCAACAGGAATTCACACAAACACAGGGAAAACATACAAACTCCACAAATATAGGGACTTAGAGGGACACAGTTAGGCAGCAAGCTAACGACTGTGCCAATGAGCTGCCCACAATAGAATCCATTAAGAAATGAACGGGCACCAGGTCATATCTTTGACAAAATAATAATAATAAATATGATAAACACCTTATTCACGTACAGTTGTCTCGGTTGCCTAAATCACAGGTGAAACACATCACATAGTGTGTCTGAATAGCACGCCCTTTCTACGCACTAAATGATCTTTTGGTGACAGTTTAAAAAATGTCGGTGTACCTGTGTACCTACTCTGTACCTCTGGGCCTGATTCAGAGCCGCTCGTAAGCGGCCGCTCGTTCGCTCCGAGCGATGTTCGCACAACTGCGCATGCGTATGGGTTGTAATACGCATGCGCGAACCAGTCATTGCGGTCGGAAATTGTGTGCTCGCAAAATAGCGAATGCCTGCTAATTTGAGTGACAGAATGAGGCGTTTGTGGGTGGTAACAGGGGAACGTGCTTGAAAACGGGGAGTGGAGATCCGAACGCAGGCGTGCCAAATGGTCAAAATGGGCGTTTTAAGGGTGTGCATAATTAACAAAGCAGCGTCATCGACCACGTCACTTGGTTGTCTTTTAGCCTGAACTGCTCGCATGATGCGGTAGGAAAATCCTACCAATCCAAGCACTGCGAGCAGTTCATACGCCTTTCGATGTACTCGATTAATCTAATAAATAGCAGAGATGACGTAGGATGCGAGCGGCCAGGGGGCGTTTTTTAAAAAATAGCGAGCGCATGTTTCGTTCGCTCGTTCAGACATAGAGGCGTCAACAGACCGCAAAGAGCGAGCGCTCTATTTAAATAGCCGGCCCCTTTTTCTGAACGAGCGAGCGCAAATAGCGTCCGGCTCTGAATCAGGCCCTCTGTACGGAATGTCCTCACTTTGCCCAACTTCTAACCTCAGCCTGGTGACCTACAGTAAGTAAAGCCCAACAGGGTTGGACTGGCCCACAGGTATACAGGGGAAATCCCTGGTGGGCCCCACTGCCTGTGTTCCTCTAGGTGTCAGGTTCCAGACCTCAAATTATAGATTGCTACTCTAACAGATGGCCAATTACCTAGAGGAACAGAACCACTGAACATGTGGGCTTGGTTCCCTTCTATATAAACTACTGTACACCAAGATTTACCTAATGCGTAGCCAAGTGTCTGTGGTGGCTGGCATGGGCCCCTACCACTGCATTTTTCCAGTGGGCCCTTCATGCCCCAGTCCGACACTGGAGCCCAAGTCATAACCGGGATGCAGTCAGGAAGCCGACAGTCGAAATGCCGACCACCGGCTTCCCGACTGTCTAATCCAGGCAGGGGTCTAATGACAGGCATCGAAATGCCGATGCCCGTCATTTTATCTATGCCGGGAGCCCGATGCCCGGCATACCGATCGAAGGTAAGCCAGGCGCGGACAGCCGCGCGGGGGGAAGGTTAGTGGCTCCCGGGGGAGGACTTGGCATTAGGCACCCCCCAGGGAGGGTTAGGTTTGGGCTAGGGGAAGGGGGGGTTAGGGTTAGGCCCCCCTTGGGGAAGGTTACTGTTAGGCACCCCCCCAGGAGACTTAGGTTTAGGCACTTACAGGGGGGGTTAGGGTTAGGCACTTGGGGGGGCGGCTAGGGTTAGGCACCATTAAAGGAGGGTGAGGGGAGGTTAGGTTAATAATAGATAAAATACTTACCTGTTGGTCTTCCGCCATCAGGATTAGAACATACGCCCGGTGCTATTCCATACCGATCATATCACAAACTGCATTTATAGAAAGAATCATCGTTGTCATTTGTTTTTTAAGGTGGCACAAATCTCGGACAGTCAGAGTGACAAATTCGGAAGTTGGATGGGGGTGGAGGGAGGGGTGCAATCAGTGTGATCACTACCCCCCACCCCTGCACATCAGGGAGAAACCGCTGCTGCTCAGCCTCCTTGGACCAATTGCATTGTGTGCTGGGCTGGGGAGACACACGCTGCTACTGCTAACAGATTAGGGGAAGGGGGTGGTGGTGGAACCGGGCCTCCGCTGGGCCCCTCCATCAAGCCAAGGCCCGGGTAATTAGTGCCCCACACCGGCTCCCCTGGGAGAAAGTGAACATGGGACTGGAGCTGGTAGAATATGCTGAGGGAGTAATGTCTGGTGGAGTTAGGATAGATTATAGTAATGGGGTTTGGTGGAGAGTCTGTCTGGTCAGGTGGGGTAGGGAGTTCCTCAGGGGTGGTCTTGGAGGCAGGAGCGAGGTGGTTACCAGAGGCTCATCAAGTGAGTATATCTCGTGTGATGTATTAAACGGAGGAGTTTGTAAGACTTTGAAGGTGAGAATCTTGAATAGAATAAGTAGGGAGATGTGTCCTTTTGGCTGAGCTGTGATTAGGTCATTGCGTCACTTTTAATTCTATAAACATGCGGCTTCCTTTGTTCTGTGCACTATGATTGTCCTCAAGCTCCGGTGGGTGTAAATTACTTGCCATATTTTGGGTGAATCTGGACCAATTCATATCTTAATAAGGGAATTAGTTGACAATTCTCTGAAAATTTTGCCGAATTTCATATTTGCTTTAATGGAGTCACCTACATCAGCTGCTGAAGAGGAGCATCCCTGCATGTCAGCTGTGTACCCATCTGCATTTGGGCGTTTTGGTGGAACTAATGCTCCGTTTCACATGGCTAGAAAAGCTCTGGAGTGTTTCCAAGAATAATTTGGAGCCCCCTAGTGGGTCCTTTGCGATCTTAAATGTTCAGTCTAAGGGCCTGAAATTAGGGGTGTGCACCGGCCACTTTTCGTGTTTTGTGTTTTGGTTTTGGATCTGGATCTTTCTTCGTGTTTTGGATCTGGATTGGTATTGCAAAAACCACCCTTCCTTGTTTTGGATTCTGGGTTTTGTGTTTTGGATCTGTATTTTTTTGAAAAAAAGCATAAAAACAGCTAAAATCACAGAATTTGTGAGTTTTTCTGCTCCTATGCTATTATTAACCTCAATAACCTTAATTTCTATTCTGAACACCTCTCACCTCACAATAGTGCTTTTATGTCCAAAAGGTTGCACCGAGGTAGCTGGATGACTATGCTAAGCGATACGAGTGGGCGGCAAAAACATGTGGCCCATTTAGGAGTGACACTGCAGTGGCAGACAGGATGGCAGTTTGAAAAACTAGGCCCCAAACTGTACATAATGCAAAGAAAAAAAAGAGGTGCAAGATGGAATTGTCCTTGGGCCCTCCCACCCTCCCTTATGTTGTATAAACAGGACATGCACACTTTAACAAAGCAATAATTTCAGCGCCAGGGTCTGCCACACGACTGTGGCTGAAATGATTGGTTCGTTTGGGTCCCCACAAAATAAGCTGGCAATTAATCTGTCCCTGCACAAACTGGCTCTACGGAGGCAAGATGTCGTCCTCATCCTCCTCATCCACCGATTCCTCATCCTCTTCAGTGTTGTGTACATCCTCATCCTCACAGAGTATTAATTCGTCCCCGCTGGAATCCACCACCACAGGTCCCTCTGTACATTCAGGAGGCTGGTCTCCCTGGAAGAGTTGATAATTCATTTTTATGAACATCATCTTCTCCACATTTTGTGGAAGCAACCTCCTACGCCTTTCGCTGACAAGGTTCCCGGCTGCACTAAACACTCTTTCGGAGTACACACTGGAGGGGGGGGGCAACTCAGGTAAAATGGAGCCAGTTTGTACAGGGGCCTCCAAATTGCCTCTTTTTCCTGCCAGTACAGGTACGGACTGTCTGACATGCCTACTTGGATGCTGTCACCGATGTAATCCTCCACCATTCTGTCAATGGTGACAGTATCATATGCAGTGACAGTAGACATGTCAGAAATTGTTGCCAGGTCCTTCAGTCCGGACCAGATGTCCAAACTTGGTCCTGCCTGCCCTGCATCACCGCCAGCGGATTGCTTAGGATACCTAAGTTTTTTCCTGGCAGCCCCAGTTGCGGGAGAATATGAAGAAGGAGCTGTTGACGTGTCATGTTCTGCTTTAGCTGACAGTGTTTTCACCAGCAGGTCTTTGCACCGCTGCAGGCTTGTGTCGGCCGGAAAGAGAGACACCACATAGGCTTTAAACTTAGGATCGAGCACGGTGGCCAAAATGTAGTGGTCTGATTTCAACAGATTGACCACCCTGGAATCCTGGCAAAGCGTATGAAGGGCTTCATCCACAAGTCCCACATGCCAAGCGGAATCGCTCCGTCTTAGCTCCTCCTTCACTTTCTCCAGCTGCTTCTGCAAAAGCCCGATGAGAGGAATGACCTGACTCAAGCTGTCAGTGTCTGAACTGACTTCACGCGTGGCAAGTTCGAAGGGCTGGAGAACCTTGCACAACACGGAAATCATTCTCCACTGCGCTTGAGTCAGGTGCATACCCCCTCCTTTGCCTATGTCATAGTTGGATGTATAGGCTTGAATGGCCTTTTGCTGCTCCTCCATCCTCTGAAGCATATAGAGGGTTGGGTTCCACTGCATCACAACCTCTTGCTTAAGGTGATGGCGGGGCAGGTTCAAGAGTGTTTGCTGGCGCTCCAGTCTTCAGCACGCAGTCGCTGAATGGCGAAAGTGGACAGAAGTTTTTCGGGCCACCCAAAGCGTCTCCTGCACGCCCCTGTCACTTTTCAGAAAATTCTGCACCACCAAGTTTATTGTGTGAGCAAAACATGGGACGTGCTGGAATTTGCCCAGATGTAATGCCTGCATAATATTGGTGGCATTGTCGGATATCACAAATCCCCAGGAGAGTCTAAGTGGTGTAAGCCACTGGGCGATGATTTCCCTCAGTTTCTCTAAGAGGTTGTTGGCGGTGTGCCTCTTACTGAAACCGGTGATACACAGCGTAGCCTGCCTTGGAACGAGCTGGCGTTACTGAGATGCTGGTACTGGTGATGCTGCTGTTGTTGCTGCGTAAGGCGATACATCTACCCAGTGGGCTGTCACAGTCATATAGTCCTTAGTCTGCCCTGTTCCACTTGTGCACATGTCCGTGGTTAAGTGGACATTGGGTACAACTGCATTTTTCAGGACACTGAGGACACTTTTTCTGACGTTTCTGTACAGTCTCGGTATCGCCTGCCTAGTGAAGTGGAATCTAGATGGGATTTGGAACCGGGGACACACTACCTCCATCAATTGTCTAAATCCCACTGCACTAATGGCGGATACCGGACGCACGTCTAACACCAACATAGCAGTCAAGGCCTCAGTTATACGTTTTTCTTCAGGATGACTGTTGTCATACTTCATCCTCATCGCTAAGGACTGCTGGAGGGTCAATTGTTTAGTAACAGTAGTGGTGTTCCTACTTCCTCTCTGGGATGATGAACGACTCCCAGCAGCAGCAACAGCAGCAGCGGCAGCAGTAGGCGTAGCAATGCAGGATCCTCCAGAGGAATCCTGGATAGGAGAGTCAGTCATGCCAGTGACATAGCCTGCAGGACTACTTCCGATCCTGACTAAGGAGGAAATTGATGAGGAGGGAGTTGACGGTGTGGTTTGCAGGCGCTTGGATACAACAGGACAAAGGGATTTAGGTGTCCCTGGACTGCTTACGGTCTTAGCCAAAGTTTCTGAACTTGACAGTAACTTTTTTTGAACGCGCTGCAGGTGCCGTATAAGGGAGGATGTTCCTAGGTGGTTAACGTCCCTACCCCTACTTATTTCACCTTTACATTTGGTACATATGGCAAGACAGTTGTTGTCCAGATTTGGATAGAAATATTGCCAGACCAAAGAGGTGGAATGTTTGGTCTTCTGCCCAGGCATGACTGTGATGGGCTTTTTCATCCCACGGACAACAACTGTCTCCCCCGGAGCCTGATTTAAACAAACCACATCACCATCAGAATCCTCCTCGCCAACTTCCATCTCAGCGCCAGCTACACCAGTATCCTCATCCTGTTGTACTTCAACAGTGACATCTTCAATTTGCATATCAGCAAGTGGACTGTGGGTGCTCCTTTCAGCACTTACAGGGAGCGTGCAAATGGTGGAAAGAGCCACCTCTTCCCGTCCAGTGCTGGGAAGGTCAGGCATCGCAACCGCCTCCACACTTGGACTCTCCTTGGGGATTTGTGATATCTTCTTAGAACGCACAGTTCTTCGCTGTGCTTTTGCCAGCTTAACTCGTTTGATTTTTTTAGCGGGAGGAGGGCTTCCATCGTCATGTGAAGCTGAACCACTAGTCATGAACATAGGGAAAGACCTTAGCCATTCCTTGCCACTCCGTGTCATAAATGGCATATTGGCAAGTTTACGTTTCTCTTCAGATGATTTAAATGTTTTTTTTAAGGTCATTTTCCTGAACTTTGTCATTTGGGATTGTATGTGCCCTCTACTATGACATTGGGCATCAGCCTTGGCAGAAGACGTTGATGGCATGTTTTCGTCTATGTCATGACTAGTGGCAGCAGCTTCAGCACTAGGAGGAAGTGGTTCTTGATCTTTCCCTATTTTATTTTTATCGGAGAAAGTTTGGTCCTCCATTTATGTTATATTGATATATATACGTGTGGCTAAGGCGCACACAAACACAGAAAATTATTTTTTATTATTGTTGGAGACTAGTGCACTTTGTGGGTTACACCACCCTTTAAGAAATGAGCCAGCCGGCTCTTTACTTATGGGACACAGGCACACGCTTGGCACTGCTCCTTTGTTGATGCACGTGCAGCTACAGTGCACACAATTCACAACGACAGAAAAAAAAAAGAGTTTTTTATTTTTTGTGGAGCACATTTTGAGGGTTACACCACCCTTTAACAGACAGACGCATGGTTGGCGCTGCTGCTTTGAGGATGCACGTACAGTGCAGACAATTCACAAACACAGAAGAAAATATTTTATTTTTGTTGGAGTGCACTTTGGGGGTTACACCACCCTTTAACAGACAGACGCACGCTTGGCGCTACTTTGTTGATGCATGTGCGGCCACAGTGCACACAATTCACAAACACAGAAAATAATTTTTTATTTTGTTTGGAGTGCACTTTGGGGGTTACAGAACCCTTTAAAGGTCAAGCCAGCCGGCCCTTTACGTATGACACAGGCGCACGCTTGGCGCTACTTTGTTGATGCACGTGCGGCTACTGCGCACACAATTCACAAACACAAAAAAATATATTTTTTAGTTTTGTTTGGAGTGCACTTTGGGGGTTACAGCACCCTTTAACGGACAAGCCAGCCGGCTCTTTACTTATGGGGCACAGGTGCACGCTTGGCGCTGCTCCTTTGTTGATGCACGTGTGGCCACAGGGCCTGATTCTGAGCCGGACACTCTGACCAGAGCGCTCGCTCTGAATCAGGGCCCTCCTACCTCAACTTGGAGCGGCCTTATGGATGCTCGCATAGCTGTGGGTTACCACCCACAGCTTATGCGAGCGTCCATGATGATGGTCGCGATGGTCAAGACCATCGCGACCATCGGGCTTGCGATGGAGACCCTGCGGTAAGGTCTCGCTGCCGCAAGCCCTGGAGTGATTTTGGCTCTATCACTACTGATGTCAGTGGGGCCGGCTTCAGACGGTAGGCGTTCCCATGGCAACGCCTCCGTCTGGCAGCAACGCCCCCGGCACGCCCTCCAAAGGTGCGAGACCCGGAGCGACGGCTACCCCGTCGCTAGCTGGGTCTCGCGCATGCGCACGACAAAGCTCCCTCCGTTGTGCGCATGCGCATTTGGGTACCATCGACCCGCTTGCGAGCGTCCTGCGCTCGCGAGCGGGTCTGAATGAGACCCACAGTGCACACATTTCACAAACACTACTATTACTACTACAAACACTAAACCGCTACTTTGTTGATGCACGTGCGGCTACTGCGCACACAATTCACAAACACAAAAAAAAATATATTTTTATTTTTTTTGGAGTGCACTATGGGGGTTACAGCACCCTTTAACGGACAAGCCAGGTGGCCCTTTACTTATGGGACACGGGCGCACGCTTGGCGCTGCTCCTTTGTTGATGCACGTGCGGCCACAGGGCATGATTCAGAGGCGCTCGTAAGTGGCCGCTCGTTCGCTCCGAGCGATGTTCGCACATCTGCACATGTGTATGGGTCGTAATGCTCATGCGCCAACCAGTCATTGCGGTCGGAAATCGTGCACTCACAAAACAGCGAGGGCCTGCTAATTTGAGTGAGAGGATGAGGTGTTTGTGGGTGGTATCAGGGGAAGGTGCTTGAAAACGGGGAGTGGAGATCCGAACGCAGGCGTGCCAAACGGTCAAAACAGGCGTTTAATGGGTGTGCATAATTAACAAAGCAGCGTCATCGACCACGTCACTTGGTTGTCTTTTAGCCTGAACTGCTCGCAGTGATTGCGGTCAGAAAAACCTACCACAAGCACTGCGAGCAGTTCAGATTCCTTTTGATGTAGTCGATTAATCTAATAAATAGCGGAGATGACGTATGATGCGAACGGCCAGGGGGCGTCTTTACAAAATAGCGAGCGCATGTTTCGTTCGCTCGCTCAGACTTAGAGGCGTCAACAGACCGCAAAGAGCGAGCGCTCAATTTAAATAGCCGGCCCCTTTTTCTGAACGACCGTTCGCAAATAGCGTCCGGCTCTGAATCAGGCCCACAGTGCACACAATTCACAAACACAGAAAATAATTTTTTATTTTGTTTGGAGTGCACTTTGGGGGTTACAGCACCCTTTAACGGTCAAGCCAGCCGGCCCTTTACCTATGACACAGGCGCACGCTTGGCGCTACTTTGTTGATGCACGTGCGGCTACTGCGCACACAATTCACAAACACAAAAAAATATATTTTTTAGTTTTGTTTGGAGTGCACTTTGGGGGTTACAGCACCCTTTAACGGACAAGCCAGCCGGCTCTTTACTTATGGGGCACAGGTGCACGCTTGGCGCTGCTCCTTTGTTGATGCACGTGTGGCCACAGGGCCTGATTCTGAGCCGGACACTCTGACCAGAGCGCTCGCTCTGAATCAGGGCCCTCCTACCTCAACTTGGAGCGGCCTTATGGATGCTCGCATAGCTGTGGGTTACCACCCACAGCTTATGCGAGCGTCCATGATGATGGTCGCGATGGTCAAGACCATCGCGACCATCGGGCTTGCGATGGAGACCCTGCGGTAAGGTCTCGCTGCCGCAAGCCCTGGAGTGATTTTGGCTCTATCACTACTGATGTCAGTGGGGCCGGCTTCAGACGGTAGGCGTTCCCATGGCAACGCCTCCGTCTGGCAGCAACGCCCCCGGCACGCCCTCCAAAGGTGCGAGACCCGGAGCGACGGCTACCCCGTCGCTAGCTGGGTCTCGCGCATGAGCACGACAAAGCTCCCTCCGTTGTGCGCATGCGCATTTGGGTACCATCGACCCGCTTGCGAGCGTCCTGCGCTCGCGAGCGGGTCTGAATGAGACCCACAGTGCACACATTTCACAAACACTACTATTACTACTACAAACACTAAACCGCTACTTTGTTGATGCACGTGCGGCTACTGCGCACACAATTCACAAACACAAAAAAATATATATTTTTATTTTTTTTGGAGTGCACTATGGGGGTTACAGCACCCTTTAACGGACAAGCCAGGTGGCCCTTTACTTATGGGACACGGGCGCACGCTTGGCGCTGCTCCTTTGTTGATGCACGTGCGGCCACAGGGCATGATTCAGAGGCGCTCGTAAGTGGCCGCTCGTTCGCTCCGAGCGATGTTCGCACATCTGCACATGTGTATGGGTCGTAATGCTCATGCGCCAACCAGTCATTGCGGTCGGAAATCGTGCACTCACAAAACAGCGAGGGCCTGCTAATTTGAGTGAGAGGATGAGGTGTTTGTGGGTGGTATCAGGGGAAGGTGCTTGAAAACGGGGAGTGGAGATCCGAACGCAGGCGTGCCAAACGGTCAAAACAGGCGTTTAATGGGTGTGCATAATTAACAAAGCAGCGTCATCGACCACGTCACTTGGTTGTCTTTTAGCCTGAACTGCTCGCAGTGATTGCGGTCAGAAAAACCTACCACAAGCACTGCGAGCAGTTCAGATTCCTTTTGATGTAGTCGATTAATCTAATAAATAGCGGAGATGACGTATGATGCGAACGGCCAGGGGGCGTCTTTACAAAATAGCGAGCGCATGTTTCGTTCGCTCGCTCAGACTTAGAGGCGTCAACAGACCGCAAAGAGCGAGCGCTCAATTTAAATAGCCGGCCCCTTTTTCTGAACGACCGTTCGCAAATAGCGTCCGGCTCTGAATCAGGCCCACAGTGCACACAATTCACAAACACAGAAAATAATTTTTTATTTTGTTTGGAGTGCACTTTGGGGGTTACAGCACCCTTTAACGGTCAAGCCAGCCGGCCCTTTACCTATGACACAGGCGCATGCTTGGCGCTACTTTGTTGATGCACGTGCGGCTACTGCGCACACAATTCACAAACACAGAAAAAAAAAATTTTTTTTTTGCACTTGGGGGGAGCACCCCTGATGGACAGAGCACCCCCTGGACAACACTACAGCACCCCTTTAGGACTGGGACACTGCACAGGACTTTGGAGTGGACACAGCCCCTATGGACAACTGACTGCACAACACAGTCCAGCCAGCCCCTATGGACTTTGGAGGAGTGGACACAGCCCCTATGGACAACAGCAGCACAGCACAACACAGCCAGCCCCTATGGACATTGGAGGAGTGGACACAGTCCCTATGGACAACAGCAGCACAGCACAACACAGCCAGCCCCTATGGACTTTGGAGGAGTGGACACAGCCCCTATGGACAACAGCATCACAGCGCAGCACAACACTACTCTGCACTACACTACACTACACTACACAGCCCAGCCAGCCCTAACTCCCACCCTCCCTCTTCACTGTCCACAGCCGAGTGAGAAAATGGTGCCGACGCGGGTACCTTATATAGAATCCAAAACCTGCGAGACCTGGAAGGCGGGATGATGACGTTTTGCCTCAATTTCAGATCCTAGTCAGGCGGGAAAAGTCGAGCCTGACTCGGATCGGCCTCGGATCGGGGGGGTCTCGGGGGGGTTCGAACCCGCTCACCCCTACCTGAAATACAGTATCCGCAATGCCAGTATTTGCGCAGTTGAGAAATTATCGACATACTGAGCACTTGCTTCAAGGTACATTACTGTTGTCACTCGCAGCAACCTTTTACTTGCAGTTTGATTGACAGCAGGGGGGTCAGAACCATTTTATGTTGGGGGGGTAATATAAAGCTGTTCCAACGCCACTGCGCCAGATGCCTGGATTTGCATAGCTGCAGGTGGGCGTCTAAATACGTATCCCCGCAGCTGCGACATTTGCATATTGTCGTACAGCAGCGAAATTATTTATTTATGTATAAGGCTCTATAAAAGCTGTGTGGAAGTAACGATAGGTTAGAAAGACTCAGAGGAGCAACAGGAGAAACACTGGACATTGAAAAAGCATAATATGCAATACGATGCTTTAGTATAGTATATAGCAATTAGCAAAGTATACAACAAGTGTTAAAAGCAAATGCTGTAGGTGGAAATAGACAAGAGGAGAGGAGGAGGGAAGGTCCTGCCCCTGAGAGCTTACAATCTAACGAGCAGGGACGAGGCTGAGACAAGCTGATGATGGTGTGTGTGTGTGTGTGGGGGGGGGGGGGGGTATTACATTGTTGAATTCAGATCTATGACCAAAATAAGTAATTACAAATATAGCGAGACCATTTATTTATTTTTTTTGTAAAGTAGAAATATTACAGTTTACAATATGTAGAAGAGTTACGACATGAACAATTATGCAAAGCATATTCGTTAGATACACATAATTTGCATAAAGACGTAATTTATTACAAAGCTGACAGGGGATTGCAAATGATTCAAAATAATTAGTAAAATAGTTCAGAAACATACAACATGGTAATTCAGACTGTACGTTGTTACAAGGCCAGAGGGGGAGGATAAACATGAATGTTGCCCCTTTCTTTGGCAGGATTGCATCACGCTGGCATATTCTGCTGCTCTCTGCTCTAATTGTACCACTGATAGTGATATGAGACTGATAGTGATATGAGACTGATAGTGATATGAGACTGATAGTGATATGAGACTGATAGTGATATGAGACTGATAGTGATATGAGACTGATAGTGATATGAGACTGATAGTGATCATCGCTCCCTGTGTTTTTCTGGTGCTCAAGGTCCCGTTCTGCAAACAGACAGAAGTGAAACTACAGTAGTTCAATAAAATAAAAATTCCATGAGGTAGAAAAACAAGCATGTCTCTCCACATACAAACACGTCTCTCCACATACAAACACGGCTCTCCACATACAAATATGTCTCTCCTCTTACAAACACGTCTGTCCACATACAAACACGTCTCTCCACATACAAACATGTCTCTCCACTTACAAACACGTCTGTCCACATACAAACACGTCTCTCCACATACAAACACGTCTCTCCACACGTCTCTCCACATACAAACATGTCTCTCCACATATAAACACGTCTCTCCACATACAAACATGTCTCTCCACATACAAACACGTCTCTCCACATACAAACATGTCTCTCCACATACAAACACATCTCTCCACATACAAACATGTCTCTCCACATACAAACACGTCTCTCCACATACAAACATGTCTCTCCACATACAAACACGTCTGTCCACATACAAGCACGTCTCTCCACATACAAACACGTCTCTCCACACGTCTCTCCACATACAAACATGTCTCTCCACATACAAACACGTCTCTCCACATACAAACATGTCTCTCCACATACAAACACGTCTCTCCACATACAAACATGTCTCTCCACATACAAACACATCTCTCCACATACAAACATGTCTCTCCACATACAAACACGTCTCTTCACATACAAACATGTCTCTCCACATACAAACACGTCTCTCCACATACACACATGTCTCTCCACATACAAACATGTCTCTCCACATACAAACTAGGGGTGTGCACCAGCCACTTTTCGTGTTTTATATTTTGGTTTTGGATCTGGATCTTTCTTCGTGTTTTGGGTTCTGGTTTTGTGTTTTGGATCTGTATTTTTTTTTAAAATGCATAAAAACAGCTACAATCACAGAATTTGTGGGGTTTTCTGCTCCTATGCTATTATTAACCTCAATAACCTTAATTTCCACTCATTTCCAGTCTATTCTGACCACCTCACACCTCACAAGTGTTTTTATGTCCAAAAGGTTGCACCGAGGTAGCTGGATGACTATGCTAAGAGATACGAGTGGGCGGCACAAACACGTGGTCCATCTAGGAGTGACACTGCAGTGGCAGACAGGATGGCAGTTTGAAAAACTAGGCCCCAAACAGTACATAATTCAAAGAAAAAAAAGAGGTGCAAGATGGAATTGTCCTTGGGCCCTCCCATCCACCCTTATGTTGTATAAACAGGACATGCACACTTTAACAAACCAATCATTTCAGTACCAGGGTCTGCCACACGACTGTGGCTGAAATGATTGGTTCGTTTGGGCCCCCACAAAACAAGCTGGCAATTAATCTGTCCCTGCACAAACTAGCTCTACGGAGGCAAGATGTCGTCCTCATCCTCCTCATCCACCGATTCCTCACCCTCTCCAGTGTTGTGTACATCCTCATCCTCACAGAGTATTAATTCATCCCTGCTGGAATCCACCACCACAGGTCCCTCTGTACGTTCTGGAGGCTGGTCTCCCTGGAAGAGTTGATAATTCATTTTTATGAACATCATCTTCTCCACATTTTGTGGAAGCAACCTCCTACGCCTTTCGCTGTTCCCGGCTGTACTAAACACTCTTTCGGAGTACACACTGGAGGGGGGCACATCAGGTAAAATAGAGCCAGTTTGTATAGGGGCCTCCAAATTGCCTCTTTTTCCTGCCAGTACAGGTACGGACTGTCTGACATCCCTACTTGGATACTGTCACCAATATAATCCTCCACCATTCTGTGAGTGGTGACAGTATCATATGCAGTGACAGTAGACATGTCAGAAATTGTTGGCACGTCCTTCAGTCCGGACCAGATGTCCAAGCCGGCCCTTGACTTATGACACAGGCGCACGCTTGGCACTGCTACTGTGTTGATGCACGTGCGGCTACAGCGCACACAAGTCACAAACACTGAAAAAAATTGTTTTTTATTTTTTGGAGCACTTTGGGGGTTACACCACCCTTTAACAGTCATATGGGACACAGGCGAACGCTTGGCACTGCTCCTTTGTTGATGCACGTGCAGCTACAGTGCACACAATTCACAAAGACAGAAAAAAAAGATTTTTTTATTTTTTGTGGAGCGCACTTTGGGGGTTACACCACCCTTTAACAGACAGACGCACGCTTGGCGCTGCTGCTTTGAGGATGCACGTACAGTGCACACAATTCACAAATACAGAAGAAAATGTTTTATTTTTGTAGGAGTGCACTTTGGGGGTTAAACCACCCTTTAACAGACGAGCCAGCCGGCCCTTTACTTATGACACAGGCACACGCTTGGCGTTACTTTGTTGATGCACGTGCGGCTACTGTGCACACAATTCACAAACACAGAAAAAAAATTAAAGAATTTTTTTTGGAGTGCACTTTGGGGGAGCACCCCTGATGCACAGATCACCCCCTGGACAACACTACAGCACCCCTCTAGGACTACAGCCTTTATGGGACACTGCACAACACAGCCCAGCCAGCCCCTATAGACTTTGGAGTGGAGACAGCCCCTATGGACAACTGACTGCACAACACAGCCCAGCCAGTCCCTATGACAGCAGCACAACACAGTCCAGCCAGCCCCTATGACAGCAGCACAACACAGCCCAGCCAGCCCCTATGACAGCAGCACAACACAGTCCAGCCAGCCCCTATGACAGCAGCACAACACAGTCCAGCCAGCCCCTATGACAGCAGCACAACACAGTCCAGCCAGCCCCTATGACAGCAGCACAACACAGTCCAGCCAGCCCCTATGGACAACAGCAGCACAACACAGTCCAGCCAGTCCCTATGGACAACAGCAGCACAACACAGCCCAGCCAGCCCTAGCTCCCACCCTCCCTCTTCACTGTCCACAGCCGAGTGAGAAAATGGTGCAGACGAGGGTACATTTTATAGAATCCAAAACCCGCGAGATCCAACAGCATGATGATGACGTTTTGCCTTGATTTCGGATCCGAGTCCAGCGCCTGACTCGGATACGACTTGGATCGGGTGGCTCAGGGGGTTTGGATTCAGAAATCTGAACCCGCTCATCCCTAATACAAACATGTCTCTCCACATACAAACATGTCTCTCAACATACAAACACGTCTCTCCACATACAAACACGTCACTCCACATACAAACTAGGGATGTGCAGGCTCGGATAGGTTCGAGTTTGCACGTTGAGTTTGGATTTTTCCCTCCAAAAAAACGAAACTCAGAAAGAGGCAAAACGTCATCCTACATGGACGAACATCATCATTGCTGGACAAAAGTATCCGAGCCTGCACATCCCTAATACAAACATGTCTCTCCACATACAAACATCTCTCCACATACAAGCATGTCTCTCCACATACAAACACGTCTCTCCACATATAAACACGTCTCTCCACATACAAACATGTCTCTCCACATACAAACACGTCTCTCCACATATAAACACGTCTCTCCACAAACAAACACGTCTCTCCTGGGGGTGTCCTATAAAAGTAATCTGTGTAAAAAAAATATATATATAAAAAAAATCCTCAGGACACCCCAAAAAAGGTCTTGAATTTTGGGGTTAAAAAAAAGAAAAATGGGGAACAAATTTCTAACCTAGCGAAATTGATTCCAGAGGGGTTCCCAAGTATGCGGCAGGTGTTTTAAAGAATGCGAGTGGTAGCGGAAGGTGGATTTTGGAAGAATTTTAAAAAGATCATTTTAGGGACTTAAAAAATATGCTTGCACCCATTTTCATGTACCCCAAATTTGATGGGCATAGTTATTTAAAACAAAAACAAAAAAAGATAAATGCTCTTCTTCACCGTTTCTTCACAAATGCACCTCCTGCCGCGGCTATTTAAAAGCACCGACTCCCTACAACAGCAGGCAAAAACGGGGTACCCATAGTGATTCCCCCATGTCTGGACATCTTTAGGGGGCCCCAGGATGATTTCCCAGAAATTCCTTGCACTTTCCCATACTTACCTTTCCGCCGGGTCCCGTTTTCGCCGGATCCTAATTGAATACTGGGTTAAAGTGGGCACACGCCCAATACTTTATCCCAAAAAAATCAGCGATGATGGCGAAAAGTCCGACCTCTGACTTTTTCGCCATCAAATTGAATACCCCCCTAAGACTGAGTTGATCGTCTTCCCACCATTCCATGTCCCCTCTCATCCCTCCTGACAACATGTCATCTCTTCTGTCCCACAAGCCCACTGTATAGGTGTTGTCCTTCATCTCTCCCTCACTTTTCAATCCCACATTCAGGCCCTCGCACATCACTTCTGTCTTTGTACTGTACTGTATCCAGGATTAGACCTTCCTTGCCATGAAGGCTACAGAGACCCTTATCATCACTGGACTATTGTAACCGTCCCTCATCTGGCCTTCCTCGGGCCCATCTCTCCATTCTTAATACTGCTGCCCATCACATCTTTCTCTCCTAATGCCCTGCACCTCCCTCCCGTCTCTGCCAGGTGCTATACCGGCTCCTTTACCCATACAGAGTGCATTTTAAACTCCTCACTCTCACCCATTGCCCCAACCCCTAACATCACTGACCTCATCTCCTCCATACTGCCGCCTGTCCACTCCGCTCTGTGACAGGCTGATGTCTCTCTGATGACCTCTTTTCACTCTTGCCTCCAAAGCCTAGCACACTGACTACCCTCGCTGTGTCACCTTTGTCTGTTCTCCCCCCCATGCGGCACGAGAAACCTGGCATGAGTGAGCCGCCTGGTCCCATGCATCTCTGCTTGCGTCTAGCATATTTTTCACTTGAAAAATGCATCTTAATCGCATGTGATGCAACTACGACGCACCAGTAGACTGTACTGATTAATTTGATGTGCGACACTTGTTTGTTTCATTTGTGACCGAGTCTGTAAATGAAGCACGACGGACCTTGCCGTGAAAAAAAGCAGCGGCCTCTGCATTGTAGCACTTCCTATACAAATTCAGATATAGGCCCGTATTCAATTAGGGAACGAAAAGTCCGTGCTGGACTTTTCGCTCCACATCAGAGCTTTTCCTGGGATAAAGTTTCAGCCGCGCGCCCGCTTTATCCCCGTATTCAATTAGGAAGCAGCGAAAAAGGGAGCCTGCGGAAAGGTAAGCATTGCTAAAAGTTTGGGAATTTTCGGGTTCTGTTCCTAGAACCCCCCTAAAGATGTCCAGACATGGGGGTTCAGTCTGGGTACCCCCGTTTAGCCCTGCAGAATGTGTTCTGCATTTTTAAGGCAGGTGTTTTTTCCCGACATTAGAACAAGTGATGTAGAAGAGCACTTAGGTTTATTTTTCGTTTTTTTTTAAGTGGCCACATCAAATTTGGGGTACATGAAAATGGGTACTAGCATATTTTTAAGTACCTAAACTAATTTTTTGCAAAAATCCACCTGCTGCTTACTGCTCATTGCTGTTTATAATTGTGATTCTCATTTTATCCATACAGTATATGTGCTTATAACATTAGCCTGTGTTTTAAGATTTATATGTTTAATAAATTGCTATACACTTATTGTCATACTGCGCTGCTATTCCTTTGATCTCTTTATATTTATTGGAGATCGACTGTCTCCACGCTGCAGCTGCTGGGATTAACACCTCTCGTCAGCGCCCTCTATATTTATTTATAGATATCTTTGCCACTGCACATAGGGGCCCATTTATTAATGATCGCATTTTGCAATGCGATCAGGGCATGCAGTACTGCCCCTGATCGCATTGCAAAATGCGATACTATCTGCCAGATGTATTATCCGGGACATGCAGGGAGACGGGCTCCGAAAAGAGCCCGTCCCTGCGATGTCTCCGGAGGGCGGTCGGGGCTTCTGCGCATGAGCGTCGCCTATTGCCGGCGGAGGGATCTGGCAGATCCCTCCACCGGCTGATATGCGGTGAGTCCACATAGACTACAGCGGCTAACGCTATCTTTAGATAGCGTTAGCTGCTGGGGCCAATATCGGGAATGCTTCGCATTCCCGATATTGATACATTTTGCAGCATCGCATCCCCCATAGAAACCTACGGGGGATGCGGCTGCCGGCGGCAATGGAGGGATCGCAGCAGGTATCGGAGATAGCTGCTGCAGTCCCTCCTTCATACATCCGGGGGATATTAAGTATTTGAGGTAAACCCCCAAAAACATGTGTTTTCGGTAGGGGTGAGCGGGTTCGGTTTTACTCGGATTTACTCAGATCTTTAAACGGCATTTTATTGGCTATCGCCTATCATGTGTTTTGGATAGCCAATATAATAAATCAGAATTTGCGGTAAAGTGGCGATAAGAACCGAGTAAATCCGAGTAAAACCAAGCCTGCACATCCCTTGTTTTCGGAAAATTTACCTCAAATTCACTTTGATAAATGGGCCCCATAGTCTTTTTGGGCTGCAGACATGAGTTGCTTCTCCAATTTTGACAATAGATACAAAAGGAGGCAAAACTTTATTTCCAATTGGGAAAATACTGACAATGAAAGAGTTACTGAAAATGATTCTATGAGAGAGGACTTTTTTAAACTGGAGGAGTTGTTAAAACTGGAGATAAAAAATTGGTTGGATAGTACAAATCTCCAAAAATATTATGAAAAAAAGATGGTACCTAGAGGACTTTGGATCCTCAAACCATCGATTTTTAGTGACCAATCGATGTACCAGGATGAATGGAATAGCATCCTGGACAATTGTTCATTGGCACTTATTGAATTGGTTATCAGATATAGAACCAGTAAGGTTGATCATTTAGTTAAAGAAATAGAGGAGATAAAGAAAAAATTAGAGCCATCCACTTCTTTACCTGAATTTGTTGAAAATGATAAAAGAATGACAGAAAGAACATTGAGATTCGAACAAGCTATTACTGAAACTAAATGCAAAAAATTTAGAAGGGATATGGAAGACTACTCCAAGGGACAAGTTAGGTCCTATAAGAATAAAAACCAACCAAAAACCATACAATCATCCTATGTTTCTAAAAGGCGGGGCAGTTTTAAGTTTATGGATCAAGTGGATCAACGAGATACCAAATTGGGTTATTGGGGCAAGAGACGTAGAGATTCCTCTGGTTGGCAAGTACGAACAACCAAGGTTTCTCATGATACTGTTCAGAATTTTAGGGACAGCACTCAATTGGATCGGGATTGCGGGGCTCTAGGAGCTCGCCCGAAATCTCGATCCATATATCATTCAAACCATAGGAATATCGGAACAGGGATTTTTTTTAGAGAGACACCCATATTACCCCAGAGAACCAATAAGGACGACCATGCCATTAACCCCAACGGTAAAAAGAGGCCGAAACCCAAGTGTAGAGGATGTAGAGGGGGGAAAAAGGATAAATATAAGAGAATAAAGAATAAAAGTCAGGAAGTTGTAAATAAATCTATTTTCAATCTGTCCTCTAAGACTCTTTCCACAGATGAGGTATCTCTTCTTGGTAAAGGCCTTAAATTTTCACCCTCTTCAGCACCCAACATATTTGAGTTATATGTTGATTTAA
Organism: Taudactylus pleione; assembly: GCA_031769625.1. Taxonomy (NCBI): domain Eukaryota; kingdom Metazoa; phylum Chordata; class Amphibia; order Anura; family Myobatrachidae; genus Taudactylus; species Taudactylus pleione. The sequence goes on along the minus strand of JAUIMM010000139.1, from coordinate 1,446,762 downwards.
ATAGATTTATTCGAACCCTTTGTAGGAAAAGGTTCTTTGCAGGAAAAACCCAGAAAACTAATAATGAACCATGCTCCCTTATTCTTTTGGATCAGTCTGATGATCCCTTAATTAAGATATTGGAGGATTTACAGTATGAACGGGAATTAGAGGATCAAACAAATTAAACAGAGAAAATCTTTAATATAAATAAAGAGAATCTTAAATGTAAATCAGATTTTTTCCCGATTAGCTTTAAAAGTAGTAGTATAGAAGTGTTCTACAAAACAACTTTGGAAGGCTTTAGAAATCTTTGTTCTTCCAAACCGGGTTTGAGAAAAAATAATGATATTTTGACCAAACGGGAAAGAAAGGCCCTTAAAAATCTGACTAAAGACTCTACTATTATCATTAAGGAAGCCGATAAGGGCGGGGGACTAGTGGTTCAAGATAAAAAAGATTACATCAAGTAAGCTTTAAGACAGCTTGAGGACAATAATTTTTATAGAATCCTTCCAAGGGATTCCAGTTTTAAGGCTGAATTAGAATTGGTTTTGGATTCAGCATTGGATGATAGAGTTATATCTAGGGAAGAGTTTCACTTTTTGCTTCCTTCCTTTCCTGTTATTCCTATTTATTATCACCTTCCAAAAATTCACAAGTCCCTCATTTCACCCCCTGGATGCCCTATTATTTCTGGTGTTGATTCTCTTACCTCTTCACTTTCGGCATATGTTGATTCTTATCTCCAACCTCGTGTCTCTCGGTTAAAATCCCATATACGGAATACCACCCACTTTCTGCAGTTGATCAAAGATGTCCTATGGAAACCAACTTATGCTTTCCTTACCCTGGATGTACAAAGTTTGTACACAAATATCCCACATGAGTTGGGAATCCAGGTTATTGGAGACATTCTTGATCGTGATGCAGATTTAACCGAGAGACACAGACGGTTTCTTCTTGAATCTATTTCCTTTATTTTGACTCACAATTATTTTCTTTTTTCTAACACATTTTATCTTCAAACAATGGGCACGGCCATGGGGACCAGGTTCGCACCGAGCTACGCCAACCTCTACATGGGCCAGGTCGAGAACCGGCACGTGGGGGGGGGCGGGTTAGATGGAAGCATGGTCCTCTATGGCCGTTTCATTGATGATCTATTTATTATTTGGGATGGGGATTCTCACACAGCTTCTGATTTTGTTAATTCTCTCAACACCAACACTTTTAATTTGGTTTTCACACATTCTTATGATACGAAGAGGATGAATTTCCTGGATATAACTCTTGAAATACATGACAATTTGATCTATACCTCCAATTATGTAAAAGAAGTGGGCACTAATGCTTATTTACATTTCAAAGTGCCCACTATAGACCTTGGAATATGAATATTCCTAAAGGTCAATTACTGCGATTGAGGAGGAATTGTTCAACAAAAGAAAAATGTGTTGAAGAAGCAAAGGTTATGCTTGAATCCTTTATAACCAGAGGTTATCCCACATATATACTCGATAGGGCATATAGGGAAACCTTGGAGGTGGATAGAGACTCATTACTTACTCCAAAGGATAGTGGGGAACAACAACAACAACAAAAAAAAATTACCGGTGATTTAGCCTTTATTTCTAAATTTAATAATGCATCGAATAGTGTATAAAGAATTGTGAAATCGAACTATAATATACTTAAAAGTGATCATATCCTTAGAGAGTGTCTTCCACCTAATCCTAAATTTATTTTTAGGAAAAATAGGTCCCTTAAAACAACATTGGCTTCTAGCTTTCTGAAGACAACCACCATAGACATCGAAGTTAATCCTGTAAAGACATGGCTGCCTCAAAAAACTATAGGTTTCTTTAAGTGTGGAGGAGGGAGGTGTACCACATGTAAATATGCGATAAAACAAAACATTTACGGTTACTAATTTAACAGGACACGAAAAAAGAATTTTGAGTTTTATTAACTGTAATACAAATTGGGTATTAAAGTGCGATTCATGGGACATCGCAGAAATATAATAAAGAAATTAACTAACCATAGTATTCCTATACATTTTTTGGAGCACCATGGTGGAAACCCCGATTGTTTGACAGTAACGGGTCTTGAGTTTATTCCCCCCACTGTACGTGGGGGGGATAGATTTAGAAAATTGTGTAAACAAGAAATATATTGGACCTTTCATTTGAATACATTATTTCCGAGCGGTCTAAATGAGGCTCTAGAACTCAATGTTGTCATGTGACCATTTAGCAAGTCCTCATAATGTATACATGTACATGTGTGTGTAAATATCTCTGCATTTTTATTTATTTATTTAATTATTTCAGTAGATTGCATGCATTTTATGTGCATGTACATGTGTATATTGATCTATTTGTCTAATTTAGTATAAATTTTATTATTTATTTTTTAATTTTATATTTTATATGTTCAATGATATATTTGTATCAATTATCAATCAATAATTAATTTTTATTTAGTATTCTCAATTTATGTATTGAATTTGCTTTGTGGGGTCCTTTATGGATACTGACACATTTTTTATTTTTTGATTAGGAATATTTCAATGGTTTATGTATGATTATAGATGTATGATAGATATTTCTATCATATGGTATGGGGTGGGGGATTAGCGTTGCTGATAGATATTGTCACTACACCCTGGTGGTCATGGTGATCGTAGTCTGTGAGACGCAGCGTGACTAACGCTGCGTCTCAGGGTCATTGCCCGGCCCGACGTGTGACGTCATCAAGGCGGAAGTAAATAGCTTCCGTATTGATTGAGATGCCACGATCGGGACCTGTCTTTAATGAATATACATTAGAATTAGTAAGTACTCCTCTGGTCTTTTATATATTATCATAGGTTTTGCCAACTGTTGTCAAATTGTGTCTTTTTTAATGAATTGATTGAGAAATGATAGGGACAATTAAGTAATTGTAAACAGCTGAGAGCAATTGATTTCAATGTGGAACACTATTTAAAGTCAGTTTTTTCATCATTTGGACACCTTGAAAAAGCTGCCTAGAGCAGTGAAACGCGTAGGTGAACTATCTGTTTACCCTGGACACTTGGATTTAATATTAAGCATCATTGGACTATTGGCACTGCTAAACTCTTGTGGCAGCAACTTTGGACTCTGACCATTATCATCACCCACTTTTAACAACACTGGGTCTGGTCATCTGTGTTGGATTACCTTAGTGTTGGACCATCGCTAATTATCATCACCCACTTCAACAACACCAGGTCCGGTTATCTGCGTTGGACAATCTCAGTGTGGGACCATTGCTAATTAAAGGACATTGTGGACTTTTCTACCTAGTGGGTAATTAAACTCATCATTGGTGTGTTGTAAAGTTGGACTGCCTTTTATTCAACAGTGCTATAGGATTCTATTTCCAAACAGTGTTCTAGGGCATATTACTGCTCATTGCTGTTTATAATTGTGATTCTCATTTTATCCATACAGTATATGTGCTTATAACATTAGCCTGTGTTTTAAGATTTATATGTTTAATAAATTGCTATACACTTATTGTCATACTGCGCTGCTATTCCTTTGTTCACCTGCCGCTAATAGCCTATTCTAGAAAACACCGGTCACATACTTACAGATTACCCCTGAACCTACTTGGCTATTTTTAAACACTGTTTCCCCTTTTTTTTTTTTTTGCCCCAACATTTAAATCATTTTTTTGGGATGTCCCTATTTTTTTTGGACTTTTTTTGACACAGTTAGTTTTTAGGGGCTATTCCCAGGTGTGCAGGCTTTTTTTTTTAAGCCTGCACCCCTAAACCCCAATTTTGCACTTTTTTTCGCCATGTAAAACATGGTGAAAAGTTATCCCCGTTTTTTTTCAAAGACTTTTCGAACCTGCGAAAAGTCTTTGAAATTGAATATGGGGATAATTGAAATAGGCGAAAATGACATCATCGTAAATTATCGCCGATTCCGACTTTTCGCAGCCTAATTGAATACCCGACTTTTCGCAGCCTAATTGAATACCCCCTCAGTCGCACACAGATGTACAAGTGTTGCATATCAAATTCAGCAGTGCACTCTCCTGGAACGTATTGCGACTAAGGGCCTTATTCACATTTGGGAATAGAGTGAGAAAGAGCAGGTAACTGCACCTGGGTAACACCAGGCTGCCATGCAGGGGGGGGCAGATGTAATATGTGCAAAGAGAGTGACATTTGGGAGGGAGGTGACCAATCTGACATGTACATTGTAGAGTAATAATAAAGCTGTCAAGCATTTGTGGGCTACATGCAAAAGCAGCGGGTATTTACCCCACATGCAAAAAGATGTATGTATTTTTTTAAACACAGAAGCACAGTCGGATCTCACTGATCTGTCCGTGCGTCTGTGTCATTGACACACAGATGCATGTAGCACGGATATCCCTGATCCGTGCAGGTATCTGTGTCATCCATGACATCGTTCAGCTTGCATACACACGGAACAGTGTCATACAAATTGTGAACGACAGGTCGCTGATCTTTCTGCATGTTAAAGAGATCAGCGACCCGCAGGAGCGCGCCTAAGATGCATTTTCAGGTGAAAAAGATGCAAAAAAGACGATCGGCACAAGTAAAGTCGCGTGGAATCTGGCGCACAGAGTAGGGCTATTTGGCGTGACTGCAGCAACAAGGTATGAGGACATATATTACTATACTTAGTATCGCAACTCAGAAAATAATTTGTTTGAAATAAGGGTATGACCATAAGAGATACTTTTCCTTCCATCAGCAGAAGATGGTCACTGACTCCAGTGTAAGAGCCTTTTATGCCCTAACGTGGACAATAACATAAGGCGCACAGCTATCGTGTTCGCGCACAGCCATCTCTGGGTGTTGTATATAAAGTAGGGACTCCAACAGGGGTGTAGCCAGAACTGTATGGGTCCATAGCACATTTTGAAGGGGTCCCTTCTCCCTTGTAGAGAGACACCACTCTCCACAGCAGTCGTGTATTTTATGCCCCATAGTAGTGCCCTAGTTCACATTATACCACGCAGTGCCCCCAGTTCATATTATGTCACATTGATGTGCCCCAAGTTAACAATATGCCACATTGTACTGCTGTCAGTACACATGCCATTCAGTGCCCTCAGTTCACATTATGCCACACAGTGCTTAATGGGCATTTCCAAGAACCTGGTAGACAACTTTATGACCTGGGTGCAGTTGAGTTAGGCTCCAGAGGTGGGCACCCTAATCCTCTGGGCCCCATAGCAAGTGCACCCCCTAAACCCACTATAGTTACGCCCATGGACTCCAAAAGATCACTAGGAATAGGGAGGGTGGGTGTCTCAGGCCTCCAGGTAAGAGGCAATGGGGTGACATACAAAGGGAGATTTGATGGCACATCCTCTTGTTTTGGTCTTCGAGGTGGCTGCTGATGTAATATGGGTTGCTTCTCCCAGTGACCCCCATGAACACTCATCTTCCAGGAGTCCAGCACTTCAGCATTACATGCTGTCTGCTAATGGTCCCATATTCTCCTGGTATGCAGACGGGATGCCGACGGTCTAAATCCCGACCGTTGGCATCCCGATTGTCTAATCCTGGCAAGGGTCTAATGACAGAAGTCGAAATCCCGACGCCTGTAATGTTACCTACGCCGGAAGCCCGGCATCCCGATCGATGGTAAGCTGGGCGCCGGGCGCGGACAGCCGTGGGGGGGAAGGTTAGGTAAGGGGCTCCTGGGGGGACAGGGTTAGGCAGCCCCCGGGAGGTTAAGCTAGGGGAAGGGGCGTTAGGGTTAGGCACCCTTGGGGGGAGGTTAGGGTTAGGCACCCACCCGGGAGACTTAGGTTTAGGCAGCGGGGATGGGAGGGTTACATTTAAGCACTTAGAGGGGGGTTAGGGTTAGGCACTTGGGGGGGGGTTAGGGTTAGGCACCCCTAAGGGAGGGTTAGGGTTAGGGGGGGGGGGTTAGGTTAGTTTGTACTCACCTTAGCTGCTGTCGGGATCTTCACCTCTGCCGGGCTTCCGCTGTCGGGATTGGAACCACAGCCGGCGGTAAATCATGCCGTTCCCATTCTCCCGGCCAATCCTTTCTACAGTAGCCACAAGTCTGGATGTCACCAAAAACAGCAGGGCAGCAGTCTATGGCAACCATAAGCAATGAGGTGTGAGAGCCCAGACTGGCCACTAACCAGACATCACCATCACGGGTAAAAAAACAGAAGAGGAAGACAGATGAAAGGCAAATCCAATGTCTGCACCATGGGGGGAACTCCCGCATCCTCATGGCACCAAGTAATCCCTGGTGATGTGTGCTGGTGGGGTGGTCAGAGATCTACAAAGCTGCTTACACACATACAGGCCAACCTATCTGATCAACTTGAGATGTTGTTCACGCCATCACGTTACTTACAGCCACGCAATTATATTTTGTATGTAGATTGTGGTGATGGTAGTGTTCCCTCTGCTGGCCATCCTGAAGAACTGCACGTTTCGTTACCCTTACTCTGTAGGTCACTACCACCAAAGTAGAATCACTTCAAAAAGAGGCCTGTCCTAGCTTATCTGCAGGTATTTACAGTATGACAAACAAATATGACAAATCCATGTGATGGAGTTGTCCAACGGGCTCAAAGAGGGATAGAGTTCGGCGGCGCAGTTGAATGCTCAATTTGTGTTTTTGCCATCGCAATAAAGTTCCACAGGCTTCATGTGATTTTTTTTTCCAATCATGTACTGGAGTTTACGTCCAATTTAATTATAAATTGGACATTCTATGTGTAAAAAAACGACATTGTATGTATGGAACGTGGGTCATACATGTACAGCATACTTGCCAGCTCTCCCTGACATAGTAGCAATCTCCCTGACTCCCTGAAGAGTCCAGCAATCTCCCTGATTCAGCAGCGTATCTATACAGGGAGCAGGGTGTGCGGTGCACACGGGTCCCCGGGTCAAGGGGGGGGGGCCTGCACCACACACCCTGCTCCCATATTATCTAGAACTTACCTCCTGCGTGGCGTCCCTCAGAGCTTCTCAAAATGGTGGAAAATGCCCACCGCGGCCATTTTTCTGGCGTTTTGCGCATGCACTGTGAGGAAACTTGCTGGAAAATGGTGGCCGCCCCATTTCCCCCGGCGATCTGCACATGCGCAGTAGACTCTGGGAATACTCTAGTGCCCAGAGTCTACTGATTCTGCCGTGGCCGGCCAGTCACGTCAGTCGGCTGCTGGTCGCCAGGGTGACGGGGGATGCACACGGCCCCCTCTTCTCTAAAGATGCCCCTGTCCTGATTGCACCTTATCCCCATTATTAATAATTATGCTGTTATATACAAAAAAGCAAGAGATATATACATTCAAATGTGATCATTAGTATAATTTCTCTGCATTGGATATATATCACACATGTCTGCCCTCCCGGTTTTCGTGGGAGGCTCACGATTTTTCAGGTAACCCCCCGCACCACCGGAGGGGTAGGCACTTCTCCTGCATTCTGCCCACTTCCTATGCGCGGGTCCCCGTGTAGAGGCCGGGACTTAATGACGCGATTCTCTCTTCAAATTTAAGCCAATCGCGCCAATTTGCCGCAAAGGGGCGGGGTTTAATGACGCGAACCGTCAGGCCCCCGTCACAGCCCACCTGCATTTCCTCCCCAGGCATCTCCCAGGGAGGAGAAGCCAAAGGTAGGCAACTATGGATATAAGGCACAATGATCCCTATGGCTACATGCATTTTCTGAATAGTATCAGTGTGTTTTCATCAACAAATAGATCTTACTAACTGCTTTGGGGCTCATTTACATTTGGATGTAAGTCAGTATTATGACACGCCTCTCAGATGTAGCAGTACACGCCCATCACATGTATGACACGCCTCTCAGATGTAGCAGTACACACCCACTTTATCACAGCGCTCATAGGTGCTGCTTTCACAATCTCAATTAAATGCTTATTCAAAAGTATGGAAGTATGGTGCAGTGTTTGAAAACAATCCCAGTCATAAACCTTGAGGAAAACATGTTAGAGACTTGTGTCCTGTCTGGGAATCTGTTTATCATGACAAGAAGTCCAATGAATAATTCATATTAAAAACATATGGGCAGTAATAAATGATTCCTTTGCAGCGCATAGGTCTGGCAATCACTTACCTCACACCTACATGTTCTTATAGCTCTCTTCCAGCAAAACCGGAGCTAATGAAACGCTATTTAATCTCAAAGACCTCACTACAGTTTTAGCATACTTGCCTAACCTCCCGATTCTGCCGGGAGCCTCCCTAAAGTTGGCTCCCGGACCCCGGCGACCCGTCCACCCCCCCCCTACAGTTACCGTATAAATCCTGGCTGCATGGGAACGGGTGACGCGATTCGCACTGAATAGCATCATCGTGGCCCCGCAACCTGCTACACAATGCCATTAATATGACACGTCACCTGCTGGGCCACGCCTCCTTTTACAGCGACACGCCCCCCGCTGTGAAAGTCCGACAACACCCTCCCGGAAGGAGGGAGCTAAATGTCGGCAAGCGTGAGCTTTAAGAAATCACATTAACATCCGAGCATGATGATCAACAACAGACATCGAAACCTAGTGTCCTCCTGTACAGTAGCCAGTTCAAAGTGGTTAGGTAATTAGCGGGTTGGGGATGGGAGGCCGGCACTCGGGATTTCGGTTGTCAAAAGAACGATGGTGGCATCCTGATGCTGACAATCCCGACAGGGGACACGTAAGTACCCTAACCGTCCCTCCTTCACCCCCTAACCCTCTTGTTCTACACCCTAACCCTCTACCTTAGTGCCAAGACCTAACCCTCCCCCATTAGTCCCTAACCCTAATCCCCTCTGGTGCTGCCTACCCCTAACCCCCCATGTCCGTAGCCTAACCATAACCTCCCCCCTCCCACAGCCTAATGTTAACCCTCACTGCCCGTAGCCTAACTCTAACCTCCCCCCTCCTGCAGCTTAACGCTAAATCCTCCCCCGGGGTGCTTAAACCTACCCCCCCCCCCTGCAGCTAACAGCTAATGGTGCTCGCTGTACTTACCATTAGAATTCTGGCTGTCGGGATCCCAGCGTTGGAATCTCCCCTCATGTCGGGATTCCTGTCCGCAGTTCGGGATTCCGGTGCCGGGATTTCATCAGCTGGCAATCCGATGGTCGGCAATTTAACTACATCCCGTAATTAGCATACCCGTGTCAATTGGCCATACAGCCACAAGTCTGTCAATTTCAAAGCAATTGCCCCTTAGTATATAATGACAGAATTAACAAAGGGTTGCCAATGTTTATGCAGTTGAGTGAGTATCGGTGGTCTACATATGGGTCTCTGTCGCACTGCGCAAGCATGAAGTTCCATTACCGATGTTGCTCGCAGGGAAATTGATTTGCAAAGTGAGTAGCAGACAGGGACCGCTTGTGGCCACACAGGCATGTTGCGGTGGTTTTCCGGGTGTATCTCAGAATGCGACTGTACGCAGAAAAAATGGCTCCGGTGTTTTAGTTTTCCGGCACCCATTCTGCGAAACCATACATTACTTAGAGTTCCGATATTCAACTGATCGTTGTCCGATGCTACATCTTGACCGCAGTTGCCTGGATGCGCGAAGCCGCTGGTGGAATTATTTACACACACCTGTTACGTATAAATTCCCAGCTGTGGCAGCGGCAGTAACGTCCATCTTTGAATCGGGGCCTCAGTGTAAAGACACAAACAGCGTCCTCTTATACAGCTATCACACTATGGGGCCTATTCATCAACACTAAAATAAAGTTTTTAAGGACATTTTCCTTAAATAACGTTATTTTGGTATTCATGTAGCCACTTAGCACAGAAGATATCACAGATATCTCCTTGCTAAGTTCCCCTGCGTTAATTTCCACACTCCCCATACATTAGTATTAGTACATTAGTACATTAGTACATTAGTATGGGGATGTGGAAATTGTGGTATTCATCAAATTCCGAAAATTATAAATTTTCGGAATTTGATGCAGTTACTATTCGCCACTGTGAGGTGGCGAATAGCAGGTGAAACTTACCTGTATCCACGTGTGCAGGTCCCCCGACGAGTCCCTCCGGCGCTCTGCTCCGCCCTCAGGCTCCGGACGCTGGTCGGACATGTGTGCTCCCAGCAGAGCACAAGAAAGTTTAGACAAAAAAAAAAAGTTTGTTTTTTTTTCTAATCTGTCATGTGGTCTGCTGGGAAACCACATGACAGACCAGCAGGACGGAGCCGGAGGCTGCTGCGCAGACAGGCAAGTCGGGGGGGGGGGGAGGTGAGCGGAGGGGGGAGGGGGTTGGGGGGGTACACAAACTTAATGCATCTGTAGGCAGTGCTGTGCATGCGCTGGTTTTACAGATGTAACAGCGCATGCGCAGCACTGTTTCCAGACGCGATAAGGTAGTGTAGGCAGGGAAAAGTATCTATTTCCCAAAAAGCTGTCATCGCAAAAATGACAGCTTTTCGGAATAGATACTTATGGAGAGGTGGAATGATGAATTCCACCTATAATTAGTTAGAACTCCATGAGAGTTCTAAAGCTAATTATCTCCAGAGAATTTTTATTTTTAATGAATAGGCCCCTTAATATGAAGCTTTGAAATATTTTTCTTCATATTTCAGAAGGATTTGTAAAATTTGATTGCCAAGCTAAGCTCCAAAACAAGAAATTCATACAAAGTGTGAATTATAACTGATATTCAGGGAACATACAGGACAGTAATCACGTATCTTCCGTAGGGAATCTGATCAATACCATACAAGCGTCATTTTATCTTCATATGAAAATACGCAGGAGGTTATGCCCTATGTATTGATGGAGAAGCTACAGTATGTATCTGGGCTAGATGTATCAGGACTTGTAGAAAGATAAAGTGAAGAGAGATAAAGTACCAACCAATCAGTTCCTAACTGTCACTTTACAGGCTTTGTTTGAAAAATTAAGGTTAGGAGCTAATGGTCCCTGCGAGTGTATATTAATGCATCCTGGCAAATCTTATTTGTCCTATTATTACTGCGATAAGACAGGATCGTTATCGGGTCTAGGATCCGTTAATTATTAAATATGCCTATAAATGTAATATAAGCTTGCACTTGTTACTTTAGATACAGGCCTCTTATGAAGAAAATCCTTGCTAACCATTGTTTGTTAGTACTGGCTGTATTAACTAGGGGTGTGCACCGGCCACTTTTCGTGTTTTGTGTTTTGGTTTTGGATCTGGATCTTTCTTCGTGTTTTGGATCTGGATTGGTTTTGCCAAAACCACCCTTCCGTGTTTTGGGTTCTGGGTTTTGTGTTTTGGATCTGTATTTTTTTTCTTAAAAAGCATAAAAACAGCTAAAATCACAGAATTTGTGGGTTTTTCTGCTCCTATGCTATTATTAACCTCAATAACCTTAATTTCCACTCATTTCCAGTCTATTCTGAACACCTCACACCTCACAATAGTGTTTTTATGTCCAAAAGGCTGCACCAAGGTAGATGGATGACTATGCTAAGCGACACGAGTGGGCGGCACAAACACGTGGCCCATCTAGGAGTGACACTGCAGTGGCAGACAGGATGGCAGTTTGAAAAACTAGGCCCCAAACAGTACATACTGCAAAAAAAAAAAAGAGGTGCAAGATGGAATTGTCCTTGGGCCCTCTCACCCACCCTTATGTTGTATAAACAGGACATGCACACTTTAACAAACCAATCATTTCAGCGCCAGGGTCTGCCACACAACTGTGGCTGAAATGATTGGTTCGTTTGGGCACCCACAAAACAAGCTGGCAATTAATCTGTCCCTACACAAACTGGCTCTGCGGAGGCAAGATGTCGTCCTCATCCTCCTCATCCACCGATTCCTCACCCTCTTCAGTGTTGTGTACATCCTCATCCTCACAGAGTATTAATTCGTCCCGGCTGGAATCCACAACCACAGGTCCCTCTGTAAGTTCTGGAGGCTGGTCTCCCAGGAAGAGTTGATAATTCATTTTTATGAACATCATCTTCTCCACATTTTGTGGAAGCAACCTCCTACGCCTTTCGCTGACAAGGTTCCCGGCGAACTAAACACTCTTTCGGAGTACACACTGGAGGGGGGGCAACTCAGGTAAAATAGAGCCAGTTTGTACAGGGGCCTCCAAAGTGCCTCTTTTTCCTGCCAGTACATGTACGGACTGTCTGACATGCCTACTTGGATGCTGTCACCGATGTAATCCTTTAACAGACAGATGCACGCTTGTCACTGCTACTTTGAGGATGCAGGTGCTGCTACAGCCCACACAATTCACAAAGACAGAAAAAAAAGAATTTTTTATTTTTTGTGGAGCGCACTTTGAGGGTTACACCACCCTTTAACAGACAGACGCACGCTTGTTGCTGCTGCTTTGAGGATGCAGGTGCGGCTACTGCGCATACATTTCACACACAAACACAGAAAAAAAGATTATTTTATTTTGGTTGGAGCGCACTTTGGGGGTTACACCACCCTTTAACAGACAGACGCACGCTTGTCGCTGCTGCTTTGAGGATGCAGGTGCGGCTACAGCCCACACATTTCACAAAGACAAAAAAAAAAAGAATTTTTTTATTGTTTGTGGAGCGCACTTTGAGGGTTACACCACCCTTTAACAGACAGACGCACGCTTGTCGCTGCTGCTTTGAGGAGGCAGGTGGAATCTAGACAGGATTTGGAACCGGGGACACACTACCTCCATCAATTGTCTAATCCCACTGCGGATACCGGACACACGTCTAACACCAACATAGCAGTCAAGGTCTCAGTTATACGTTTTGCTTCAGGATGACTGCTGTTGTACTTCATCCTCCTCGCTAGGGACTGTTGGAGGGTCAATTGTTTAGTAAAAGTGGTGATGTTCCTACTTCCTCTCTGGAATGATGAACAGCAACAGCACTAGGAGGAAGTGGTTCTTGATCTTTCCCTATTTTATTTTTATTGGAGAAAGTTTGGTCCTCCATTTATGTTATATTGATATATATGTGCGACTAAGGCGCACACAAACACAGAAAATAATTTTATATTTTTGTTGGAGACTAGTGCACTTTGTGGGTTACACCACCCTTTAAGAAATGAGCCGGCCGGCCCTTTACTTATGGGACACAAGCGCACGCTTGGCGCTCCTCCTTTGTTGATGCACGTGCAGCCACAGTGCACATAATTCACAAACACAGAAAATATTTTTTTATTTTGTTTGGAGTGCACTTTGGGGGTTACAGCACCCTTTAACGGACAAGCCAGCCGGCCCTTTACTTATGGGACACAGGCGCACGCTTGGCGCTGCTCCTTTGTTGATGCACGTGCAGCCACAGTGCACACAATTCACAAACACAGAAAATATTTTTTTATTTGGTTTGGAGTGCACTTTGGGGGTTACAGCACCCTTTAACGGTCAAGCCAGCCGGCACTTTACCTATGACACAGGCGCACGCTTGGCGCTACTTTGTTGATGCACGTGCGGCTACTACGCACAAAATTCACAAACACAAAAAAATATATTTTTTTATTTTTTTGGAATGCACTTTGGGGGTTACAGCACCCTTTAACGGTCAAGCAAGCCGGCTCTTTACCTATGACACAGGCGCACGCTTGGCGCTACTTTGTTGATGCACGTGTGGCTACTGCACACACAATTCACAAACACAAAAAAATATATATATATTTTTTTTTGGAGTGCACTTTGGGGGTTACAGCACCCTTTAACGGTCAAGCCAGCCGGCCCTTTACCTATGGGACACAGGCGCACGCTTGGTGCTGCTTCTTTGTTGATGCACGTGCAGCCACAGTGCACACAATTCACAAACACAGAAAAAATATGTATTTTTTTGCACTTGGGGGGAGCACCCCTGACGGACAGAGCTCCCCCTGGATAACACTACAGCACCCCTTTAGGACTGGGACACTGCACAGGACTTTGGAGTGGACACAGCCCCTATGGACAACTGACTGCACAACACAGTCCAGCCAGCCCCTATGGACTTTGGACTGGAGGAGTGGACACAGCCCCTATGGACAACAGCAGCACAGCACAGCGCAGCACAGCACTACACTACACTACACAGCCCAGCCAGCCCTAACTCCCACCCTCCCTCTTCACTTTCCACAGCCGAGTGAGAAAATGGCGCCGACGCGGGTACCTTAAATAGAATCCAAAACCCGCGAGACCCGGAAGGCGGGATGATGACGTTTTGCCTCGATTTCAGATCCGCGTCAGGCGGGAAAAGTCGAGCCTGACTAGGATCAGCCTCGGATCGGGGGGGCTCGGATTTCAGAAATCCGAACCCGCTCACCCCTAGTATTAACCCTTTGAATGCTGTAGTGTTAATAGTGTTTAATTGTCGGCAGCACAGAAGGTGTAGTGATTAGCATTACTGTCTCACCGCCGTGGGTTAAATTCCCACTATGGCCCTAACTGTGTGGAGTTTGTATATTCTCTCTTTGCTTGCGTGGGTTTCCTCCAGGTGCTCCGGTTTCCTCCCACACTCCAAACCTGGTAGGATAATTGGCTCCCAGCAAAAATTAACCTTAGCGTGTATATGTGTGTGTGAGCATGTGGTAGGGAATATAGATTGTAAGCTCCACTGGGGCAGGGACTAATATAAATGGACAAATACTCTCTGTGAAGCGCTGCGGAATATGTGTGCGCTATATAAATAACTGGTAATAAATGAATATATAAATAATAGCTAACTAACAATGAGCATCATGTGTATCAGTAGGTATTTGGAGTCCTAAAGGTGCGTACACGCTAGATCATATTTTACACGATGTGCCCGATTTAGACGCATCAGAGCGACAAATCGTGTAAAATATGTCCAAATCGTGAGTGACCATTCACGATCACGATGCGCGTACCCACGGGTCGTACATCGTATCGTCAAATCTTGCCTACTGCAGGCAAGATTTCACGATCTCCTACACAATCCGGCGGCACAGCGTTCAGCGTGTACGCACCGAGCAATATGTCGTTCGGATTTGCAAGATGCTGTATGCACGGAGCAGAGAGATCTGTCATGTATGCATCAAGGCACCGATGCCTGCATGGATCAGTGCGATCCGTGCAGCAAACACCTGCAACAAAAGACACAGATGCACGGACGGATCAGTGAGGTCTCTCTATGTTTCTGTGTTAATCAAAATGAATACAAAGTGAAAAAAGCACAAAAAACGGCGTACGTGGTTCCCCCCCATAGCACAACCAGCCCCAGGCTTTTGTGACCCATTACTGATAGTGCTAAATACATGGGACAAACGATGTAGGGATCCCCTGTATTTAGCACAACCAGAACTGGGCTCTGATCCGGTCCTGGTTCTGTTAATACAGGTGAAAAAATTTCAAGGTTTCCCTTGTATTTACCAGAACTAGCACCAAATTTTTTCTAGCGGGGGGGGTCTTGTAATGCCACAGCCGGAGGAGCCCTTTTTCAAGGTCCCCCAGCCAAAGCATTACCCCTGTCCACAAGTCAGCCCGGGCCAGGGATCCCTGCACTCGCGAGCGGGTCTGAATCAGGCCCTTGATCCTGTAAAATCAAAGTCTGCTGAATGGATGATGAAAAACACTCACATACAAAGGTATATGGCGGTCACACCCCCTTCATACGTGTTGTAATATAGGCGTAATTTTATATAGAAAAATTTGCAGCCACGTTTTATGTAGTTGGTAGAAGCCATGAGGTTGTACTCTGATGATAACATCACTATAATGTTCAATTGCTGTCCATGACGCAGGAGAACGGTGAGAAAACACAATTTCCATACATTTGTCACACTGAAGGAAAACAGAGCCAGCGTTGTCCAATCATCTCTCCGCAGAGATGTGTGATGACAAATTGGGGCCTAATCAGCGGCAGCTCAATCAGTAAGACATGCTGTCTGCACGGCTCCTTAATTAGGAAGATGTTATTGTAACTCAGCGGGTTCAGGAACAATTCCAATATTTAATTAATATATAATTCCCAAGTGACATTAATTAAACGTACAAACTTGTGCATTGTGCACAAGATATCTCATAAACCGTGCCATAAATAAATTACACAATCATACATTATTGATGCCTTGCCATGTGATATATAGTTATATATATATATATATATATATAAATATATATATACATACACATACATATATATCTTTTTATTAAATTATTTATTACATTCCCATCAGTCCCTCCCCAGGGGAGCTTACAATTTATTTTCCCTACCACATGTAAATACATACATACACAATACGGTTACTTAGTTGAGTGGTGTATGTTCTGGAGGGAGGGGGGGCGGGATAGTCCATGACCTGGCGGTGGTGGAAATGCCGAAGCGACACCCTCCTGCGCACGCCTATGTGCACACACACTTTGCTGCAAACATACGTATATATGTACAAAGAAGTCCACGGGTGATGTAGCGCTCCTGGCCAATAAATAAATGCACACTGACCGCATAATTATATGCATCGATGTTTCATTGCCTTTATTGTTTATTGTTATTAGTGGGTGGTTGGGGTCCACGTCGGACCTCACAGAAGAGGGCGCCGAGCAGAACTTTGACCCGGGGTGCCTGTTCTTGGCCTTCCACTGTATGGAACCCATATGAGCATTTATAGGACGTGGTGGAGAGGTCCATTCACACCCAAGATCCTGCACCTACAAATATCAGGGCGCTGTGGGAAGCTCTCTAGGCGGCATGGGTCACCATCTCTCCAGAGGTCTTCTGTCCACTTGTGGAATCAATGCCACGTCACTGCAGTTCACCGGGCTAGTGGGGGTGCTACTAGGGGGTATATTTACTAAAGTGCATGGTCTTGACCATCGCGACCATCATCATGGCCGCTCGCTATAGCTGTGAGTGGTCACCCTTTGTCCCCCTCCCTATTCCAGCCTTCCCTGCCCTGTGCCCCCCCATTAAAATCCAGTCCTGTACCACCCCCCATGTATAACCATTCCTGTGCCCCCAATAGGTCCAGCCCATCCTGTCCTCTGTCTAGACCTCCCTGCCCTGTGTCCTTAAGGTCCGGCCCCCCTGCTCTGCATCCCTGTCCTGTCCAGGCTGTGACGATCCAGTTGCAGCCCTCCCGTATCCAGACATCAGTGGTCTCCCATACACTGCCCCCACCACCCACCTTTCCCCTGCACCCCCACCACCCACCTTTCCCCTGAGCCCTTCACAAACCACATTTCCTGTTCGTGCCACCCCTTTTCATCTTCCCTTTAATTTTTTTTCCCACAAACGCAGCTATCACTGGCGATAGCCCTGTCAGCAGTAGGAGGATTCCCCATATGAACTGCGGCCACCCCCACAGCCCAAACTTTGACAATTAAAAATAAAACAAAAAAACAATTGACGCACTATCCCATTGTAGCTCCGCCCACATTGGCCACAGCTCCCCCTACCTCTGTCCCTCCACCAAGAGTTCCTGAACCTATTTTTCTACAAAAGTAGCACCGTATAATATATATACAGTATCAGGCTTGCCTACCCTCCCGATTTGGCCGGGAGCCTCCCGAATATCGGGTGCCGCACCCGCCCCCCGGAAAGGCGGGCAAGCCTCCCGGCTGCCGCCGTCCCACACGACTCCCCCCCAGAGTAAATAGAGAACCCCCTGCAATGGGGGGGCCCGGTGACGCGATTTGCGCTGAATCGCGTCATCGTGGCCCCGCCCCCTGCTTTACAATGCCATTTATTCCGGCATTGTGAAGAGGGAGCAGGGCCACGATGACGCGATCTCACAGTCAAGCCCCTGGCTCCGTCCCCAAATCGTCACTATCGTCCAGCCACGCCCCCCGTTGTAAGCTGACATTCAGCTCCCTCCCGGAAGGAGGGAGCTGAATGTCGGCAAGTATGATATATATATATACATATACACATACACAGTGGTGGCTCAAGAGGTAGGGCTGGAACCGCCACTTTGTATATAAAGGCATCAGTCTGGCCCCATAACCTATTAGCTGAGTAATCTGCGACAGCTCTCTGGTCCCATAACCTATTGGCAGAGTACAGATTTAGGACCTGATTCAGAGCTGCTTGCAAACGGCCCGATGGTATGCGAACGCACATGCGCATGCTTCATCTGCACACGCGTGAACTACTCTGTGCGATCACAAACCGCTTGCTCGCCAAGCAAAGACAGCCCAGGGTAATGAGTGACAGGAGAGGCCGTTTGTGGGTGGTAACAGGGGCAGGACACTAATAACGGGGGAGTGGAGGTGCTTAAGCAGGCGTTGCCTGAGTGTTCCAACGCCATTTCAAAGGCGTGCATAATTAACAGGCAGCGTCACAGTACGCGTCACATGCCTGGTTCTTACACTGAAGTCCTTGCAGTGCTTGTGGCAGGGTAAGGCAACCAAAAGCGCTGCGATCGCTTCCGATGGTCCTCGATGTACCAATGTTTTAATGCACTTCCTGGAGATGACGTGCGCTAGTGGGCTTCTCTACATACGCTAATGGGTGTCTGCATACACAAAGCAAAGTGGGCGTGCTACTACCTTTCCGAGCGAGTGCCTGCCATGGCGTCACTTTGCTGAATTTGCATACGCTGGATGCGAGCAATCGCATCTAGCGAGTGGCTCTGAATGAAATTCCATAATACGATGCTGGAGACCTGGGCCCTGAGCCTATGACCTGTCTGCGGAGTGTGAAGTACGAGCGACCATGCTGGGTACAGTAGTCCTCTAGACAGATTACTATGACAGGATACAATATACTTGGCCAAGGTACATGTGGTGATGATTATGTAATGCAGTTCTTGGTGCTGGTGGCGGTGAGTCTACACGTGGTACAAGTGAACCAGTTCTTAGCTTTATTGAATCAGGTAGAACTACAAGTAGCATAAGACACAGGGATGTCGCACAGTGTGCAGATATATATGAGCAGCCTGGATCTTAGGATGTTGCTGGGCATTGTAGTGCACCGGCGTGATAGCAGTAAATGGTAGGACTATTGCCTCCTTCTATAGCGGTGGTGATACAGTGTACTTGTAGTGTCCAGTATGGGCTCTATGGCTGTGAGTCTGCTGGGTCCGTCCGTTCTCATGGAACGCGGGGAGGAAAGACGCGCGTAGTAGACGGCATGCATGCGTAGAATTGAACTGGCTAAGCTCGCAGGTCCTAGTGACCGCCGAGTTGGCTTACCCTGCAGGGAACTGGATAAGAGGTAGCGCAGGAGAAAACTCCTTCCAACAATTTGCACAATTGTGGTCATTCACTATTACTCACTAAGGGCCTGATTCAGAGCCGCTCGTAAGCGGCCGCTCGTTCGCTCCGAGCGATGTTCGCACAACTGCGCATGCGTATGGGTTGTAATACGCATGCACGAACCAGTCATTGCGGTCGGAAATTGTGTGCTCGCAAAATAGCGAATGCCTGCTAATTTGAGTGACAGAATGAGGCGTTTGTGGGTGGTAACAGGGGAAGGTGCTTGAAAACGGGGAGTGGAGATCCGAACGCAGGCGTGCCAAACGGTCAAAACGGGCGTTTTAAGGGTGTGCATAATTAACAAAACAGCGTCATCGACCACGTCACTTGGTTGTTTCTTAGCCTGAACTGTTCGCATGATTGCGGTAGGAAAATCCAACCACAAGCACTGCGAGCAGTTCAGACGCCTTTCGATGTACTCGATTAATCAAATAAATAGCGGAGATGACGTAGGATGCGAGCGGCCAGGGGGTGTTTTTTAAAAAATAGCGAGCGCATGTTTCGTTCGCTCGTTCAGACATAGAGGCGTCAACAGACCGCAAAGAGCGAGCGCTCAATTTAAATATCCGGCCCCTTTTTCTGAACGAGCGTGCGCAAATAGTGTCCGGCTCTGAATCAGGCCCTAAGCCCTCTGTAGGCAACATTATATTGATTTCCCAGGTCACAATATTCCAGCAGGTCTCCTATCTGTCCCGGTTATCCCTTGTAGAATAACAGAGTCATTAACTTTGTAAGTTTATTTTACTTGGGCTCAGCCATGAAGCCTACATATACTGTAGATGCAGAATTAATAAGTATACAATAAGCTCTCATGAAAGGTTTACTAACGGAGGGCTTTAATAGAGGAAGGGGCCCGAGTGTTGTCTCCGTAGGGGTCCTCTATCACCGGCGCATTCTCAGAATAGACTCTGGCACCGTGCTGCACCGGTGGAGATATTCAGGAACATGGCGTTGGCACTATTCTCCCGGTAAACTCTCTACTGCGCATATCGGCAAGTGTGCCATTTTCCCACAGATATCGGTGGCGACGGCAGACACTGTAGAGATATAAGCGTAGTAGTCTAGGGTGCAGGGTAAGCGCATACTCGCTGACATTTGTGCAGGGCAATCCGGGAGGGGGCTGGCAGGTCCATCCAGCAGAGAGGGTGGGGGCGGTTCAAGTAGGCGGAGCGGGGGCGTGGCAATGCAATCGCGTCATAGTGGCCCCGCCCTCTGCTTTATAATGCCAATGATGACGCGATTCAGCACGAGTCGCGTCATCACACCCCCGGACCACCCTCTTTGCGGTGGACGCGGGGGTTTGCAGGGTGCCGGCGGCTATTCTGGGGGATTTGCCTAGTCTTGCAGGGTGTCGGGAGTGGCATCCAATTTTCGGGAGGCTCCCGACAGTCCCGGGAGAGTAGGCTAGTATGGGTAAGCGGTGTCTTTATAGGGTAATATAGTATTCCGTACTAACATGGGGCCTGATTCAGTATGGATCACAACTGTGATTACGCACGCAGGCTCGCTGCGATACTATGCTAATTCACTGCTCTTGCTATGCCGTCACAGAACTACATAAGGACGCCACCATACCTTACACACATCCGTAATACTTAGCAAGACTGCGAAACCATCGGTAACCGAGTACCATCGCAGCCTCGCGAACACTTGCACTAGCTCTGACCTTACTCAGAAATTGCTATCCTTCCGGTACGCAGTGAGAGCTCAGGCTGCGTAGGGCATCGCGGTGGCTAATTTATGCACGCCCCTGGCACGCCCGTCACCTCCCACAAACGCTACTTCATGTCAATCACACTGCCATGGGTCCGTGTAGTCACTGATCGCAGTGGCTGGTTCGTGCACATGCACTGCGATGCATATGCATGCGCAGAACGCAACAATCGGCCGTCTGCATGCGCTGTTGCGGTAGCGATCCTTGCTGAATCAGTCCCATAGTCTGAATATCAGCGTTTACAATACAATGATTCCCGGCACCTCACCACCAAGCGACAATTCCACACACTGACATCTTTGTCAGAAAAAGGGGGTGAGAGAGGATTCAGGACCTCATTCAGAGTCGGTCGTTGCGGCCGCACGGTCGTAAGGTAAAAGGGGCCGGATATGCAAATGAAGCGCTCGCAAGTTGCGTCGTTAAGATGGGATCGTTAGCTGGACGAGCGAGGGGAGGATGCGGCCGTAAGACTAAAAAAACGCCCCCTTCTCGTTCCCATTACACGTCATCTCCGGGCATATAAGGATTAATCGTGACCATTGGGAACCATCGGAGCTGGTCGTAGACCTTAAGGTTGACCATACCCTCTCTTAAGCTCTACGATCAAGTCAGTGTAAAAACCTCCCATGTCACATGTGTCATGACACTACTTAGTTAATTATGCACTCTCATAAAACGCCGTTTGCATAGTCAGGCACGCCTGCGTTCGGATCTCCACTCCCCCGTTCACAAGCACCTTCCCCTGTTACCACCCACAAACGCCTCATCCTGTCACTCAAACTAACGACCTGGCCAAGTTGAAGGAGAGAGAAATTTCTGATCGTATTAGCTAGTTTGTGCACGTGCATTGCGAATTTTACGCATGCGCAGTTTAGCAAACATCGGTGGCGTACAACTGTGCGGCCGCAACGACCGACTCTGAATGAGGTCCTCAGACCCCTCCGGTCTCTCCTGTGTGGGATACACATTACTCACTTTATTAATGCACTATCAATGTCTTAGAATGTCACTACCCAATTACTAGTATTATATCACAGCCTTAAGCTGGGCGCACATTAGACGATGTGCAAACGATACGATATCGTTAATGATTTCCCGTGGACTCCGGGACAAACGATATAGTGCATACACACTGTGCAATCTAACAAACGATGGAACAATATACTGTACATCGTGCACCGTCTGGTGCTTAGATCGTTAACTAGAGAATGTTAACACATCGCCTGGTTGTTCGGTAGAGCGTACACACTGCACGATGTGGGAAAAATCGTTAACGAGAGCCTCAGATTGAGCAGCATGTAGGACCGACCAAAAGATGCGCCGAGCGGCTCACAGGAGCGTACGATAGTGCGTACACACTGGACGATTTGAACGGGAGGGGGGGTGCCAGGTCGGTTCAGCAGGGAGGGTGGGGACGGCTGAAGTGGGTGGAACAGGTGTGTGTCCGCACGATTGCGTCATCGCGGCCCCACCAGCCGCTTTATAATGCCGATATTACCGGTATTACAAAGCAGGGAGTGGGGCTACATTGACGCAATTCAGCGCGAATCGCATCGTCGCCCTCCAACCCGCCCACTTTCACATGCGGTTGCCGACCCGATGCCCAATGGAAGGATATATCGTGCAGCCGTACACACTGCACTATCCGGTGTGCGACCACGCATTATACTCTCTATCCCGCATTCACCTGCATGCGGTCATTAGCACATCAGACGATATCACTGATGACGCACGTGGATGGTCGATAGAGGGTACACACTGAGGCCCTGATTCAGAGCCGGACGCTCTGACAGAGTGCTCGCTCTGAATCAGGGCCGGTCTTTTTTTTTTTTAGAACGGCCTCCTGGCGGCTCTCATAGCTGTGGGTGACCACCCACAGCTATGGCGAGCGGCCAGGAAGATGGTCGCGATGGTCAAGACCATTGCGACCATCGGGCTTGCGACGAGACCCTTGTGGCAGGGTCTCGTTGCCGCAAGCCCCAGAGAGATTTCGGCTCTAACAGAGCCCGTCGCTATCCGGGTCTCGCGCATGCGCACAACAGCCCACCATTGACCCGGTTGCAAGCGCACAGCGCCATGTTTTGAGGATTTCTGCCTGTGAAAGCAGGGGGATAACTACTGACCTTGCAAAAAAGATTAAGGGCCTGATTCAGAGCCACTCGTAAGCGGCGATGTTCGCACAACTGCGCATGCGTATGGGTCGTAATGCGCATGCGCAAACCAGTCATTGCGGTCGGAAATCGTGCGCTCGCAAAACAGCGAGGGGCTGCTAATGTGATTGACAGAATGTGCCGTTTGTGGGTGGTAACAGGAAAAGGTGCTTGAAAACGGGGGAGTGGAGATACGAACGCAGGCGTGCCAAACGGTCAAAAGGGCGTTTAATGGGAGTGCATAATTAGTAAAGGAGCGTCATCGACCACGTCACTTGGTTGTCTTTTAGCCTGAACTGCTCGCAGTGATAGCGGTAAGAAAAACCTACCACAAGCACTGTGAGCAGTTCAGATGCCTTTCGATGTACCCGATTAATCTAATAAATACCGGAGATGACGTGTGATGCAAACGGCAAAGGGTCGTCTTTACAAAATAGCGAGCGCATTTTTCGATCGCTCGCTCAGACATAGAGGCGTCAACAAACCGCAAAAAGCGAGTGCTCAATTTAAATAGCCGGCCCCTTTTTTGGAACGACCGTCCGCAAATAGCGTCCGGCTCTGAATCAGGCCCTAACTCCCCTGTGCATGATTAAATACATCCACAAAATATGGTCTGCTGTTGGTACTTGAGGACTGGAGTTGAGAACCCCTGATCTATAATCTCCCTGTGATACCTCCCAGAGGCATAACATCGCTATCAATACATCGGACATAGGCCCTCATTCAGAGCCGTATGCTCTGAGCAGAGCGCACGCTCTGAATGAGGGCCGCCCTCCATAATTATGGAGCGTCCTCCTGGATGCTCGTATAGCTGTGGGTCACCACCCACAGCCTATACGAGCGTGCAGTTTGATGGCCGCGATGGTCGTGACCATCGCGACCATCGCCACTGCGAGCCGGAGCCTGCGGTTGAGGTTTTCAACCGCAAGGCCCGGAGTGATTTTGGCTCTATCAGAGCCAAAATCACTCCCACTGACATCACTAGTGATGTCAGTGGGCCGGCTTCAGACGGTAGGCATTCCCTTGGAAACGCCCCCGTCAGGGAGGCACGCCCCCGGCACGCCCACCAAAGGGGGCGTGCTGTCAATCAACATCGACAGCACGCCCCCTTTGATCAGACACAACGAGCGAAGGAAAGTCCTTCGCTCGTCGCGTCTGGCGTATGCGCACGACAGAGCTCCCGCCGTCGTGCGCATGCTCAGTGCAGACCATCGACCCACTTGCGAGCGGACAGCCGCTCGCGAGTGGGTCTGAATCAGGCCCATAATCTCCTGTACATTTTCATATAAAAAAAATGTACATTTTTAGGGAATTAAGGTTAATGGCTGACAGTCTCCTAGGTAACAGAAATGATTGGTATAGTTTGACGTATTTAAATATAAGTAGTATGTGTTCGGGCTTCAAATAACTGAACCAAACATGCTTTGCAATTTCAGGATTTTGCCCCCTTGATTTCATCGGCTGATCAGGTATTCGTGATGGTATTTCTGTAGTGTGGGTCCGGAGAGGGAAGAACATTTTACATACAGTAGCTGCAGCACAACTCCTTCACATCATTTTAACGCCATGTTTCAGATATGATGAATGGCATTCTTTTGGGCTCAGTACTAGAGGGAAATATACTGGTGTATTATTATCTTGTCCCATGAATATCAATTCTGTGTTTTGTCTACTTTAAACCTCATTATGCATTCTGCCAAGATGTGGGCTAGGAAACCACAATTCATGAAATTTCTGCACATCTCCTGATGAATTCTGATTTCCTTCTTTCTAAGAAACAAACTTCCTATCAAGGTGACACCTTCTGACTGGCTTCTGTGCAATGTAGAACTTTATTACACAGTGCTGTGGTAATCACTAATCCTTCAAAGAGCCGTATTCAATTTGAGCGGACCCGCGATACTTTTTCGCCTCCCAGAACTTTTCGCCTACTTCACCTGTTTGCAGGCGGAAAAGTATCGCGCGTGTGCCCATGTATCGCCGTATTCAATTTGAAAGTAGGCGAAAATGGGACCCGGCGAAACTTAAACAAGCGGAAAATACTGTCAGATTTGGGGAAATCAGCCTGACACCCCCCAAAAGATGCTCTGACATGGGGTTCCCTATGGTACCCCCCGATTTGGCTTGCTGAAGGTATTTGGTGTTTTTAAATGGGATCAATAGCTGCTAAATAGCGTTTTTGTATAAGTGGTGCAGAATAGTATTCAGGAGTATTTTTTGCACAAAATAAGTTATCCCAGCAAATTTGGGGTACTTGTAATTGGGGTCCAGCGTATTTTAAAGTTGCTAAAGTTAAGTTGAAAAATTCGTGAAAAATCCACCTGCCGCAAACACCTGCAATGAAAAAAACACCTGGGGCATACTTGGGGACCCCCCCAGAGTCAAGTTCGCTAGTTTTTAACTTTGTCCCAAAACATTTTTTTTTTCGCCCCCAAATCCAAAGTGATTTTGTGGGGTGTTCATTTTTTTGACACAGTCTACCTTTGGGGGACTGTCTGAAGGCTGCAGGGGGGTTTCCGCACCGTTGCACCCAAAACCCCAATTCTGTACTTTTTTCTGCCTGCTATTCATAGGCGAAACTTTTCCGCCTATTACATTGCATTGACTTTCCGCCTAGGGGGAAAGTCTTTCAAACTGAATACGGAGTAAAGTCAAAACAGGCGAAAATGAAAAGTTTCCGCCAAAAACACGCGAAAACGGCTTTTCGCCTCAAATTGAATACGGGCAAATATGTGCTGTCTTTCCTAAAAGCATGCAGAATAATCTATGTACTTTATTTACATGTATGTCTGTCTATATAGTGCCAGCCAGTGTGCACAGTAGTTCATGGGTATCACCGTGGCACAGTGGAAAGCATTGCTATAGTACAGGGGTAAAACCAGAAATACTGCTGTACTGTAGCTTACTTGGCTCCTGCTCTAAGCAAATGCACCATTTATAAAAGGTTTTGTGGTCCAGGGGAAGAGAGTGCAACTCAGCATTGCTGGGCCCTGCAGGGACTGCTCTCCCTGCACACATTGTAGATCTGCCACTGTTTCTGTATCCAGGGACATCTACAAAGTGCCTGGGCCCAAGAAGAAACAGCAACGCTCCCAATACGGCATGGCCAAGCCACCTGCAGCTGGTGCCGCAATATGTAAAGGTGGCCCTGGTATTCATGAGATGCTGACATACCCCACAAGGCTTGGTCACACCCCTGCAGAACAGGGGCACAATACAGTAAATTACAGAACGATTATGTCCATATGTCACAGAAGGGTCACGGTGACTGTCGGGACTTGGACCAGGAACAGACACTCAACGTTGGTGCAGGAGGCTGCAGTTGCCAAGGAGGAAGAGCTGCAGCCGAAGATCACTCACCAGATCCCCCTCAGACGACAGCTTCAGTGAATCTATGTTGGGGCTGTACGGCTGCAGCAGACTTGGGGGTCTATTTACTAAGCTTTGTTAGGAGATAAAGTGAAAAGTGATAACGTACCAGCCAATCAGCTCCTAACTACCATCTCACAGGCTGTGTTTGAAAAATGGCTGTTAGGAGCTGATTGGCTGGTACCTTTCCGTTCACTTTATCTCCTAACAAAGCTTAGTAAATAGACCCCTTGAATCTGTAAAGTCAGAGGAAGGAGCAGAATAGTGCTTCTGAAGACCCACCAGATAGGAGACAGATTTTGGCCAAAAGCAGACAGAAGACACCAAATGAAAGAAGGTCAGGAGAAGTTGGGTCAAAGCACAAGACATTCAGCCTTTTTAGTCCTGGCAGCAAGGGGACGCTTATGCAAAATAGCTAATGCTTGTCTTCTAGATGAAGCCCGGTAGGAGTCAAGAAGCTGACGACAGTCAAGTCAAATATTGGCATAGACACCAAAGTCTTGTGGCCAACAGAGGACTCTTGCAAAAGAGCTGCCCAGGTGAAGACTGCACCTCTTAACTAGACAAGAACCAGTTGTGGAGCGATGCTGAACCCTGCGGGGAAGGGCAGGTACAGATGGTACCTCTCTTTGCCCGCCAAGGCCTCACAGGGGAGCCCTTTCTTTTACTATAGTCTAGACCACCAGTGAATTGGCCCCTGAGTAAATATGGGTGCTAGAGCCATGCCCCAATGTAATTTTGGCATTAGGCAGTGGCTCATGCTAAAGTCGGGCGTTAGGCCCATGCCATGTATAAAGTCGGGCGTTAGGCCCATGCCATGTATAAAGTCGGGCGTTAGGCCCATGTCATGTATAAAGTCGGGCGTTAGGCCCATGCCATGTATAAAGTTGGGTGCTAGGCCCGTGGGCCCTAGTTATTGTGGGCATTAGGCCCATAGCACCATATAATTTCATGCACTAGGCCCTAGTACAGTAGGTGACTGATGTGAAGGTGTTTGGCAGCCTCCATACCATCCAATGGCCCATCAAGAATATTAATATGCAGACAGCCCTATTTACAGTGCTGCCCGTTTTGCCACCAAAATGCCCATTTCCCAGCACAAGAGTAACATGCGTAGTGGCCACATGACGGCACAGGTTCTGTAATTGTGCATGTGGGTACCCACAGTCTGCACCGGATAGGAGGTCACATCCTTAGTCCATATGTTGTGCAATAGCCACAGCGCTCACTAGTGCCATGGGTCATAACCCCTGGCAATAGCTCTCCCAGCAACAAGGCCCCCATTAAAGGTACAGGAGGTAGGCTGGCTGCTGGTCAGGAACCTGCATATTTCTGTTTATTCTAACGATGTGTTGCTTAGTATCTATGTTACAGATAGCATATAGTTGTGCTGCACACTAGGGAGGGCCAGTTGTTGTTAGGCTAGTGTGGGTGGATTTACTGACCTGGTAGTAATATCTGCATTGGTTTACTGCTTCAAATATACCTTAACACCTTGATACCTTACTTAACCAATATATAAATAAATAAAGACACGGACACCAGAGATTGGCTAAAAAGGTCACAGCTTTTTATTTATAAATTAATAATCAACCTAACCAGGGTGGCTAAGAGACGCTGCAAACTCAGTTCTAGCTTTCACGCTGGTCAGAATACTCGGAGGACTACTTAAAAGTCCCCCCTCTAGACGCACTAACGATGTGAGAGTCTCACTTCCCTCTAGGGCCAATCCGAGGTGCTACCGTACAGCCAGCACTCGGGTCCCCCCCGTGCAGAGCAGGACAAATTCGCCAGGGGCAACGAGGGTCAGTGCCCCCACAAAGTTGTCTTACGCCCACTAAAGCCACTGAGTTGCAGCGTACTCTCGCCTTGCTGTGCCTCACCTGAAGTAGAAAGCAAAAGTTAGTGCACACAACTTCACAAACGTGGGTGGGATGGTGGGTAAGAAGATCAACTACAAGAGACTGAGCTGAGTTCTGGCAGCCCTTTAAATAGACAACACCTAGCTCCTCCTACCACAATCCTATAGGATAATCCACTCAAACTGACACACACAGTTTAACCCAGCAACAAGGCTGTCATCAACACCCACACACAGCAGAAAACCAGCAATCTTACCTTTCCTCAATTCTATTAAAATTTCGGCTTCCATTAGAAGCAGAGCCGTAACTAGACTTTTTGGTGCCCAGAAAGAGCATTGGCGCCCCCCCACCCCCTCCCACTTTTCAAAGAGGGATATAAGACGTGCACCTGAAAAAAGGGCATGGCCTCATGGGTAAGGGCCATAACAAATCTGATTTGTTCATCAGAACAGCCATGCAAAACCCTGAAGCCGGCATTGTATATCACAGGCTGAAGGTATAGAAAGAGCGCTAGTTGTAGTGTATATGCAGCACATATCAAAGGTGTATGCTCCCTCTGCCAGCAGCGGGACTCACTGGCAAGGGTTCACGAGGTGTGCTGGTAACACCTGGGTCGGAAATTGGTGGCTGTGAGGGTGAAGGTGCTTGGGGAGGTGGCCAGATGGAGGGGAAGTCTAACAGGGAGGAAATAGGGGCGACCAGGAGATGCCAGGGATAAAAGAAAGGAAGCTACAACTGAGAATGATTATACACAAAACATTAATCGGCCCAAACAAGCCCCCCCCCATCCCTGCGGTGCCCTGTGCCATGGCACATGTCGTACCACCCTAGTTATGGCCCTGGTTAGAAGGTGAAGTGCAGCCATGTGGTTGGGTTCTCTTTGGGGCCTATTCATCATACAATAAATGGCCCGTTAACTGCTTATTTAGGTTACTGGACCATTCATCACCCGAGGTCCCAAATGGACCACATGGTATTCAGCAAACTCTGAAAACTGAAAGTTTGCCGGAGTTCTCACAGCCCCCGCTCCTTCCTATGGGAATTAGTTCCGGGAATGCAAAGAGGGATCTCTAGCAGTGTTACTGATCATGGGAACAGCTGCTTGTAATGGTGAATTGCTCTGGTGTTCAGTGGGTATTTGGAGCCCAGGGCAAATTGAAAAATAGAGCACCCCCCCATGTCCGCACGCCTAAGGTGCGCGCGCCGAAAAATGGGCATGGTCACTTAAAAATGGGGCCTGTCAACATGACACACACCCCTTCCTTATGCAGGCCCCCAGTTGTGGTCCCCCTTATGCAGTGCCCCATGTAGTGGCCCCCCTATGCAGTGCCACAAGTAGGGCCCCTTATACGGTGGCCCCAGTAGTGGTCCCCTTTATTCAGGCCCCCAGTAGTGATCTCCCTATCCAGTGCCCCTTATTCAGTGCCCCCAGTAGTGGTCCCTCTTATGCACCCCCCAGTAGTGCCCCTTATACAATAATCCCAGTAGTGGTCCCCCTTATGCAGGGCCCCAGTAGTAATCCCCCTTATGCAGTGCCCCATATTGTGGTCCCCCTATGCAGTGCCCCCAGTAGGGCCTCTTATACGGTGCCCACAGTAGTGGTCCCCCTTATGCAGGCCCCCAATAGTGGTCCCCCTTATCCAGGCCCCCAGTAGTGATCCCCCCTATCCAGTGCCCCTTATACAGTGCCCACAGTAGTGGTCCCCCATATGCATGCCCCCAGTAGTGGTCCCCCTTATTCAGTGCCCCATATAGTGGTCCCCCCTATGCAGTGCCCCCCAGTAGTGGTCCCCCTTATGCAGCCCCCCAGTAGTGATACCCCCTATCCAGTGCCCCTTACACAGTGTCACCAGTAGTGGTCCCCCAGTGCAGTGTCCCTTGTGCCGCCAGTAGTAAGCCCCATATATTGTGCCCCCAGTAGTAGACCCCCCCTATGCAGTGCTCCAGTAGTGGTCCCCCCTATGCAGTGCTCTTTATATAGTGCCCCCAGTAGTAGCCCCCCCATGTAGTGCCCCCAGTAGTGGTCCCCCGATGCAGTGCCACCAGTAGTAGTCCCCCCCCAGTAGTGGTCCCCCGATGCAGTGCCACCAGTAGTAATCCCCCCCAGTAGTGCTCCCAGGAGATCCATATATATATATTGGCAGCAATGTGTGTGTAACTGCACAGGCTAGCCTGAGCCCGCCTCCCACCCTCCGTCCTGGTGCTATTGGGTAAGCGCTCAGGGGAGGGAAGGGGCTCGGCTGTGCAGCACAGGATGGTGCTGGGCACAGGGAAGCCCAGGGCCAGTCCTGTATAAATGTGTAGGGCTGACCGCACTCACTATGGACGGCACTGCACTGGCTAACTAGGACAGGCCAATACAATAGCTGGCGGTGCCCCCCACAGCACCGGTCCCATGAGCCCTGGCAGCCGTGCCCTAGTTACGCCACTGCTGGTGTTAAGTATCCCCGGCGGCGAAAGGGATACTATCCCCCACGGTAAAAAAGGGGGCATGGCCTCACGGTAAGGGGGTGTTGACAGGTAAGAGGGAGGGAGTTGGCGGCCTGGGTAATTAGTACAACTCAACAAGCTCGGGCCCAGATAATTAGTACCCACTCCCCCCCTCCCCTCTCGGTGCCCCTGCCAGTCCTTGCATCTGTATTTGTCCAGAGAGAGTAGTCATCAAGCCAGCATTCCTTAGGGGAAAGACATACAGTATTATTCTGACTAGATTGCCCATAGTGAGCCTGATTCAGAGGTGCATGTAGTTCATGCTCAGCTGAGATTTGTCAAGGATTCGCAAGTGCGCTAGAGGTCGGCAAATGCCGCACCGGTGACACATATGCCCTAACTCTCTGCCTAAAGCTACTTCTCCTCCTATGACTTAACTCTAGCCTCCCTACCCACAGCCTAACCCGAAACCTCCAGTCCTGGAGCCTAACTTTAACTCTCCACTTCTTGCAGCCTAACCCTAACCTCTCCCTGCTACCTAACCCTAACCTCCCCCTGCTACCTAACCCTAACCTCCCCCTGCTACCTAACCCTAACCTCCCCTTGCTACCTAACTCTAACCTCCCCTTGCTACCTAAGCCTAACCTTCCCCTGCTACCTAACTCTAACCTCCCCCTGCTACCTAACCCTAACCTTCCCCTGCTACCTAACCCTAACCTTCCCCTGCTACCTAACCCTAACCCCCTCTCCTGCAGCCTAACCCTAACCTCCCCCTGCTACCTAACCACCTCTCCTGCAGCCTAACCCTAACCTCCCCCTGCTACCTAACCACCTCTCCTGCAGCCTAACCCTAACCTCCCCCTGCTACCTATCCCTAACCTCCCCCTGCTACCTAACCCTAACATCCCCCTGCTACCTATCCCTAACCTTCCCCTGCTACCTAACCCTATCCTTCCCCTGCTACCTAACCCTATCCTTCCCCTGCTACCTAACCCTAACCTCCCCCTGCCACCTAACCCTATCCTTCCCCTGCTACCTAACCCTAACCTTCCCCTGCTACCTAACCCCCTCTCCTGCAGCCTAACCCTAACCTCCCCCTGCTACCTAACCTCCTCTCCTGCAGCCTAACCCTAACCTAACCCTGCTACCTAACCCTAACCTCCCCCTGCTACCTAACCCTAACCTCCCCCTCTCCTGCAGCCTAACCCTAACCTCCCCCTGCTACCTAACCCCCTCTCCTGCTACCTAACCCTAACCTTCCCCTGCTACCTAACCCCCTCTCCTGCTACCTAACCCTAACCCCCCCTGCTACCTAACCCTAACCTCCCCCTGCTACCTAACCCTAACCTTCCCCTGCTACCTAACCCTAACCTCCCCCTGCTACCTAACCCTAACCTCCCCTTGCTACCTAACTCTAACCTCCCCTTGCTACCTAAGCCTAACCTTCCCCTGCTACCTAACTCTAACCTCCCCCTGCTACCTAACCCTAACCTTCCCCTGCTACCTAACCCTAACCTTCCCCTGCTACCTAACCCTAACCCCCTCTCCTGCAGCCTAACCCTAACCTCCCCCTGCTACCTAACCACCTCTCCTGCTACCTAACCCTAACATCCCCCTGCTACCTATCCCTAACCTTCCCCTGCTACCTAACCCTATCCTTCCCCTGCTACCTAACCCTATCCTTCCCCTGCTACCTAACCCTAACCTCCCCCTGCCACCTAACCCTATCCTTCCCCTGCTACCTAACCCTAACCTTCCCCTGCTACCTAACCCCCTCTCCTGCAGCCTAACCCTAACCTCCCCCTGCTACCTAACCCCCTCTCCTGCAGCCTAACCCTAACCTAACCCTGCTACCTAACCCTAACCTCCCCCTGCTACCTAACCCTAACCTCCCCCTCTCCTGCAGCCTAACCCTAACCTCCCCCTGCTACCTAACCCCCTCTCCTGCTACCTAACCCTAACCCCCCCTGCTACCTAACCCTAACCTCCCCCTGCTACCTAACCCTAACCTTCCCCTGCTACCTAACCCTAACCTCCCCCTGCTACCTAACCCTAACCTTCCCCTGCTACCTAACCCTAACCTTCCCATGCTACCTAACCCTAACCCCCTCTCCTGCAGCCTAACCCTTAACCTCCCCCTGCTACCTAACCCCCTCTCCTGCTACCTAACCCTAACCTCCCCCTGCTACCTAACCCCCTCTCCTGCAGGCGAACCCTAACCTCCCCCTGCTACCTAATCCTAACCCCCTCTCCTGCAGGCGAACCCTAACCTCCCCTGCTACCTAACCCCCTCTTCTGCAGCCTAACCCTAACCTCCCCCTGCTACCTAACCCCCTCTCCTGCTACCTAACCCTAACCTTCCCCTGCTACCTAACCCCCTCTCCTGCTACCTAACCCTAACCCCCCCTGCTACCTAACCCTAACCTCCCCCTGCTACCTAACCCTAACCTTCCCCTGCTACCTAACCCTAACCTCCCCCTGCTACCTAACCCTAACCTTCCCCTGCTACCTAACCCTAACCTCCCCCTGCTACCTAACCCTAACCTTCCCCTGCTACCTAACCCTAACCTTCCCATGCTACCTAACCCTAACCCCCTCTCCTGCAGCCTAACCCTTAACCTCCCCCTGCTACCTAACCCCCTCTCCTGCTACCTAACCCTAACCTCCCCCTGCTACCTAACCCCCTCTCCTGCTACCTAACCCTAACCTCCCCCTGCTACCTAATCCTAACCCCCTCTCCTGCAGGCGAACCCTAACCTCCCCTGCTACCTAACCCCCTCTTCTGCAGCCTAACCCTAACCTCCCCCTGCTAC
This sequence comes from Taudactylus pleione, assembly GCA_031769625.1. Taxonomy (NCBI): domain Eukaryota; kingdom Metazoa; phylum Chordata; class Amphibia; order Anura; family Myobatrachidae; genus Taudactylus; species Taudactylus pleione. Next base: position 1,413,272 of record JAUIMM010000139.1, on the reverse strand, counting down.
CTAACCCCCTCTCCTGCTACCTAACCCTAACCCCCTCTCCTGCAGCCGAATGCTTCCCCTACTGCTTAACACTAACCTCCCTCCCCACAGCCTAACCGTAACCCTCCGTTCCTGCAGCCTAACCCTCCATTCCTGCAACCTAACCCTAACTCTCCACTCCATGCAGAATGTCGACAATTCGCACATTAATATTTGACATGTCGACATTGTGAACATAACAATGTCGATTTCATAACCGCTGACTGCATCCTGTGTAATTTTGCTTGCTATAACATCACCAGTGTTTCTTTAGACACCACTGTTGGCGCACCATCGTACCATCAACACTTCCACCCGCTCTATTGCAGGTACGCTGTCTCCATCTGTCTCTGGCCTCCTGCCGCTGCGCCTGTGCGCCTGAAAATGCAGCTGCCGTCCACCACACCCCCATTGCACGCCCGTGACTGGGAGGTGCACTTCAGGCCACCTCCCAGTCACTGCCCAGGAACAACCATTACATTTCCGCCCCTTTTCTGATACCATCTGTACCAACTGCCTCAGCACTATTGTGCGCACATTGTAGGGGGTTTCCAGAACTATTTGCAGCAAGCGCAATCGCAAAAAAATCACTTAACTATATGAGGATTGCGTGCTGCTCCGACTCAGCTCTCAAGGTTTTGGTTCAATTGAATTCTATGAGAAAACAATCTAAATATTTACAATTGGATTCACATCAGGGAGTGAAACTTTGAATTGCCGGAAACGCGCGCATAAAAATGCATCTGAAATGAATTTGGGCTACCTTTATGCGACTGTTTGCAGTGAGCACATGCAATTTCCTAAATGTCTGCAACACTGTAAGGGCTCTATTTATTACAAACCGCATATTGAATGCAGATTGTAGTGTGATATTACCGAGTGAATTCGCATTGCGAATTCAGGCAATATCACAGGGATTTACTACAAATCCCTTACAGGGACAGAGCTTGCGATAAAGCTCTGTCCCTGCGAATCCCCTTCGGAGCTCGGAGCCTAATCACGGTATTTTTGCAAAAAATACCAAGAGAAAAAAGTGCCCGCGCATGCGCCAACTGGTCGCCGCTGCTACCCCCTTGGCGCTAAGCCTCACCCCCCGCAATCGCAGACCCCCCCTCCCCCCCCCGCGACCCCCCGATCCCTTAATTACACTTACCTGCATGCTCCGGGCCTTCCGGTGATGTTCTCCATTCCTCCGGTCAGGTGATCTCCCATACTGCACTGGGACCCGATCACCTGATGACCGGGCAGCAGTGCACTGTGGGAGACCAGCTGACCGGAGGGGAGTCATCACCGGAGGCCCAATCACCGGTCCCTGGAGTCAGGTAAGTAATTTTTTTTTTTACTATTTATTTTTCTTTCTTTACACTAATCAGCTTGCAGTCTGCTTAGACCACACAGCTGATTACTGGGACCAACTCCCGGCTCTGCTCTTCCCGTTACAGCGCAGCAGGAGTCCGGTGACCGGGGGAGACCCTGGATAACGCCACCTCCAGCTGGCGTTATTATCACAGGGCTTTCCCCGTTATTTTTACACATTTTATTTTTAGTAACTCTGGTCAGATCACATTTCCCATTACAGTTATGGGAAATGCGATCTGCTTACTAAAAATAAGTGATACTTAGTGGTTGGAGTAGAATTTTACAAATTCTACTCCAATTGCCCTGTAATAACTAGGGATGTGCGCCGGACCATTTTTGCCGGATTTGGATTTGGTTCTAATTCGTCGTCCGGCTTTGGATTTGGATTTGCCAAACTGCGGTGACTGGCTTTGGATTTGGATTTGGATTTGGATTTTTTTACAAAAATTGACAAAAAAAGCTAAAATCACATAAATTGGTCTTTTTTTCTTCCTGGAGTATTATTAACCTCAATAACATTCATTTCCAGTCAATTTAGACCATATCACAGCTTATAATATTGTTTTCAACATTATTGGCCAAAGGTTGCAGTGAGCTGACTGGTTACTAAGCGACAAAGCAGCGGCACAACGACACAGACACCACAGTATAAAGCACATCTATGACACATTGCCACACAGCAGTGGCAGAAATGAAAAGTAGTGCACCCATCCAGTGGGTACGGCCAGCAGAGTCACAGTACTTGTTTACATAGTGGGCTACGGCCCAAAGAGTCACAGTGCACAATCTTATTCACATTACACCGCACATAGGGCCTGATTCACATTACACCATAAAGTAGTGTCTCTTATTTATGTTACGACACACAGTAGTGCCCCTTTTACACAATGCCCACAGTAGTGACCCTTTTACACAATGCCCACAGTAGCGGTGTCCCTTACACAATGTCCCCCAGCAGTGGTGCCCCCTATGCAGTCCCCTTAGTAGTAGGGTCCACTATGCAGTGCCCCCAGTAGTATGCCCCCCATTAGCATGCCACCCAGTAGTATGCCCCCCATTAGCAGGCCCCCCCAGTAGTATGCCCCCCATTAGCATGCCACCCAGTAGTATGCCCCCCAGTAGTATGGCCCCCCCAGTAGTATGCCCCCCATTAGCATGCCACCCAGTAATATGCCCCCCATTAGCAGGCCCCCCCAGTAGTATGCCCCCCATTAGCATGCCACCCAGTAGTATGCCCCCCAGTAGTATGGCCCCCCCAGTAGTATGGCCCCCCCAGTAGTAGGCTGCCCCAGTAGCAGGCCCCCCAGTAGTAGGCTGCCCCAGTAGTAGCCCCCCCTGTAGTATGGGCCCCCCCTGTAGTATGGCCCCCCTGTAGTAGGCTGCCCCAGTAGCAGCCCCCCCCAGTAGTAGTAAGCCCCCCCGCCAGTAGCAGGCCCCTCAGTAGTATGGCCCCCCCAGTAGCAGACCCCCCCAGTAGTATAGCCCCCCCAGTAGCAGGCCCCTCTGTAGTATGGCCCCCCAGTAGTATAGCCCCCCCCAGTAGTGCAGACCCCCCCCAGTAGTGCCCCGGCCCTTGCACAAATAAAAAAATAAAAAATAAAAACTTACCTGTATCCCCGCTCCCGCGCCGTCCGCTCTGTCACACGCTGAGGAGGGAGCCGGAAGACGGAGCTCATGTGTGAGCTCCAGCCGGCTCCCTCCGTGCAGCAGCCAATGAGAGTCTGTGTGACTCTCATTGGCTGCTGTAACAAACACACAGCTGCCGCTGGCGGCTGTGTGTTTGTGTCTGTGTAGGGCAGAGCGCTATCAGTGCGCTCTGCCCTACACGCGAGGAGACCTGATGTCGAATTCTCTAGTGAGAATCCGACATCAGGCGGCCGCCGTTCGGCCCCGAACGGGGATCCGAGTCAGGCGGTGAACACCCGAACAGGGTTCGGGTGGACTCGGATCCCCAATGTTCGGAGCGGTTCGGATTCCACAGAATCCGAACCGCTCATCTCTAGTAATAACTATAGGTGATACTAAAATAATGTGAAAAGGGTGTGAAAACACAAAACAGCCTTTATCACTTTATTTTAGTCAAAATAATGTTAATAAATAGAGCCCTTGGTGTGATACCTAATAATGTATAAATCAATTAGGTGATCAAATAAACAATTATTTCAGAGCCAACTCTGGAGGTCATTTATTTTTGCTTGAAAACATTTAAAGATTTATGATTAATTATGGTGTAAAGATCACACCACGGCTGAATTAGCAAATATCGGGAAAGGTTTATCAGTTTGGCACGCGTCCTTACCCTGATTACCTGATAAGCCTCCACTTTTTCAATTAAATATTGCCTTGCTCTCAATTAACTGCTGTGATGAAATACCTTTTTGGCAGATGATCCTTTGTTTATATTTAATTGAGTTCACACATTGTTAAACTTTCCAGTAGTCCCACTTTTCAAAGCTGACTTTATTCATAACAAAGTGTGGCCGGCTTCAGCGGCGCTTTGAGATGACATCATTTCCAAACGTCCACTGCAATGCCAGAAGGGCCGGGTCACTGCAGACTCAGCTACGCTGTGAGCGGTATACCCCGGGTCAGTGCCGCGTTATAAAAGGGGTCTGTCCCGGGTCTGATCCGGGTTGGAACCGTGTTCCAAATTCTAGGTCAGACCTGGGACTTTGGTATAAAAGGGGTGTTAGTAGCAAAATCCGTGATGTGCCAATTGGGGCTGTTTGGAACAATTTGTGGATAGGTGTATTTAGACAACATGGGAAATATTGGGTCAATTACACTTTTTTTGACAACCAATTGGATAGGTTGTGGTATATTATATCTGTTAGTTCAGTGATGGACAACCTGATATAGTATACAAAAATAGCTCCAAAACAGCCCCAGCACAACAACATCACTCATCCCAAATTACAGTGTAGTCCAATATTCCACCATGCACCACTCAGACCTTTGCATTTGCTTCAAAACATTGTAGTTCCACATGACCTCAGACCTCCACTTGTCTTAAAATACCCCTACATACACTCAGACCACCAGGAACACCCAAGTCCCACGTGTACTCTGAAACACCTTTACATGCCATCCAAATGCCCCCTCCCAATCTCCTCACATGCCCCATACCTCACTCACATCCACTTTGCACTTCACATGCCCTTCAGAGTTCCTCACATGTCCTTTACATGCCCATCTGACCACCCCACATGCCCCTCACACCTCACAACATATGCCTCATATGCTCCTCATACTGTACTTCCCCAGATGCCTCTTATATACCCATCAGACCTCCCTACATGCACTTCAGACCTCACCACATGCCACTCATATGCCTGTCAGACCTCACCATATGCCCTTCGCCACTTGCCCCTAACATTTCCATCAGACCTCACAATATCCCCCTCATATACCCAAAAGACTTTCACACATGCCCCACACACATCGCCACATGTCAGTCACATGCCCCTCACACTTTACCACATGCCTCTTGCATACCTCCCAACTTTTATCCACGATGAGGAGGGACCGTGCAGCTGAAATGGGGGCGTGGCTTCATGGAAGGGGCGGGCCTCATGAAAAAGGGGCAGAGCCACACGACAACCCTCGTTATTGTCACTATAGGGGGCGTGCCCAGCAAATAGGGGGCGTGCCCAGCACTCTCCGAGATGCTGGGCAGCCCCCACGCTTTTCCTACACTGGTGAATGGCATCTGTTCACCTTCTGCACACCCTCTGCTCTGCATAGCATAGCAGAGCAGCAGTATGTGCCCTCTCCAACTTCCCTCCCACCACGGGACACTGCGAACCGCAGGTGGGACAGCAGGACAGTCCCAGAAAAATGGGACTGCCTCGCCGAATGTGGGACAGTTGGGAGATATGCTCTCGTATGCCTCACACACCTTGCCACATGCCCTTTATATGCCCAACAGGACTTCCCACATGCCCCTCACCACGTACCTGCTACACCTTGCCATCTACCCCTCATTTGTCCATCAAGCCTCCCCACATGACCCCCACATCTTACCACATGCCCCTCATATGCTCATCAGACCTCCCCACATGCCCCTCACACCTCACCACATGCCCCTCATATGCTCATCAGACCTTCTCACATGGCCCTTCACACATGCCCACATGCCCCTTCACACATGCCCCTCATATGCCCATCAGGCCTCCCCACATGCCCCTCACACATCAACATATGCTCCTCTTTTGCCCAACAGACCTCCCCACATGCCCCTTACCATACCTCCCAACGTGACCCATTCCAGGAGGGACACAATACTCTGTCCTGTACTTCCCTCTTAATTTATGATTGCCGTCACCGGTGTTGAACTAGTTAATCAATAGGAAAGGTGTTTCGGCCAATTCACCACATACCACCCGCCTTCCACCTTCTCCCGAGTCATTCATGAGAATTTCCATGGAAAATGTGGTTTGTATACTTTTTAATTAAACAACTATTACTAAATCCTCTGAGTCCATTGCTTAACACGAGCCCTAATTACTTATCCATGTCATTGCTCTGCTTAGTAACCATTTTGCTGAAATTCACGTTATAATTACCTCATCATTTTCCGTAACTCAGCTGATTGCCTTGGAAATCCCACTGCCAAGTATTAATTAACCCACAAGAGAGCAACAATAATTATTTATTCCACTATTTATTATCTGCTTCTGGTATTAGCAGAACGGTTATAAAACATTTCTGTCAGTGGCTAGCGTTTTCTATAGGCAGCAGTGTAGCAGTAATACTTATTCTTCAAAGCTAGCATCAGCAACTAGCAGCTTCCAGGCAAATAAAAACTATGGGGGTCATTCAGACCCACTCGCGAATGGCAGTACGCTCGCAAGTGGGTCGATGTTCCCCACTGTGCATGTGCACGACGGAGGGAGCTCCATCGTGCGCATGCGCGAGACCCGGCGAGCGACGGGCTTTCCATCGCTCGGGGTCTCGCACCAAAGGGGGCGTGCTGTCGATGTTGATTGACAGCACGCCCCCTTTGGTGGGCGTGCCGGGGGCGTGCCTGCCAGACGGAGGCGTTCCCATGGGTTCCCACTAGTGATGTCAGTGGGAGTGATTTTGGCTCTGATAGAGCCAAAATCACTCCAGGGCTTGTGGCTGGGAAACCCGACCGCAGGGTTTCCCTCGCAAGTCCGATGGTCGCGATGGTCAAGAACATCGCGACCATCTTTTTGCTCGCTCGTATATGCTGTGGGTGGTGACCCACAGCTATACGAGCGTCCAGGAGGACGCTCCATTTTAATGGAGGAGGGCCCTGATTCAGAGCGAGCGCTCTGGTCAGAGCGTCCGGCTCTGAATCAGGCCCTATGTTTCCTAAATTTTTGCACTCTTCCACATTCCTACACTACCTGCATGTCCTAAAATTGTTATTATTATTATTATTATTATTATTATCCTTTATTTATATGGCGCCACAAGTGTTCCGCAGTGCCTTACATAGTAAATAGAACTAATAGGTGAACAAGAAACAAGTAACTTACAATACATTACAGTGCAGGACAAGGACACGACTTATATACATTGCTGAAATAGCGATTAAAGCACTCACAATAAGCAGCCGGGAGTTGGCAGTCACGTGTTAGGTGCCCTTATGGGGAGTAAGGAGTAAAAGACAATGTAAAAAGAAGCCCATGAGGGAAGAGGTCCCTGCTCGTGAGAGCTTACATTCTAAGGGGAGGGCAGATAGACAGGCGTGACACAGATGGGGAAGATATGAAGGAAAGAGCATGAGGTGGGTTAGGATGAGTGCTGAAAGGCCTTGATGAAGTAGTGGGTCTTGAGACCCACTACTAAATGAGGTTAACGAGATTAAGGTCGTTGGTCAGATTGCACAGTTTCATGCACGATGTCGTACAGTCTGGTCCATAAATATTGGGACATTGACAGAATTTTCATATTTTGGCCTCTATTCACCACCACAATGGCTTTGAAATGAAACAAACAAGATGTGATTTAACTGCAGACTTTCAGATTTAATTTGAGGGCAATTACATCCAAATCAGGTGAACGGTGTAGGAATTACAACGGTTTCTATATGTGCCTCCCACTTTTTAAGGGGCCAAAAGTAAATGAAGTGGGGTACAGCACACATGTCAATTTGTACCAATTTTAAATATTACACTGCTGTATCAATGACCTACAGTGTCACAAGTTTTTTTATGAATAAGAATAACACACTGCAATACCACTTACAGTGTCAAAATAATATTTATGAATAAAAAGAATAACACAAGAAAAGAATAACACACTGTGCTGCCACTTAGTGTCACAAGATTATTTATGAATAAGAATAACACACTGCGATACCACTTAGTGTCACAAGATTTTTTATGAATAAGAAAAGAATAACACACTGCGCAACCACTTACAGTGGGACAAGATTTTTTATGAATAAGAAAAGAATAACACACTGCGCAACCACTTACAGTGTCACAAGATTTTTTATGAATAAGAATAACACACTGCACTACCACTTAGTGTCACAAGATTATTTATGAATAAGAATAATACACTGCACTACCACATAGTGTCACAAGATTATTTATGAATAAGAATAACACACTGCGCTACCACTTAACAAGAATTATTTATGAATAAGAAAAGAATAACACACTGTGCTGCCACTTACAGTGTCACAAGATTATTTATGAATAAGAATAACACACTCCATTACCACTTACAGTGTCACAAGATTTATTATGAATAAGGAAAGAATAACACACTGCACTACCACTTACAGTGTCACAAGATTATTTATGAATAAGAATAACACATTCCGTTACCATGTACAGTCACAAGATTTATTATTAAAAAAATAACACACTGCACTACCACTTACAGTAATGTAATTATGTTTTATATATGACGCATGTTAATTAGCACTTTGTTGTGGTCTTGTAGTCGACGTGTAGACTAATCGTTTATTCACAATTGAGAAAAGAAGTAAAAAGTTTAATTTTTTTTGCTAATTTTGTGTTATTAAATTGTAAAATTGTGATTATTACACTGTGCTACCACTTAGTGTCACAGGATTTTTTTATGAATAAGAAAAGAATAACACACTGCACTGCCACTTAGTGTCACAAGATTATTTATGAATAAGAATAACACACTGCGCTACCACTTAACTAGAATTATTTATGAATAAGAAAAGAATAACACACTGTGCTGCCACTTACAGTGTCACAAGATTATTTATGAATAAGAATAACACACTCCATTACCACTTACAGTGTCACAAGATTTATTATGAATAAGGAAAGAATAACACACTGCACTACCACTTACAGTGTCACAAGATTATTTATGAATAAGAATAACACATTCCGTTACCATGTACAGTGTCACAAGATTTATTATGAATAAGAAAAAAATAACACACTGCACTACCACTTACAGTGATGTAATTATGTTTTATATATAATGCATGTTAATTAGCACTTTGTTGTTGTCTTGTAGTCGACGTGTAGACTAATCGTTTATTCACGATTGAGAAAAAAAGTAAAAAGTTTAATTTTTTTGCTAATTTTGTGTTATTAAATTGTAAAATTGGGATTATTACACTGTGCTACCACTTAGTGTCACATGATTTTTTATGAATAAGAAAAGAATAACACACTGCACTGCCACTTAGTGTCACAAGATTTATTTATGAATAAGAAAATAATAACACACTGCACTACCACTTAGTGTCACAAGATTATTTATGAATAAGAATAACACACTGCACTACCACTTACAGTGTCACAAGATTTATTTATGAATAAGAAAAGAATAACACACTGCGCTACCACTTGCAGTGACACAATATTATTTATGAATAAGAAAAGAATAACACACTGCGCTACCACTTACAGTGACACAATATTATTTATGAATAAGAAAAGAATAACACACTGCGCTACCACTTACAGTGACACAATATTATTTATGAATAAGAAAATAATAACACACTGCGATACCACTTACAGTGTCACAAGATTTATTTATGAATAACAGAAGAATAACACACTGCACTACCACTTACAGTGTCACAAGATTTATTTATGAATAAGAAAAGAATAACACACTGCACTACCACTTAGTGTCACAAGATTTTTTATGAATAACACACTGCACTACCACTTACGGTGTCACAATATTATTTATGAATAAGAAAATAATAACACACTGCGCTGCCACTTATAGTGTTGTCATTATGTTTTATTTATAACGCATGTTAATTATCATTTGTGGTCTTGTAGTCGACGTGTAGACTAATCATTTATTCGCGATTGAGGAAAGAAGTGAAAAGTTGCATTTTTTACTGCTAATTTTGTGTTATTAAATTGTAAAATTGTGAATATTACACTGCACTACCACTTAGTGTCACAGGATTTTTTATGATTTAGAAAAGAATAACACACTGCGATACCATTTATAGTGTCACAATATTTTTTATGAATAAGAAACGAATAACACACTGTGCTGCCACTTACAGTGATGTCATTATGTTTTATATATACTGTGTATATATATAAAGGTAGTGGGGGTTCGGCACTCCAAGTTCTCAATTGCAACAACTCACCGGGTGCCCTCTGATACAATGATATATAGATAACAGACAGAAACACAGCGGCACTCACGGCTTTGAAATGAAATAAGGACAACAGCCCACTGCAAATCAACGTTTCGGTATTACAACCTTCGTCAGGAATGTGTATATATATAAATATATATATATATATATATATATATATATAGAAACAGCTTACACAGGATTTAGATCCACTTCCAAAAATATACCACGCAGCCTATGGCGGTGTACACACACACTGACACAGACAGAATGGGATTGTAATGCCGCCGGTTCAAATCCCGACACTGTGAGCCTGATAGGAGGAAATCCAGACAGCATGAGGCAAGTACCCTAACCCTCCCCTCTCCCCTCTAACCCTCCTTTAGCGGTGCCTAACCCTAACCTCCACCCAAGGGTGCCTAAACCTAATTCCCCCCCCTCAAACCCTAAACCTAACCCTTCCGGGGGGGGGGGTGCCTAACCCTAACCTTCCCTTAACCCTCCTGGGGGGGGGTGCCTGACTCTAAGTTCCATGTTATATTTCCTTCTGTATTCTATAAAGATTTTGATGGTACCTTATTTTTTGTGGGTGTTATACACCCTCTGTTTATGACTTTGGTTATCTCAATAAAAACTTTTATTGAAAAGAAAAGAAACATTATTGTGATAACTTGGGGTAATTAGCTGGTAGATGGGTGTCAGTGGTGCAGTGTCTGAGGTGCTCAATCAGGGTCCACACGTCTTTTCAGGTATAAATAAAAGATAAGTGCTTTACTGTCAGCATACTGAAGAAAGAAAATAACAAAAGCCTAGCCCCCTTTCAGAGTACTGACTAACTTCTTCACCCCTGACTACCTTTGGGCAGCTAGTCAGCAAATAAAGTCTCTATCACCGGCTCCAGCCTGGCTTGGCTGCCACAGCTACACAAAGCACAGCTTAGTCCTGGTAGCCTTCCCTGTCTCCTACAGGTATAGGCTCTGGCTTCCTCAGCATGCAACTTAACTGCTTCAATGTCCTTCAATGTACAGTCTGAGATTTATAGACCTCCCTGCCTCCTGCAGGTCTGGACAGGCCCCCTGGCCCCCAATGACCTCCAGGCACACCGGGCTCTGTTGCTGCCAGTCCTACTTGGACTGATTCCACATGCAGCCTGACTGTAGGTCTGCCTCATTAGCCCTCACCTGAGCTCTCTCCACAAGGCAGCCTCTAGGTGCGGCAAAACTTAGTATAACTACCTTGTGTGGGCGGATCCCTCCAACCCCACACAAAATCCATGGCTCACTATCGCCGTCTTTGGTTTATCCTGTCACATTATGTTAATGGATAATGTCTAAAATGTTTTTAAAAAATTGCCATTAGTTTTGCTGAGGTTTTGAAACCTCTGCACAAGGTCAGGAAATTGTAGTTCCTATTTACTATTCAACAGTTTGATGGAGTTTTGTAAACCACTGTTCATGTACATCTGATTTACATCAGTTTTGTGGTGATTTTCCTAATGTGATTTAGATCAAACCAACAAAAATAAGTTATAAAATTGACGTACAAGTGCTGCATCTTTCTGGCCAATCAGAAGGAGGGGAATAACCATGCACTTATAATAAAGCCAATTGTTATGTTTAGAATAAGGAGGAAGATATTGTAACACTGATAATTATCTTCTCAATGATTTTATTAATATATTAGTGGAAATATTACTGTTTACTTTTCTTAAGAGAGCAAAAATATGTATTAATTAAATGACAAAGGAATATTAATTGTATATTTGGCTTCAAAACTGTTTTTAAAGACGAGAAAGCATTTATTATTTTATGATGTGGGTACCATTTATATAGCCAAAAAATAATAAATGCTTCCCTCATCATTAAAAAAAACACAAACTTTTATAAACACCAATTAACAATTAATTAATATTGCCATTTTAATATAATTAATAATGAATATAGCTCTTAATAAAATTAAATAATACATTTCCCACTAATAGATTAATAAAATGTATTTCCCCCCTAAGAGAATTATGTTACAGAATCTTGTTATTTAAAACATAATAATTGCCGTCAAGTGTATGGTGATTCCTCTCCTTTTGATTGGCCAGATAGCTCAGAAAGCTGCTGTTTGAGCTATCTTGTCTGTCACAACCACAAGCATATATACGAATTATGTATTGCTACTGTGTGTGCCCACCGAAAGCAGGAAGACACCGAGCTCAGCTCCGACCACATGGGTAGAAGTGAAGTGTGCCAGGATTGCACATGGAAGTGTCACATTGTATTGCTGTTATTGTGTGCTTTGTGTGTTTAAATTAGGGGTGAGCGGGTTCGGATTTCTGAAATCCGAACCCCCCCGAGCCCCCCCGATCCGAGTCCGATCCGAATCAGGCTCGACTTTTCCCGCCTGACTCGGATCTGAAATCGAGGCAAAACGTCATCATCCCGCCTTCCGAGTCTCGCGGGTTTTGGATCCTATATAAGGTACCCACGTCGGCGCCATTTTCTCACTCGGCTGTGGACAGTGAAGAGGGAGGGTGGGAGTTAGGGCTGTGTAGTGTAGTGTAGTGTAGTGCTGCTGTTGTCCACTACTTCAAAGTCCATAGGGGCTGGCTGTGTTGTGCTGTGCTGCTGTTGTTAATAGGGGCTGTGTCCACTACTTCAAAGTCCATAGGGGCTGGCTGGACTGTGTTGTGCAGTCAGTTCTCCATAGGGGCTGTGTCCACTCCAAAGTCCTGTGCAGTGTACCAGTCCTAAAGGAGTGCTGCAGTGTTGTCCAGGGGTGCTCTGTCCATCAGGGGTGCTCCCCCCAAGTGCTAAAAAAATAATATATTTTCTGTGTTTGTGAATTGTGTGCGCAGTAGCCGCACGTGCATCAACAAAGTAGTGCCAAGCGTGCGCCTGTGTCATAAGTAAAGGGCCGGCTGGCTTGACCGTTAAGGGTGCTGTAACCCCCGAAAGTACACTCCAGTCCAAACCAAAAAAAAAATTATTTTCTGTGTTTGTGAATTGTGTGCGCAGTAGCCGCACGTGCATCAACAAAGTAGTGCCAAGCGTGCGCCTGTGTCATAAGTAAAGGGCCGGCTGGCTTGACCGTTAAGGGTGCTGTAACCCCCGAAAGTACACTCCAGTCCAAACCAAAAAAAAAATTATTTTCTGTGTTTGTGAATTGTGTGCGCAGTAGCCGCACGTGCATCAACAAAGTAGTGCCAAGCGTGCGCCTGTGTCATAAGTAAAGGGCCGGCTGGCTTGACCGTTAAGGGTGCTGTAACCCCCGAAAGTACACTCCAGTCCAAACCAAAAAAAAAATTATTTTCTGTGTTTGTGAATTGTGTGCGCAGTAGCCGCACGTGCATCAACAAAGTAGTGCCAAGCGTGCGCCTGTGTCATAAGTAAAGGGCCGGCTGGCTTGACCGTTAAAGGGTGCTGTAACCCCCGAAAGTACACTCCAGTCCAAACCAAAAAAAAAATTATTTTCTGTGTTTGTGAATTGTGTGCGCAGTAGCCGCACGTGCATCAACAAAGTAGTGCCAAGCGTGCGCCTGTGTCATAAGTAAAGGGCCGGCTGGCTTGACCGTTAAAGGGTGCTGTAACCCCCGAAAGTACACTCCAGTCCAAACCAAAAAAAAATTATTTTCTGTGTTTGTGAATTGTGTGCGCAGTAGCCGCACGTGCATCAACAAAGTAGTGCCAAGCGTGCGCCTGTGTCATAAGTAAAGGGCTGGCTGGCTTGACCGTTAAGGGTGCTGTAACCCCCGAGAGTACACTCCAGTCCAAACCAAAAAAAAAATTATTTTCTGTGTTTGTGAATTGTGTGCGCAGTAGCCGCACGTGCATCAACAAAGTAGTGCCAAGCGTGCGCCTGTGTCATAAGTAAAGGGACGGCTGGCTTGACCGTTAAAGGGTGCTGTAACCCCCGAAAGTACACTCCAGTCCAAACCAAAAAAAAATTATTTTCTGTGTTTGTGAATTGTGTGCGCAGTAGCCGCACGTGCATCAACAAAGTAGTGCCAAGCGTGCGCCTGTGTCATAAGTAAAGGGCTGGCTGGCTTGACCGTTAAGGGTGCTGTAACCCCCGAAAGTACACTCCAGTCCAAACCAAAAAAAAAATTATTTTCTGTGTTTGTGAATTGTGTGCGCAGTAGCCGCACGTGCTTCAACAAAGTAGTGCCAAGCGTGCGCCTGTGTCATAAGTAAAGGGCCGGCTGGCTTGACCGTTAAAGGGTGCTGTAACCCCCGAAAGTACACTCCAGTCCAAATCAAAAAAAAAATTATTTTCTGTGTTTGTGAATTGTGTGCGCAGTAGCCGCACGTGCATCAACAAAGTAGTGCCAAGAGTGCGCCTGTGTCATAAGGGCCGGCTGGCTTGACCGTTAAAGGGTGCTGTAACCCCCAAAGTACACTCCAGTCCAAACCAAAAAAAAAATTATTTTCTGTGTTTGTGAATTGTGTGCGCAGTAGCCGCACGTGCATCAACAAAGTAGTGCCAAGCGTGCGCCTGTGTCATAAGTAAAGGGCCGGCTGGCTTGACCGTTAAAGGGTGCTGTAACCCCCGAAAGTACACTCCAGTCCAAACCAAAAAAAAAATTATTTTCTGTGTTTGCGAATTGTGTGCGCAGTAGCCGCACGTGCATCAACAAAGTAGTGCCAAGCGTGCGCCTGTGTCATAAGTAAAGGGCCGGCTGGCTTGACCGTTAAGGGTGCTGTAACCCCCGAAAGTACACTCCAGTCCAAACCAAAAAAAAAATTATTTTCTGTGTTTGTGAATTGTGTGCGCAGTAGCCGCACGTGCATCAACAAAGTAGTGCCAAGCGTGCGCCTGTGTCATAAGTAAAGGGCCGGCTGGCTTGACCGTTAAGGGTGCTGTAACCCCCGAAAGTACACTCCAGTCCAAACCAAAAAAAAAATTATTTTCTGTGTTTGTGAATTGTGTGCGCAGTAGCCGCACGTGCATCAACAAAGTAGTGCCAAGCGTGCGCCTGTGTCATAAGTAAAGGGCCGGCTGGCTTGACCGTTAAGGGTGCTGTAACCCCCGAGAGTACACTCCAGTCCAAACCAAAAAAAAAATTATTTTCTGTGTTTATGAATTGTGTGCGCAGTAGCCGCACGTGCATCAACAAAGTAGTGCCAAGCGTGCGCCTGTGTCATAAGTAAAGGGCCGGCTGGCTTGACCGTTAAAGGGTGCTGTAACCCCCGAAAGTACACTCCAGTCCAAACCAAAAAAAAATTATTTTCAGTGTTTGTGAATTGTGTGCGCAGTAGCCGCACGTGCATCAACAAAGTAGTGCCAAGCGTGCGCCTGTGTCATAAGTAAAGGGCTGGCTGGCTTGACCGTTAAGGGTGCTGTAACCCCCGAAAGTACACTCCAGTCCAAACCAAAAAAAAAATTATTTTCTGTGTTTGTGAATTGTGTGCGCAGTAGCCGCACGTGCTTCAACAAAGTAGTGCCAAGCGTGCTCCTGTGTCATAAGTAAAGGGCCGGCTGGCTTGACCGTTAAAGGGTGCTGTAACCCCCGAAAGTACACTCCAGTCCAAACCAAAAAAAAATTATTTTCTGTGTTTGTGAATTGTGTGCGCAGTAGCCGCACGTGCATCAACAAAGTAGTGCCAAGAGTGCGCCTGTGTCATAAGGGCCGGCTGGCTTGACCGTTAAAGGGTGCTGTAACCCCCAAAGTACACTCCAGTCCAAACCCAAAAAAAAATTATTTTCTGTGTTTAGCCGCACGTATATATCAAATCGATGTAACATAAATGGAGGACCAAACTTTCTCCGATAAAAATAAAATAGAGAAAGATCAAGAACCACTTCCTCCTAGTGCTGAAGCTGCTGCCACTAGTCATGACATAGACGATAACATGCCATCAACGTCGTCTGCCAAGGCCGATGCCCAATGTCATAGTAGAGGGCACATACAATCCCAAATGGCAAAGTTCAGGAAAATGACCTTGAAAAAGACATTTAAATCAGCTGAAGAGAAACGTAAACTTGCCAATATGCCATTTACGACACGGAGTGGCAAGGAACGGCTAAGGTCGATCCCTAGTATGTTCATGACTAGTGGTTCAGCTTCACATGACGATGGAAGCCCTCCTCCCACTAAAAAAATCAAAAGAGTTAAGCTGGCAAAAGCACAGCGAAGAACTGTGCTTTCTAAGAAGATATCACAAATCCCCAAGGAGAGTCCAAGTGTGGTGGTGGTTGCGATGCCTGACCTTCCCAGCACTGGACGGGAAGAGGTGGCTCTTTCCACCATTTGCACGCCCCCTGCAAGTGCTGAAAGGAGCACCCACAGTCCACTTGCTGATATGCAAATTGAAGATGTCACTGTTGAAGTACAACAGGATGAGGATACTGGTGTAGCTGGCGCTGAGGAGGAAGTTGGCGAGGAGGATTCTGATGGTGATGTGGTTTGTTTAAATCAGGCTCCGGGGGAGACAGTTGTTGTCCGTGGGATGAAAAAGCCCATCACGGTCATGCCTGGGCAGAAGACCAAACATTCCACCTCTTTGGTCTGGCAATATTTCTATCCAAATCCGGACAACAACTGTCTTGCCATATGTACCATATGTAAAGGTGAAATAAGTAGGGGTAGGGACGTCAACCACCTAGGAACATCCTCCCTTATACGGCACCTGCAGCGCGTTCATAAAAAGTTACTGTCAAGTTCAGAAACTTTGGCTAAGACCGTAAGCAGTCCAGGGACACCTAAATCCCGTTGTCCTGTTGTATCCAAGCGCCTGCAAACCACACCGTCAACTCCCTCCTCGTCAATTTCCTCCTTAGTCAGGATCGGAAGTAGTCCTGCAGGCCATGTCACTGGCATGACTGACTCTCCTATCCGGGATTCCTCTGGAGGATCCTGCATTGCTACGCCTACTGCTGCCGCTGCTGCTGTTGCTGCTGCTGGGAGTCGTTCATCATCCCAGAGAGGAAGTAGGAACACCACTACTTTTACTAAACAATTGACCCTCCAACAGTCCTTAGCGAGGAGGATGAAGTACGACAGCAGTCATCCTGAAGCAAAACGTATAACTGAGGCCTTGACTGCTATGTTGGTGTTAGACGTGCGTCCGGTATCCGCCATTAGTGCAGTGGGATTTAGACAATTGATGGAGGTAGTGTGTCCCCGGTTCCAAATCCCGTCTAGATTCCACTTCACTAGGCAGGCGATACCGAGACTGTACAGAAACGTCAGAAAAAGTGTCCTCAGTGTCCTGAAAAATGCCATTGTACACAATGTCCACTTAACCACGGACATGTGGACAAGTGGAACAGGGCAGACTAAGGACTATATGACTGTGACAGCCCACTGGGTAGATGTATCACCTTACGCAGCAACAGCAGCAGCGTCACCAGTAGCAGCATCTCAGAAACGCCAGCTCGTTACAAGGCAGGCTACGCTGTGTATCACCGGTTTCAGTAAGAGGCACACCGCCGACAACCTCTTAGAGAAACTGAGGGAAATCATCGCCCAGTGGCTTACCCCACTTAGACTCTCCTGGGGATTTGTGATATCTGACAACGCCACCAATATTGTGCGGGCATTACATCTGGGCAAATTCCAGCACGTCCCATGTTTTGCTCACACAATAAACTTGGTGGTGCAGAATTTTCTGAAAAGCGACAGGGGCGTGCAGGAGACGCTTTGGGTGGCCCGAAAAATTTCTGGCCACTTTCGCCATTCAGCGACTGCGTGCCGAAGACTGGAGCGCCAGCAAACACTCTTGAACCTGCCCCGCCATCACCTGAAGCAAGAGGTTGTGACGCGGTGGAACTCAACCCTCTATATGCTTCAGAGGATGGAGGAGCAGCAAAAGGCCATACAAGCCTATACATCCACCTATGACATAGGCAAAGGAGGGGGTATGCACCTGACTCAAGCGCAGTGGAGAATGATTTCCGTGTTGTGCAAGGTTCTCCAGCCCTTCGAACTTGCCACACGTGAAGTCAGTTCAGACACAGCCAGCTTGAGTCAGGTCATTCCCCTCATCAGGCTTTTGCAGAAGCAGCTGGAGAAAGTGAAGGAGGAGCTAAGACGGAGCGATTCCGCTCGGCATGTGGGACTTGTGGATGAAGCCCTTCATTCGCTTTGCCAGGATTCCAGGGTGGTCAATCTGTTGAAATCAGACCACTACATTTTGGCCACCGTGCTTGATCCTAGGTTTAAAGCCTATGTGGTGTCTCTCTTTCCGGCCGACACAAGCCTGCAGAGGTGCAAAGACCTGCTGGTGAACACACTGTCAGCTGAAGCGGAACGTGACACGTCAACGGCTCCTTCTTCATTTTCTCCCGCAACTGGGGCTGCCAGGAAAAAACTTAGGTATCCTAAGCAACCCGCTGGCGGTGATGCAGGGCAGGCAGGACCAAGTTTGGACATCTGGTCCGGACTGAAGGACCTGGCAACAATTTCTGACATGTCTACTGTCACTGCATATGATACTGTCACCATTGACAGAATGGTGGAGGATTACATCGGTGACAGCATCCAAGTAGGCATGTCAGACAGTCCATACCTGTACTGGCAGGAAAAAGAGGCAATTTGGAGGCCCCTGTACAAGCTGGCTCTATTTTACCTGAGTTGCCCCCCCTCCAGTGTGTACTCCGAAAGAGTGTTTAGTGCAGCCGGGAACCTTGTCAGCGAAAGGCGTAGGAGGTTGCTTCCACAGAATGTGGAGAAGATGATGTTCATCAAAATGAATTATCAGCTCTTCCAGGGAGACCAGCCTCCAGAAGGTACAGAGGGACCTGTGGTGGTGGATTCAAGTGGGGACGAGTTAATACTTTGTGAGGATGAGGATGTACACACTGAAGAGGGTGAGGAATCGGTGGATGAGGAGGATGAGGATGACATCTTGCCTCCGTAGAGCCAGTTTGTGCAGGGACACATTAATTGCCAGCTTGTTTTGTGGGGGCCCAAACGAACCAATCATTTCAGCCACAGTTGTGTGGCAGACCCTGGCGCTGAAATGATTGATTTGTTAAAGTGTGCATGTCCTGTTTATACAACATAAGGGTGGGTGGGAGGGCCCAAGGACAATTCCATCTTGCACTTCTTTTTTTTCTTTGCATTATGTACAGTTTGGGGCCTAGTTTTTCTAACTGCCATCCTGTCTGCCACTGCAGTGTCACTCCTAGATGGGTCACGTGTTTGTGCCGCCCACTCGTGTCGCTTAGCATAGTCATCCAGCTACCTCGGTGCAACCTTTTGGACATGAAAACACTATTGTGAGGTGTGAGGTGTTCAGAATAGACTGGAAATGAGTGGAAATTAAGGTTATTGAGGTTAAAAATAGCATAGGAGCAGAGAAACCAACAAATTCTGTGATTTTAGCTGTTTTTATGCTTTTTAAAAAAAAAATACAGATCCAAAACACAAAACCCAGAACCCAAAACACGGAAGGGTGGTTTTGGCAAAACCAATCCAGATCCAAAACACGAAGAAAGATCCAGATCCAAAACCAAAACACAAAACACGAAAAGTGGCCGGTGCACACCCCTAGTTTAAATATACTAATAGAGCTCATTTTTTCACCCACATTGAGGTACCTGGATGGCCGATCTACAGGTCGACCCTGTGGATGTGCAAAACATTACCCCTGTACCCTCACAGAGCAGTACCCTATGTTATTTATTTTATGTACACAGCATTCATATTCATTTTTATTACCCATTTCTTTTCATTAATTGCCAACTGGTTGCACACATGCAGGAAGCCCCATATAAATGGATGGGCCATTGAAATGTATATGGAAAATTCTGTACTGCATTCCGGACATGCTTGCAAATGTGTGTGAACACGTCTAGCACATGCTAACGGTTTATGAATCTCATACTGAGAGCTCGCACAAACACTCAATATATACTCTTTTGCCGTGAGTGTTTTTACCTAAATGCAACGCCAAAGGGTAATGGGGGGTATCCACTTGTAGATATACAAACGACAGCACGATTATGACATTGCAATCGTGCTCTCGTTTGTACATCTAGTGATGTGCCTAGACTGAGCGGTCACTCGTTCAGTCCCGGCACATCCCTCATCCCCGCACATGCTGAACCTGACGGGATCGTCAGGTTGACCAGCATGTACGGGCGATGATAGATGTCAGAAGCGACCAGCGGGCACGCGCATCGCTGGTCGCGTCTGACCAAAACATGTCCGATGCATGCACGATTTGTAAGCGATTGCACGATAACGATGTCGATATCGTGCAATCGCTTGGCTAAATCGCTAAGTGGATACCCCCCATAAGGCCCCATAGCATACTTGCCGACAATCTGGCTGCTCCTTCCGGGAGGGAGCAGCCAGATCGGCAGAACAGGGGGCGTGGCCGGCAAAAGGGGGCGGGTCCAAATGAGCTGAGGTCGGGTTGCGGGTGTGACAGGGGGCGGGGCCACGCAATCGCATCATTTTAGCCCCGCCCCCGCTACACAATGCAGGAAAAAAGGCATTGCGAAGCAGGGGGCAGGGCCAAAATGACGCGAATCGTGTCAGCGCCCCCCCGCTGCGGGGGTTTATCAGGTAATGGGGAGGGGGGTTCGGCGGCAGGCGGGAGGCTTGCCTGCCTTTCCGGGGGGGCGGGAGCTGCACCCGTTTATCGGGAGGCCCCCGCCCGAATCGGGAGGATAGGCAACCCTGCCCCATAGTGTCACGAGAAGCTAATATATTTAAATTATTGTTTTTATTATTTTAAACTAAAAGATAGCAGAAAACAAATGCAGACCATGGGATTATCAACAGTGCAATAAACATTCTGAAAAAAACATGGAGTGGATGTCTCCTTTAATAAAAGAATGATATTTAGCAGGGTATTTCTGGAGCTGGTGAGAAGATGCAGAGTGTAAGGCACATGTTAGCTCGTGCAGCCCGCAGGAGTCCCTGCACTGGGGGAGGATACAGTTTGTTAGCCATCATTAAGGCACGCCAATGTACTGCTCCATTCCAAACATTTTAATTAGCACCAAATTGAATTCCACTGATTTAACACTTCAGCATAATAACATTTTCAGCTGTTATCCTAATTGCTCTACAGATGTGTTGTGTAGTAGATTGTACTACTGCCGCAGTAAATAAATAATAACAAAAAACATTGAAAAATGAAACAACAAGCTCCAATCTGTCAGTGAGAGACCTAGGGCCTGATTCAGAGTTGGGAATAGAGAGAGAGATAGCACTTAACTGTGTACCTGGACAAACCATGTTGCAATACAAGGGGTGTAAATATTAGGGGTGTGCACCGGCCACTTTTCGTGTTTTGTGTTTTGGTTTTGTGTTTTGGATCTGTATTTATTTAAAAAAAAAGCATAAAAACAGCTAAAATCACAGAGTGTTGGTTTTTCTGCTCCTATGCAATTATTAACCTCAAAAACCTTAATTTCCACTAATTTCCAGTCTATTCTGAACACCTCACACCTCACAATAGTGTTTTTATGTCCAAAAGGTTGCACGGAGGTAGCTGGATGACTATGCTAAGCGACACGAGTGGGCGGCACAAACACGTGGCCCATCTAGGCGTGATACTGCAGTGGCAGACAGGATGGCAGTTTGAAAAACTAGGCACCAAACAGTACATAATGCAAACAAAAAAAAGAGGTGCAAGATGGAATTTTCCTTGGGCCCTCCCACCCACCCTTATGTTCCACAAACAGGACATGCACACTTTAACAAACCAATCATTTCAGTGCCAGGGTCTACCACATGACTATGGCTGAAATGATTGGTTCGTTTGGGCCCCCACAAAACAAGCTGGCAATTAATCTGTCCCTGCACAAACTGGCTCTATGGAGGCAAGATGTCGTCCTCATCCTCCTCATTCACCGATTCCTCAAGCTCTTCAGTGTTGTGTACATCTTCATCCTCACAGAGTATTAATTCGTCCCTGCTGGAATCCACCACCACAGGTCCCTCTGTACGTTATGGGGGCTGGTCTCCCTGGAAGAGTTGATAATTCATTTTTATGAACATCATCTTCTCCACATTTTGTGGAAGCAACCTCCTACGCCTTTCGCTGACAAGGTTCACGGCTGCACTAAACACTCTTTTGGAGTACACTCAGGTAAAATAGAGCCAGTTTGTACAGGGGCCTCCAAATTGTCTCTTTTTCCTGCCAGTACATGTACGGACTGTCTGACATGCCTACTTGGATGCTGTCACCGATGTAATCCTTTAACAGACAGACGCACGCTTGTCGCTGCTGCTTTGAGGATGCAGGTGCGGCTACAGCCCACACATTTCACAAAGACAGGAGAAAAAGAAGAATATTTTATTTATTGTGGAGTGCACTTTGGGGGTTATACCACCCTTTGACAGACAGACGCACGCTTGTCGCTGCTGCTTTGAGGATGCAGGTCGGCTACAGCCCACACAATTCACAAAGACAGAAAAAAAAGAAGAATTTTTTTATTGTTTGTGGAGCGCACTTTGAGGGTTACACCACCCTTTAACAGACAGACGCATGCTTGTCGCTGCTGATTTGAGCACAGTATCATATGCAGTGACAGTAGACTTGTCAGAAATTGTTGGCACGTCCTTCAGTCCGGACCAGATGTCCAAACCGGCCCTTGACTTATGACACAGGTGCATGCTTGGCGCTGCTACTGTGTTGATGGCACAAACACAGAAAAAAAATAGTTTTTTATTTTTTGGAGCACTTTGGGGGTTACACCACCCTTTAACAGACTTATGGGACACAGGCGCATGCTTGGCGCTGCTCCTTTGTTGATGCACGTGCAGCTACAGTGCACACAATTCACAAAGACAGAAAAAAAAAGAAGAATTTTTAATTTTTTGTGGAGCGCACTTTGAGGGTTACACCACCCTTTAACAGACAGACGCACGCTTGTCGCTGCTGCTTTGAGGATGCAGGTGCGGCTACTGCGCATACATTTCACACACAAACACAGAAAAAAAGAAGATTATTTTATTTTGGTTGGAGCACACTTTGGGGGTTACACCACCCTTTAACAGACAGACGCATGCTTGTCGCTGCTGCTTTGAGGATGCAGGTGGAATCTAGACGGGATTTGGAACCAGGGACACACTATCTCCATCAATTGTCTAAATCCCACTGCACTAATGGCGGATACCGGACGCACGTCTTACACCAACATAGCAGTCAAGGCCTCAGTTATACGTTTTGCTTCAGGATGACTGCTGTCGTACTTCATCCTCCTCGCTAAGGACTGTTGGAGGGTCAATTGTTTAGTAAAAGTAGTGGTGTTCCTACTTCCTCTCTGGGATGATGAACAACTCCCAGCAGCAGCAACAGCACTAGGAGGAAGTGGTTCTTGATCTCTCCCTATTTTATTTTTATCGGAGAAAGTTTGGTCCTCCATTTATGTTATATAGATATATACGTGTGGCTAACGCGCACACAAACACAGAAAATAATTTTTTATTTTTGTTGGAGACTAGTGCACTTTGTGGGTTACACCACCCTTTAAGAAATGAGCCAGCCGGCCCTTTACTTATGGGACACAGGCGCACGCTTGGCGCTGCTCCTTTGTTGATGCACGTGCAGCCACAGTGCACACAATTCACAAACACAGAAAATATTTTTTTGTTTTGTTTGGAGTGCCCTTTCGGGGTTACAGCACCCTTTAACGGACAAGCCAGCTGGCCCTTTACTTATGACACAGGCGCACGCTTGGCAGTACTTTGTTGATGCACGTGCGGCTACTGCACACACAATTCACAAACACAAAAAAATATTTTTTCTTAGCCAGCCAGCCCTTTACTTATGACACAGGTGCACACTTGGCACTACTTTGTTGATGCATGTGCTGCTACTGCGCACACAATTCACAAACACAAAAAAATATATTTTTTTCTTTTTTTTGGAGTGCCCTTTGGGGGTTACAGCACCCTTTAACGGTCAATCCAGCCGGCCCTTTACCTATGACACAGGCACACGCTTGGCGCTACTTTGTTGATGCACGTGCGGCTACTGCGCACACAATTCACAAACAGAAAAAAAAAATTTTTTTATTTTGTTTGGAGTGCCCTTTGGGGGTTACAGCACCCTTTAATGGACAAGCCATCTGGCCTTTTACTTATGGAACACAGGCGCAGGCTTGGCACTACTTTGATCATGCACGTGCGCTACTGCGCACACAATTCACAAACACAGAAAAAATTTACTTTTTTTTTGCACTTGGGGGGAGCACCCCTGATGGACAGAGCACCCCCTGGACAACACTACAGCACCCCTTTAGGACTGGGACACTGCACAGGACTTTGGAGTGGACACAGCCCCTTTGGACAACTGACTGCACAACACAGTCCAGCCAGCCCCTATGGACTTTGGAGGAGTGGACACAGCCCCTATGGACAACAGCAGCACAGCACAGCACAGCACAACACTACACTACACTACACAGCCCAGCCAGCCAGCCCTAACTCCCACCCTCCCTCTTCACTGTCCACAGTCGAGTGAGAAAATGGCGCCGACGCGGGTACCTTATATAGAATCCAAAACCCGCGAGACGGAGCTGGCTCCATCGTGCGCATGCACGAGACCCGGATAGCGACGGGCAATCCGTCGCTCCGGGTCTCGCAACAAAGGGGGCGATCTGTCGATGTTGAGTGACAGCTCGCCCCCTTTGGTGGGCGGGCCGGGGGGGGGGTGGCTGCCCAAACGGAGGCATTCCCATGAGAACGCCTGTTGTTTGGGCAAGTGACATCACAAGTGATGTCAGTGGAGAGATTCCAGCTCTGTTAGAGCCGAAATCTCTCTGGGGCTTGTGGCCACGAGACCCTACTGCAAGGGTCTCGTCGCAAGCCTGATGGACCATCGCGACCATCATCATGGCCGCTCGCAATAGCTGTGGATGGTCACCCACAGCTATGCGAGCGGCCAGGAGGCTGTTCTAAAAAAAAAATGCCCGGCCCTGATTCAGAGCGAGCGGCTCTGAATCAGGCCCACTGCACACAATATGCAGCCAATCGGGTGTCCTGAGGACTCCCGGTCAGCGCTGCAGTTTCCGGAGCTGCTGGCGTCATGAAGTTGCGCACTCAGTGGGCCGGTCCGGCACAGGGCGCTGATGTGCTCAGTTACATCTCTGGTGAACCGCATATATAACACATGCTTTAAGAGTGTTATTTTAGCAATATTTTCCTGGAGCTGCTGAAAACATTCATAGTTCATGTCACATGTTAGATTGCGCAGCCCGCACGAGTCCCTGCGCTGCGGGAGGTTACAGCTTGTTAGCCAACATTAAGGCACGCCAACGTACTGCTCTATTCCTAACAATTTAATTAGCACCAAATTAAATTGTACTGATTTGAACACTGCAGGATAATAACATTTTAGGCGCTGGTCTTCTTCGCCCTAAAGATGTGCTGAGTAGTAATCTGTATTACAGTGTCACTAAATAAAAATAACATTTTAAAATGTAACAACATGTTCCAATCTGTCAATTAAAGACCAGGCCCCTAGTTCACTAGGACAATGTTGTGTTACTTATATCAGTTAATGTGGGTTGTATTTATTAAGCAGCTTTAATTTACTCCAAACTTAAGCCCCCATTTACAAACAAAGGCAAATACCAGCAGGATTTTTCATTTTGTACCACTGTGATACTAACGAAAATTTCACTGGTATTTACCAATACTTATCCCTCTGTCGGGGTCCTGCGAAGTCCTCCTCCTCGGCGAGGTCCTCCGCTGTACTGTTGCCAGCCTAACGCCGCCAGCGACGGGGCTCCACTGTTATTCGCATGTGCGATGGTCCATCTGCGTATGTGCATGACAAGGCGACACGGCAGTGCCCGGAAGGCTTCGCTGTAGCCGGAAAGGCACCGTCGGGTCTCTATTGCTGGCAATGGGGACCCCATCGCTCTCGCCATTTAAAAGATAACGAGAGCGATGTTTGTTAAATGCAGAAGCGAGGACGTAACCCAGGGGCGTTTTAAGAGAGGAGGGGGCCCGTGTGCAGCCTCCGTTTGGGCCTCCTCCTCCTCTCTGTCGGCGGCACTAAGCGAGGTAGATTCTGGCTTCATGCCAGACTCTACTGCGCATGCGCGGGTCTACAGGAAAATGGTGCCTTCGCCTACTTCCCGGGGTACATCTTTACTGCGCATTCGCGGGTCTACAGGAAAATGGTGCCTTCGCCTACTTCCCGGGGGACATCTTTACTGCGCATGCGCAGATCACTGGGAAAATAGTCGCCACCATTTTTCCACTGAGTGTTTGCTGCTCTGCAGCGCTGTGGAGCAGCACATCGGGATCGGCAGAGAGGTAAGTATGTTTACCTATGGGTGCAGAGTGTGTGGTGTGGGCCCCCCTGGACTCAGGGGCCCGTGTGCGCTGCACACCTTGCACCCATTATAAAGACGCCTATGATATAATGCTTCGTTGGTAGGTATACAGTCGGGAAGCCGGCAGACCTAATCCCGACAGCCGTCTAAATCTAGACCCCTGTAATTTACCGACACCTGTAGACCGGCGCCTGGCATCCCGATCGAAGTGATTACGGGCGCCGAGCGCGGACAGGGTTAGGTTTAGGGCTCCCGGGGGGGACTTAGGGTTAGGCACCCCCCTGGCAGGTCAGGGTTAGGCTAGGGGGAGGGAGGGTTAGGGTTAGGCTAGGGGGAGGGAGGGTTAGGGTTAGGCATCCCCCCGGGGGACTTAGGTTTAGGCAGCAGGGAAGGGGGGGTTAGGTTTAGGCGGTGGGGAAGGGGGGTTAGTTTTAGGCACTTAGAGGGGGGATTAGGGTTAGGCCCTGGGGTGAAGGTTAGGGTTAGGCACACCTAAGGAGGGTTAGGGGAGGGAATTAGGTTAGTGAATACTTACCTTAGGAACAATCGGGATTTTCACCTATGTCCGCCAGCCGCTGTCGGGATTCCCGTCGGTAAATGGGGCCTTAGTCTATTGAGCTTGGAGCTGATACTATTTGTTAGAAAGCAACACACTGTATAGATGGTGTTGCCTAATAGATGGGATGAATCCTATTGCTCAGAACAACCCATAGAGGTCTATAAAGGTTTCTAAGGGCTGTGAGTGAACGGAGAGCCTGCTTCTCTAATACAGCAACTTGTATATTTCCCCAGATGCTTGAAAACTTTTTTAAAACGCCCCTTTATTACATTATTATTATTAGTGACTGTCCTATTACCTGCATTATAATAGCATCAGTATTTTCCACAATTTCCTTTTCATCTAAATAATATAATAATAAAATTGAGGGGATGTTGTGACCTTTGTGCTCCAGAGACCAATGAGCAGCTTGGGAATGACTGTCTCTCACTTGCAAATTCTGCACATTAGCATAAACTATTCGCCTTTACCTCTTCAATAATAAATAAACTGAGCACCAGAACGTGTAATAGAAATAACATATGGGATAAACTCTGAATATTTATATAACATGCGTCATAAATGGAACAAAATAAAATATTGAGCCGGCGGCTGAGAATTGCCGCGGATTAAGCACATCGCACGTTGTGGACTGTTTCAGCCGAGCAAAAAAAAAAAAAAGGAAACTTATTAAAAAAGAACTTCTTTATCGGCAGTTCTGTTTTTTTGTATGTAAGGAGGATAGAAGTGCAGAAGGGTCTATGGGCCTCATTCAGAGATGCGCAAAC
Source organism: Taudactylus pleione (assembly GCA_031769625.1). NCBI lineage: Eukaryota > Metazoa > Chordata > Amphibia > Anura > Myobatrachidae > Taudactylus > Taudactylus pleione. Next base: position 1,385,749 of record JAUIMM010000139.1, on the reverse strand, counting down.
ACCCATTTGGTTAGGCACATCTCCGATGTTTTCCGAGCAGGATTGGTACTGTGCATGTGCCGATCTTTGCCCGCTACAATGATCGCAGCTCCCCCTAAGCTGCAGCGTTTTACAAAATGGGGATGTGTCGCCCCCTACACATAGGGAGTGGGGTCCGTAAAGTGGCTGGGTCTGTTAAGGGGGGGCAAGAGATCCCCTACTCAAAAGCAAGAGCTTTTTCAACATTGAAACTGGCAATTTATTGCTTTGTGGGGAACTTTTCATTTACAATGCTCTTCTTCAGGGCCGGATTAAGGTCTGTGGGGGCCCCTGGGCAACAAACATGTGGGGGGCCCTATTAAATGTGGACAAGCTGGGGGCATGCACAATGGGGACCTTATGCAGAGGCCACAGTAGTGGTGCCCCTTATGCAGTGCTCCCAGTAATGTCAGTGCTCACAGTAGTAGTGTCCTATATGCAGAGCCCAGAGTAGTAGTGCCCCCAGGAGTGGTGCCCCTTATGCAGTGCTTATTCAGTACCCCATTAGTAGAGCCACCTGTAGTCATGTCCCCAGTAGTTATGTCCCCTATTGTAGTGCCCCGAATAGTAATGCCCCCTTTATAAATGCCCCCAGTAGTAGAGCCCCGAATAGTAATGCCCCCTGTGGTAGTGCTACCAATAGTAATGCCCCCTCTAGTGGAGCCCTCTGTATAAATACCCCCAGTAGTTATGGCCCTGTATTAGTGCCCCCAATAGTAATGCTCCTTCTGTAATAGTGCCCCCTGTAGTAGTGCCCCAGTAGTAATGTCCCCCTGAGTATTGCCCCCAGTAGTAATGTCCCCCTGAGTATTGCCCCCAGTAGTAATGCCCCCCAAGCATTTCCCCCAGTAGTAATGCCCCCCGAGCATTACTCCTAGTAGTAATGGCCCCCGAGCATTGCCCCCCCGTATTAATGTCCCCCGCATATTGCACCCAGTATTAATGTCCCCCGAGTATTGCCCCTAGTAGCAATAGCCCCCGAGCATTGCCCCCCCGTATTAATGTCCCCCGCATATTGCACCCAGTATTAATGTCCCCTGAGCTTTGTCCCCAGTAATAATGTCCCCCGCGTATTGCCCGATATAAAGCTGCCTGAACACACACACAAAAACCCCAGACTAATACTTACCTTATACCCCGCTCCCCCGTCCGCTGCTGCCGTCTGGTCCGCTCGGCTGCTCCTCCGCTCTATGGGAGAGACGCCATGATGTCTCTCCCATAGTGCACACTGCATGAGCTGGATGTCGGAGCTCACGAGTGAGCTCTGGCTCCGGCTGCTGCTGAGGGGAGAGAACTGGGTGCACGCTGGTTACCAGCGGGCACCCGGTAAATTGACCCTCTCTGCGGCGCCGGGCTGAGGTGGCCCGGAGGAGGCGGAACTGGTTCCGTCTCCTCCGGCGCACGTTAACCTCGATGGGTGTGGGGGCCCTTTACGTGTGGGGGCCCAGGGACGACCGCCCCTGTCGCCCCCCCCCCGTTAATCCGGCCCAGCTCTTCTTTATACTGTACACATTATTGTGCTTAATCCAAATTTTTTTCAATATAAAAAACTTTTTTTATGCCCATCACTCCCCCACCCCTTATATAATATATGTTATAATATATGCTATACATATCTCAGTATCCCATATACTGTACTTCTATTTATCCCTATACATATCTCAGTGTCTCCTATACCTCTTTGTGTGCCCTATACATATCTCAGTAGCCCATATACCAGCGATTTTCAACCGCTAGTGTGCCGCGGGCAGTTGTGAGGTGTGCCGCAGTGCCGTCAGGAACGGCGGTCAGGGCCACCAGTCACATTGCAGGTCTGTGAACCGGGCAGCGCTGCCGCTGAGCTCCTCTGGGAGACTCAGGCGCGCCCTGCTGTGACCTCCATGGATGCGGCGGCGTGACATCACAGGTCACGCACGCCGCATTTTCAGCCCGCCATACCCGATCCGCAAGCCAGCCCAGCCACTGACTCACCTGCGCACCATGCCCGCTCCGCAGGACAGACAGTCTGCTCTCCTGCCCGCCTGCATGTTTGCACGCTCTCAAGCTGCTGACTGCTCTGCACTAACAGGTATGTGGATTCTATTTTCTGTGAGGTCAGGAAAATGTTTTCTTGTGTGAAAGTGCTTTAGATTTATTCTGTGGGGCCTATTGATTGTTTTTTCCTGAGAGGAGCAATGTGGGGTTTTTATTTTTTATTCCAGTCGGGGCCAATGTTATTTTTTTCTGTGGAGGCCAATGTTATTTTTTTCTGTGGGGGCCAATGTTATTTTTTCTTTGGGGGCCAAGGTATGTGCGTTTTATTCCTGTGGAGGCCAATGTTGTGTGTTTTATTCCTGTGGAGGCCAATGTTGTGTGTTTTATTCCTGTGGAGGACAATTTTGTGTGTTTTATTCCTGTGGAGGCCAATTTTGTGTGTTTTATTCCTGTGGAGGCCAATGTTGTGTGTTTTATTCCTGTGGAGGCCAATGTTGTGTGTTTTTTCATGGGTCGCGCACGCCGTATTGCCGGATGGTGTGCCTTGGCAATTTTGAAATCATGCGTAGTGTGCCTCGTGTTGAAAAAGGTTGAAAATCACTGCCATATACTATACTTCTATTTATCCCTATACATATCTCAGTGTCCTATATACTATATTTCTATTTATCCCTATACATATCTCAGTATCCCATATACTATATTTCTATTTATCCCTATACATATCTCAGTGTCTCCTATACCTCTATGTGTCCCATATACATATCTCAGTGTCCCATATACTATACTTCTATTTATCCCTATACATATCTCAGTATCCCATATACTGTATTTCTATTTATCCATATACATATCTCAGTGTCCCATATACTGTACTTCTATTTATCCCTATACATATCTCAGTGTCTCCTATACCTCTATGTGTCCCCTATACATGTCTCAGTAGCCCATATACTGTACTTCTATTTATCCCCTATACATACAGTATCTCTGTGACCTCTATACTTATCTCAGTGTTCCCTATACCTGTATCCCGTATGCCTCTCTGTGTCCTTTATACCCTCTCTGTGTCCCCTATACATGTCTCAGTATCCCCTGTGCCTCTCTGTGTCCTTTATACCTGTATCCCCTATACATATCTGTGTTCCCTATACCTCCCTGTATCCACTATACATATCTGTGTCCCCTATACCTCTCTGTATCCCCTATACATATCTGTGTCCTCTATACCTCTCGGTATCCCCTATACTTATCTGTGTCCCCTATACCTCCCTGTATCCACTATACATATCTGTGTCCCCTATACCTCTCTGTATCCCCTATACATATCTGTGTCCTCTATACCTCTCGGTATCCCCTATACCTCTCTGTGTCCCCTATACCTCTCTGTATCCCCTATACATATCTGTGTCCCCTATACCTCTCTGTATCCCCTATACATATCTGTGTCCCCTATACCTCTCTGTATCCCCTATACTTATCTGTGTCCCCTATACCTCTCTGTATCCCCTATACATATCTGTGTCCCCTATACCTCTCTGTATCCCCTATACTTATCTGTGTCCCCTATACCTCTCTGTATCCCCTATACATATCTGTGTCCCCTATACCTCTCTGTGTCCCCTATACATATCTGTGTCCTCTATACATATCTGTGTCCCCTATACCTCTCTGTATCCCCTATACATATCTGTGTCCCCTATACCTCTCTGTATCCCCTATACTTATCTGTGTCCCCTATACCTCTCTGTATCCCCTATACATATCTGTGTCCCCTATACCTCTCTGTGTCCCCTATACCTCTCTGTATCCTCTATACATATCTGTGTCCCCTATACCTCTCTGTATCCCCTATACATATCTGTGTCCTCTATACCTCTCTGTATCCCCTATACATATCTGTGTCCTCTATACCTCTCTGTATCCCCTATACATATCTGTGTCCTCTATACCTCTCTGTATCCCCTATACATATCTGTTTCCCCTATACCTCTCTGTGTCCCCTATACCTCTCTGTATCCCCTATACATATCTGTGTCCCCTATACATATCTGTGTCCCCTATACCTCTCTGTATCCCCTATACATATCTGTGGCCCTCATTCAGAGCCGTTCGCTATTTGCGGTCGTTCGTTTAAAAACAAGGGGTGGCTATTCAAATGATCCGTACGCACATTGCAGTCTGTTCACACCTCTAAGTCTGAACGAGCGAGCAAAACATACGCTCGTTTATTTGTTAAAAACGCCCCCTGGCCGCTCGCACCATACGTCATGTCCGCTATTTATTAGATTAATCGAGTACATCGACCAGCGTATGAACTGCTCGCTATTCTTGTGGTTGGTGTTTGCTACCACAAATTTGCGAGCAGTTCTGGCTCTAAAATAACCCAGTGACGTGGTCAATGACGCTGCTGTTTTAAATATACACACCCATAAAACGCCCGTTTTGACCTTTAAGCACGCCTGCGTTCGGATCTCCACTCCCCATTTTCAAGCACCTTCCCCTGTTACCACCCACATACGCCTCATTCTGTCACTCAAAATAGCAGGCACTCGCTATATAGCGTACAAACGATTTTCGCCCGCACTGACTGGTTCGCGCATGCGTACTAAAAACCGTACGCATGCGCAGATGTGCAAACATCGCTCGGAACGAGCGTACTGCCGCTAACGAGCGGCTCTGAATGAGGGCCTGTGTCCCCTATGCTTATCTGTATCCCCTATACATATCTGTGTCCCCTATACCTCTCTGTATCCCCTATACATATCTGTGTCCCCTATACCTCTCTGTATCCCCTATACATATCTGTGTCCCCTATACCTCTCTGTATCCCCTATACATATCTGTGTCCCCTATACTTATCTGTGTCCCCTATACCTCTCTATATCCCCTATACATATCTGTGTCCCCTATACCTCTCTGTGTACCCTATACATATCTGTGTCCCCTATACCTCTCTGTGTCCCCTATACATATCTGTGTCCCCTATACCTCTCTGTGTCCCCTATACTTATCTCAGTGCTCTCTAGGCCTGTGTCCCTTATGCCTCGCTGTATCTCTTATTTCTCTCAGTGTCCCCTATACTTTCCAGTGTCCCCGATACCTATATTTGTGTCCTCTATATCTTTCTCTGTGATCCTGCATCGCTCCTGGTGTCCTCTATGTTCCCCATCACACTCTCAAAGTCAATGGCAGTTTTGTCTCTTAAATTCTCTATCACCCCCTCTCTATCTCTTGTGTCCCATATACATTTTCCAGTGCCCCCTATATCTATCACTGTCCTCTATACCTCTCTCAGTGTCCCTTATATTTCTGTGTCCCATATATCTGTCACTGTCCCCTATAACTCTCTCAAGAGCCTATTCATTATGTTAATTATAGTCACAAGCGTCGGAGACAGCTGGTCTGATAATCAGCTATCCCTGTAAGTAGCGGTGAAGCTTAGCTCTGCCGAGTCTGACTCGTGGTGCTACTGCGCATGTGTGAACTTGGCTTCACGGAAGCGAAACTCATGGAGGTAGGAGCCGAGCAGTGGCAGAGGGATGCGAGTGGATCCCCCATCAAGACCGGAACTCCTTCCCATAGTGAAGCAACTGCAGTGCGGGAACAACACTGTCTGAAAATGGCGAATGTTCACGCAGTCACGCTCCGAAAATGTTGTATTTGTATTTTCGGAGCTTGATGAATTTACAGTAGGTCACCATGCTATTGTTTGCGGACAGAGGAACAGAACAGGAACAGGAGATATAAGTGACATCACCTCCTGCGTTACCTTATCATGAATAGCACTGACAATTTATACAAAAGTAGGTGAAAATAATAATTTTCACCTGCTTTTGTATAAATTAAGTGATGATGAATAGAGCCCTCAGTGTCCCCTATAGCATTCTAAAGCCGGGTACACACTAGACTATATGTCGTCCGATCCGGCGGATCGGATGTGATATCGTCCACATTGGCCAGTGTGTACCAGCTATGTCGCTGCCGAATACAGCATGGCCCCCGCCATTGCTCCCGGCATCGGTGAGTTTGTATGCACTAGCCGATGCCTGCACTTCGCGGGACCCGATGCACAATAGATCGCGCTGGGTATACATCATTTAGGGGTCTATTTACTAAGCAGTGTTAGGAGACAGAGTGAAAAGTGATAAGATGCCAGACAATCAGCTCCCAACTGTCATCTCACAGGCTGTGTTTGAAAATTAACAGTTGGGAGCTGATTGGCTGGTACCTTATCACTTTTCACTCTCTTAACACTGCTTAGTAACTAGACTCCTTAGTGCATATCCAGCATTAATGTCAAGTTCAAACATTTTTGCTTTTAAATTGGGAATTTGTCCAGATTGCAGTAGCACCTTTGAGCGTTCACTCAGGGTTACGCATGCGCCGTATGGGTTTTCTGAAATTTTCAAGCATACGCTGTATCAAATAATCGCTCAACTATGTAAACATCAGCACCACGTGCTGTCCACTTTTTGTTTATATAGTATACTATGACGCTACTATAATGGCTGACCACTCCTCTCTGGTGGTTAGCCACACTCCTTTCGGAGAGTGGCCAAACCCCTGTGTAGGCCACTATGGGGTCTATTTACTAAGCAGTGTTATGAGACAGAGTGAAAAGTGATAAGTCTGTGATAAGGTGCCAGCCAATCAGCACCCAACTGCCATCTCACAGGCTGTGTTTGAAAAATGACAGTTGGGAGCTGATTGGCTGGCACCTTATCACTTTTCACTCTGTCTCCTAACACTGCTTAGTAAATAGACCCCTAAGACTGCATTCCCCTGGTGGGCCCTTCATGCTCCAGTCCGACACTGACTTTTGGGATCCTGACTACAGCCCCATCCAATGTCACCAGGGATGCAAGGTTGATCCTCTGGAGGGGGACCCCATTTTATTTTTGGGGTCCCCACTTTCTGAGGATTTTCATCTCTGTGCTGACCAGTTTGGGGCTGGCGTTAGATTATAGCAGGGGGACCCCACACTGTGGCCCTGATTCAGAGCCCAACGCTCTGACAGAGCGCTCGCTCTGAATCAGGGCCATCCCTGCTCCTTTTTGGAGCGGCCTCCTGGCCACTCGCATAGCTGTGGCTGACCACCCACAGCTATAGCGAGCGGCCAAAATGATGGTCGCGATGGTCAAGACCATCGCGACCATCGGGCTTGCGACGAGACCCTGTGGTAGGGTCTCGCTGCTGCAAGCCCAGGAGTGCTTTTGGCTCTATCATCACTAGTGATGTCAGTGGGGCCGGACCCAGACAGTATGCGTTCCCATGGGAACGCCTCCGTCTGGGCTGCCACGCCCCCGGCACGCCCACCAAAGGGGCGTGCTGTCAATCACCATCGACAGCACGCCCCCTTTGGTGCGAGACCCTTAACGACGGCTTGGCCGTCGTTATTCGGGTCTCGCGCATGCGCACGACTGAGCCGCCTCCATCGTGCGCATGTGCACTTGGGCACCATCGACCCGCTTGCGAGCGCTCAGCGCTCGCGAGTGGGTCTGAATCAGGCCCTGTGTGTCTACCTGCTATAGTGTAAGCCTCTGGCTGGTTCAGTCCGCTGCTGGTTACTGGAAAAACAGGGGACCCAAAGCGAGTTGTTCCCCCAATTTTCCAGTACCTCACTATCTTCAGAGGTCCAGGCTGATTATGTTTTTGGGGAAGGGAGGGGGATAATTTTTTTAATTAACCCATCCATTACTAGTTTACACACAAAAGCCTGCACAGACCATACTGATCCGTGCAGTGCTTTGAATCCGCTGCTGTCAGTGGATTCATGATTTGTCAGCAGAGTCTGTTGTAAACGTGGCATTCAGACTGAAATCACACACGGCAGAAACCAATGAGTATCACAATCAGAACAAAATCGACAGTCAAATATGATTCCTAGTAAATTTGTGATTTTGAGTCTAAAATGTGCCGGCAATGACCAGCGATTAAGTTTAGAAGTCAAACACGATTCTTAGGGGTAAATTTACTAAAGTGAGAGTATTTAGAAGTGAGTTTTAGAAGAGATGTTGCCCATAACAACCAATCAGATTCTACTTAACATTTTAACTAATACCTTCTAGAAGATAATAGTTAGAATTTAATCGGTTGCTATGGGCAACATCTCATCTAAAACTCACTTCTAAAAACTCTCACTTTAGTAAATTTACCCCTCAGCCCCTAGATGAGAACTGGCCGATTGTCATGTTTGTGCATGTGGCATGATATGGAGATCATTTTCTTTGTGACAGATTTCAGGGAGGGAAAAAGTCCACCGCGTTCGTAAATATATTCTTTTGATGTCAGCTGTCAGCTATTCGCATTACATAATTGACATTTCTATTACAATAATGCAGAAAAAGTTTTTAAAGGGCTAACAACAAATGTTTGCATTCATTTTAATGCAATTTAATTTACTATGCTTTTTTGTGTTTGCCTTTTTACATTGGAAATTCTACTTTAGCTTTTATTAGAAAATGTCCAAATACTTTTGTGTATATAATACTTCATTACATTATTACATTGTGTACAAATGGGTTTGCATACTAGTTTGAATTAGTCCTATTAACTTTCATAGCCATTCCTATCTTACATGGTATAAAGTTACAAGTGACATAATTAAAAAGGAGATTTAGGACCTAACTGGCCTACCACTGTTGGAGACATACAAACATGTAGGTATATAATAATAATTCCCACTAAATCAATATATTTATTTTAGAATTATTCTGGGCACTGTGCTTTCTACTAGGTGCCAATGTGAGCTCACGGTAATCATGCAATGTCAGGCATCGTGAATTGTGATTGAAACACCAGAATAACCCACTGACCTCGTGTGTACCACAGACGTCACAAGCCTAAAACTAAGATGTAATGTGCAGTGAATTAACTGAATAAAATCATTGTGCTACAATTTTGCCTTCAATACTGTGCCTAGAAAATAAATATTTCTAATAGTTTTCCCTGCAATACCAAGACTAACCACTTGGTGGACTCTTGCTGCACATTGCTAAATGATAGTGCAGTGGTTCTCAAACTCGGTCCACAGGTCAGGTTTTCCAGGTCACCCAGCAGGGGCACAGGTATAGTCATTACTCACTGACATTTAAAAGATCCACAAATGGAGCTAATTATTTCACTTGTGATTCTGTGAGGAGACCTGGAAAACATGCACTGTTTAGGGTCCTGAGGACCGAGTTTGAGAACCTGTGACATAGTGGATTGCTGCAGTGTCTCAGTTTGCCCTTCCCCTGACCTGCAAACCATTGCTATTCAGATGACAGTTATTATTAACTCCAGTCATCTTAATGAATCATTCAGTTGTGAAGTAAATCCTTTTATAGCCTTTAAAATGTTGTTAATTGCTAATATAACAAGTTATTATTATTATTATTATTATTATTATTATCATTATTATTATTATTATTTTTATCATCATCAATATTATTATTATTATTATTATTATTATTATTATTATTATTATTATTATTATTATTATTATTATTATTATTATCATTATTGCTATTATTATCATCACTATTATTATTATTATAATCATCACTATTATTATTACTATTATCACTATTATTATTATTATTATTATTATTATCATCAGCACTATTATCATCATCATCACTATTATTATTATTATTTAAATCCATTTATTTGCTTGACATAGGGAAGACTAATGGATACACTGCAGACCAACACTATGGGCTCTATTTATTAACATTATTTTGACTAAAATAAAGTGATAAAGGCGGTTTTGTGTTTTCACACCCTTTTCACATTATTTTAGTATCACCTATAGTTATTACAGGGCAATTGGAGTAGAATTCGTAAAATTCTGCTCCAACCCCTAAGTATCACTTATTTTTAGTAAAGCAGATCGCATTTCCCATAATTGTAATGGGAAATGTGATCCGACGAGAGTTACTAAAAATAAAATGTGAAGAAAATATCGGGGAAAGGTCTCCCCCGGTTACCGGCCTCCTGCCCTGCTCTAACGGGAAGAGCAGAGCCGGGAGTCGGTCCCAGTAATCAGCTGTGTGGTCTAAACAGACCTCAAGCTGATTACTGTAAAAAAAAGAAAAAAAAAAAAGTAACAAAAAATTACTTACCTGACTCCAGGGACCGGTGCTCGGGCCTTCGGAGATGACTCCCCTCCGGTCAGCTGGTCTCCCATAGTGCACTGCTGCCCGGTCATCAGGTGATCGGGTCCCAGTGCAGTATGGGAGATCACCTGACCGGAGGAATGGAGAACATCACCGGAGGCCCAGAGCATGCAGGTAAGTGTAATTAAGGAAGAGGAGGGTCGCGTTTTGTGGGGGGTGGGGCTTAGTGCTGGGGGGTGGGGCTTAGCGCCGGGGGGTAGCAGCGGCGACCGGTCGGCGCATGCGCGGGCACTTAATCACGGTATGTTTGCGAAAATACCGTGATAAGGCTACGAAGGGGATTCGCAGGGACAGAGCTTTATCACAATGTGAATTCAGTCGTTAATATCACACTATAATCTGCATTTAATATGCGGATTGTAGTAAATAGATCCCTATGTGATCCAGTTATTTGGATATGGTTAGGACATTCAACCACACTCCTTTAGGCTGTCCCTATACTAGGGAGATGTATAAACCCTTGGAGAAACATAAAGTGGAGAGGTTGCCCAAAGCAACCAATTAGCTTATGTTGTTTCATAGTCTGTGCTGGATAAATTACAGTTAGAAACTGATTGGTTGTTTTGGGCAATTTTTCCACATTATCTCTCTCCAAGGTGTGCTACATCTGCCCCAGGGGGTCCTTGCAAGAGAGAATCCCAGAAAAAGGATAAACCCCTGAGAGAGGTGGGAGCCATGAGAGAGAAGGGACCCCAGAAAGAGGAGAACCCCTGAGAAAGGAAGGAACCCCTGAGAGAGGTGGGACCAATGAGAGAGGAAGGAACCCTTGAGAGAGATGGGACCCATGAGAGAGGAAGGAATACCCGAGAGAGGAAGGAACCCCTGAGAGAGGTGAGACCCATGAGAGAGGAGGGACCCCAGAAAGAAGAGAAAACCCTGAGAGAGGAGAAATCCCTGAGATAGGAGAGAACCCCTGAGAGATGAGGTAATCCCTAAGAAAGGAGAAAGCCCTGAGAGAGGATACACCCCAAAGAGATGAAGATCCCATGAGCGAGGAGAAACCACTGATAGAGGAGAAACCGCTGAGAGAAGAGAAACCCCTGAGAAAGGAGAAACCCCTGAGAAAGGAGAAACTCCTGAGAGATGAGGAACCCCTGAGAGATGAGAAACCCCTGAGAGATGAGGAACCCATGAGAGAGGAGAAACCCCTGAGAGAAGACAAACCCCTAAGAGATGAGGAACCCGTGAGAGAGGATAAACCCCCTAAGAGATGACCCCTGAGAGAGGTGATGCCCCTGAGAGAGAAGAAACCCCTGAGAAAGGATAAACTCCTGAGATGAGGAACCCATGAGAGAAGTTGGACCCCTAAGAGAGGTGAAGCCCCTTATGGATGAGAGACCCCTGATAAAGGAAAATCCTCTGAGAGACAACAAACCCCTGAGAGGGGAAACCCAATCAGGAGTGGCCCAGATTGCCAAGGCCACTTCTGATTGGCCACTCGTCTGTGAGCTCTGGCTGGCGCCAAATTTGAAAATCTGCAGCGACTCTTCTGTCAGCACTGGGATCCGATTCCTAGACCCAGCGCCGGCCATAGATGTGTCCTCAGCAGGGCACATATCTGCCGTACTGCCCCTGTAGTGGACTCTACCCAGCCTGCCTCTGGGGCCCCCCTCTGGTGCTAGGTCGCCTATTCCCAGGTCTAGACCTGATCAAACTTAAAGAAATATATATTTCAAACATTTAGGGGCAAATTCTGAGTCAGACACAAACGCGGCCACAGCTGTCTTTTGCCGCTGTCGCATCTGCACCTTTATGCTAATGCTGCTACAAAGCCCTTACCCGGTTTACATCCGTGTGTCTGAATGCGCAAGGGCTGAGACGCCCACTGTCAGCATTTGTAGATGCTGAAATACCACTTGGTGTATATTTAGAGGCCACCATCGGGCGCACTCTAAAACTTGCACCAGGGACTCTATACAAACAAAATCAGGCCACATGCACGCAGTGTGACTCGTGTGCATATAAGATACATAGCTCCACTGCGCCAGACATCATCGCTGCATCTGACTCCGAATCAAGCCCTTCATTTGCATAATTTATGGGCAACATGGTTGGCTTAGCGGTCAGCATTACTGCCTCAGCTGAGGTCATAAGTTCAACTCCTGGCCCTATCTGTGTGGAGTTTGTAAGTTCTACAAGTGTTTGCGTGGGTTTTACCCAGGAGCTCAGGTTTTCGTCCCACAATCCAAATTCATACTGGTGGGTTAATTGTCTTCTGACAAAAAAAGTATCCCTAGTGTGTGTCTGTCCATGTGATAGGGAATATAGGCCCTGATTCAGAGCCGGACGCTCTGACAGAGCGCTCGCTCTGAATCAGGGCGTCTTTTTTTTTATGGAGCGGCCTCCTGGCCGCTCGCATTGCTGTGGGTTGCCACCCACAGCTAATGCGAACGGCCAGGATGATGGTCGCGATGGTCAAGACTCAAAAGGGTCTCGGCTCAAACAGAGTTGAAAGCTCTCCCACTGACATCACTTGTGAACCGTAGGCGTTCTCATGGGAACGCCTCCGTCTGGGCAGCCACCCCCCCTGCCCGGCCACCAAAGGGGGCGAGCTGTCACTCAACATCGACAGCACGCCCCCTTTGGTGCGAGACCCGGAGAGACGGATTGCCCGTCGCTATCCGGGTCTCACGCATGCGCACGACGGAGCCAGCTCCATCGTGCTGATGCGCTCTGGGCCACCATGGACCTGGTTGCAAGCGCTCAGCGCTTGCGACCGGGTCTAAATTAGGCCCATAGAGTGTAAGCTCCTGAGGCAGGGAATGACGTGATTGGCTGATATATTCTCTGTAAAGCGCTGCGGAATATGTGTGCACTATATAAATAACTGGTAATAAATAAATAATAAATATATGGAATACAACAGGGTTTCTCTAATTATTTCAACAAGTGCCCCTGTAGGTTATTCCAATCCCCCCCCATCCCTATTCACAGAGGATTATTCTACCCATCCTGCCCACTTCCTACTCTTTCAGGAGCCCAGGGGGCTACCCAGAAAATCAGGTGTCTCCCACAGATTTTGGGAGAGTAGGTAAGGTTGGCGTAGTAGGGTATACAATATCTTGGCCTTTCCTTTAACCCTTGTTTTGAGTCAAAAGCTATTCGTACAAATAAAAATGGCTGCAGAGCAGGGCTTTCCTGAGCAGAGCCAAGAGCAGCAGAACACTACTCGGGATGGAGGAGCTGTATCCCAGCTGTGGGCTGCTGAGCAGGGGAGTGACAGCTACATCAGGGGAGTGTCTGGAGACTACTGGCCCTAGAAACCCGGGGACTTCAACCATGTTCCGCCTGTCAAGAGGAACCAGGCAGGATCCAAAGCTATGTTAGAGGCTCAGTGCTGCACATTAAGATATGGACAAGGGGCCTGATTCAGAGCCGGACGCAATAAGCGCTCGCTCGTTCAGAGAAAGGGGGTGGCTATTCAAATGAACCGTTCGCTCTTTGCGGTCTGTTGACGCCTCCATGTCTGAACGAGCGAACAAAACTTGCGGACGTTTATTTGAAAAATACGCCCCCATGCCGCTCGCATCCTACGTCATGTCCGCTATTTATTAGATTAATCGAGTACATCGACCAGAGTATGAACTGCTCTCTATTCTTGTGGTTGGTTTTTCCTACCACTATATTGCGAGCAGTTTTGACTATAAAATAACCCAGTGACGTGGTCAATGACGCTGCTATTTTAATTATGCACACCCATAAAACGCCTGTTTTGACCTTTAAGCACGCCTGCGTTCTGATCTCCACTCCCTATTTTCACGCACCTTCCCCTGTTACCACCCACATACGCCTCCTCCTGTCACTCAAAGTAGCAGGCACTCGCTATATAGCGAACAAACGAAATTCGGCCACACTGACTGGTTCGCGCATGCGTATTATAAACCCTACGCATGCGCAGAAGTGCGAACATCGCTCGGAATGAGCGTACTGCCGCTTACGAGCGGCTCTGAATCAGGCCCAAGGTCTGTACGTCAGCTTTATTTTGCCCACCTCAGCTTTGCAGTCACAGTGGTTGAGGAATAATGGTAAAGGCGAATCAGTGGGATTATACCCCGTTAACCAGTTTAGGATATAGGACACATGGATTTCAGTTTGGTGTGTATTTTAAAGGAAGAAGCTAATTTGGAAAAATGTCAATTCAAATGCATATCTTAATTGTTAGGCAAATTATTATTACCAAATACCCAGACTGTGTTGAATGTTTGGATATCTTCACCATTTGTTACAGCAAAACCTGGATGCGAATAGTTCCTGAATAATATTGATCTTATCTTTTATTTTTGTAATAATAATAAAAAAAAGTTGTTTATCACTGTGTCTGTGGTGTGGATAACCTTGCCTCTCTAATGTGGCGTGAGTGAAGGGGAAGGTAGTGAGCCGATGAACGAAGGCACCTCTCTACACCTATCCACAACAGTCTCAAGGATTTGGGAGTAAGACCATTTCCATTGTGGGAAGATCACACTTTGCGTCGCTAACAGGATTTTCCCAGAGTCAAAAGCAAGTTGCTCTCCAACCCCAGTCAAGATGTCATAGCCAAGTCTGCACAGTGGTCAAGAGAATGGACCCAACCAAGAAAGTTCCCCATGAATGCTGTTTCACCTATTACCAGTACCAAAAAAGCGATCGCATGATCTTAAAGACTCTATCATGGAGCACTCTTATAGCCTAGTGTAGGCTATAAGAGTGCTCTTTAATAGAGTCTTGCAGATCATGCGATCTCTTTTTTGGTACTGTTGTTGTTTACTCTGAGGAGCAGCATAACTAACTCCATCACAATATTAATTGGTTTATATTTAGGAACATGTGTGGACATAGCCTTTCTAAATCCTTTTGAATTCTTAAGCTGCACACACAAACGATTTTGTTACCAACGATTTTATGAACGATTTTCTGTCAGATTATCTGTCAGATTTTTTAAAGTGTAATGAACGATTTTCTTTTTAACTACAAACGATTTTTGCATTTCCCTTAATGAAAATCGTTGAGTAGGCCAGTCTGACTGAACTACAAACTACAAACGTGAACGCGCATGTACAATAATTGTTCATCGTTTGACTCAGAAAGTGAACGATTTTTTCAAACGATTATCGTTAAATGATATCGTTTAACGATAATCGCTCAAAAAATCATTGTGTGTGTATGCAGCTTTATTCTCAATGCCTGTGTAGTAGTCACACCAGTGCGGTGGTAAAATCCTGTCCCCCACTTCCTTTTTGCTATAAAGTGTAACGTCACCTATTACCTGGTCTTATTACTTGGGAGACCAATCACTCACTTGAGATGCTCGCACACCAGGAACTAGCAAATTTAAAACTAAAATAAAATCTATGTTCAGATTATACCTATTGAGCACTCAGCAGAGAGTTGAGATTTTAATAGGATAACTGAATGGCTCTGCCCTTCGGGGAACAAATTCCTTGCCTGCCAGTCAGAAAAAAAATGGGGAAGAAACTTTTTAAAACCTAGCCAATACTTTTGTCTCAAGAACATTATCAGAGCTTAAATAGAAAAATGGTGTCACAGGCGCTCACTGAGATGGGGGTTCTGGTGGTTAGCAGCAAGACCTAATTGAAGAAAATCCCTTATTCTTCTACGACAATGGGCCTGATTCAGAGCCGCTTGTAAGCAGCCGCTCATTCGTTCCGAGCGATGTTTGCCCAACTGCGCATGCGTACGGATCGTAATACGCATGCGCGAACCAGTCAGTGCGGCCGAAAATCGTTTGTTCGCTAAATAGCTAATGCCTGCTATTTTGAGTGACAGGAGGAGGCGTATGGGGGTGGTAACAGGGGAAGGTGCTTGAAAACGGGGAGTGGAGATCCGAACGCAGGCGTGCTTAAAGGTCAAAACGGGCGTTTTAAGGGTGTGCATAATTAATACAGCAGCGTCATTGACCACGTCACTGGGTTATTTTATAGCCAGAACTGCTTGCAAGATTGTGGTAGGAAAAACCAACCACAAGAATAGCGAGCAGTTCAGACGCCTTTCGATTAATCTAATAAATAGCGGAGATGACGTATGATGCGAGCGGCCAGGGGGCGTATTTTTCAAAATTACGTTTGCATGTTTTGTTCGCTCGTTCAGACATAGAGGTGTGAACAGACCGCAAAGAGCGAACGGTTCATTTAAATAGCCAGCCCCTTTTTCTGAACGAGCGAGCGCAAATAGCATCCGGCTCTGAATCAGGCCCTAAGACCAGATAAACTAATTACAAATGGTGTGAGTATTGGCTAATGAAGAATACACCTGGGGGGAAGGAAAAGGTGGTCTACAAATGGGATCTAAATGGTAGATATAATAAAATATAACATAAAAAATAGTAAAATATAGCAAACATAAAACCTTGTACCAAATGATAAGTGTCAATGGTAACCATGTGTGAATTGTACCAAAACAGAAACAGAAGTAAAGGTAAAGAAAATATTTATTGGTATGTAAAAAATGCTAAACCATAGAACAACTGGAAAACCTGCACATGATGTGTGCTCAAACCTTGATGGCCTGAAAACATGCACATGCACTAACTTGATCAGTGTGAATGATCAGAGCTTGTGTGAGCCAGTGTGTAGAATAATAGTAACAGGTTGATGGGGATGGGTGAGATCCAATGTTAGGTGGAAGGGAGCTTGGTTCAAAAACTATGATCTGTATTGTCCAAGGGCCAGAATAGATGTTGTGAATAAGTCTCAATGCAGAGGATAAAGTCTTGATGAAAAAATAGTTAATGTCAGTGGTGTCCCACTAACGTTGATGTGCTGGGATGATGTGCTATGTAGAGATGCCCGGGAGTTTCTTCTTGGGGCTAGGATAGGGTGAACCCGAAGCAGCGGAGGTATGCTCCTGACAGAGCGTGTGTCACTGGCAGCCGCAGTGCCGGTCATGTGCCTGAGTGAACAGGCAAACACCGGCAGCGCGTGCTGATGCGAGCGCTACTTTCTGACAGGAGGAGATGTCACAGCAAAGACCGCTCTGCTGGAGCTGTCTGCCGTGTGTCTCCTCCTGAGAAGGGGGAACTTACCTCTAACACTTCGCGGGCACCGTTCCTGCCCCGGCCGGCTGTTGTTCTGCGTGATGACCGGTCAGTGCTTCCTGTGACGTCGCTGGATGTGTCATGCGACCGTGTGGAAACAGACGGTTCCTCTGCTCGCGTGTGAAAGGGGGTATTCCAGGGTGATGTAAGCAGGCGTTCGTGGTTCTTGGTTATAGCAAAAAATATGAATAGGGGAATGATCTCCTACACGTGTCGGCCGTGCGGCCTTCCTTAGGGAGTTATCAGAGCTTAAAATGCATTTCTATTAGAGAAGTGCACAGGCCCCTGTGTTTTCTTTTTGGCAAAACCACCCTCAAATGTCCAGATCCAAAATCAAAACCGAACCAAAAAAAACTTTGTGATTGGTTTTGCCAAAACCAAAACACAACGACGATTCAGAACCAAAACCAAGGATTTGCGCCAGAGCCGTAACAAAGGCTCTGAGCATCCTGTGTCTGCACGGACCCCTTCGCGCATGACGTCATTACGTTGCGCATATGCGGGCAGGATTGCCGACACCCGGAACTACTGCAGTGCCGCACTGGGCACCTGGATGCTACAGGCAGCACTGCCATAGCGATACTTGCTGCAGGGTGCCGTTCCAGGCACCCTGCAGAGCCCTATGCTTATTGCCGCCACACAGGATGCACACCCCTGGTTACGGCCCCGGTTTGCGCACATCATCGGTGTCTGCCCCTCTAAATTTGACACTGAATAGCGTGCGTGTCCCTATAGAAACGCTGCTGCTGCCCTGAGGAAGGAGACATAGCTGCCTCTATTGTAGCGGGGGGAGAGTGAGTGCCGGCCAGCCCACGGACGCCCGGTAGATTAGAGGCAGCAGGCTGAGACAAGCAAGGATTTATTATCTTAGCCGTGGAGGATTACATTTGCCACCTGTAATCATTGGAATGAGCATTCTGTAAAATTGCCCCAGGGAATTGATTGACAGTGTGAAGAAGGAATTACATACCATCACTTTGTCAGAAAAACTAGCTCTACAACAAGCCATCCATCTTCTCCAAGGCCAAGGGAAGTTTACCAACAGAAGTGGGTAAGGTACAAATAGCAGACAAGTAAACTGTGATTCTGAACCCAAATTCGAAAACATGTGATATGGTATATGGTCAGAATTGGGCCTAGTGACCAGGATTACAAGGTCATCCTTGAAGTCGGTCATGAAGACTGGCAAATTCATCTAGCAGTAGCCATAACTCTAGTGAGGATGGAAAAAGGAAGGTCACCCTTTCCAATACTGAACATCCATCACCATCTGAGTATGCTAAATTGGAACCATCCTGAAGTCAAACTATTCCAGGTGACTATACAGGACATTGTGGGCCTTGACTCCTCAGTGAGTGTGTGATGGCCAATATGTGACCAGAGGACACCAAGACGACTCCCTGGTGGAAAGAGTTACAAATAGGGGATCAAGGGGAAGATTTGTCAAAGCTTGAAGAGAAATAAAGTTTAGAAGCCTGTTTTTAGCCTGTTTTTGAAAAATAACAGTTAGAAGCTGGTTGGTTTGTACTTTATCTCTCTCCACTTCATTTCTCCCCAAGCTTTGATAAATTTCCCCCCAAGACGCTCCTGAAGAAAATTGAATGGGAGCCGTGCAGCTAGTCCGGGGGAATGCGAAAATATTTAGCCAACATCCTACAGACAAGTAGTGGGTGTTCAACGCTATATCCCAATGGGTACAAACCCTCCTATATACAAAAGTTATTTGCAGACACCCCCAGCATTATATCAGTCTGTTGAACAGATGGAGAGATGAAGCATCTGTAATAATCAGAGTCAGCCACAGTCCATGGGCCCCCAACTGGTTCTAATTGAAAAAAAAAATGAATGTAGCCTGCAGTTCTGTATCGATAGCCGTAAGCTGAACCATGCCACCCATAATCTGCTTACCCTCTACGCCCCATTTTCAAGCAATTGTGCCCATTCAGGCTAAAAAGTCGCAACTGGGACAAATGGAACCCGGATACAGAGCCTACAAACAGAGAGAGAAAATTGTCAGTAGTGCTCTTACATAGTGTTCTTACCTATTGATCTTACATAGTGCTCTTACAACTATATATTAGAGATGAGCGGGTCCGGTTCTCCAAGAACCAGTCCCACCCGAACTTCGTGTTCAGAGGCGAAATCCGAGTCCAGCTCGAGTTTTCCCGTCTGGCTTGGATTCGAAACGAGACAAAACGCGCCATCCTCCTGCTGTCGGATTCTCACGAGTTTTGGATTACATGAAGTTCCCCGCGATCGGCGCCATTTCCACTCTGGCTGTGGCGAGAGAAGCTAACAGACGTGTAGTCAGTCACTTTCAGTCACTCAGTGTGTGTGTCCAGTCAGGGTCTTGGGCTCAAGGCTGCTGCTGTGTTGTACATAAAGGGGCTTAGGGGCCTATTCATCAATACTAAAATAAGTTTTTAAGGACATTTTCCTTAAATAACGTTATTTTAGTATTCATGAAGCCACTTAGCACAGGAGATATCACTGATATCTCCTTCCTAAGCCCGCCTGCGTTCATTTTCACACTCCCCATACATTAGTACATTAGTATGGGGATATGGAAATTATGGTATTCATCAAATTCCGAAAATTATGTATTTTCGGAATTTGATGGAGTTACTATTCGCCGCTGCGAATAGCAGGACAGACTTACCTGCTTCCAGCTGTGCAGGTCCCCCAGAGTCTTCCTCTGGCGCTCTGATGCGTCCTCTGGCTTCGTCTGCAATGCTGACATTGTGTTCTACCAGCAGAACACAATAGAGTTTAGAAAAAAAAAATTTCAATTTTTTTTGTAAACTGTACTGTGTGCTGCTGGGAGACCACATGACAGACCAGCAGGACAGAGTTGGAGGTGCTGCAGCGGACAGGTAAGTGCAGGACGGGGGGATGTGAGATGGGGGGTTGGGGGGGCGCACACAAACTGACCGCATACGTAAGTAGTGCTACGCATGCGCTGGGTTTACGATTGTTACAGCGCATGCGCAGCATGGATTCCAGCTGTGGTAAGTTAGTGTAGAGAGGGAAAACTATCTATTTCCCGAAAAGCTGTCATCGCAAAAAAGACAGCTTTTCGGAATAGATAGTTATGGGGAGGAGGAATGATGAATTCCTCCTGTAATTAGGTAGAACTCCATGCCAGTTCTAAACCTAATTACCTCCCTCGATATTTTAGGTATGATGAATAGGCACCTTAGGCTGCAGTATATAAAGGGGGGCTTCCTTCAGTGGGTACTGCAGCTGCTGTGTCACTTGTCCTGTCAATTAACTGTGGCTGCTGCTGTGTTGTTGTCCTGTCCATCAGGTTAGGGCTGCAGTCCATAAAGGGGTGCTGTGCTGTCCAGGGGGGTGCTCTTCCCCAGTACTTTTTTTATTTCTTTTTTTTTTTATTTGTGTGTGTGCGTTAGCAGCTTAGCTGCGCTATTCTTGTTTAGTGACACTGCCGGCCAGACCACAGTTTATTGTCAACGTATTTGTGACTCTGCACTGCAGGTGGTCTGTCCACACGTGGCAGGGGTGCTTTATTGTCCATAAAGAAGGGGTGCTGTCTGTGTTGTTCAACAAGGGGCTGCTGTCTCATTCAGGGGTGCTCTTCCCCAGTATCAATAAATATAAAAGTGCTTTTTTTTTGTGCCTGTACGTTATCAACTTATCTGCGCTATTATTGTTTGGTGACACTGCCGGCCAGACCGCAGTTTATTGTCCACATATTGTGACACTATAAGTCGTAGCGCAGTGTGTTATTATAATTCATAAAAAATATTGTGACACTGTAAGTGGTATCGCACTGTGTTAGTCTTATTCATAAATAATCTTATGACACTGTAAGTGGCAGCACAGTGTGTTATTCTTTTCTTGTTCATAAATAAATCTTGTGACACTGTAAGTGGTAGCACAGTGTGTCAGTGTGTCTTCCTGGTCCCCTTCTGTGATGAAAATTCACTCCCATGCATAGCGCTCAAGGATTTTTCTGGGGCAAGAACTGATGTCAATTATTTAAATATTTTTTGTAAATACTTTCCCTCCTCCCCCCCTCATAAATTTTCTTCAGAGTCAAAAAATTAAATGAAATTTACTACTAATCAAATCTTCCTTCCCTGCCTTCAACTACATATATACTCCAACTCCCCCAGGCCTCTTGAATAATAAAAACATTTGTTTCCTCATGTGCCATGTTGGAAGTTGAACTGCCACGTGTTTGTGCCACCCACTACTGCCGCTTAGCTTAGTCAGCCAGCTAGCTTGTTGCAAATTTTGGGCCTAAACGGGATGAAACAATATTGTGAGCTGTGAGGTGGTCAAAATTGACTGGAGACGAGTGAAAATGAATGTTGTTGAGGTTAATAATACTGTAGGAACAAAAAAAAAACAAATGATGTGATTTTAGCAGTTTTTATAAATAATAATAAAAAAAAAAAACGGATCCAAAACTAAAACTAAAACACGCAAGGGGTGGTTTTGGCAAAACCAAATTCAGATCCAAATCACGAGGAGATACAGATCCAAAACTAAAACACGGGGGTCAGCGAATATCCCTACTATAGATTAATATATAACTTTATTATTGCAACTAAAATCACTATTTATGTCTCCTATAAATTATAATGCATGAAAATAAAATGAAAGACAATGTGTAAAGACATAAGAAATTATGATTACAATATGTTGACAAGTGGGTTGGTAACATCTCAGTTTGATAAATATCATTATTATCGTATTTGACGTGTGCGTTTATCTACATGCACAAATGCACAGAGCATTCCATATAATTGCAACCTGATTGTATGTTAGACCAATCTCTGGGTAATGGAAGGCGGTGATACAGTTCTCGTGCTGCTTCGGAACAACTGATAACTCACTAACTAAATTGTTCCCTTGTGTCCTTTTGTTTCCTGATACGACCTGATTGTAGATAGTGAGTTTATATATGCATGTAGTATGCTGCTATTATAGCCTTGTTCTATCAGTCCCTTGGGTCACGGAATTACCAGTATTATTACATTAAAAATCTGCAAGAGGGATAGAAAATAGAGCTATCAGTTTTACGCTGAGAGCCGAATCATTTGCCCTCAGTTTGACCACATTTTCTAGTGTGTGAGTAGATATTTATCTGTGCTGTATTCCTGCAGGGATGATAGTTCAGGACTGATTCTCTGTGTTACAGCAGCAGAATGTTGAATTAGTTTCTAAATTCATTCTCTCCAAAACCATAGATTTTTTTTTTCATTCCCAGGGCTCTATTTATTAACATTATTTTTACTAAAATAAAGTGAAAAAGGGTGTTTTCACACCCTTTTCACATTATTTTAGTTTCACCTGTAGTTATTACAGGGCAATTGGAGTAGAATTAGTAAAATTCTACTCCAACCCCTAAGTATCACTTATTTTTAGTAAAGCAGATCGTATTTCCCATAATTGTAATGGGAAATGTGATCCGACCACAGTTACTAAAAATAAATAGTAAAAAAATACCGGGGGAAGCCCTGTGATAATAACGCCACCTGGAGGTGGCGTTATCCAGGGTCTCCCCCGGTTACCGGGCTCCCACTCTGCTCTAACGGGGAGAGCAGAGGCGGGAGCCGGTACCAGTAATCAGCTGTGTGGTTTAAACAGACCGCAAGCTGATTGCTGTAAAAAAAAGAAAAAAAAATTTGAACATTTTTTTTTTACTTACCTGAATCCAGGGACCGGTGATCGGGCCTCCGGTGATGGCTCCTCTCCGGTCAGCTGGTCTCCCATAGTGCACTGGGGCCCGGTCATCAGGTGATCGGGTCCCAGTGCAGTATGGGAGATCACCTGATCGGGAAGCCCGGAGATCACCGGAGGCCAGGAGGATGCAGGTAAGTGTAATGGAGGGAGGGGGGGTCGCGGGGTCCGCGATCATGGGGGGCGGGGCTTAGCATTGGTGGGGGGTAGCAGCGATGGTGGGTCGGCGCATGCGCGGGTTCTTAGTCGCTGTATTTTTTCCGCAAATACCGCAACTAGAGTGCGGATGGGATCCGCAGGGACAGAGCTTTATCACAAGCTCTGTCCCTGCAAGGGATTTATAGTAAATCCCTGTGATATTGCCTGAATTCGCAATGCGAATTCACTCGGTAATATCACACTACAATGCGCATTCAATATGCGGATTGTAGTAAATAGAGCCCCCAGTGAGGTGCTGGGTGTTGCTGGAGTACTGTACCTTTACCGTGTAAAGGGGGAGACTTATCAAACCTTGGAGAGAGATAAAGTGGAGAGAGGTAAAGTACCAATGAATCAGCTACTCATTTTTCAAACGCAGCCTGTAAAGCGTCAGGAGCTGATTGGTCGGTACTTTATCACCGTTCACTTGATCTCTCTCCAAGGTTTGCTAAATCTCCCTGATAGTTACAAGACAATTAAACAGTATTACGGTCCTGGTTGTTCTTTATTGTGCGGTCTGTGAGATCTGAACAAGTGTTTTCAAGCCGCAATTCATGTACAGAGAAAATAACAACTGAAGCTTTGATCTAAACCGGAGGGAAGTTTTATTTATTATTTTTTATTTTTCAACAGTTTCTTATATAGCGCAGCATATTCCGTTGCGCTTTACAGTTGGAAACATTTATAGACCAAAACAGGGTAATAACAGACAGACATAGAGGTAAAAGGGCCCTGCTTGCAAGCTTACATTCTATAGTTAAACCCCAAGGTCAATAGCCCATAAGAGGGTATGGTTATTCATTCATTACTAGTTAATTTATATAGCGCACACATATTCCGCAGCACTGTACAGAGCATATTTGGCCATTCACATCCGTCCCTGCTCCAGTGGAACTTACAATCTATATTCCCTATCATATGCACATATACACATACACACTACAGGGGCAAATGCAGGATTTCTAGAAGGGGGTTTACAAATGCTTGGTTTTAGAGCGAGAGTGGCCAGTCCATGAAGAGGACATAATTAGCACTTAAACAGCTATAATATTCGTCATATGAAGTGTAGTCCAGAGTATAGGCTCCATTACCATACTCCAACGTTCCTGTGCATATCTTGATTATTGGTTCTGACCCCTGGCGTGTTCGTGACTCTGATTCTGCCTCACCCCTGGTTCTACGTTGATATCTGGTTCTGACCTTGGCTATTCCCTGTGACCCATTTACTTCTGCTCCCTTGTACCGTCTCGTCCGTTTGGTTTCCGACCCGACTAGTCGACTACACTCAAGTTTCCTGTATACCGACCAAGTTGCCAGGAAACCTAACCTGAGGTCCGCAACTTGTGTGTCGGACGCAGTTAAGTCCATACCTTCTTGCGATGGTCCCTGGTGAAAACCGCCAGCACATTAGACTCCGCGCCTCAGGAATAGTTCTAGCCAAATCCCTGAATATGGATAGCATCCACATTCCACCCGTGAGTTTGTGACACACAGGGGGAGTATACAAACTCCACAAGGTTAGGGCCATAGTGGGAATCGAACCCAAGACCTCAGTGCTGTGGGGCTGTAATGCTAACCATTACACCATCTGTGTTATGTTTTGTATGTAGTGGGCAGTGGCGTAATTAGGGTCTTCGGAGCCCATTGCAAGATAAAAAACGGCCCCCCCATACATAGAAGAAAGTATATATGCGCGCCTTTGGCACATGCCAAAAAATGGCCATGCCTACATGACAACCACCCATTTCTCGCCATTCTGGGAACATTCCTTTCCATTCCATATACACCTTACCTATATGGTGGTTTCTCACAATGTGGAACCTCTGAAGAAATTTATCCTCCCTAGGAAAAGCAGCGTCTTCATTCGGTATTCACTATTCATGTAGGTCACATGGAATTGGTATTAAATACCGTCAGCCGCATGGCCGGCGGTTCGATTCCCGTCAGCGGCAGCCCGACAGAAGCAGAGTGCGATGCAGCGGAAGGCCGACAGCGCTGGAAATCCCGATCGTGGATAGGTAAGTATCCACTAACCTAACCCCCCTAACGGGTGCCTAACCCTAACTTCCCCCCAAGTGCCTAACCCTAACCACCCCCTTCCTCGCTGCCTAAACCTAAGTCCCCCGGGGGGGTGCCTAATCCTAAGTCCCCCCCGGGGGTGCCTAACCCTCCCTTCCCCTAGCCTAACCCTAACCCTCCCGGGGGGGTGCCTAACCCTAAGTCCCCCCCCGGGAGCCCTAAACCTAACCCTCCCCTCCGTGACTGTCCGCTTGCGGCGCCCGGCATCACTACGATCGTGATGCCGGGCGCCGGTCTCCCGGCGTCGGGGAAATTCGGGCGTCTACATCTAGACGCCCGACATTTCACCCTTGCTGGGATAAGACAGTCGGGAAGCCGGCTGCCGGTATTTAGGCAGTCGGCTTCCCGATTGCCTCCCGGTCACATCGTCCGGAAGATGCTTGTTTGTGTAGGAATATTAACAAGGTCATCATCATACAACAGCGGTTCAACCCATACTTGCCGACATTGTAGTTTTCCTCCCCGGTAGAAGCAGGTGGGAGGTGTTGGGGGCGGAGCCGGACAGGTTGCTTCATTAAGCCCCACCCCCTCATGGCAATTTGCAGTGAACGGCACATATTTAAATAAGGAACGGGTCCAAAATGACGGGTCCAAGATGGCTACTGAAAAGGCACATACAGATGTGTCCTTCCCATCTTGGCTGCATCAGCGGCATAAGTGGGCACAATTTGCGAAATGCGAATTGCCACGCACAGACTCGGCCAGTACACCACGTTATGGCATGAATCGCACCATGAAATCCTATGGGATCGAGGGTGTGAATGCCATGCAGGTGCCCGCTTGAGGGCACTTATTCACGGAATCATGGCATATGTGTAGTGGCGTGCCACAGTGCCGGCCAAGATAGAAAGGACACATCTGTACAGTATGTGCCTGATTGGTGGGAGATGACTTGTGGACACTTAGCAGTATTACAATGTACAGTACTGTACACTACTTTTTAAAAAAAAATAAAGCAAGATTCCTCCTCTGTTTGGGAAGGGGCAGGCTGCTGATATGCTTACCTGCTGCGGGCACCGTAACAAAGTTCAAATTTTATATTAACGTCTTGTTTGATTTGCATTTAACAGGTTCCAAGGGACTCGGTAATTATTAGGTACACTTTCCGTCCATTTACTGTAATGTGCATAAGTTGTATACAGTGGAGGCACAAATCCTGTCATATGCCTGCCGCATCTGCTCCTGTTACTCCCATGTGTTACTAGAGATGTGCGCTATGTTTTGGTTTTGGATTCGGATTCATGTTCGTGTTTGGATCTTTTTTTTTTTTATTTTGACCTGTGAGCATGCAATCCAAAACCCCAGTTCGGTTTTTAAATGCAAAGCCCAAACCGCAGGAAGATCCAAACCGTGACTTTCTTCAACTTGGTACTCAAAATTGATTCCGACGTCGGGCTCAGTATGATTCGGAACCCCTAAATTCAATTGTTGTCGGTTCTCTGAGAACCGGACCTGCACATCTCTATTGGTTACCTATGAAGAATTGGTCGCATCTTGCATTTCCAGACAACTCTGCGCAGGTATTGATATACAGTGGAGACAATTGTGGGAAGTGTGCTGATAAAATTTGGAGAAAACCATTGAGAGTTGAGCCAGTGCCCAGGAGTTTGGGTGGAGCAAGCAGGACTAGTGCCACCGAAGGAGACAGGAGACAAGAGAGGAGCGGTCACCAGAGACATGAGGGGCTTATGCAAGACCCATGTGAGACATGGGCACAATTGCGGCCGGTTGGTTTTGCCTTTTAAATTATTGCTGCTTTAAAAATTTGCAAGAGCCTAAAAGCCCAGGATGAAGGTGCAGAAGAGTTGTGCTGGTAACAGGGGTAGATGCAAGAGCTTACAATCTAAAGGAGAGGAGTGTGCAACATACAACATGAGAGGATGATACCGAGTGGAAGAAATGGTGAGGGGGAGAAAAAAGCTGTGGGTCATGGCCCCTACTCACTCGACGATATATTTTGAACAATTTGGCCGATTCCGATGCATCAGAAATCATTCAAGTCGTCCAGTGTGCACGCACTATGCGCGCTCCCGCTGCATCGTCTGTCACATCTTCAGATCTTCTCTACATGCAGAAAGATCTATCAATCTCGCTCATGATTTCCCGCAGATCGTGCCGTGTCTACGCACTACTGAACAACCAGGCGATATGGTTACATTATATAGTTAACGATTTTACCACCAAAACGATGCAAGACATATCGTTTGGTCGTTTGTTAGATTGCACAGTGTGTATGCGCTAAATCATTTGCCTGGGAGTTCAAGGGACAGCGTTGACGACATTGCAATGTTTGCAAGTCGTCTAGTGTTTATATATACACACAGGGCCGGATTAACGGGGGACGACAGGGGCGATAGTCCACTTTAACCCCACGTTAAGGGCCCCCACACCCATCGGGGTTAAAGTGGACCGGAGGAGGCGGAACCAGTTCCGCCTCCTCCGGCCAACCTAACCCCGGCGCCGCAGGGAGGCTCCTTTTACCAGGCGCCCGCTGTTTACGGCTCCCTCCCCGCAGCGGCAGCTGGAGTCGGAGGCTTGAGCTCACATGAGCTCCAGCTTCCGGCTTATGCAGAGCACTATGGCAGAGACGTCATGACGTCTCTGCCATAGTGTGGAGGAGCAGCCGAGCGGACTGCAGCGGACGCAGGGCTAAGGTTCAGGTAAGTATGAGCTTTATTTTTTATTTTAGTGCAAGCGGCTTACTGGGGGCATTACTGGCGGGGAGGCATTACTAAAGGGGACATTACTCGGGGGGGAGCATTATACCTGGGGCATTACTCGGGGAGGGGGAGGCATTACTACTGGGGGCACTACTGGCGGGGGGCATTATTCAGGGGGGAGCATTACTACTGGGGCATTACTCGGGGAGGGGGGAGGCATTACTACTGGGGGCATTACTGGGGGGGAATTACTACTGGGAACATTACTCGGGGGGGAAGCATTACTGCTGGGAGCATTAATCAGGGGGCATCTCTATTGGGGCTCTACTAGAGAGGGAGCATTAGTATTGGGGCACTAATAGAGGGGCATTACTACTGGGGGCTCTACTAAAGGGGGAATGACTACTGGGGGCATTACTATTGGGGGCACAACTACATGGGTATTTCTACTGGGGGATTTATACAGGGGGCATTACTATTGGGCACACTCCCAATTACTACTGGGGGCATTACTATTTGGGGCACAACTACAAGGGTATTACTACTGGGGGCATTTATACAGAGGGCATTACTACAGGGGGCACTACTAATGGGAGTATTGCATAGGGTGCACTGCATAAGGGGCACTACTACTGGGTGCACTGCATACAGGGAACTACCACTGTGGGCACTGACACTACTGGGGGCTCTGCATAAGGTCCCCATTGCGCATACCCCCAGTTTGTCACATTTAATAGGGGCCCCCACATGTTTGTTGCCCAGGGACCCCCACAGACCTTAATCCGGCCCTGTATACACAGTACATAATGAAGGTGTATTCGTGGTGGTGTTTGCATAATCTGCGTCCAATGCTGCATATGCATACATATGCGATGGCTTTGATGGCCGCCTCAGTGTAAGGCCTGGCGGTTGTTCATTAGTAGATTTTCGCACACCCTCAGCTACAATAGCGCACAGCTCTGAAATAGTCCAATGTAATTATCAATAAACTAAAAACAGAATTCCTCTGTGATCCCAATAACCCAGAAGATAACCTTTAACACATTGCGCACCTTGGGTCTGATGCTAAGTTGAACGTACGCCTATTCATGTAGGATAAAACATGTATATTAGTTCCCCACATGCCTACAAGAAGAGCGTCAGGAAGGTGCACGTGTGCCGATTTCCTAGCGCCTGATACTTGCTCTTGTGAGTGACAACACACCTGTAGGCTAGTGCCAAGACACGCTGATGATCAGGGCCAGATTAAGGTCTGTGGGGGCCCCTGTCAATAAAATTATTAAAGTAATATACTAGCGATGTCATAAAAAAAGGATGTCTTTGTGTGTGTATATATATATATATATATAGTGTGTAACGTATAATCCCAGTATACTACATTTTAAAGCAAATGTAATAAACTGGAGTTTCAAGTGCAAATATATATATATAGGTCCAATCGGTCCGGCACTCCCGTATACACAAATGAAGACGCCGGCGTGCCCTCCTCAGTGTAAAGTATAAAGAAGCAAAACAAGGCGGCACTGCAGGTCTTAATCAATAGTTGTATTTATTGCCAATAAATACGATTGATTAAGACCTGCAGTGCCGCATTCCTTTGCTTCTTTATATATATATACATGCAGTAATGAAGTATATATATATATATAAAATTGAGTTTCAAATGCAAATATATATATTTTTAAAAAAAAGCATAAAAACAGCTAAAATCACAGAATTTGTGGGTTTTTCTGCTCCTATGCTATCATTAACCTCAATAACCTTAATTTCCACTCATTTCCAGTCTATTCTGAACACCTCACACCTCACAATTGTGTTTTTATGTCCAAAAGGCTGCACCGAGGTAGATGGATGACTATGCTAAGAGATACGAGTGGGCGGCACAAACACGTGGTCCATCTAGGAGTGACACTGCAGTGGCAGACAGGATGGCAGTTTGAAAAACTAGGCCCCAAACAGTACATAATGCAAAGAAAAAAGAGGTGCAAGATGGAATTGTCCTTGGGCCCTCCCACCCACCCTTATGTTGTGTAAACAGGACATGCACACTTTAACAAACCAAACATTTCAGTACCAGGGTCTGCCACACGACTGTGGCTGAAATGATTGGTTCGTTTGGGCCCCCACAAAACAAGCTGGCAATTAATATGTCCCTGCACAAACTGGCTCTACGGAGGCAAGATGTCGTCCTCATCCTCCTCATCCACCGATTCCTCACCCTCTTCAGTGTTGTGTACATCCTCACAGAGTATTAATTCATCCCCGCTGGAATCCACAACCACAGGTCCCTCTGTACGTTCTGGAGGCTGGTCTCCGTGGAAGAGTTGATAATTCATTTTATGAACATCATCTTCTCCACATTTTGTGGAAGCAACCTCCTACGCCTTTTGCTGACAAGGTTCCCGGCTGCACTAAACACTCTTTCGGAGTACACACTGGAGGGGGGGCAACTCAGGTAAAATAGAGCCAGTTTGTACACGGACCTCCAAATTGCTTCTTTTTCCTGCCAGTACAGGTACGGACTGTCTGACATGCCTACTTGGATGCTGTCACCGATGTAATCCTTTAACAGACAGACGCATGCTTGTCGCTGCTGCTTTAAGGATGCAGGTGCGGCTACAGCCCACACATTTCACAAAGACAGAAAAAAAAAGAAGAATTTTTTTATTGTTTGTGGAGCGCACTTTGAGGGTTACACCACCCTTTAACAGACAGACGCACGCTTGTCGCTGCTGCTTTAAGGATGCAGGTGCGGCTACAGCCCACACATTTCACAAAGACAGAAAAAAAAAGAAGAATATTTTTATTGTTTGTGGAGCGCACTTGAGGGTTACACCACCCTTTAACAGACAGACGCACGCTTGTCGCTGCTGCTTTGAGGACAGTATCATATGCAGTGACAGTAGATTTGTCAGAAATTGTTGGCACGTCCTTCAGTCCGGACCAGATGTCCAAACCGGCCCTTGACTTATGACACAGGCGCACGCTTGGCGCTGCTACTGTGCGGCTACATCGCACACAAGTCACAAACACATAAAAAAAATAGTTTTTTATTTTTTGGAGCACTTTGAGGGTTACACCACCCTTTAACAGACAGACGCATGCTTGTTGCTGCTGCTTTGAGGATGCAAGTGCGGCTACAGCCCACACAATTCACAAAGACAGAAAAAAAAAGAATTTTTTTATTGTTTGTGGAGCGCACTTTGAGGGTGTTACCACCCTTTAACAGACAGACGCACGCTTGTCACTGCTGCTTTAAGGATGCAGGTGCGGCTACAGCCCACACATTTCACAAAGAGAAAAAAAAATAATTTTTTTATTGTTTGTGGAGCGCACTTTGAGGGTTACACCACCCTTCAACAGACAGACGCACGCTTGTCGCTGCTGCTTTGAGGATGCAGGTGGAATCTAGACGGGATTTGGAACCGGGGACACACTACCTCCATCAATTGTCTAAATCCCACAGCACTAATGGCGGATACCGGACGCACGTCTAACACCAACATAGCAGTCAAGGCCTCAGTTATACGTTTTGCTTCAAGATGACTGCTGTCGTACTTCATCCTCATCGCTAGGGACTGTTGGAGGGTCAATTGTTTAGTAAAAGTAGTGGTGTTCCTACTTCCTCACTGGGATGATGAACAACTCCCAGCAGCAGCAACAGCACTAGAAGGAAGTGGTTCTTGATCTTTCCCTATTTTATTTTTATCGGAGAAAGTTTGGTCCTCCATTTATGTTATATTGATATATACATGCGGCTAAGGCGCACACAAACACAGAAAAAGAATTTTCATTTTTGCTGGAGAGTAGTGCACTTTGTGGGTTACACCACCCTTTAAGAAATGAGCCAGCCGGCTCTTTACTTATGGGACACAGGCGCACGCTTGGCGCTACTCCTTTGTTGATGCACATGCAGCCACAGAGCACACAATTCACAAACACAGAATTTTTTTTTTTACTTTGTTTGGAGTGCCCTTTGGGGGTTACAGCACCCTTTAGCGGTCAATCCAGCTGGCCCTTTATTTATGGGACACAGGTGCACGCTTGGCACTACTTTGTTGATGCACGTGCGGCTACTGCGCACACAATTCACAAACACAGAAAATATTTTTTTATTTTGTTTGGAGTGTACTTTGAGGGTTACAGCACCCTTTAACGGTCAAGCCAGCCAGCCCTTTACTTATGACACAGGCGCACGCTTGGCACTACTTTGTTGATGCATGTGCGGCTACTGCGCACACAATTCACAAACACAGAAAATATTTTTTTATTTTGTTTGGAGTGTACTTTGGGGGTTACAGCACCCTTTAACGGTCAAGCCAGCCGGCCCTTTACTTATGACACAGGCGCACGCTTGGCACTACTTTGTTGATGCACGTGCGGCTACTGCGCACACAATTCACAAACACAGAAAATATTTTTTTATTTTGTTTGGAGTGTACTTTGAGGGTTACAGCACCCTTTAACGGTCAAGCCAGCCAGCCCTTTACTTATGACACAGGTGCACGCTTGGCACTACTTTGTTGATGCACGTGCGGCTACTGCGCACACAATTCACAAACACAGAAAATATTTTTTTATTTTGTTTGGAGTGTACTTTGAGGGTTACAGCACCCTTTAACGGTCAAGCCAGCCGGCCCTTTACTTATGACACAGGCGCACGCTTGGCACTACTTTGTTGATGCATGTGCGGCTACTGCGCACACAATTCACAAACACAGAAAATATTTTTTTATTTTGTTTGGAGTGTACTTTGGGGGTTACAGCACCCTTTAACGGTCAAGCCAGCCGGCCCTTTACTTATGACACAGGCGCACGCTTGGCACTACTTTGTTGATGCACATGCGGCTACTGCGCACACAATTCACAAACACAGAAAATATTTTTTTATTTTGTTTGGAGTGTACTTTGGGGGTTACAGCAGCCTTTAACGGTCAAGCCAGCCGGCCCTTTACTTATGACACAGGCGCACGCTTGGCACTACTTTGTTGATGCACGAGCGGCTACTGCGCACACAATTCACAAACACAGAAAATATAATTTTTTTTTGCACTTGGCGGGAGCACCCCTGATGGACAGAGCACCCCCTGGACAACACTACAGCACCCCTTTAGGACTGGGACTCTGCACAGGACTTTGGAGTGGACACAGCCCCTATGGACAACTGACTGCACAACACAGTCCAGCCAGCCCCTATGGACTTTGGAGGAGTGGACACAGCCCCTATGGACAACAGCAGCACAGCACAACACAACCAGCCCCTATGGACTTTGCAGGAGTGGACACAGCCCCTATGGACAACAGCAGCACAGCACAACACAGCACAACACTACACTGCACTACACTACACTACACTACACAGCCCAGCCAGCCCTAACTCCCACCCTCCCTCTACACTGTCCACAGCCAAGTGAGAAAATGGCGCCAACGCGGGTACCTTATATGGGATCCAAAACCCGCGAGACCCGGAAGGCGGGTTGATGACGTTATGCCTCGATTTCAGATCCGAGTCAGGCGGGAAAAGTCGAGCCTGACTCGGATCGGCCTCGGATCGGGGGGGCTCGGGGGGATTCGGTTTTCAGAAATCCGAACCCGCTCACCCCTAATATATATATACACACACACATGCAGTATATGTGTATATACATATATACAGTGTATATACATATATATATATATATACACTGTACATCCAGTATATATATATATATATATATACACACACACACATGCAGTATATATATATATATATATATATATGCATACATAAACATGCAGTATATGTATGTGTGTGTATATGTATATATATATACAGTCAGGTCCATAAATATTGGGACATTGACAGAATTTTCAGATTTTGGCCTCTATTCACCACCACAATGTTTTTGAAATGAAACAAACAAGATGTGCTTTACCTGCAGACTTTCAGATTTAATTTGAGGGTAATTACATCCAAATCAGGTGAACGGTGTAGGAATTACAAAGGTTTCTATATGTGCTTCCCACTTTTTAAGGGGCCCAAAGTAATGGGACTATCAACTCAAAAGCTATTTCATGGACAGGTGTGGGCTATCCCCTCGTTATTTCATTATCAATTAAGCAGGTAAAAGGTCTGGAGTTGATTCTAGGTGTGACATTTGCATTTGGAATCAGTAGCTGTCAACTCTCAATATGAGATCCAAAGAGCTGTCACTATCAGTGAAGCAAGCCATCATTAGGCTGAAAAATCAAAACAAACCCATCAGAGAGATAGCAAAAACATTAGGTGTGGCCAAATCAACTGTTTGGAACATTCTTAAAAAGAAAGAACGCATCGGAGAGCTCAGCAACACCAAAAGACCTGGAAGACCACGTAAAACAACTATGGTGGATGACAAAAGAATTATTTCCCTGGTGAAGAGAAACCATTTCACAACAGTTGGCCAAATCAAGAACACTCTCCAGGAGGTAGGTGTATATGTGTCAAAGTCAACAATCAAGAGAAGACTTCACAAGAGTGAATATAGAGGATTCACCACAAGATGCAAACCATTGGTGAGCCACAAAAACAGGAAGACCAGATTAGAGTTTGCCAAACAACATCTAAAAAAGCCATTACAGTTCTGGAACAACATCCTATGGACAGAGGAGACAAAGATCAACTTGTACCAGAGTGATGGAAAGAGAAGAGAAGGAAAGGAACTGCTCATAATTCAAAACATACCACCTCATCAGTGAAGCATGGTGGTGGTAGTGTCATGGCGTGGGCATGTATGGCTGCCAATGGAACTGGTTCCCTTGTATTTATTGATGATCTGACTGCTGACAAAAGCAGCAGAATGAATTCTGAAGTGTTTCGGGCAATATTATATGCTCATATTCAGTCAAATTCTTCAGAATTCATTGGACGGCGCTTCACAGGGCAGATGGACAATGACCTGAAGCAAACTGCAAAAGCAACCAAAGAGTTTTTTAAGGCTAAAAAGTGAAATGTTATGCAATGGCCAAGTCAATCCCCTGACCTGAATCCGATTGAGCATGCATTTCACTTGATGAAGACAAAACTGAAGGGAAAATGCCCCAAGAACAAGCAGGAACTGAAGACATTTGCAGTAGAGGCCTGGCAGAGCATCACCAGGGATGAAACCCAGCGTCTGGTGATGTCTATGCGTTCCAGACTTCAGGCTGTAATTGCCTGCAAAGGATTTGCAACACATTATTAAAAAGTGAAAGTTAGATTTAGGATTGTTTAGTTTGTCCCATTACTTTTGGCGCCTTAAAAAGTGGGAGGCACATATAGAAACCGTTGTAATTCCTACACCGTTCACCTGATTTGGATGTAATTACCCTCAAATTAAATCTGAAATCTGCAGTTAAAGCATATCTTGTTTGTTTCATTTCAAAGCCATTGTGGTGGTGAATAGAGGCCAAAATCTGAAAATTCTGTCAATGTCCCAATATTTATGGACCTGACTGTATATATATATGGACCTGACTGTATATATATATACATACACACATTTCTATACATGCACACACTATGCATGCAGGCAATTACAGCATTTCGGGTGCACCGCTGCGCCAGTGTCCTCCAGCCCGGCGCTACAGAGAGGCTCCAAGCCGGACGCCCGCTGAGATGTTATTACCAGTAGGCGCCCGGCTCCTTCTCTGCAGCGCCGCGGTGTAGCCGGAGCCTGGAGTTCTCTTCTGAACTCCAGCCTCCGGCTCTCCCCACGGGCACTATGGAAGAGACATCATGATAACTCCCCCATACTTCCGAGGAGCAGCCGGGCGGACCCGACGCTACACTGGATGCAGGAGCGGGGTTCAAGGTAAGTATTTTTTTTTAATAAGCTGCACTACAGGGGCATTATTATGGGGGCATGGACATTACCAGAGGGGCATTACTATGGGGGCATGGCACATACAGGGGCATTACTGTAAAGGCACTATAGGGGCATTACTATTGGGGCATGGGCACTACAAGGGCATTACCACAGAGGCAATACTATGGGGACATGAGCACTACAGAGGCATTACCACAGGTACATTACTGTGGGGGTACTACAGGGGTATTGCTATGAAAGCATGGGCTCTACAGGGGCATTACCACAAGGGCATTAATAAGGGAGCATGGGCACTACAGGGGCATCACTGTATGGTGGGCACTACTATGGATGGGGGTATTAACATATGGGCATTACAATATGGGCACTACTACAGGGGCAATACTATATGGGCTCTACTACAGGGGCATTGCTATGGGGGCATTATCATATGGGCACTACTACAGGGGCATTACTATATGGGCACTACTACAGGGGCATTACTATGTGGGCACTACTACAGGGGCATTACCTCAGAGGGCATTACTATAGGGGCACTGATGCAGGGGGGAATTACCAGGGGGGGGCGCCAAATTACTGTCTTGCCCCTGGTGACGAAAATCCTAGTTTCGGCCCTGCACACACTCAGACAAACTCACTGCTCTCTGGTCAAAGCCCGGTGAAACACTGAGGCAGAGTAACATTAAGCATCCGAGTTAGCTGCTCTGCCTAACACCATCATGATCACGCACAGTGCAGGCAGCCTCCAGTCACAGTCTCGCAAGATTTGGCATCATAATCTTGTGAGACTGTAACTGCAGGGAAGCTCCTTGGCGGCTGCTGTAAGTGAACAGCTGAGCCGCCGAGGACTGTAACGGAGACAGCTAAATGCTGTGCTCCGTTTTTTAAGTTACTATTAGTTGCCGGGGGTTGAGTACAGTGTGTGGGGCCCCCTATGTATGGGGGCCCCGGGACGACCGCCCCCTTCGCCCCTCCTATAATCCGGTCCTGCTGATGATGATAATGAACGCCAGCACTCATTAGCCGCTTCTGATTGCGGAGTAACCTCTGAGGCTGACACTGTAGGCACTTTTTTTCTTGATTGTACATAGAGGGGCTCATTCTGACATGGACACAGACACGGCCGTGTGTGTTTTTAACCCTCGAATCCCTGTTACCTCCCAGTCACCATCCAGGAACGCCCCTCACATTTCTGCTACCGTGCGTCCAAATTTGATCTTCGACTTTATACGAACAAAATTGGGATGTATGCGCGGTGCAACTCAGACAAATGCGCATAAGAAATAAATATTGTCTGTTTGCGTGGATATCGCCATTGTTACCTAATCTGAATCAAGCCCAAAACATTATCTCATATAATACAAATACATAGCTAGAAGCAATGCATTTAACAGTCAATAGCAATTAAAACATAACCCTTTTAAAGTTGAATACACTAGTCCAAGATTATAAACAAGCGCTACTGCAATAATAAGATCCACACAGACAACAACAGATGGGGAAGTGTTGGGCCTCCCTATTGCAGATGGTATATTTGTTATTAGGTAATATGTTTCAGAACTGATTGAACTCCCTGCGCTTCATGCAAAGAATTACACAGACACATTGCAGCTTGCACTACCGAAAAACAATGTTCTCATGAAACCATTTGTTATTAGAGCTCACAGTGGATAAGAAAACATGATACAGCTCCTGCAAGATGTTTGTCTAATAGTTGGAAGAAATATATGCAATCTAGTAGCAAGAGTTAAATGTCCTCCTTAGAAACACATTTACTCCAGTTTAGTTTGCTTAGATAAAGAAGAGGCGGCATTACAGGGTCTTCATATAAGAAGATTATTGTATTGGATACACCAAAATATAAAATCCATATGACAACGTTTCAAGACCTCTATGGTCCTTTCATCAGGGTGTATAAGTGAACAGATTACCTTCATTCCTGGAGTGTATGAGGAAGGGACCCAGGAAAGTGTGCCATAACAACTCCCTCCTCACTGGGATGCCGCGAGGAGTGACGTCATCAGAGAGCATCGGTCACGTCATGTGACCGCGATCGCAATAATGACGTGATCAGAAACCTGGGACATACTGTATATGTCTCCCATGTATATAGCCTTACCAGTGCCTTTGTCACATATCCCCTCCTTTGTTTCGACCTGCAGCCCCCAAACAAAAAACAAGAGACAAAGCGTCTGCATTGGCCAGTTGGCTTCCTGGCCTGTGCTCTACTGAAAAGATAAAATTTTGTAATGCCAAGAACCATCTTGTTATTCTACCATTGCTCTCTTTATTCTCAGACATCCATGATCCACCTGAATTTCCTTCCCAGTAGGTAGTACTTGAGAGTTTCTAATGTCCATTTAATGGCCAATGTTTCTTTTTCAACCGTGGCATAGTTTCTCTCATGTATCTGGAGAGGAAGTCAAGGCCCTCATCCAGTCCTCTTCCCCCCTTTACCCTATCCCTTCATGTCTCATCCGCTACCTCTCTGCTTGTGCCTGTTCCCATCTTGCCCCCCTCCTCAGTCTCTCCCTCTCATCTGGCACTGTCCATTCTGCATTCAAACATGCCCTTGTCTCCACCATTCTTAAAAAACCTACCCTTGATCCTAACACTACCGTCCCATCTCTCTCCTCCCTTTTGCCTCCAAGCTCCTTTAGCATATTATCTACAACCGCCTTACCACCTTTCTTTCCTCCCACTCCCTCCTTGACCCATTTCAGTCTGGCTTCTGTTCTCTCCACTCCAATGAAACTGCCCTCACAATAAGTCAACAATAACCTCCTTGCTGCCAAATCCAAGGGCCACTACTCCCTGCTCATTCTCCTTGACCTCTCTGCTGCCTTCGACACTGTGGACCACCCTATCCTGCTGCAAATCCTACACTCCCTTGGTCTACGTCACACTGCCCTCTCCTGGATTTCCTCCTACCTCTCTGACTGGTCCTTCTCTGTCTCCTCTCATGACTCCTCTTCCCCACCACAGCCTCTTACAGTAGGTGTTCCCCAAGGTTCTGTTCTTGGACCTCTACTATTCTCCCTCTATACGTCCTCTCTAGGTGAACTCATCAGCTCTTTTGACCTCCATTATCATCTCTATGCTGATGATACTCAGATCTACCTTTTCTCCCCTGACCTCTTCCCCTCTCTCCTCACTCGTATCTCCAACTGTCTCTCTGCTATCTCTTCCTGGATGTCCCGGCAATTTCTTAAACTTAATATGTCTAAGACCGAGCTGATCATTTTCCCACCATCCAACATAACCTCACTCCCCACTATTTCTTTAACAATTGATGGCACAGCTATCTGCTCTAGCCCCAAAGTGCACTGTCTTGGAGTTATCCTGGACTCCTCCCTCTCCTTCAAACCACATATGCAGAGCCTCTCACATTTTTGTTGTTTCCATCTCAAAAATATTTCTAAGATTAGACCCTTTCTTAGCCAGGATGCTACTAAAACCCTCATACACTCACTGGTCATCTCCAGATTGGACTACTGTAGCCTCCTCCTATCTGGCCTCCCCAACTCCCATCTCTCTCCTCTCCAGTCTGTCCTCAATGCTGCTGTTCGACTCATCTTTCTCTCCAAATGCTCTACATCTGCCTCCCCTCTCCTACAAGCCCTCCACTGGCTCTCCTTCCCTTTTAGAACCCAATTCAAGGTTCTCACACTCGCTTACAAAGCCCTCACCCATTCCTTTCCCATTTACATTTCTGACCTCCTCTCCCTTCACTCTCCGGTCCGCCCTCTTCGCTCAACAAATGCACGCTGCCTCTCATACCAACTGATTACTTCCTCCCACTCCCGCCTCCAAGATTTTGCCCGTGCTGCTCCCGACATTTGGAACTCTCTTCCTCTCCCCATCAGACTCTCCACCTCTTTACAATCTTTCAAACGGGCTCTCAAGACCCACTACTTCACCAAAGCCTTCCAGCTCCCATTCTAACTTGCTGCAACATGCTCCTTCCTCCCTGTATACCCCATCTGTGTCACACCTGTTTGCCTGCCCCTCCCCTTTAGAATGTAAGCTCTAACGAGCAGGACCCTCTCCCCTCTTGTGTTTCTCCTTACTTTACTTTCATCTACTTCTTATCCCCCACCAGGGCACCTAACACTTGGTTGCTTACGCTCTGTTGGCTATCTAGGTGTTATGGTCACTAATGTAGCAATGTATATTATCCATGTCCTTGTCCTGCATTGTATTGTACTGTAAGTCACTTGTCAAATTATTTGTTTATGAACTTTGTAAGGCACTGCGGAACACTTGTGGTGCCATATAAATAAAGGATAATAATAATATAATAATAATAATACATTAAACTTTCTGCTTAAATAAATAAGATACTCTTCACCTTCTTTGTTTTGGGACAGGACAGCACCTATCCCTACATCCGATGCATCAGTTTGCACCACAAATTCACTTTTTAAGTCAGGTGTCATGAGAACTGGTTGGGTACACAATGCTACCTTCAACTCCTGAAGAGCCTTTTCTGCTTCAGGTCTCCATAACTGACTGTTTGCCCTTGGTAAGGTCCATTGGTGGGACAGCAATGGTGCCAAAATGGGGTATAAACCTTCTATAATACCCTGTGGTATTATAAGCTCTCACCTGTTTCATATTCAGGGGTCATGGGCAATTTTGTATTGCCTCAATTTTATTAAGTTAGGGCTTTATCAAACCTCTGCTGATGGTGTATTCAACATACTTTACTTCCATCCCTAAACAACATTTTTTTGGGGTTGGCTGTCAATCCTGCCTTTTGGATGGAGTCCAACACTGCTTGTACTCTGGGTAAGTGAGACTGCCAATCAGGACTATAGATGACTACATCATCCAGATAGGCAGAAGCATACACTCTATGGAGCCTTAGAATTATATACTGTAGGTCTTTCTTTGAAAGGTGGCGAGTGCCCCATGTAACCCAAATGGCAACATGTTGTATTGGAACAGTACCTTGCTGTTGCTAGTCTTTCAATAAGTTCATCCACTCGAGGCATCTGGTAGGCATTGAACCAAAACAAGCACTCTGTCCCCAGGAGCAAAGATGCCCAACCGGGCATTGCAATTGTACACCTTCTGCTGTGCTCTCTCATTATCGTCATCACTGCAGCAATTCTTTCCTGCATTTGGGAAACATGCTCAATAACAGTTTTATATGGACTGGGTTACCCCTCCCATGTCTCCTTTGCAATGTCCAGCAATCCCCTTTGGGTGTCTCCCCTACAACAAATCAAAAGGTGAAAACCCCGTGGAAGATTGGGGAACCTCTCTAATGGTCAGTAATAAATAAGGTAGCAAATATTCACAATCTCTTCCATCTTTATCCACCACTTTCTTTAGCATGTTCCTTAAAGTTTTGTTAAACCTCTCCACGAAAACCATCAGTCTGGGAGTGATACACAGAGGTTCTTAGCTGAGTAAATTTAAGCAGGCTGCTTAATTCTTTCACAAGTTTCTACATAAATGGGGTACCCTGATTAGTCAGGATTTCCTTGGGCATTCCCAATCTGCTAAAGACATGGACTAGTTCTCTAGCAATGGTCTTTGTTGACATATTGCGCAATGGTATAGCTTCCAGGTATCTGGTAGCATAATACATTATCCCGAAATACATTTGATGGTTCCGGGCATATTTTATTAGAGGTCCAACCAAATTCATAACTATTCTCTCAAATGGAACCTCAACAATGGGTAATGGGATGAGCAAACTTCTAAGGAGGATGGTACTGACACTCAGGGCACAATATTCAGATAACACATTATGATACTGTGCAAGAAAAATATCTGTAAAATTCTCTCAGCAATTTTTTCTACACCTACTGTAGGTGACCTGCAGTTATGTGACCATGAGTAAGGTCTAACACTGTTCTTCTATATGCATTGGGGACTACTAATTGTTCCACAATATCTTTCTCATTCATGATCACTTGATACAGAAAATCCTGATGTACTGCGATGTGAGGGTATGAAAACCTACCAACAGGGTCTATGGGGTTTCCATCAATCTCTAGCTTTTACCAGAGTAGGGTCATTTAACTGTTCTAAGGCAAAGAACTCTTTTCTGACCTCCAGATCAGGAGGACGATCAACCGGTTCAACAACATTTTCTATTTCAGTGGAAGGTACATCATCCTGTCCCCTTAAGTGCTCTCATCATTCTCTGGCTCCCCAATCATGCTTTAAAAAGGGAATATTCTGATTCAGGAGACACTCCCACTACCACTGTATCAGTAACATTCTCAAATGGGTCGGGGTTATGTACTTCTGGAAGTTGTGGGAGAGCCGATTTGTTACAGAAGTGAGCAAAGTCTCTCCCCAATATCGCATCGTACATCAAGCCAGGAACCAAACCCACAGGGAGTACAGCGGAACCATACTGCGTTTGTAGGTTCACTTTCGCAGTAACATGACACAGAGTATCCCCATGCATGCAAGTCACACCAACAGTTTTACCCTTATATTTTAATGGGTTCAGCAATTCCCATTTGAGAAGATTGACCAGGCTACCTGAATCTACCCGGTTGCCTTCTATAGTGACGATACACAATTGCTTATCTGTCTCAGCCTGTCGGTCGGCAGTGCAGATAAGCTGAGCAAAGAAATACATTCTGCTATTAACATAACATAAGCAGTATCACTTGCATAGGTCAGAGGTAAGCGAACAATTAGCTGCAAAATGGCCCAAACCACTACATCGAAAACATTGGATCATGTTATTATCAAGTCTTTTATGGTGTAGGAACCTTCCTGGCATTGCTGGCCTACTGCCAGGTTCCAAACCAATCATCTTAGGTTCTTTCCACCACCCATCACCCTTCTCCCCTGGAACAGTATTACCAGTGGTCACTGGAGATCGCCGTTGTGGGACTAGGGCCCGGTGGAGTACACTTAATAGTCCCTCAGCCACCACATACCTCTCCACCACTTCTGCCAATGGGTGTGTTGTTTTAGGGTCCGTGTGGCTCACTCATGTGCATAGTATTGTGGGTAAGGACTGTAGATATTGATCCATAACAACAACTCTTTCCACGATCTGCGATTTGCTGTTTGTAGAAATGTGGTTTGTAATATATTATATTCACTGCCATATCAGGGCTTTCACGGGCCCTCTGCAAGCCCTGCCTTCATTGCACATGATGTTGCATATAGGGGGTGGGGCCAGCCAGCTTCCGAAAGTGCAATAGTGCATGGAGCATCTAGAAGGTGCTCAATGCAGCTGTATAAATGGCAGGGTGCTTGCCTGTAGCGCCCAAAGGAC
Source organism: Taudactylus pleione (assembly GCA_031769625.1). NCBI lineage: Eukaryota > Metazoa > Chordata > Amphibia > Anura > Myobatrachidae > Taudactylus > Taudactylus pleione. Next base: position 1,342,832 of record JAUIMM010000139.1, on the reverse strand, counting down.
TCTACTAGTGGTACTGCAGCAGCAATACTGGCTACAGGGTGGCATTCCAGGCACTCCCCTAGTTATGACTCTGATTTTCTTGTAGACTTTTACTTTTAGGTAATAAGTTCTGGATTAATGAATACATTCCATAACATTGTATAGTCTATTAAACTTCCACCCTATCTGCCACTGCAGTGCCACTATGTTTCATAGATGTGCCACATTCTTTTTTAAACTGCCATGTGTTTGTGCCGCTGCTCTGACGCTTAGATTAGTCAATCAGCTCGCTGCAGCCTTTGGCCGATATGGGTGGAAACAGACCTGTGAGGTGGTCCAAACTGACCTGAAATGCATGTTACACGGCAAAGCTGTAGAGCCAGTGGCGTAACTTAATCCCAGTTGCCCGGCGGCAAGATAAATGTTGGTGCCCCCCCCCTCGTATGCCGACTATTGGACTTTGTAAACCTGACATATGGTTATGCAAAAGGACTACTTGGTCCATCTAGTCTGCCCTGAAATAACACATGTAGCAAGCACAGAAAGATTACAAGTGTCTCACTTTACTTCCTGAGTTGGGAGATAACTGTCGCAGTTATGATTTTTTTCAGTTGGATTTCAAAATGACAGCTCCCATCTTTTGCAGTTTTTATTCTGACAGCCAATAATGTGATAATTAGATACACCACCAGTGCTATGGTAGAAAAAAAAAAATAATATAAAAAATATATATATATATATATATATATATATATATATAGTATTCCAAGAGTGGCACTCCAAGTGTAGGATATAATGGTGCTGGTGCCCTCCTTATTAGGACCTCAGCCGAGAACCAACAATGCAGTAACAGACAGATTACCAGCAGGTAAGCTTACCTGCTGGTAATCTGTAATTATTTTCCGAGTGCCGCCATCTCTGTTATTATATATATATATATATGGTAACACTGGAGATGTATCTAATCTATATTAAATACATTAATGCACCATAATTACACTATCTTGCTCTTTAAATGTATAATGATGAGAGAGTGATCTACCTTGCTCTTTAACTATATCACTCTTCAAAAGTCACTGCCCGGGAAGCAATCGGGAAGCCGATTGCCTATATACCGGCAGACGGCTTCCCGAATGTCTTATCCCGGCAAGGGTGAAATGCCGGGCGTCTAGATGTAGACGCCCGCATTTCCCCGACGCCGGGAGACTGGCGCCCGGCATCACGATCGTAGTGATGCCGGGCGCCGTGAGCGGACAGCCGCGGGGGGGAGGGTTAGGTTTAGGGCTCCCGGGGGGGACTTAGGGTTAGGCTAGGGGGAGGGAGGGTTAGGCACCCCTGGGGGGGACTTAGGTTTAGGCAGCGGGGAAGGGGGTGGTTAGGGTTAGGCACTTAGAGGGGGGATTAGGGTTAGGCACTTGGGGGGGGAGTTAGGGTTAGGGTTAGGGGGGTTAGGTTAGTGGATACTTACCTATCCACGATCGGGATTTCCAGCGCTGTCGGGCTTCCACTGCGTCGCACTCTGCTCCTGTCGGGCTGCCGCTGACGGGAATGCGGCCGGCGGTATATCATACCCATTCCCACTGCCCAGCCCAACAGCTACTTATCTGCTGATCTTCAGCTACACACCATGACAGCTGCACCGTCCACCTCTCTGTATGCCCGCACGCACAGTCTCCCGGCACCTGTGGTCCATTCCACGTAGCGACAGCCGCACCGTCCTCCCTGCACACTCGCCCAGTCTCCTGCGGTGCATTCCACACAGACTGTCAGTGACAGCCGCGCTGTCTTCCCTGCATGCCCACGCTGTCTCCCGGCTCCCACGGGCCATTCCACTTTGTGATAGCTGCGCCGTCCTCCTCCCTGCACGCCCCCACACCTCCCGGCTAAGTCAGGCTCAGGGTCGCAGACATATTTTACGTGATGTCCCACGACCAGAGCAGAGAGCAGGGGAGGAGCTCTGCTGATGCAGACCTGGGCTCCTTGGTTACACAGCAGGGAGGACACAATGGAGGAGGTGCCCCCTTCAGGGCTGGAGCCCGGCGGCAGCTGCCTCCATTGTCTCCCACAGTTCCGCCACTGTTTAGAGCCAAAAACACGGGGGTCCGCACACATCTCTAATATATATATTTACTATTTCAATGTAAAAAAAATCAAGTTGATATAAAATATTTGAAATGTCAGCTAATTGTGCAGCTGTAAAAGTTAATACTTGGAACTAAGTTAAATAGGGTTTCAATATACTTGTATAAAATAATACCAGCACTGATAGTCAACTAACGGTAGCAGATGCCTGAACAGCAGGGACGAAAGCCGGAGTTTACACAACGAGTTTTATCACTCGTTTTGAGTGAGAAAACTCATTGATGAATGAGACCTTGATCTACTGTAAGATACTCACGTAAAATAAAAGCGTAAACGGTGGGATCAGCGGCTGTCACTCACGGTTCTGGCTAGTGATATGACAGCTGCAGCCACTTTCATGTGTTAGTATTAGGGGTGATCGGGTTCGGATTTCTGAAATCCGAACCCCCCCGATCCGAGGCCGATCCGAGTCAGGCTCGACTTTTCCCGCCTGACTCGGATCTGAAATCGAGGCAAAACGTCATCATCCCGCCTTCCGAGTCTCGCGGGTTTTGGATCCTATATAAGGTACCCGCGTCGGCGCCATTTTCTCACTCGGCTGTGGACAGTGAAGAGGGAGGGTGGGAGTTAGGGCTGGCTGGGCTGTGTAGTGTAGTGTAGTGCAGAGTAGTGTTGTGCTGTGCTGTGCTGTGCTGCGCTGTGCTGCTGTTGTCCACTACTTCAAAGTCCATAGGGGCTGGCTGTGTTGTGCTGCTGTTGTTAATAGGGGCTGTGTCCACTACTTCAAAGTCCATAGGGGCTGGCTGGACTGTGTTGTGCAGTCAGTTCTCCATAGGGGCTGTGTCCACTCCAAAGTCCTGTGCAGTGTCCCAGTCCTAAAGGGGTGCTGTAGTGTTGTCCAGGGGGTGCTCTGTCCATCAGGGGTGCTCCCCCCAAGTGCTAAAAAAATAATATTTTTTGTGTGTTTGTGAATTGTGTGCACAGTAGCCGCACGTGCATCAACAAAGTAGTGCCAAGCGTGCGCCTGTGTCATAAGTAAAGGGCCAGCTGGCTTGACCGTTAAGGGGTGCTGTAACCCCCAAAGTACACTCCAGTCCAAACCAAAAAAAAAAAATATTTTCTGTGTTTGTGAATTGTGTGCGCAGTAGCCGCATGTGCATCAACAAAGTAGTCCCAAGCGTGCGCCTGTGTCATAAGTAAAGGGCCGGCTGGCTTGACCGTTAAAGGGTGCTGTAACCCCCAAAGTACACTCCAAACCAAAAAAAAAATATTTTCTGTGTTTGTGAATTGTGTGTGCAGTAGCCGCACGTGCATCAACAAAGTAGTGCCAAGCGTGCGCCTGTGTCATAAGTAAAGGGTCGGCTGGCTTGACCGTTAAAGGGTGCTGTAACCCCCAAAGTACACTCCAGTCCAAACCCAAAAAAAAATTATTTTCTGTGTTTGTGAATTGTGTGCGCAGTAGCCGCACGTGCATCAACAAAGTAGTGCCAAGTGTGCGCCTGTGTCATAAGTAAAGGGCCGGCTGGCTTGACCGTTAAAGGGTGCTGTAACCCCCAAAGTACACTCCAGTCCAAACCAAAAAAAAAATATTTTCTGTGTTTGTGAATTATGTGCGCAGTAGCCGCACGTGCATCAACAAAGTAGTGCCAAGCGTGCGCCTGTGTCATAAGTAAAGGGCCGGCTGGCTTGACCGTTAAAGGGTGCTGTAACCCCCAAAGTACACTCCAGTCCAAACCAAAAAAAAAATTATTTTCTGTGTTTGTGAATTGTGTGCGCAGTAGCCGCACGTGCATCAACAAAGTAGTGCCAAGCGTGCGCCTGTGTCATAAGTAAAGGGCCGGCTGGCTTGACCGTTAAAGGGTGCTGTAACCCCCAAAGTTCACTCCAGTCCAAACCAAAAAAAAAAATATTTTCTGTGTTTGTGAATTGTGTGCGCAGTAGCCGCACGTGCATCAACAAAGTAGTGCCAAGCGTGCGCCTGTGTCATAAGTAAAGGGCCGGCTGGCTTGACTGTTAAAGGGTGCTGTAACCCCCAAAGTACACTCCAAACCAAAAAAAAAAATATTTTCTGTGTTTGTGACTTGTGTGCACTGTGGCTGCATGTGCATCAACAAAGGAGCAGCGCCAAGCGTGCACCTGTGTCCCATAAGTAAAGAGCCGGCTGTCTCATTTCTTAAAGGGTGGTGTAACCCACAAAGTGCACTACTCTCCAGCAAAAATAAAAAAATATTTTCTGTGTTTGTGTGCGCTTTAGCCGCACGTATATATCAATATAACATAAATGGAGGACCAAACTTTCTCCGATAAAAATAAAATAGGGAAAGATCAAGAACCACTTCCTCCTAGTGCTGTTGCTGCTGCTGGGAGTTGTTCATCATCCCAGAGAGGAAGTAGGAACATCACTACTTTTACTAAACAATTGACCCTCCAACAGTCCTTAGCGATGAGGATGAAGTACGACAGCAGTCATCCTGAAGCAAAACGTTGATGGAGGTAGAGTGTCCCCGGTTCCAAATCCTGTCTAGATTCCACCTGCATCCTCAAAGCAGCAGCGACAAGCGTGCGTCTGTCTGTTAAAGGGTGGTGACACCCTCAAAGTGTGCTACACAAATAATTAAAATATTGTTCTATTTTTTTCTGTCTTTGTGAAATGTGTGGGCTGTAGCCGCACCTGCATCCTTAAAGCAGCAGCGACAAGCGTGCGTCTGTCTGTTAAAGGGTGGTGACACCCTCAAAGTGTGCTACACAAACAATAAAAATATTCTTCTTTTTTCTGTCTTTGTGAATTGTGTGGGCTGTAGCCGCACCTGCATCCTTAAAGCAGCAGCGACAAGCGTGCGTCTGTCTGTTAAAGGGTGGTGACACCCTCAAAGTGTGCTACACAAACAATTAAAATATTGTTCTTTTTTTTTCGGTCTTTGTGAAATGTGTGGGCTGTAGCCGCACCTGCATCCTTAAAGCAGCAGCGACAAGCGTGCGTCTGTCTGTTAAAGGGTGGTGTAACTCTCAAAGTGCTCCAAAAAATAAAAAACTATTTTTTTAATGTGTTTGTGACTTGTGTGCGATGTAGCCGCACTTGCATCCTCAAAGCAGCAGCGACAAGCGTGCGTCTGTCTGTTAAAGGGTGGTGACACCCTCAAAGTGTGCTACACAAACAATAAAAATATTCTTCTTTTTTCTGTCTTTGTGAATTGTGTGGGCTGTAGCCGCACCTGCATCCTTAAAGCAGCAGCGACAAGCGTGCGTCTGTCTGTTAAAGGGTGGTGACACCCTCAAAGTGTGCTACACAAACAATAAAAATATTCTTCTTCTTTTTTCTGTCTTTGTGAATTGTGTGGGCTGTAGCCGCACTTGCATCCTCAAAGCAGCAGCGACAAGCGTGCGTCTGTCTGTTAAAGGGTGGTGTAACCCTCAAAGTGCGCTCCACAAACAATAAAAATATTCTTTTTTTTTTTCTGTCTTTGTGAATTGTGTGGGCTGTAGCCGCACTTGCATCCTCAAAGCAGCAGCGACAAGCGTGTGTCTGTCTGTTAAAGGATTACATCGGTGACAGCATCCAAGAAGGCATGTCAGACAGTCCGTACCTGTACTGGCAGGAAAAAGAAGCAATTTGGAGGTCCCTGTACAAACTGGCTCTATTTTACCTGAGTTGCCCCCCCTCTAGTGTGTACTCCGAAAGAGTGTTTAGTGCAGCCGGGAACCTTGTCAGCGAAAGGCGTAGGAGGTTGCTTCCACAAAATGTGGAGAAGATGATGTTCATAAAATGAATTATCAACTCTTCCAGGGAGACCAGCCTCCAGAACGTACAGAGGGACCTGTGGTTCCAGCGGGGACGAATTAATACTCTGTGAGGATGAGGATGTACACACTGAAGAGGGTGAGGAATCGGTGGATGAGGAGGATGAGGATGACATCTTGCCTCCGTAGAGCCAGTTTGTGCAGGGACAGATTAATTGCCAGCTTGTTTTGTGGGGGCCCAAACGAACCAATCATTTCAGCCACAGTTGTGTGGCAGACCCTGGCGCTGAAATGATTGCTTTGTTAAAGTGTGCATGTCCTGTTTATACAACATAAGGATGGGTGGGAGGGCCCAAGGACAATTCCATCTTGCACCTCTTTTTTTTCTTTGCATTATGTACTGTTTGGGGCCTAGTTTTTCAAACTGCCATCCTGTCTGCCACTGCAGTATCACGCCTAGATGGGTCACGTGTTTGCGCCGCCCACTCGTATCGCTTAGCATAGTCATCCATCTACCTCGGTGCAACCTTTTGGACATAAAAACACTATTGTGAGGTGTGAGGTGTTCAGAATAGATTGAAAATGAGTGGAAATTAAGGTTATTGAGGTTAATAATAGCATAGGAGCAGAAAAACCTACAAATTCTGTGATTTTAGCTGTTTTTATGCTTTTTTTCAAAAAAATACAGATCCAAAACACAAAACCCAGAACCCAAAACACGGAAGGGTGGTTTTGGCAAAACCAATCCAGATCCAAAACATGAAGAAAGATCCAGATCCAAAACCAAAACACAAAACACGAAAAGTGGCCGGTGCACACCCCTAGTTAGTATTAGGGTGACTGTAGTGCATATACAAAAGGTGTCCACATATTGTAAATCAAATGTAACAGGAATTGTGGAGAGCCTGCAGTTCATGGGTAGAATGGAATCCTGGTGGTTATACAATCAGACTACCAGCCACTCACTCAGTGCATACAGTCTGCACAGGGGCAAACGCAGGATTTCTAGAGAGGGGTTTCCAAATGCTTCATTTTAGAGTGAGTGAGGCCAGTCCATGAAGAGGGTAGTATTAGCACTTAACCAGCTTTAATATGCGTCATACATAGTGTATTGTGTGTCATAATTCCAGCATGTACAGGACCAGCGATCACAGTAACCTATTATATGTATCATACATAGTGTATTGTGTGTCATAATTCCAGCATGTACAGGACCAGCGATCACAGTAACCCATTATTTGCGTCATACATAGTGTATATATATATATATATATATATATATATATATATAGGAATGGGGTATGGAAAGAACATGCGCCTAATAGTGTAGTATTTCAAAAAATATATTAGCATGTGCTCAAATATAAATGTGCGTACCAGAAAATAAATCTTTATAGCTTATCTGTGGTTGTTTTACTGGAACCTCATGTGGTGAAGTGGTTTCACAACTTCAGGGTAACCAGGAACCTTAAATAAAATTAGCTCATGTCGAGCCAAAATACGCATACATGGTGTAGTAATTTTGTGTCTCAAACAAATAATATGGTGAAGTAGTTATATATGCGTACCAGAATGTTACTTGGATTAATGTATCAAGTACTAAGTCACCTCTTCAGACTCGTATGCTGGCCCCAGTATTGGCAAGTGCAGAAGGAGTACTGAAACTATATAGAGATAGTAATGATATGCTTTCAACTGAGCTGTATAGAAAAGAAGCAGCAACCAATAGTTTACTCCACTGTTCAAGCTCACATCTTCCATCTACCCTTTCGAATGTCCCCAGAGGGGAATTTTTACGTCTAAGACGTAATTGCTCTGACGATGAGGTGTATACAGTAAAGAGTGAAGAATTGGTGGTAAGACTCAAAGAGAGAGGATATAGCATGAGAAGCATTAGAAAAGCGAAATCATCATTATTGAAAACAAACAGGGACACCCTGATTTTTCAGGATAGTAAAAGAAAGAAATCAAAACTACAGAATGAACCCCCGGAAATGAGGTTTGTGGGCGACTTTTGCTATGAATGGTACAAAATTCAGGATGCTCTCAATAAATATTGGCACGTACTACTTAATGATGCAGACCTGAACCAGAAATTGGGCCCAAAAATATCGATGAGCTGGAGGAGATCCTCGAATCTAAAAGATAAATTGGTCCAGAGCCATTTTGTCAGAACATCCACTAAGAGGAATAGGATTAAGGGTACTTACCCATGTGGATCATGCAAAGTATGTGAATACATGATCCAGCAACCAGTGGTAAAAGACAAATATGGTGAAAATATCAAAATCAATGATTATATCAACTGCCAAACAACAAATGTGATATACTGCATTAGATGCCCATGTGAAAGGCAATACATAGGAATGACCACAAGGATGTTAAAATCAAGAATCCTAGGACATCTTGGGAACATTCGGAACGCAGCTTCAGATTTAAGGAGGAATAAACAACTCACCTCAGTGGTAAGACACTTCTTTTGTGCTCATCCTAACAACACCAAAGATCTAAGAGTATTTGGACTCGAAAGATTACAAATGGGCATAAGAGGAGGTGACACCACTAAAGAACTCCTAAAAATGGAGAGCAAATGGATCTTCAAAATGGGCTCTTTAATACCAGCGGGACTCAATGAATCTAACAACTATGGAGTCTTTCTGCCAACATAAACATCTAAATATACGTCACACCCTAGTTCTGCTTTTTCTTTATTAGTATATACATCTAGAGATGCTTCTTGTGCTGTATATGGTGGTTAAGACACAAGATTATATACCTCTTTCCTCTCTGCATTAAACAACATCTTAGTTAATTAATCTCATTGATCTTTTTAATTACTGTGAGTTCTATGTTTCTGTTTCTTCCCCTTTTTTTAACTTTGATTTAACAACCAGTTATTGGTTGTAATGTATTGACTATTCAGGTTTATGTTAGGAGAGTATATACACATATATATGTGCTTAATAATAAGCACTTTGAATATTAATGTGATGAGCACTATTTTAATATTTATATTACCCCTTATTATATTTAATAATGTACTGTCATCATGAAATATGTTTATTTTTAGGTAGTCACTCTAGTACTTTTTACATTGATACGGGTTTATTTTTGTTGAATTTAGTTTAGAATGCTTTTTATTTTTTACACCTTATAATTAATTTTTTGTGTCTCACCTATTGTCACAATTTTAACAATATATGGAGGCTTTCTCCCCTATACACTAAAGTCATTTAAATTATGTTATGTACACTATTTAAAATTAAATATCTTATCACAATTTGTCACTGTATCACATCTAAATGCAATTTCACTTTTAACTAGTATTTTGGCAGCAAAAGTTTTAATGCAATAATATTTTACTATATTTGGAATTTTATTTTTGGAGTTTTTATGCTCATTAGGAGTATTAAATATTTATATCTCTTATATTGATATCTAAGGATACCAAATATGTCTATATATTCCAATAAAATTGAACACTGGTTATGTACTTACACTACAACCACGATATATTAGAGACTATATGTCTCAATTAATTACATTACACGCAGGTGTGTGTAAATTAACAGTGATGTACTGATTATATGTATATACATGCTATTACATCCTGACATAATTTGTGTTCAGTCATGCAATAAATGTAAAATTAAAATAGGAATAATATACCCCAATAGATAATAATAATAGATCATTCTTCTAATTTAATAGATAATGAATGTCTAAGGGAAGACAAATAGTCTTCAATCATTCATGTCAATTGTGACAATTAACACAAACCCTAGGGCTATTTAAGGGAAAGCTGTCCCAGGGAGAACATAGGCTCCGATGTGAACAAGCTTTCTATGTGAAACGCGCGTCATCAACCAGCGCCAGGACTCCGGGCTTCACAGGGCGCCCATGTGACCCGGCTTCTGACGGCGGCAGGACTATTCAGCGGGACGCTGCTCCCGACCATCCCTCCCCTCACCAGACCTATATACCAGGCTATCAGGTAATTCTATCGGCCCCCTCATCCCGCTGCCACCGGTCATACCGCCCTGCACTGCATACTCGCAACAGGGGGATACCGGAGTCAGCAGGGACAGTAGGAACCGATACTGTATCTGTCTTTAAAGTCTTCACCCTGCACCCAGGGGGTCTCCATCTCCCTCTGACCCGTTCAATACCCATGGGTAAACGGATGCAGGGGTGAGTGGTCTTCCCCCAATTGAGTGGGGGTCTTTTCTCTGTATTACTTACCTGATTGGTCCTATATGCTATTGCCAATATTGCTTTTAAAAATAACCTTTTTCAAACTAAAGTTTGCAACATATATGAGTTGGATATAATAACATATGTTACCAACGCCTCACTTTGTTTTGTCATTTAATGCTGGATATTGTTGATTGCATTACTTGAACATTCTTTGGAATAGGGGTTAATTATGAGGATGTAAATAATATTGTCATATACTAATAAGACAATATATATCAATATATGGATACAACAACACATGTTATTCTATTGCCTGTTTTTTTCATGCAATTCAATGTTGGACATTGCTGACTGCATCGTAGGTTTATTTTCTGATAGGGGTAAATCATGAGGATGTAAATAGTCTTGCCGTAGTTTAATCACACCTTTAATTAGACTATTTAATTTCATATAGGAGTGATATAATAGATTGGTACTCTCATTGATATATTTCACTGCACAATTTTCTTGTTCAAAAGACGGTCTACTAACATTGAGATAATAATAAATGGTACATTTAATAATTAGCCAATTATACACAGCTCAATGGAGTAGTAAGAGACCTACATTGTTTTCCTATTGATTTTCTGAGCCATTTTCTACAATCATTGCTCTAAAAGGGTTAAATGATGTGCAGTATTATACATGTTAATTGTGACTAGATTTTATGTATATGTCTTTTTGTGTTTATTTATTACTAAATTAAAAGTTAGGTTTTATGCTATATTAGTATTTAATGCAAGAATTATCAGATGTCAAGAGTGCATCAACCAAGGAAAATTCTTCTTTCTTTGAGTCATTTTTTCTTATGACTCAAAACTAACTATACAAATATTGTACTGTGCAAACTAAATGTTGCAATTACAGTTTGTTTGTTATATTTTCTTACTTCCCCCCTTACTTCTTACTAAAGGCCCCAGATGGATTGGGACAATTCCCCGTTTTGCAGATGATTGGGGAGAAAAAAAATCGGCAATGTATGGGGTACACCCAGGGCCAGCCCGAGCCTGATTTTTTTAGTAAGCGGATATAGATTTTAGTGCCCCCTGTTGAAATAAAGCCTCATATTTTGGTGTGTGAAATATCCGGAGTACATGTAATAATGCAACAATGACAAAAGGGAATCTGTAGATCAAAAGACCAGCTTTAGAAAAACATGTTTATAATTTAATACTATACTCAGTGGTGTCACTAGGGTTGGTGTAACCGTGGGCCTGATTCAGACCCGCTCGCAAGCGCTCGCAACTGGGTCGATGGTGGCCCACAGCGCATGTGCACGACGGAGCCGGCTCTGTCGTGCGCATGCGCGAGACCCGGCTAGCGACGGGCACTCCGTCGCTCTGGGTCTCACAACAAAGAGGGCGAGCTGTCGATGTTGAGTGACAGCTCGCCCCCTTTGGTGGGTGGGCCGTGGGGTGGCTGCCCAAACAGAGGCGTTCCCATGAGAATGCCTGCCGTTTGGGGGCGGCCCCACTGACACCATGAGTGATGTAAGTGGAGAGATTCCGGCTCTGTTAGAGCCGAAATCTCTCTGGAACTTGCGGCCATGAGACCCTACCACAAGGGTCTCATCGCAAGCCCAATGGTCGCGATGGTCTTGACCATCGCGACCATCATCATGGTCGATCGCTATAGCTGTGGATGGTCACCCACAGCTATGCGAGCGGCCAGGAGGCCGCACAAAAAAAAAAAAAAAAAAATGCCCTGATTCAGAGCGAGCGCTCTTTGCTCTGAATCATGGCCCGAGTGCAGTAACTAATGGTGTTACCCCACATGGACCTTCTCCTGCATCAGAAGAAACAGAATCCTTAATAATAAAATACAATGGATCTAACAGGGGAAAAAACATACACATTAACCCCCGCTGTGTGGGGCCCCACATGATAAATAAAAAACACACACATAGGCCACAACATGAAAAAAATAATATACATAGGCTTTGTATGGAAAAAAACAAAACACACAGGCTTTGTAGAAAAAAACAGAGAGGGTGACAGGGAGAGGAAGTCAGCACTGGGTGACAGGGAGAGTGTGACGAGAGGGAGAGGGGGACAGGGAGAGGGTGACGAGAGGGAGAGGGGGACAGGGAGAGTGTGACGAGAGGGAGAGGGGGACAGGGAGAGGGTGACGACAGGGAGAGGGCAACTGCACTAGGTGAAATGGTGATGATAGGGAGAGGATGACAGTGACAACAGGGAGAGGGTGACAGGGAGAGGATGACAGCACTGGGTGACAGGGAGAGGGTGACAGCACTGGGTGACAGGGAGAGGGTGACAGCACTGGGTGACAGGGAGAGGGTGACGACAGGGAGAGGGTGAAAGGTAGAGGGTGATGATAGGGAGAGGGCGACAAGCACTATGAGACAGGGAGAGGGTGACAACAGGGAGAGGGCAACTGCTCTAGGTGACAGGGAAAGGGTGACAGGGAGAGGGACGACAGGGAGAGGGTGAAAGCACTGGGTGACAGGGAGAGGGTGATGGAGAGAATGACCAATGGGTGACAGGGACAGGGTGACAGCCATACAGGGTATTTCAATTTCCTTACCTGGGGCCAGAAGTTATTGCAGCGCATGGATGGCGGCTCCTCCTTGGACCTCACTGGACACTGGCTGAGATGTCATGGTCAATCTATAGAAGGGGATCTAGCTGCTTCCCAACCTTTCACTTAACGCCGGGGACGGTCACCCGATCGTGACGTCAGATCCCCGGCATCCAGCACTTCCTCAGAGAGAGAGAGGAAGTTGGGGTTGGTTTAAAGGGGCGGAGCGGAGGAGAGCGCAGCCACCCATACAGCCGAGCACAGACTCTCACAAGCTGTATCACCGGGGGTAGAGCGTAGAGGTAGCGGCACTGGGGCATGGCTGCACAATGGAATATAATGAGTCAGTATGACTCCTCGTAATGCCGACAGCTGTGGGGGATCGCGCAGGTCTCAGGAGATAACGCGGCCGCCCTTACAGCCTGGCGCCGTATGCGGATGCGTACCTGGCGTAATGGGCCGGCCGGCCCTGGGTACACCAATCGCCGTTTCTGACCAAAAAGTGATTGTAATCGGTAAATCAAGTTGTCCAACATGTTGGATTTCACCGACCAAGCATTGCTAGTGTATGGTAACCATCGGCCAATTTGCCAACCGTTTATAGTAAAATGATCTGCAAATCACTGAACAACCGGCTTGATTCACTACAGATCGCAATACTGCGTACACGCGCAGTTCGACTGCAACAGCACGGCATTCCACTGCTACTGCAATGCAAACTCAGCACTACATAAGGACGCCCACTTTACCATAAGCACATCCATAATACAGAATAGCGAAACCATTGGTACAATCAAGTACCATCGCAGCATCACGCACACTTGCACAAACCCTGACCTTACTCAGGAATTGCTAACTTCAGCGCACACTATGAGGCCTCATGCTGCGTATGGTATCACAGTGGATAATTTATGCATGCCCCTGCAACGCTGTTGAAACACACTGACGCGCCTGCGTTCGCCCGACCTCCCGCCCATCGCCATCCACAAACGGTACTTTCTGTCAATCACTCTGCCATGGGTCTGCGTATCCTCTGCGATTGCAGTCCCGATTGCAGTGGCCAGTTCGCGCATGCGCAGTACGCAACAATCGGCCAATTGCGTGTATAAGCAACTGCGTTCCTTGCTGAATCAGGCCCAATATCTGTAATGAATGGGCACAGATTAGAAGACACACACCGCACACCCTGCACCCATACTTTTTTTATACTCACCTCTCCGAAGTCCCACGTTGGCCAGAGTAGCGCCACATACAATGCCTGGAATATGGAAAATGGCCATTTTCCCAGCGTTTTGCGAATGCACAGTAGGGAAATCGCTGAATGCACAGACTAGAGCCCGGAGTCTACTGCTGCTGTCAATTCTCTGGCGGTTGCAGGGGAGAGAGGAGGGGGCCCCAGACAGGGAATGCATATGGGCCCCCTCCTCTGTATATACGCCCCTGCTGGCAATGTTATATCTTATATCACTGTTCCCTGTAGTTGTCTCTGGATTCTTTTTTCCAGTGATCTTTATAATAATTATCAATCCTTTCTCAATAGTAACACATTAGCAATTGGTGTAGTTATAAAGATATCAATAGGGGAACAATATTACACCTCCCAAGCCTCATAATTCTGATTCCTGTCCATGTATAATTTTATACCCAGCATAACCGCATTACTCTCCACCTAGCTGTGCCTGGTTTCAATGAGGTGTAACTTATATACATGTACAAATGAGGTGTCACTTATACACATGTACAAATGAGGTGTCACTTATATACATGTACAAATGAGGTGTCACTTATATACATGTACAAATGAGGTGTCACTTATACACATGTACAAATGAGGTGTCACTTATATACATGTACAAATGAGGTGTCACTTATATACATGTACAAATGAGACATCACTTATATACATGTACAAATGAGATGTCACTTATATACATGTACAAATGAGGTGTCACTTATATACATGTACAAATGAGATGTCACTTATACACATGTACAAATGAGGTGTCACTTATACACATGTACAAATGAGGTTTCACTTATATACATGTACAAATGAGGTGTCACTTATATACATGTACAAATGAGGTGTCACTTATATACATGTACAAATGAGATGTCACTTATATACATGTACAAATGAGATGTCACTTATATACATGTACAAATGAGGTGTCACTTATAGACATGTACAAATGAGATGTCACTTATATACATGTACAAATGAGGTGTCACTTATATACATGTACAAATGAGATATCACTTATATACATGTACAAATGAGATGTCACTTATACACATGTACAAATGAGGTGTCACTTATACACATGTACAAATGAGATGTCACTTATATACATGTACAAATGAGGTGTCACTTATATACATGTACAAATGAGGTGTCACTTATACACATGTACAAATGAGGTGTCACTTATATACATGTACAAATGAGGTGTCACTTATATACATGTACAAATGAGATGTCACTTATATACATGTACAAATGAGATGTCACTTATACACATGTACAAATGAGGTGTCACTTATAGACATGTACAAATGGGATGTCACTTATAGACATGTACAAATGAGGTGTCACTTATATACATGTACAAATGAGATGTCACTTATATACATGTACAAATGAGGTGACACTTATACACATGTACAAATGAGGTGTCACTTATATACATGTACAAATGAGGTGTCACTTATACACATGTACAAATGAGGTGTCACTTATACACATGTACAAATGAGGTGTCACTTATACACATGTACAAATGAGGTGTCACTTATATACATGTACAAATGAGGTGTCACTTATATACATGTACAAATGAGATATCACTTATATACATGTACAAATGAGATGTCACTTATATACATGTACAAATGAGGTGTCACTTATACACATGTACAAATGAGGTGTCACTTATATACATGTACAAATGAGGTGTCACTTATATACATGTACAAATGAGGTGTCACTTATACACATGTACAAATGAGGTGTCACTTATATACATGTACAAATGAGATGTCACTTATATACATGTACAAATGAGGTGTCACTTATAGACATGTACAAATGAGATGTCACTTATATACATGTACAAATGAGGTGTCACTTATATACATGTACAAATGAGATGTCACTTATAGACATGTACAAATGAGATGTCACTTATATACATGTACAAATGAGGTGACACTTATACACATGTACAAATGAGGTGTCACTTATATACATGTACAAATGAGGTGTCACTTATATACATGTACAAATGAGGTGTCACTTATATACATGTACAAATGAGATGTCACTTATATACATGTACAAATGAGGTGTCACTTATATACATGTACAAATGAGATGTCACTTATATACATGTACAAATGAGGTGTCACTTATAGACATGTACAAATGAGATGTCACTTATATACATGTACAAATGAGGTGTCACTTATATACATGTACAAATGAGGTGTCACTTATACACATGTACAAATGAGGTGTCACTTATATACATGTACAAATGAGGTGTCACTTATATACATGTACAAATGAGATGTCACTTATATACATGTACAAATGAGGTGTCACTTATAGACATGTACAAATGAGATGTCACTTATATACATGTACAAATGAGGTGTCACTTATATACATGTACAAATGAGGTGTCACTTATATACATGTACAAATGAGGTGTCACTTATAGACATGTACAAATGAGATGTCACTTATATACATGTACAAATGAGGTGTCACTTATATACATGTACATGTATAAATGAGGTGTAAACGTTTTAGGGGCATGTCTATTGAAGCAAGTTTGCAGGAAATCAATGGCGGTTGCTATATTGTGAGATTGACCTGCCTGGCTCTGATAGCTTCCCTTACCCGTCAGCATTACCGTCTCCACAGCCCGGCACTCACTGTGTGCTGGGCTGCAGTGGTCAGCAGCAGCAGTCTCCACTGGCTCAGGGGCATATCTATAATGGGTGCAGGTACAGGGCACACGGACCCCTGGGTCCAGGGGGGCCCCGCAATGCACACCCTGCACCCATAGTATTACTTACCTCTCCGGAGTCCCACGCTGTAAAAACGACTGGAAAATGCCCGCCGGGGCCATTTTCCCGTAGTTTGCGCATGCACAGTACAGGGAAAATGGTCACCGCGGCCATTTTCCCGGTGATCTGCGCATACTCTATAGACTCTGGGCCACTCTAGTGCCCAGAGTCTATAACTCCGGCACTGGCTGCGCACAGCTCAGTGCGCTGCCGGCTGTCGGACAGAGAGGAGGGGGCCCGTGTCGGAGGATGCACACGGGCCCCCTCCTCTCTAGAAATGCCACTGCACTGGCTGTACTGTGGAAGGGGGGTTGCGACTGATCGTGTCCCCTCCCCCAATGGATTTGCCCCTGGCTGAGGGAGTGCGGTGCAGCAAATTCTCCTCCCGTGGAGTGCGGTGGAGCAAATTAAATTTTTTTATTTTATTTTTAAGGAGGTGTGGCCACGCCTTCTTACATTAGGCCACGGCCCCTTAATTACCGGGGTACCCACAAGGCTCACTACACCCCTGCCGAAGCAGAAAGTAAAGTGCTGGTATTAGTGATAACTAGACTTTTACACACTGCAGGGACAGGCAATTTTTTTTTTTATATACAAAGCCGATAACTATTAAATAGGCCCCTTAATGGCAACCAGTCACCAATTGGTTTGGATCAGTGCCATTTAGGCAATAAGAGGATGTCCTGTCTCACGCTACTTCCTGTTGCACATTCTCCTTTCTGCAGCTTCCATATTGGTTCTGGCTCCAGTAACCCCCGGAGTTTTCACCAAGCTATTGCCGACTCCAGGCGTCTGTTTGACATTGGAAATGAACTGGGACACAAGATGAGAGTCTTGGATATTTGAGGGGGGTTTCCTGGTTACCCTGATTTCCAGCCAAGATTCGAGGAGGTGAGATTAGCAGAGACTACTACAGGGGGAGCAGGAAAGCAGGTGCACAGGGCAGAGGTCACTGTGACCGGTTACAGGGGGAGCAGGAAAGCAGGGGCACGGGGCAGAGGTCACTGTGACCGGTTACAGGGGGAGCAGGAAAACAGGGGCACAGGGCAGAGGTCACTGTGACCGGTTACAGGGGGAGCAGGAAAGCAGGGGCACAGGGCAGAGGTCACTGTGAGTGGTTATATGAGGAGCAGGAAAGCAGGAGCACAGGAGAGAGGGGGTCATTCAGACCCGCTCGCGAGCAAAGGACGCTCGCAAGCGGGTCGATGTTATGCGAATGCGCATGCGCACGACAGAGGGAGCTCCGTTGTGCGCATGTGCGAGAACCGGCGACCGACGAGGAATACGTCGCTCGGGGTCTCGCACCAAAGGGGGCGTGCTGTCGATGGTGAGTGACAACACGCCCCCTTTGGTGGGCGTGCCGGGGGCGTGGCTGCCAGATGGAGGCGTTCCCATGGGAACGCCTACCGTCTGAAGCCGGCCCCACTGACATCAGCCAAAATCACTCATGGGCTTGAGGCAGCGAGACCCTACCACAGGGTCTCGTCGCAAGCCCGATGGTCGCGATGGTTTTGACCATCGCAACCATCTTTTTGGCCGCTCGCATATGCTGTGGGTGGTCACCCACAGCTATGCGAGCGGCCAGGAAGCCGCTCCATTTTCAGGTAGGAGGGCACTGATTCAGAGCGAGCGCCCTGGTCAGAGCATTCGGCTCTGAATCAGGCCCTCAGGTCACTGTGACCGGTTACAGGGGGAGCAGGAAAGCAGGAGCACAGGGCAGAGGTCACTGTGACCGGTTATAGGGGGAGCAGGTAAGCAGGAGCACAGGACAGAGGTCACTGTGAGCGGTTACAGGGGGAGCAGGAAAGCAGGAGCACAGGGCAGAGGTCACTGTGACCGGTTACAGGGGGAGCAGGAAAGCAGGAGCACAGGGCAGAGGTCACTGTGAGCGGTTACAGGGGGAGCAGGAAAGCAGGAGCACAGGGCAGAGGTCACTGTGACTGGTTACAGGGGGAGCAGGAGCACAGGGCAGAGGTCACTGTGACCGGTTACAGGGGGAGCAGGAGCACAGGACAGAGGTCACTGTGAGCGGTTACAGGGGGAGCAGGAAAGCAGGAGCACAGGGCAGAGGTCACTGTGACCGGTTACAGGGGGAGCAGGAAAGCAGGAGCACAGGACAGAGGTCATTGTGACCGGTTACAGGGGGAGCAGGAAAGCAGGAGCACAGGGCAGAGGTCACTGTGAGCGGTTACAGGGGGAGCAGGAAAGCAGGAGCACAGGTCACTGTGACTGGTTACAGGGGGAGCAGGAGCACAGGGCAGAGGTCACTGTGACCGGTTACAGGGGGAGCAGGAGCACAGGGCAGAGGTCACTGTGAGCGGTTACAGGGGGAGCAGGAAAGCAGGAGCACAGGGCAGAGGTCACTGTGACCGGTTACAGGGGGAGCAGGAAAGCAGGAGCACAGGGCAGAGGTCACTGTGACCGGTTACAGGGGGAGCAGGAAAGCAGGAGCACAGGACAGAGGTCACTGTGACCGGTTACAGGGGGAGCAGGAAAGCAGGAGCACAGGACAGAGGTCACTGTGACCGGTTACAGGGGGAGCAGGAAAGCAGGAGCACAGGGCAGAGGTCACTGTGAGCGGTTACAGGGGGAGCAGGAAAGCAGGAGCACAGGGCAGAGGTCACTGTGAGCGGTTACAGGGGGAGCAGGAAAGCAGGAGCACAGGGCAGAGGTCACTGTGACTGGTTACAGGGGGAGCAGGAGCACAGGGCAGAGGTCACTGTGACTGGTTACAGGGGGAGCAGGAGCACAGGGCAGAGGTCACTGTGACCGGTTACAGGGGGAGCAGGAGCACAGGGCAGAGGTCACTGTGAGCGGTTACAGGGGGAGCAGGAAAGCAGGAGCACAGGGCAGAGGTCACTGTGAGCGGTTACAGGGGGAGCAGGAAAGCAGGAGCACAGGACAGAGGTCACTGTGAGCGGTTACAGGGGGAGCAGGAAAGCAGGAGCACAGGGCAGAGGTCACTGTGACCGGTTACAGGGGGAGCAGGAAAGCAGGAGCACAGGACAGAGGTCACTGTGACCGGTTACAGGGGGAGCAGGAAAGCAGGAGCACAGGGCAGAGGTCACTGTGAGCGGTTACAGGGGGAGCAGGAAAGCAGGAGCACAGGGCAGAGGTCACTGTGACTGGTTACAGGGGGAGCAGGAGCACAGGGCAGAGGTCACTGTGACTGGTTACAGGGGGAGCAGGAGCACAGGGCAGAGGTCACTGTGACCGGTTACAGGGGGAGCAGGAGCACAGGGCAGAGGTCACTGTGAGCGGTTACAGGGGGAGCAGGAAAGCAGGAGCACAGGGCAGAGGTCACTGTGAGCGGTTACAGGGGGAGCAGGAAAGCAGGAGCACAGGACAGAGGTCACTGTGACCGGTTACAGGGGGAGCAGGAAAGCAGGAGCACAGGGCGGAGGAAACTGCTGTCTGCTCACAATGAAAATCCATTGTAAACGCTGCAACTTTCTAAACACTGCATAGGGGACAAAACATTTTAAACATGCAAATGCTGCTGCAATTATGCATGAAAATACGGTATACCTACAAGATTACACAGATATACAAATAGACAAATAAATATATGTAATCTATATTGGGATAATATATGTTGGCAGCTCAGAAGCTCACAGATTAAACCACATTTCCTTTTCTGTTTCCAGTTTGCTGCTGTGATAGTTGAATCGCTGGATCAGTACTTTGCTAGTACGGAGGATGTAGAAGTCATTGCAGAGCTCGGGAGATATTACATGTGCTCTGCTATTACTGGTGCCCTCAATATAATAACAAAGAAAGAGGATTATGTGAAAGGTCAGTAAGTAACCGCTAGGAATGTATCCTGGATCTTTGTTACTTTCGTTGATGAGTTTAGTGACTGCCTGGAAAAATTGTTGTAGAACTGGTTGTAAATAGCTGAACATCTGTCCGGAGATGCACCTCTTCCAGGCTCCAGATGCAGGTATTCTTGTCTAACGAGAAGCACTAATAACGGCGATGACCAGTATAGCTATCTAGCCATTACAGGTTGGGTTGCTGACCTCTCTGTCTGACAGTACTTCATTAGCTCTCTATACTTATAATAAAGTTGTAATGGTTGTTCCTGTACATACTGTAGACATTTTTTTGGAGAAATGTACTCCTTGGGACTGTGTATGAACTATGGGGACAAAACAAAAATATCAGAATTTTTATTTATCTGATTGCCTGTTTGTTCCGGAATTACGCAAAAACTACGGGATGAATTTGGATTGCGTTTTCAATATTCCATAGTTTAGTCACCTAAAAAAAACCCTGAGGTATGTGTTATCTCACTGTGACATCAGGGAGAGGAGCAATAAAAGAAAAACCAGATGCTTGACACTCAGGACCTGATTCAGACCCGCTCGCTAAGGTGCGATCGCTCGCTGTGAGCGATTTTTGCCCATCTGTGCATGCATATAATTCACAGTGCGCGTGCACAAGCCATTCCTTACGATCTGATTTTGGTAGCTCGTAAGCCACTATCAGGTCGCTGCTTTGAGTGACAGATAGCGCCATTTGTGGGTGGTCAGGGCCGCAACTAGGGTGGGGCTGAGGGGTCATGTGCACTGGGTGCCATCCTCCAGCAGCACCGGCCACACACTTTTCTGTGCAGATAGAGACCTCCGGCAGTGGTGCGCGCCGGACATTGAAAATCGGCGGAAGATCCCGCCCTCCATCCTGGTGGCGGAAGTTAGGGTAAGCGCTCAGGGGGGGGGCGGAAAGGGAGTGAGAGGGGCGGCAGTGCTGCACTGGGCGCACTGCCGTCTAGCTACGACACTGGGGTGGTAACAGGGGAACGTGCATGTGAATGGGAGAGTGGTGTTGCGAACGCAGGTGGCTCAGTCCCCCAAAATGCAGTTTAAAGGGCGTGCATAATTAGCAAAGTAGCGTCATTGTACACGTCACCTGCATGCATTTCAGCCCGCACTGATCGCAGTGCTTGAGGCAGGGAACTGTAGCCCCAAGGGCTGCGAGCTGCTCCGATGGCTCACAATGGTCCAGATTAATGATACATTTCCCGGAGAAGACGTGTGTTGCGAGAGGCAAGGGGGCGTCTTCAGACACTTGCAAGTGCACTTTGCCGTAGCTCGCTAACACACAGTGGGCGTCCTTACACGAGCGGGTCTGAATGAGCTCCTCAGCACGTGCAGTGTGCAGGCTCCTCAAGCCAAAAATAACTAGATGTATATTAATATCATCCTTGTCTACCCTCCCGATTCGGCCGGGAGCCTCCCGGAAATCAGTCCACCCCAGCCCCCCCCCCCCCCCCCCGGAAAAGCAGGCAAGCCTCCTGGCAGACGCCGCTCCCCCCAGTGGAATTACCTGTACCTAATTTTGGCCCATTTCCCTGCTTCACAATGCCTGTAATATCAGCGTTGTGTAGCAGGGGTTGGGCCAAAATGACATGATTGCGTGGCCCCGCCCCACCCACTCGGTCTGCGATAGCTCTCTTTGTGCGTGCGCGATCGCAAACTGATTGCAGCGCTACCTCACGCTTACGCACTGCGATGGATATGCATGCAGAGTGCGCACCTTTGACCGATCTATGTACGCTGTCGCAGTTGTGATCCGTAATGAATCAGGCCCAATGTCTACAATATAAAGTATACATAATGATATAAGATGCAACTACTATCTTTGTAAAATTAGTTCCACTGAGCATAACAGACATCCACGCGACCGAAGCTGCGGGCAAAGGTTAGCATTATATAAAATTGCATTCCAGAGATGTGTCCACATACACCTATCCTCAAATTGCGCCAAATTGTCCCACGGACTTTGTGATTTAGCCACGTGGGCAACATTTTCTTACAATGTGCGCATTAATCTGCTAATTTGTACCAATTCCCTTGAAACAAAAATACTAATCCTAAATACTGTAGGGATGCATCCAAGTTCATTGTGGCTGATTGCGCAACAAACGTGCTCGCGTATCGTACTATGCACCACAATACGCTATGGCATGTCCCCGATCGCGGGAGTGCGTCTTCATAGGAGTGCTTTCCCATTCATTCCTATGGAGATGCAAATGCTTGTCTCCGATTGCGGGAGTCCGTCTCGCGGCATGCATGGTGCGATTCGCTGCGCTACAGGCAAGGAAGTAACTGGGCATATCTGTACTGTGCCTGATGCAGAGCTGCACTCTATGCCGATGATTACACAGATGAGTGATTATCGGTAATCTGCGCTGGTGTCTAAGTCACACTACGCCTGCATCAAGGTACATTACTGTAGTCATCGCAGCAACTTTTTACTCGCAGTGTGTTTGGCAGTTAGGGGGCGTTTGGGGAGTTAACAGGGAGTGGTGGCAAATAACACAGGTGACCGTTTTAGGAGTGTGTCGCCCTGCATCTGCGATCCTGTACGCAATAAAAATGGCTCCGGCGTCTTAGTTCCTACTGCCATTCTGCGTAGTTATAGGGTAGTCATCGCAGCGACAGTAAGTGAGCCTTTGGGGGTGGTGATGGGGGGGTGGTGGTCGGGGAAATGCAGGCATGCCAGTGCGTTAGAACGCCATTGCATGGGCATGCATAAATTATGCACTGCGATGGCCCACGCAGTCTGAGGTCTTATAGCGTGCGTGGAAGTTAGCAATTTCTAAGGTCAGAGCTTGTGCAAGTGTGCGTGAGACTGCAATAGTGCTCGATTGTACCGATGTTTTCGCAGTCTTGTTAAACATTACGGATGTGTGTAAGGTAAAGTGAGCGTCCTTATGTAGTGCTGCGGTGGCATAGCGATCTCAATGAATTAGCATACTATCGCAGTTGAACTGTGTTTTTTGGCAAAAATCGGGTGATTTCACCTTTTTTTGGGCAAAAATCAGGCGATTTCGCAGATGGCAAAAAAACCCGGCCATCATGTAAGGTTACAGAACAGCAGTTCTAGAACCACCACTTGCAAATAAAGGTTGAGGCCCGGGCTTTTCCTTGCCACTGCGTGTGGTGTATGACATGTTGGCAATTATACGTTATTCGTCAGTAAACTTTCCATTTATTATTAGAGCTGATGTTTTTTTTTAACATTGTGAAATATTGTTTTGATTTTTAGGTACACTGGCCCTGATTCAGAGCCGGTTGCCCTGACAGAGCGCTCGCTCTGAATCAGGGCCGGTCTTTTTTTTTTTTAGAACGGTCTCCTGGCCGCTCGCATAGCTTTGGGTGACCACCCACAGCTATAGCGAGCGGCCATGATGATGGTCACGATGGTCAAGACCCTTGTTGTAGGGTCTCGTTGCCGCAAGCCCCAGAGAGATTTTGGCTCCCATGGGAACGCCTCCGTCTGGCCAGCATTGCCCCCGGCACGCCCACCAAAGGGGGCGTGCTGTCAATCACCATCGACAGCATGCCCCCTTTGGTGCGAGACCCATAGCAACGGCTTGGCCGTAGTTATTCGGGTCTCGCGCATGCGCACTTGGCCAACATCGACCCGCTTGTGAGCGCTCAGCGCTCGCGACCGGGTCTGAATCAGGCCCACTGTCTTAAGCCCTCTATGCCCTTGAGTAGATTTTGAAGTACTAGTATCATCATGACTGGCAGCACCTGCCGTACTAGTACTTGGTTGCTGCTCCTGCTCTTCTATCGACTGATCATGATCAATAACAACTCGCAGCGCTTCTAGTAATGGTAGCACAGCACCTACTGAACATTATTGTTTAACACTGTGACACTGCCTGGTCCTGAACACACACAAGTTTTAGAACAAAAAAAAATATATATATTTTTAACAAATGACAACTTGACACTGCAACTCACAGCACTGATATTAACGGTGGCATGGTACCTACTGAATGTTATTTTTTAACACTGCCCTTCCCTGAACACACCCAAGTTTTAGAACAAAAGAAATGTTTGAAAGTTTAAAAAATGACACAAGATTGCACAACACATTGCTCCTAAATGGCTTTTTTTCACACAGTGCCCCTTTAAGAACACAATGCTCTCAAAAGGCATTTTTTAAATGACAAAGTGCCTCTGCCTTTAGTGACTTTAATGTACACTGTGCACTAAAAATGAGTCAGTGCCCCTAATTTTGTTCATTTTTAGCTTCTAAATCATCACAGAGCCCTGCCCACATCTTCTCCATCAGATCTCTTTTGTGAAATGGCGCCCAAACACAACGGAGGGACTTTTATATGCAATCCAAAACATGCGAGATCCGATGCCAGGAAGGTGATGTTTTGCCTCATTTTAGGATCCGAGGCCAACGGCAAAAATCGATTCGAAACTCAAAATGCCTCAGAGAGCCAAAATTTATGTGGGTTTGATTTCAAGAAAACTGAACCTACAATATCTTATCATAGTCAGGTTAGGTGGAGGTAGTGCCTGTTGCGCTCATACAAGGCACCATCAGATTGCATCACATAGCTGTTGGGCCTGTTGGAAGATACCTGCACAGTCCCGATAAGAGTCTGGATGTGAATGGTCTGTCTACGGGCAATGGTCTTAAGGGATGGAATAATTAACATGAGTGTCTTTGAGCCGTAACCTGGAGTTCTGCAGAGCATCTTGCCAACTTGTGATCAAAGTTTGAACTTGGTGGTGGGAATAATGGTGCTGGTGCATCTGGACAGAGGCCCTGATTCAGAGCCGGACGCTCTTACAGAGCGCTCGCTCTGAATCAGGGCCATCCCTCTGAATTTAAGAGCGGCCTCCTGGCCGCTCGCATAGCTGTGGGTGACCACCCACAGCTATAGCGAGTGGCCAAAATGATGGTCGCGCGACCGTCGGGCTTGCGACGAGACCCTTGTGGTAGGGTCTCGTTGCCGCAAGCCCTGGAGTGCTTTTGGCTCTATCAGAGCCAAAAGCACTCCCACTGACATCACTAGTGATGTCAGTGGGGCCGGCCCCAGACGGTAGGCGTTCCCATGGGAACGCCTCCGTCTGGCCAGCCAAGCCCCCGGCACGCCCACCAAAGGGGGCGTGCTGTCAATCACCATTGACAGCACGCCCCCTTTGGTGCGAGACCCATAGCGATGGCTTGGCCGTCGTTATTCGGGTCTCGCGCGTGCGCACGACGGAGCCGGCTCCGTCGTGCGCATGTGCACTTGGCCAATATTGACCCGCTTGTGAGCGCTCAGCGCTCGCGAGCGGGTCTGAATCAGGCCCAGAAAGCATTGAGCAGGAGATAGAAGTCCATCTATCTAAGAATTTCTCAAATTGAGGAAGGTGCTTCACAGAATGTACTGACCTTTCTGCTGGTCCATTGGACTGTGGATACCAAGGACTGCTGGTGACATGTGAGATGTACCAATATTCACTGGTCAAAGTCTGAAACTCACCACTCATGAACCACATGGCATTGTCAGTAGATAGCTTGCGTTGTATGCTATAGAAACATAGAATCTGACGGGAGATAAGAACCACTTGGCCCATCTAGTCTCCGCTATGTGCAGAAAAGTAATCAGTCGCAAACCAACTGGAATATGAATCAACTAACACAAGTAGCTCTTTCCCTTCCATTCAAAGAGACCTGCAACAAAAATGGACCAAGGGAGGTCAGGAATCTCATGGAGAATTAGTTGTTCCTTGGAATGATGGGCCCTTAAAGCATTGCAGGGGGCACAGGCAGAGACAACCTGCTCATTGTCAGCAGCCATAGAGGTCCAAAACGGGGCACCCTTAGCCCTTCAAATGGTGGCCTCACACCTGGGGTGCCCCTGGTGGGCCTAATGAGTATAGAAGCCTTGATAGGCATAAGGTATCACAATATTCTGACCAAGCAGAAGGATGCACCTAAGAGGGTTAATTCATCTAGAAAGCCAAAGAATTCTAGAATGCCAGTTATGCAAGATAACATGAGACAACCGTTATCAGAAGTCATCCCTGAGTGTGGTGTGGCCCCAAACATGGATGCCATCCACAATGATCTCACAAGGGTATCCCTCGAAGAGATGCTCCATGCAACATTGGAATAATTCACAGCCATAGGGCATTCGGAGTAAGGCATACTGTACTGCTCACAGGTGTCATGAGCATGGATGATTCCTTGTCCAATGTGATCTGCCAGAATCCACAGAGTGGTAAATATGGCATATCAGCTATTACTTGGTCCACAGTTCTGAGGGTGTGATGCAGTCACACTAGAGCTTTGTTTAGATGCCAGGGTCAATGCAGATGCTTACCGCAACCATAGCCAATGGGGTGGCAGCTACCATTGGATAAATGATACTCAATGTTGTCATGTGATTTAACTCTGCTATCACTTTGTCCTTCATTGCCAGAGGAACATGCCTGGGAGCACATACTGTGGGAGAAACAGTCTTGTCTAATGTTTGTCTAATTTAATAGATTTGTCTAATCGCATGTGATAGGCGACTCGGAGGTTCCCAATGGTATTACAATTGTACAGATCAAGGGCCTGATTCAGAGCCATTCGCTATTTGCGTTCGTTCGTTCAAAAACAAGGGGTGGCTATGCAAATGATCCGTTCGCACATTGCAGTCTGTTCACACCTCTAAGTCTGAACGAGCGAGCAAAACATACGCTCTTTTATTTCTTAAAAACGCCCCCTGGCCGCTCGCACCATACGTCATGTCCGCTATTTATTAGATTAATCGAGTACATCGAACAGGATATGAACTGCTCGCTATTCTTGTGGTTGGTGTTTTCAACCGCTATTTTGCGAGCAGTTCTGAGTTAAAAAAAAACAAGTGACGTGGTCATTGACGCTGCTATATTAATTATGCACACCCATAAAACGCCCGTTTTGACCTTTAAGCACGCCTGCGAACGGATCTTCACTCCCCGTTTTTAAGCACCTTCCCCTGTTACCACCCACATACGCCTCATTCTGTCACTCAAAATAGCAGGCACTCGCTATATAGCGTACAAACGATTTTCGGCCGCACTGACTGGTTCGCGCATGCGTACTAAAAACCGTACGCATGCGCAGATGTGCGAACATCGCTCGGAACGAGCGTACTACCGCTAGCGAGCGGCTCTGAATCAGGCCCCAAGTCTTTTAGCTCTGGTACCTCAGCTCTAAACGTTATTAACTCCATTTTTATGCTGTCTGGCAAACCTAGGAGCGGTTTTACAATATTAGGCCTGATTCAGACCCGCTCGCGAGCGCATAGCATCCGCAAGCGGTTCGATGGTGGGGTACTGCACATGAGCGCCGCACGCATGCGCAAGCCCCAGAGCGAGAGAGAAATTCCAGGGCTCACTACAAACAGGGCGTTTTGTAGGCGGGGAGTGGGGGTGGCTACACAAACGGAGGCGTTCCCGAAGGATGTCAGTGGAGAGCTTCCTGTTCTGTTAGAGCAGGAAGCTCTCTGGGGCTTGCGACAGACGAGACCCTACCACAAGGGTCTCGTCGCAAGCCCCGATGGTCGCGACCATCACCTGGCCGCTCGCAAAAGCTGTGGGTGGTCACTCCACAGCTTAACGAGCGGCCAGGAGGCCACAACAAACAAAACCAAAAAAAACCCTGATTCAGAGCGAGTGCTCTTCAAGAGCGTCCGGCTCTGAATCAGGCCCACTGTTCACTATATGTAACTGTAGCGGGACGTTTGTGGATTGCATCATGGCCACGCCCATGGTCTTGAATACCTGGCCTCCTTAAGCAATTAGATCCACAGTTTGAGATCAATCATTAAGTGTTTTGGGGTTTGTGCTCTAGATATTACACGTGGCGCCAGTGTAATTTTTTGTTTATGGCATTTTTTGTCTCCTTAACTATTATGGTAAACATTTCCGCTCTAATTTCAATACTCTTGCAGTGGTGACTGCTGTCCGGGCGGAGTGTCTAAAGTGTGCGGTGGGCTGCCGGAACGTGCAGTGTACGGTGGCCCCCTGATGCGGAGGGCACTGTATGAACGGTCAGTAGCACTGACCGTTCCGACAGCTGCAGCTATCGATATCGACAGCTGCAGCTGTTGTTGCCCTACCACCACAACAGGCACAGTGACTGCCGACTCCGGGGATTGCTTGCTGGATCTCGAGATGCTTGTGAGATCCCACGCATGCCCACTGGAGCTGGCCGGTAATGAGACACAGCGCATCAGCCCCAGGCAGGGATTGCTGGAGGAGAGAGCTTTCACTTCCCCACTCCGGCAAATGAGATGTTCAAACAGCTCATCATAGTGCTTCCTGCTTCACTTCGGTAAGGCAGGAAGCGTTATAGCGGCACAACCTGTGCTGCTATAATACACCCCCCCCCCAATGTTCCCAATGCCATATAAAGCAGGTGGTCTATGATAAACAGCTGTGTGTTGTAACAGGACTCTGGGCCTGATCAGACCCGCTCGCGAGCGCTGAGTGCTCGCAAGCGGGTCGATGTTGGCCCAGTGCGCATGTGCACGGCGGAGGCGGCTCCGTCGTGCGCATGCACGAGACCCGGATAGCGACGGGCAAGCCGTCGCTCCGGGTCTCGCTACAAAGGGGGCGTGCTGTCGATGTTGAGTGACAGCACGCCCCCTTTGGTGGGCGGGCCGGGGGAATGGCTGCCCAAACAGAGGCATTCCCATGGGAACGCCTACTGTCTGGGGCCGGCCCCACTGACATCACAAGTAATGTCAGTGGGTGGACTTCTTCTCTGTAAGAGCAAGAAGTCCACTGGGACTTGCGGCAACTAGACCCTACCACAAGGGTCTCATCGCAAGTCCGATGGTCGCGATGGTCTTGACCATCGCGACCATCATCCTGGCCGCACGCACTAGCTGTGGGTGGTTACCCACAGCTATGCGAGTGGCCGGGAGGCCGCTCTAAAAATACAATAGGCGGGCACTGATTCGGGGCGAGCGCTCTGAAAGAGCATCCTGCTCTGAATCAGGCCCACTGTCCAACCAATTTCCCTTAAAGGGAGATGTATCAAGCCTTGGGGATGTTCTCATCATAGGGGGCCACATGGAAGCGTTACTTACCTCCCCCTGAAGTCACGCATGCGCAAAGCCACTTGGGAGGCAGTGAGGAGGCGGCAGAGGGATCCGCTCGGATCCCACTTCACATTGCCGGAACCTCTTCCTATAGGAAGGAGCAGGGCTCGGAGAACAAGCACCATCTGAAAATGGCGTTTGTTCACGCAGGCAGACTCCGAAAACATTAAGTGTATGGAGTTTGCTGAATATCAGGTTGTCCTATCGGGTCCCTGATGATGAATGGCCCATTACCTTAAATATGCGGAAACTAGCGCTTCAGTATGCGTAACGGGCCATTAACAGATGATGAATGGGCCCCTCGGGGAGAGATAAGAGTGGTGAAGTTGTTCAGAGCAACCAATCAGCATCTGTCATCTGTGCTAGATAAGTGACAGTTAGAGGCTGATTGCTTCACTTTGCCGCTTTATCTCTCTCCAAGGCTTGGTACATCTCCCCTAGAAAACATAAAACATGAACAAAATGGTAAGTATAACAAAACAGTATAACAGCAATAATACAAATACAAGTTTGACTATTCTTTCTGAATTACAGACTAATGGCCCCCCTGTGCTGTGAAAAATAGGGATGGTTACTACAGAGTTTGATGCCTTGTATAAGAGTGTTGGGTTCTGCACCTTTGTGCATTTATATAATCATGGAACTACTCCAAGATCTATAATATCCCATTTTTTATGTCCCATAAGAATACAGGGACTGATTCAGATTTAGGAATACAGTAAGATATAGCAAGTAGATATGTGTGCCGACCCCCGTGTTTTGGATCTGGATTCATCTTCGTGTTTTGGTTTTGGATCTGTATTTTTTTTAAATAAATAAATAAAAAAAACAGCTAAAATGACATTATTTTGACCTGTGAGCATGCAATCCAAAAGCCCAGTTCGTTTTTTAAATCAGAGTTCCGAACCGCATGAAGATCTGAACCAGGACTCGGTTCGACTCGGTACCCCAAAGTAATTCTGAACTCGGACTCGGTTCGACTAAGAACCCCTAATTTCGGTTGTTGTCTGCTCTCTGCAAACCGGACCCTCATATCTCTAATAGCAAGTTACTGTGCAACTGGGTAACACTAGGCTGCACTGCAGGGGGGGCAGATGTACCATGTGCAGAGAGAGTTAGATTTGGGAGGGAGGTGTCCAAACCGACATCTAAATTGCAGTGTAATAATAAAGCTGTCCAGCATTTGTGGGCTACATGCCGAAGCAGCCGGTATTTACCCTGCATGCAAAATAGTATATGTATTTGCAGCCCTTGCATTGTAACATGGTTTGTCCAGGTGCACAGAGCCTGATTCAGCAAGGGAACGAAGTTGCTAATACGCACGCAATTGGCCGATTAATTCACACTGCGCATGCATCCCGGTGCGCGTGCGCAAGCCAGACGCTGCGATTGGGATACGCAGACCCATGGCAGAGTGATTGACAGGAAGTGCCATTTGTGGGTGGTGACGGGGGGTAGTCGGGCAAACGCAGGCGTGCCAGTGTGTTTCAACATTTTAGGGGCGTGTATATATTATCCACTGAGATACCAGACGCAGCCTGAGGCCTCATAGCGTGCGCGATTGTACCATGGTTTTCGCAGTCTTGCTAACCATAACGGATGTGCGTGTAGGTAAAGTGGGCGTCCTTATGCAGTGGTGCGGCGGCATTGCGATTGCTATGGATTTGTGTACAATCGCAGGTGAACTGCGTGCGTACGTACGTTATATTGCGATCCGTAGTGAATCGGGCCCTCAGTTACTTGCTCTATCTTACTCTATGCCCAAACCTGAATCAGACCCATAGAACAGTAAACGTACTATCTTCACCTTACAGGAGCAGATGGAAAGGACAGGAGACAGTTGTCCTATATTATGAATGATGGTGCCTATCAGTCGTTCTTGCACTTTGAATTTTGCAGAGAAGATAAGTGCATAAAAATGATAGCGGAAAAGGTAAGTGTCCATGTGTTTTCCTGATCAATGTGGGAATAAATGGGAACATTAGAGCCGTAACTAGACTTTTTGGTGCCCTGTGCCAGAAAGAGCATTGGCGCCCCCCTCATTTTCAAAGGGACATAATGCACCCAAAAAGGGTCATGGCTTCATGGGGAAGGGCCAGGGAAGAGATAGGAGAGGCCAGGAGATGCTGGGGATGAAATAAGAGGAAGCTACAAGCAAGAATGATAATAAACAGAAATGTGACAGGCCCAAACAGCGCCCCCTGACCTGTGGTGCCCTGTGCGATGGCACCGGCCGCACTACCCTAGCTCAGGGTTGCCTACCTTTAATATTCTCTTCCCGGGAGAAGCCCGGGGAAGAGAAGCAGCAGGGGGCCGACGGAATCACAGCTTAAGCCCCGCCCCCTTCACGGAGACCCACGATTGCCGCGGGTATTCTCCTAATTCTGCCCACTTCACTAGGAAGTGGGCAGAATGCGGGAGAAATGCCTACCCTTCCGGGGGTGCGGGGGGTTACCTGAAAAATCGGGAGCCTCCCGCGAAAACCGGGAGGGTAGGCATGTCTGCCCTAGCTACGGCCCTGGGGAACAGCACACACAAAATAGGGGTGAAAGGGAAAAAAAATACTGCCTTGTAAAATATCAATGTACCCTTAGACTACTAAGGGCCCCAGTGCGGAGAGGGATGCAGACCTGTGTCTTCTTCTCCCTGCCTAGAAGGTGATGTCACCGAACAGCTGCCCAGCGACATCTAGAGTGTAAGATTCCCCTGTCTTTTACATTATTCACTATGAATGCTCAGGACAGGAGACCACCATTTTGCGTGGTTCCTGGGTGCTGGTGGGATGGGGAGGGGGCTTTGTCGCTTGGGATGGGGGCCTTAATCGTGGCATCTGAGCTGAACGTGGTTACGTTTTCCCTTCATTCTCAGGTAATCTCTACCCGTCCTCTCTCAGCGCTACTGGCTGTGGTCTCTAACGTGTGGTAATATGCAGCTTTCTTTGTGGCAAGGGCATAGCCATAACTAGACATTTTGGTGCCCTGTGCCAGAAAGAACTTTGGTGCCCCTCCCCCCCAATTGTTAATAGGGACTGCCCGGGCCAAAAAAGAGCGTGGTCTCGTAGAAAAAGTGCGTGGCCACACTATAGTACCCTCAGTCAATATTAGCCACACAATAGTCCTCCTTATTTAGTGCTGTATTAAGCCCTTGGGGGGTCCAGGGCACTTAAGAGAGGAGGGCCTGGCCCAACTCCTCTGGCCTTCCCCTATGACAGAACAGCCCCCCACTCATCATTAGGCCTGTCCCCACTTGTAAAGTGAACAAATTAAAAAGGAGGGGGTAACATCAATTAATACGGAGGGTAATGCAAGGCAGTGGAGCAGCATTCTACCATTATATATTTATATACATGTGTGTGTGTGTGTATATATTAGGGGTGTGCACCGGCCACTTTTCGTGTTTTGTGTTTTGGATCTGGATCTTTCTTCATGTTTTGGATCTGGATTGGTTTTGCCAAAACCACCCTTCCGTGTTTTGGGTTCTGGGTTTTGTGTTTTGGATCTGTATTTTTTTGAAAAAAAGCATAAAAACAGCTAAAATCACAGAATTTGTAGGTTTTTCTGCTCCTATGCTATTATTAACCTCAATAACCTTAATTTCCACTCATTTCCAGTCTATTCTGAATACCTCACACCTCACAATAGTGTTTTTATGTCCAAAAGGTTGCACCGAGGTAGCTGGATGACTATGCTAAGCGACACGAGTGGGCGGCACAAACACGTGACCCATCTAGGCGTGAAACTGCAGTGGCAGACAGGATGGCATTGAAAAACTAGGCCCCAAACTGTACATAATGCAAAGAAAAAAAAGAGGTGCAAGATGGAATTGTCCTTGGGCCCTCCCACCCACCCTTATGTTGTATAAACAGGACATGCACACTTTAACAAACCAATCATTTCAGCGCCAGGGTCTGCCACACAACTGTGGCTGAAATGATTGGTTCGTTTGGGCCCCCACAAAACAAGCTGGCAATTAATCTGTCCCTGCACAAACTGGCTCTACGGAGGCAAGATGTCATCCTCATCCTCCTCATCCACCAATTCCTCACCCTCTTCAGTGTGTACATCCTCATCCTCACAGAGTATTAATTTGTCCCTGCTGGAACCACAGGTCCCTCTGTACGTTCTGGAGGCTGGTCTCCCTGGAAGAGTTGATAATTCATTTTATGAACATCATCTTCTCCACATTTTGTGGAAGCAACCTCCTACGCCTTTCGCTGACAAGGTTCCCGGCTGCACTAAACACTCTTTCGGAGTACACACTGGAGGGGGGGGCAACTCAGGTAAAATAGAGCCAGTTTGTACAGGGACCTCCAAATTGCTTCTTTTTCCTGCCAGTACAGGTACGGACTGTCTGACATGCCTACTTGGATGGTGTCACCGATGTAATCCTTTAACAGACAGACGCACGCTTGTCGCTGCTGCTTTGAGGATTCAAGTGCGGCTACAGCCCACACAATCCACAAAGACAGAAAAAAAAAAAGAATATTTTTATTGTTTGTGGAGCGCACTTTGAGGGTGTCACCACCCTTTAACAGACAGACGCACGCTTGTCGCTGCTGCTTTGAGGATGCAAGTGCGGCTACAGCCCACACAATCCACAAAGACAGAAAAAAAAAAAGAATATTTTTATTGTTTGTGGAGCGCACTTTGAGGGTGTCACCACCCTTTAACAGACAGACGCACGCTTGTCGCTGCTGCTTTGAGGATGCAAGTGCGGCTACAGCCCACACAATCCACAAAGACAGAAAAAAAAAAAGAATATTTTTATTGTTTGTGGAGCGCACTTTGAGGGTGTCACCACCCTTTAACAGACAGACGCATGCTTGTCGCTGCTGCTTTGAGGATGCAAGTGCGGCTACAGCCCACACAATTCACAAAGACAGAAAAAAGAAGAAGAATATTTTTATTGTTTGTGTAGCACACTTTGAGGGTGTCACCACCCTTTAACAGACAGACGCACGCTTGTCGCTGCTGCTTTGAGGATGCAGGTGGAATCTAGACGGGATTTGGAACCGAGGACACACTACCTCCATCAATTGTCTAAATCCCACTGCACTAATGTCGGATACCGGACGCACGTCTAACACCAACATAGCAGTCAAGGCCTCAGTTATACGTTTTGCTTCAGGATGACTGCTGTCGTACTTCATCCTCATTGCTAGGGACTGTTGGAGGGTCAATTGTTTAGTAAAAGTAGTGATGTTCCTACTTCCTCTCTGGGATGATGAACAACTCCCAGCAGCAGCAACAGCACTAGGAGGAAGTGGTTCCTGATCTTTCCCTATTTTATTTTTATCGGAGAAAGTTTGGTCCTCCATTTATGTTATATTGATATATATACGTGCGGCTAAAGCGCACACACACACAGAAAATATTTTTTTATTTTTGCTGGAGAGTAGTGCACTTTGTGGGTTACACCACCCTTTAAGAAATGAGCCAGCCGGCTCTTTACTTATGGGACACAGGCGCACGCTTGGCGCTGCTCCTTTGTTGATGCACGTGCAGCCACAGTGCACACAAGTCACAAACACAGAAAATATATATTTTTTTGGTTTGGAGTGTACTTTGGGGGTTACAGAACCCTTTAACGGTCAAGCCAGCCGGCCCTTTACTTATGACACAGGCGCACGCTTGGCACTACTTTGTTGATGCACGTGCGGCTACTGCGCACACAATTCACAAACACAGAAAATATTTTTTTTTTTGGTTTGGACTGGAGTGTACTTTCGGGAGTTACAGCACCCTTTAACGGTCTAGCCAGCCGGCCCTTTACTTATGACACAGGCGCACGCTTGGCACTACTTTGTTGATGCACGTGCGGCTACTGCGCACACAATTCACAAACACAGAAAATAATTATTTTTTTGGTTTGGACTGGAGTGTACTTTGGGGGTTACAGCACCCTTTAACGGTCAAGCCAGCCGGCCCTTTACTTATGACACATGCGCACGCTTGGCACTACTTTGTTGATGCACGTGCGGCTACTGCGCACACAATTCACAAACACAGAAAATAATTTTTTTTTTGGTTTGGACTGGAGTGTACTTTCGGGGGTTACAGCACCCTTTAACGGTCAAGCCAGCCGGCCCTTTACTTATGACA
Source organism: Taudactylus pleione (assembly GCA_031769625.1). NCBI lineage: Eukaryota > Metazoa > Chordata > Amphibia > Anura > Myobatrachidae > Taudactylus > Taudactylus pleione. The sequence continues at coordinate 1,307,204 of JAUIMM010000139.1, read as the reverse complement.
CAGGCGCACGCTTGGCACTACTTTGTTGATGCACGTGCGGCTACTGCGCACACAATTCACAAACACAGAAAATAATTTTTTTTTTGGTTTGGACTGGAGTGTACTTTGGGGGTTACAGCACCCTTTAACGGTCAAGCCAGCCGGCCCTTTACTTATGACACAGGCGCACGCTTGGCACTACTTTGTTGATGCACGTGCGGCTACTGCGCACACAATTCACAAACACAGAAAATAATTTTTTTTTTGGTTTGGACTGGAGTGTACTTTGGGGGTTACAGCACCCTTTAACGGTCAAGCCAGCCGGCCCTTTACTTATGACACAGGCGCACGCTTGGCACTACTTTGTTGATGCACGTGCGGCTACTGCGCACACAATTCACAAACACAGAAAATAATTTTTTTTTTGGTTTGGACTGGAGTGTACTTTCGGGGGTTACAGCACCCTTAACGGTCAAGCCAGCCGGCCCTTTACTTATGACACAGGCGCACGCTTGGCACTACTTTGTTGATGCAGGTGCGGCTACTGCGCACACAATTCACAAACACAGAAAATAATTTTTTTTTTGGTTTGGACTGGAGTGTACTTTCGGGGGTTACAGCACCCTTAACGGTCAAGCCAGCCGGCCCTTTACTTATGACACAGGCGCACGCTTGGCACTACTTTGTTGATGCACGTGCGGCTACTGCGCACACAATTCACAAACACAGAAAATATTTTTTTTTTTGGTTTGGACTACAGTGTACTTTCGGGAGTTACAGCACCCTTTAACGGTCTAGCCAGCCGGCCCTTTACTTATGACACAGGCGCACGCTTGGCACTACTTTGTTGATGCACGTGCGGCTACTGCGCACACAATTCACAAATACAGAAAATAATTATTTTTTTGGTTTGGACTGGAGTGTACTTTGGGGGTTACAGCACCCTTTAACGGTCAAGCCAGCCGGCCCTTTACTTATGACACATGCGCACGCTTGGCACTACTTTGTTGATGCACGTGCGGCTACTGCGCACACAATTCACAAACACAGAAAATATTTTTTTTTTTGGTTTGGACTGGAGTGTACTTTCGGGGGTTACAGCACCCTTTAACGGTCAAGCCAGCCGGCCCTTTACTTATGACACAGGCGCACGCTTGGCACTACTTTGTTGATGCACGTGCGGCTACTGCGCACACAATTCACAAACACAGAAAATAATTTTTTTTTTGGTTTGGACTGGAGTGTACTTTGGGGGTTACAGCACCCTTTAACGGTCAAGCCAGCCGGCCCTTTACTTATGACACAGGCGCACGCTTGGCACTACTTTGTTGATGCACGTGCGGCTACTGCGCACACAATTCACAAACACAGAAAATAATTTTTTTTTTGGTTTGGACTGGAGTGTACTTTGGGGGTTACAGCACCCTTTAACGGTCAAGCCAGCCGGCCCTTTACTTATGACACAGGCGCACGCTTGGCACTACTTTGTTGATGCACGTGCGGCTACTGCGCACACAATTCACAAACACAGAAAATAATTTTTTTTTTGGTTTGGACTGGAGTGTACTTTCGGGGGTTACAGCACCCTTAACGGTCAAGCCAGCCGGCCCTTTACTTATGACACAGGCGCACGCTTGGCACTACTTTGTTGATGCAGGTGCGGCTACTGCGCACACAATTCACAAACACAGAAAATAATTTTTTTTTTGGTTTGGACTGGAGTGTACTTTCGGGGGTTACAGCACCCTTAACGGTCAAGCTAGCCGGCCCTTTACTTATGACACAGGCGCACGCTTGGCACTACTTTGTTGATGCACGTGCGGCTACTGCGCACACAATTTACAAACACAGAAAATAATTTTTTTTTTGGTTTGGACTGGAGTGTACTTTCGGGGGTTACAGCACCCTTAACGGTCAAGCCAGCCGGCCCTTTACTTATGACACAGGCGCACGCTTGGCACTACTTTGTTGATGCACGTGCGGCTACTGCGCACACAATTCACAAACACAGAAAATAATTTTTTGTTTGGTTTGGACTGGAGTGTACTTTCGGGGGTTACAGCACCCTTTAACGGTCAAGCCAGCCGGCCCTTTACTTATGACACAGGCGCACGCTTGGCACTACTTTGTTGATGCACGTGCGGCTACTGCGCACACAATTCACAAACACAGAAAATATATAATTTTTTTAGCACTTGGGGGGAGCACCCCTGATGGACAGAGCACCCCCTGGACAACACTACAGCACCCCTTTAGGACTGGGACACTGCACAGGACTTTGGAGTGGACACAGCCCCTATGGAGAACTGACTGCACAACACAGTCCAGCCAGCCCCTATGGACTTTGAAGTAGTGGACACAGCCCCTATTAACAACAGCAGCACAGCACAACACAGCCAGCCCCTATGGACTTTGAAGTAGTGGACAACAGCAGCACTACACTACACTACACTACACTACACAGCCCTAACTCCCACCCTCCCTCTTCACTGTCCACAGCCGAGTGAGAAAATGGCGCAGACGCGGGTACCTTATATAGGATCCAAAACCCGCGAGACTCGGAAGGCGGGATGATGACGTTTTGCCTCGATTTCAGATCCGAGTCAGGCGGGAAAAGTCGAGCCTGATTCGGATCGGACTCAGATCGGGGGGGCTCGGGGGGCGCTCACCCCTAGTATATATATATATATATATATATACATACATACACACAATATGGCACATTGTATAGCATAGAGTGCAGGTAAGGAGAGGATAGAACCGCTACCCCTGCATACCGTTCTTGTCCTCCGCGCTGATGCTGCCTGACTCCTCCCCCTGCAGACCTGCTGGCGGCTGAAGGCAACAATCAAAGTTATTGGGGTTGGTCAGGTCGACAGGGTCAGTGACCCCGGAGACAGTTCAGCGGGGGGGGGGGGTCTACTTTGATAGGGACTCTTTCCTCCAGCACTACACATTAGATAAGATGGGGAGGAGGCGGAGAGCATGGGGCAGGCAGCTGCAGCACTGCTGTAATGTGTGTATATTAGTAGCAGTGCGCCCGGCAGAGAAGGAGCCGGGCGCACGGCTACTATTATACATGGCGGCCGCGGTAGGTGAGAGGGGCAAGCTAGAGGGGGTGGAGGCGGCCGGTTCCACCCACAGGGCATGTGCGCACTACCCTAGTCACGTGGGCAGACAAATGTCGGTTGTTACAGATGTGCTCATTAACTAAAATATCAAGATGATCGAACATCAAAACAACTACAGACACACAGAGAGTAGATTAAGCGGGAATGAAGGGGAGACGTACTGTAACCATGCTCACCTGAGATGCCACGATCATTGCCCCTGAGTATATATGATGGGCTCTATTTACTACAATCCACATTAAAATGCAGATTGGAGTGTGATATTACTGACCGAGGGCCTGATTCAGTGGCGTAACTACAGCCCCCGCAGACCCCGCGGTGGCGTGGGGGCGCAGAGGCTTGTGGGCTGCAGATTCCATGCGGACTAGCTGTCTGCATGAAATTCTGCTGATAACGGGCCCTCCAAAAATGGGCGCCGCATAGGAGACATACACTAGAGGTCCTACTGGACCTCTAGCGTCTGTTACTGTTAGACACCCAGTGGCTCCCCGCTGTACTGTGATGAGGAGACAGAGAGGTACAGACAGGCAGGGCCAGACTGGATCCCGCAGCGCAGCCTCCCTACCGGCAAACTGTCCGCTACGCCGCCTCCTTGCGACGCTGTCCTCAGCATCACCTCCCTCCAGTCAGTTTCCTCAGCTCCGCCTCCCTGCTGTCACTGTGTGTGTGCATGCACGCTCGGGGAGAGGAACGTTGAGGCAGCTCTGGCGTGTGCTCATGAGGACACCGCATGGGAACCATCCTCAGAAGCCAGCTCATAGTTTAAGCTGCCACTGTAGTCTGCCTTATTCCCTATCCCAGCACTGAAGATTTGTGTATGTGTTCCTGCTGGATGCTGAGCCGCCGCGGAGAGCCCACTGCCTGCCTTGAGAGGGGGAGGAGAAGCCAGCCAGTCTCAGGCAGCGCTGATCAAAGGAGTGCCCTGTTTGGTGCTGAGCCACCCACGGAGAGCGTTGGGGATGGGAAGGAGGAGATGCAGCCCGTCTCTGTCAGCAAAGGGGGACTGAGAGGTACTGTAACTGGGACAAAGTAGTGTGAGCACTGTGAGGTGTAGGGAGTAGGATAGGGAAGAAGGTAGTGTAAAGCGTAGGGGGTGGGGGGAAGCAGGTAGTGTGAGGAGCAGGGGGTGGGGGGAAGCAAGTAGTGTCAGGCACAGGGGGTGGGGGGACGCAAGTAGTGTGAGGCAAAGGGGGTGGGAAGAGAAGCAGGTAGTGTTAGGTGCAGGGGTTGGGAGAGGGAAGCAGGTAGTGTGAGGTGCAGGGGGTGGGTGAGAGAAGCAGGTAGTTAAGGCACAGGGGGTGTGGAATAATATGTAAGGGGCATTACGGTGTGTGGCATAATGTGTAAGGGGCATTACTATAAGGAGGAAAAATATTGTAAACTGTCTTGGGGGGGTGGGGGCACATTTTTAACTTTTGCTTTGGGAGCCATATTGCATATAAATGTCCCTGTAATTATTTTTGATAAACAGCCATGGGGGAGGGGGCGTCTGAAACTTTTTTGGCAGGGGGGAGCAAAATTTATAGTTACGCCACTAGCCTGATTCAGAGCCAGACGCTCTGACCAGAGCACTCGCTCTGAATCAGGGCCCTCCTACTTAAAATTGGAGCGGCCTCATGGCCGCTCGCATAGCTGTGGGTGACCACCCACAGCTTATACGAGCGGCCAAAAAGATGGTCGCGATGGTCAAGACCATCGCGACCATCGGGCTTGCGACGAGACCCTGCGGTAGGGTCTCGCTGCCGCAAGCCCAGGAGTGCTTTTGGCTCTATCAAAATTAGGCCTGAATTAGGTCTGAATTAGGCCCTGAATTCACATTGCGAATTCAGGCAATATCACAGGGATTTATTAAAAATCCCTTGCAGGGACAGAGCTTGCGATAAAGCTCTGTCCCTGCAAATCCCCTCCGCAGCCTTATCACGGTATTTTTCACCATCTGGCGCTACCCCCCCTCCCCCCACCGATGCGATCTGCCTCTGACTACGTTACTCTTGAGGCATCTGTCAGGAGCTAGCAATTAGCACAGTGCCTGTATCCATTAACACATAACCTCACAGAGTTACTGTACAATAGTCATTCCACTACCTTACTCTTAAAACTAATGGTAATAGTGTCAAACCTTACACACATTCTTCCAGTCTTATGTTATTAGAAACACTTGTAACTGTAAAGATAGTCTGAGTATAGGGCCTGATTCAGACCCGCTCACCAGCAGGTCGATGGTCCCACACTGCGCTCCGTCACTGTGGGTCTCGCACCAAAGCGGGGCGGCTGTCGATTTTGATTGACAGCTCGCCCCGTTTTGGAGGCGGGCAGGGGGGGGTGGCTGGCCAAACGGAGGGAACGCCTGCCGTTTGGGGGCAGCCTCAGTAGTGAACTTCCAGCTCTATTAGAGCCGGAAGCTCACTGGGGCTTGCGATGGACGAGACCCTACCACAAGGGTCTCGTCGCAAGCCCGATGGTCGCGACCATCGCTGGCCGCTCGCAAAAGCTGCGGGTGGTCACCCACAGCTTAGCAAGTGGCCAGGAGGCTGGCTCAAAAAAAAAAAAATGTGGTATTTTTATGTCTGTATTGTAAATAGGTCTGCCTGAGATATGAGCTCAGTTTGACCAAATGGTCAACAGGTTTTAATGTCAAGGGCTCCTACATTACCGATTTTTGATTGCAAGAGGTTCCATCTGTCACCTTCCATCATGGTGATGCTTATAGCTACCATAAGCAGAGCTGGCGGTACATAATTTATTTTTTATCATGGCTTCCATTGTTTCCTGAGCAGATAAAAGCCAGCTCCATGTCTGTTTCAGTATCATTGCACGATGAAGCGAAACGCGTCACTGCACAGCAGGGGTGGCCGCAGTGAGTTGTCATCTCACCACACCCATCATTGAGTGATCAGGCAATTCACATCACCATCAAATGGCTGGCAGTGATGGCACACAGTCAGTCTCCCTGACTTTGTAGATCTTTATTGTGTATCTTCCGAGAGCCAGGTCTGCAAAGCTGGACACTAGGATGTAATGGGACGGGGAAGCAGGGTGGTTGAAATAATTTTCTTAGTCCTTCAGTTCCTAATGGTAATCCTTTCTGAAGCCCTATGAATTCCATGATACGTAACAGATCTCTTGTTTGAGTGGTGGGGCCATGTGAGGTGATCTCTGCCATTTAAGATCAGAAATGTACCCCTAGATGCCAACGTCATTTACTGTCTAGAGAGAAGTTCCCAGCTAGGCTAATAAACCAGTGTAATAAATATAACCATGATTTATCACTGTCTCCTTACAGGACATTCTCCCATCGGCTGAACGTTTCCCCAGTAAGCTGTGGGGGCCGTGCTGCTCAGAGAAGGACGTGATCCTTAAAGAGGTTGATCTACCAGAGCTGGAAGAGGGCGATTGGATCATATTTCAAAATATGGGAGCTTACTGCATGGCGCACAGAACCGCCTTTAATGGCTTCCTACCTCCACCTGTGCACTACATTCTTGGTAAAGACAAATGGACATTCTTTAAGAATTAGTTGCACAAGCTGAGCGATAAATCCCAATAAGCCATTTTTCTCTCTTGTTTCAGTTGTCATACTGTATGTAACATCTCAGCGCAGAGTTTTATTATATACAGGTTGAGTCTCCCATATCCGTTATTCCAAAAATTGAAATATTCCAAAAACCGGAATATTTAGGTGCATATGTGACATCATGACGTCACCTGTATCAGCGGCCAATGACTAGCGGCGTGGGTATGGCCCACACGCCAGGCCACCCCCCGCATCACCCGCCAGACCCCCAGCGGCAGCTGCCGGACCCCTCATTACAGCTGCAGCACCCGCCGGACCCATCGTGACAGCCGCAGCACCCGCCGGACCCTACCTCCTTACCTGCCGGACCCTTCCGCCTCAGTCGCCGGACCCCTCACGACACCCGCCGGATCCCTGTAGCACCTGCCGGACCACCGCAAAAACCCCGCCGGAACCCCTGTATCACCCGCAGTACCACTGCAACACATTCCGGACTCACCCGTAGCACACGCCGGGGCCTCCCGTGACACCCGCCGGGCCCCCCCCAGGTATTCCGAAAACCGGAATAATACAAAATCCGAAATGCTCGTGGTCCCGAGCATTTTGGATATGGGAGACTCAACCTGTATTGCTCTTTACTATGTACTGTATGTGTTATAGCGTGTTTTACAGTATGCGGTAGCTGGTGCATCACATCTTGCCTGTCTGTATTTAAGAATATAAAGCCATTATATGTTATAATACACTCAATGTAATACAGTAAGTCATCAAATAACGCACAATGTGACATTACTGTATATATTTTACATTAAGATCTCCATTGGCTTATTGCTAATCAAATACCTTAAACATCCTTACTTAACTTATCTATTAAATAAAGAGACGGATACCATAACAGCTTGGATAAAAGGTCACAGCTTTTATTTCTGAATTAATTAATTCACCTAACCTAGGTGGCCAGGAGACGCTGCATACTCAGTTCTAGCTTTCAACTTGGAGACACACACGGGGAACGACTGAAATGCTCCCCCTAAAGGTGCACTTACGTTGCGAAGGTCCCGCCTCCCTCCTGGGCCAGTCTACTCCGAGCGCTTCCGTACAAAAGCGTTCAGGTCCCCTCGTACGAGAAGGACAGACTCGTCATGTTACATCGAGGTCCAGCGCCCTCACAACGCTCTCTTGCGCCACAATAAAGCCACTGAGATGCAGTGTTCTCCCGCCAAAGCCAGACTCAAATTGAGATTGGCCCGCCACCTAGAGAAAAAACCCACTAATCCAAAAGCAAGCAAATCCTTAATAACAAACCTAAACCCAAATTATTAAAATGAACACCGTATGGATGCAAAATTCCGTCTAAATTCGAACCCTAAAAGCTATGCCTGACTACCAAGCCACCAAAGGACAGAACATGTGTATTCAAAGCAAAAGTCGTGGCACTATTTCAGACCATACAATGCGCACATCCGGCCACAACAAACGCACCGCATTCACCAACTCTCTCAGCCAAAAAGACAACTCTAACCTCTCATCTTACAAAGATCATTCCCACCAACATGCAGGACCAACCAATCAGGCATCCCCCCTTTCGCTGCAGACTCTACCAACAAACCTTGAACTGATGCGCACAGCAGGCCATGCACACCTATCTAGCGAAGATTCCTACCACCCAACAACAAACTGGCACGCCTAACCAAACATGACGTTCAGCCCAGAAAATATAGGAATGGCCGAACAGCCAAACCTACTCTTCTCCAAAGTCTTTCCACTGTAAGGAAAGAACACCCTAACTATGAGCCACCGCACCAAAACCAAGCTGTACACAACAAAATTAACACACAGCAACTAAACTAGCAGGGATGCAATGGGGGAAACAGGTAACCCGAGTGAAGAAGAAAACCCAAAAACCTTCCCCGTGAACCAAGTTGGGCCAGATAATGGTCCCCGGGAGGAAAAATTAAAAAATCCCTTCACACCCCCACTCATCGAATGCTAACCATTCGGTAACTGGCGGGTAAACAGCGTTTTCGGGTTGCGCAGGAGCGCACCTAAAGCTTGTCGCAGCGAACATAAGATATGAAAGCATAGTACCTCCACCTCCCAACCCTATTGAATATCACCGCTGAATGCTCCGCTAATGCTGCACTAGCAGCGGCAGCAATCCGAAAGGAATGGACCCCGCAACTAGCGCCATCTAAACTTACCAAGCAAATTGACATTTGGAAAGAGGGACAAATTTTTACGCCCCAACCATTGGTCACCGCCTGTCGTACCACCAGCCACATACAATGCGGCAAGTCACACCTGGCAAACAGAGGAGTCACCCCATTTAATCAAGGCAACACACCTGGCCCGGCCTAACTGATCAGTCTTGGAAAACTGAAGTTTGCACAAAACGGATGACTCCTGAAACATAATGACTCCTCTCATGAACCCTGTGGTCACCGGGGACTTACTGGAAGCTACAATCTCACTGACCCTAAAAGCCCTGCAAAAGCCAAATGAAAAAGAGGGGCCTCGAAAGAATCTGAAGCCACACTGTACATCACACCCACCAAGCGAACACGGAGATTGAGCTCGATAGACCTGCGGGAGTCAGTCCTGGCGGGTAACTCCTCGGCCCACTTTTAAGGGCTTAAGAAGGGAGGATTGATATATTGGGATCTGATAAACCCTTTAATTTACTGAAAAAGGAAATCCCCGCCAGGGCCGAAGGTCACAGAACCCTTGGAGCGAGCATGCTATTAGCGCCCCCAAACGAACCTGGCCATAAACCCTGAGGAAGACTCACCAGGCTGGGGGCTTTGCGAACAGAACACCTGCCTGCCCTAAACGCCGCAGAATAAGCCATCCGAGTTGCTGAAGCCAGCGACCCCCATGCTAGACCCATATTCCGGCCTGATGAAAGGAGGGCATAAAAACCCAACTGTAGAAGCTGCCGGCTCCAGCAAACGGAAACGAGCAAATTGGAATCGGGACAATGAATCAGCAATCGTATTATGCAGCTCAGGGAAGAGGCGCGTGCAAAACCCGAATGTTGGCCTTTTAGCAACGCAAAACCAAATATATATATATAAGGAGACGCCTTGCCGGAGTGGAGAAAGAACGCTGATTGTTAATGACCTGGACCACACCTAGATTGTCGCACTAGCAAACTACATGCTGACTAGCCAAACGCTCCCTCCAAAACTAAACTGCTACTACAATAGGGAAAAGTTCCAATCAAAAGAAAATTGCCAGTAAGGCCCTCCAAATGCCACTCAGGAGGCAGAGCGCTGCGCACCACTCCCCGTTAAAAAAGGCCAAAAACTAGAGAAACCAGATGCATAGGTGAAAAGCTGCAAAGAAGCATTCGCCCCAGGAGCAGAAGGCCAAATGCGTCCACCATTAAAATGAACCACAAAACTGGACCAAGTTCGAAGATCCTCCTTAATCTCAGAAGACAAATGAACGAAGTGATGAGGCTGGCTCACCCTTGCCGTGGACTTCTACAACTTTCTACAGAAAACCCACCCTATGGGGATAATGCGCTAGGCAAAATTAAATGAACCGAGCAAAGGCTGAACTGCGTGCATTTAACACTAACTGTTCCTAAACAAACCGACATCTGATAAAGCAAATTCTTTACTTTGTTATGCGTAAAGGATAAAAATAATAAATAAAATGAAATAAAAATAAGACGATATAACCCGCGGCAAACAACAACGACTAGAAACCACACCTAGCTAAGTGCCCAAATACCACCAATGAATATAAAATATACGACGTAATGCACTACCGAAACACCCAAAATCTGATTTAGACCCACTCGCGAGCGGCTGTCCGCTTGCAAGTGGGTCGATGTTCTGCACTGAGCATGCGCACGACGGGCTTCCTAAATTAAGTGACCCCGAATGTTTAATTGCAACCAACCAGGCATCCCAGGATATTTTGTTCAAATGGAATGGCTTCCCATCAGAAGTGGTAGAGGCTAAGGCAGCATAGCTATTAACACATGCATGGGATAAACCCAAGGGAATACTTCAGAAAAAGTAAGGATAATAAGGGTTGAGGTAACACTATGTGAAAAATTGGGGCAGACTAGAGGGGCCAAATGGTACTAACTATAGCAAACTATGTTTCTATGTATCTAACTTGTGAGAAAAAAGGGGAGAAAAAACACTTTCAGGGAACCATTACAACCAATCGGTCAGCTAATCCCAAACTAATCTGAGACTGGCCGAACAAGCGCCATGGGGCCAACCCTACACACATGCCATGTGAATCAACCAGACGCGCTGCTATGACATGGACTCCCGGGGGCATAAACGGCAATAACTATGAATTAAGGAACGAAAAAGAATTAGCTAAACAAGTTTGAAAGAAAACCACATATAAACCTAAGCAAATGTTCTCATGCCCACTCTTGCGTAACCCCTAAAGGACCGCTGCAATGTCACAATTTACAAAGCCCGCCCCCATCTAAGGCTCCTAGGTCTGAGAAGCCATTGGCCCCCGACCCTAGCACCTGACTTTCGGACCACCCTCGCGCAAACCCCCTAATAAGCTTGCGGAAAACGCTTGGTGGAACTAGACAAGCGAGAGCTGTAACAGAGTCAGGGTGAGGAAAAAACAAGCCATCCATACTCACCACCACCAGAAGGCATGGGAACTGCGTCGTCTGCGATGTCACCTGGAGAAGCCATTGGATCGTAACCCAGGGTCATCTCGTCGCACACTGGAACAGCAGCCGTACAACTACTGCATCATCTGCGACGTCACCCAGAGGAGCCATCGGATCATAACCCAGGGTAATCTCATCGCACACTGGAACAGCAGCCGCACAACTACTGCGTCATCTCGAGAAACCACAGCTGAGTCCGGCAGACCTGTAACTAAATGAGAAAAGTGAGCAGCCAAGCCAGAAGCAGGAGTGCTGGGAGGAGGGGAAAGGAACCTGATAAAAAAGATGAGGGGGGGGCATAAAAGGGAAACTAGGTGAGGAGGGGGGGGGGAGTATAAAAAGACATGGGACAAGGTAAAGAGGGGGAGGTATAATGTATACATGGGCCTGGAGCTGAAATTTAGGAAGGCCTATTGTCTGCCGCTGGAGGCGGTGTTTCCAGCATGGGAGGGAGGAGTGTGATTAGTGATGTGGGGGTGTAACCAGTGTTGTGAGGGTGTTGTCTGTACAGGGGGTGTGGCCTGTGCTGTGGGATGTGACTAGCGCCTACCCTCAAAAACCTCAATCTCCACCCTCTCTTCACTTATATCAATAGTGTACTGTGAGAGTCTGCAAATAAACAGAAGGGAAACACCACTTGTTAACGTGACTTCACTTGGCAAAAAAAAGAAAAATTGCACATAATGATGATGTAAATGTGAAAGTGTCAATTAGTTATATCATGAACGTGACATCTCTCTACTTAAGATGTTACCTTATTAATAGCTATACAGAGATTTTATATCTAGACACAATAGTGAGATCCAAATAAGAGTCACTAAGTGCCACGCATATACATATATACAATATATATGTCTGTGTGTGTGTGTATATATATATATATATATATATATATATATATATATATATATATATATATACACACACTTTTGGCCAACACTCAATATACAAAAAAAAAATGAATGTGTGTTGCTGCCCTGTTCGGCTGAGAGTTGCATGCAATATAGTATAGGGGGATAATTCTCCAGGACTTTGAGAATCAAATATATATTTTTTATAATTTTACAAATAATCACTGTCATGTTTTGATGTACGGATACACCAGTTATCAATCCTTGATGACGGTGTTTTCGTTTATGAAAACGTTGCAGTGATTTTTTGCTATGTAAACCTAAAAAAATAAATATTTGATTTTTAAAGTCCTGGAGTGCTGTCCCCTACATATTATATATATATATATATATATATATATATATAAACCTAGGTCACCTCAGCCGCTCCGCCCCCAAAGTTGAGCTGCCTCATATTCCCTCCATCTAAGCATGTTGGCGCCGGGAACCGGAGATACTCGGCCATGCACTCACATGGGTGATATATATATATATATATATGTGTGTTTGTGTATATGTTACAGATATATATCTATATATCTACATGCACACATTATGTGTATATATATATATATATATATATATATCTACAGAGAAAGTGTATATATGTATATACACTAGATACAGTCTGCAGTGTAGTATATATCTCCTGGAACATAACATTCAAAAGATTCTCTAAGTGCCACTTGCAGATAAAGCACCTTTTTCAGAGCTCCTCAGGCTCAGGTTGGAGTACATCCCGTCCCCGATGATCAGCTGCAGTACACCACATCACCGGGCTGGGCTGTCTTTACTGAGAGCAGATCCCGGCATAGCCAGCTTTCGGTAATGGTCGCAACAGGCAGCAGCCGGCGGTATCTATGTGATGTCACATGGTGTGACATCAAATGACGCGGAGGTGGCTGCACAGTGCACAGGGAAGGCTAGTTTCCCACTATCTGTTTGAATCGTAGAGGGAGGAAGGTAGATGTCCCGTGGGGTTTAAGTGGGCAGGGCTTTGGACAGCGCTGGCAAGCAGGCTGTGTAGCTGTAACAGGGAATAAAAATGTAATGTCTACCGCAGCACAACGGATCCTGTGGGCCTATTTTGATGGGAGGGCCTGGAGCTGGAGCTCCACCCGCCCCATTATTAATCCGGCCCTGGGTACTATGACAATGCGATAACAGAGAAAAAAACAGCACAGACAAAAAAAGGGGAAAGGAGGCAAAAAAGGGGGGGAAGGAAGGGGGGGGGGGGGGTTGGGGACCAGGGTATAAGAAAACCTGGCCCCTAAAAAGGGTAATAAACAAAAAATAAATGGAAATAAATACGCCCGAGGGAGGAAGGGCTGTGGGATGTTGGGGGGTGCCCAATTATTGCTGGGGCAAGGGAAGGGTTAGGCCCCTGGAGCACTAAAACATAAAGAGGGGGCACCAGCAAAGAAAAACTGTGATCTAAATATAAACACTGGATTTAGGGGTGCTAAATAAGAGGACAAAGCCTATGAAAAGAAAGAAAGAAAGGAGCAAGGGGGGAAAAGAAGGGGGGGATGACAGGAAAGAACTGGAAAGGGATAAAGAAAAAGAAATAATAAAGCTGCAAACAGCTGGATACTCATCTGTCCTCCAGAAATCACCAAAGAGGCAGATCAAATGCCAATCACCTCTTTTATACTGATAATCACAGGCACACCCAGAAATCACAGCATTGGTCAGCTAACAAAACACCTGACCCCTAACCATTTAATCTGCCTAGTAACAAGGCTGTCAAGACAGCTAATCAGCAAAAACCCCAGGAAACTTATTTCACTCATGTTTAGGCAACCTTCGTTTCTATAAACTGAATTATTCCCAAAAATTGTCAGTATTACGTACGTTTAGAATCAGGGCACAGTGGTTGTCATCACTCTAACTAGGGCGCTGTATGTGGGGAGTTTCCAGGCCTTATTCAGAGGTGCATCACGCTAACTGCACGTAATGGCGATATGCACGCAGTTTGTAAATGTTGTCTATATACTGTATATCTATATAGTGGAAGTGAACTGGCACTCCAGTATAGCAAATGGTAAAGTTGCCTGGGTGCCCTCCTTACAGATGATATACGGCGGCACTCGAATATATATACAGTATATGAAAAAAATGTGTCTTTTATTCAAAGTATCAACGTCCAGATGTAGAAATAAAAGGGGCATTAAGTGGCTAGTACCGGTATACAAACAATAAGACATAGACAAACATGTAAAACAAACAGTGCAGTCCTTAGGGTATCTGAAAATTAAAGATTAGGGGAAAGATACGCCGCTGAGCGGACTTGTCGCTACCTAGATGGGACAGAGAACTACATACAAGAAGATTCTCACTAGCCCGAAGAGTGGGCGGAAGTAACCGCATTAGAACCGGGCAGAAGTGACCTCTCGGGAGCCGGGCTGGAGCAACGGAGACCGAGCTATCCACAAGTGGGTACAAAAGGAATGAAAGTAACACACACTCGCCAATCTGACGAAGTCCAGTACCTGGGTGCAACGCATTAATGATAGGGAGGTAAGGGGACACTGCTAATACCTGCACCGCGACAGATACCCCACATGTTTACTGGCAAAAAACTTTTACTCATCTTACCCACAAATACCAAGAGACCGAACAAGGAAAAGGTGAGACCACCTGTTATTTATCATTAGGGATGTGCTCTGACTCCCGTGTTTTGGTTTTGGATCTGTATCTCCTTCATGTTATGGATCTGAATTTGGTTTTGGCCAAACCGCCCTTGAGTTTTTTGGTTTTGAATCTGTATTTTTTTGTAACAAATCAATAAGACAGCTAAAATCACATAATTTGGTCCTGTTTTTGTTCCTACAGTATTATTAACCTTAATAACATATTTACACTCATTTCCAGTAAATTTTGACCACCTCACAGCTCACAATATTGATTTCATCCAGTTTAGACCAAAAGGTTGCATGCAACTAGCTGGCTTACTAAGCTAAGCGGCTGCAGTGGGTGGCACTAACATGTGGCAGGTCAGCTTTCAACATGGCACAGAGTGGTACTGCAGTGGTGGTAGATAATTCAGAGATCTCAGTTGCATATATTTGCAAAAATATGGCTAAGGCTCCAGGCCGCATCACGACGTCTCTGATACTGGAGATCCCTATCACATGGTCTGGGGTGCAGAACCCCAAAAAAGCCGGTGAAGGCCAGCCACCCCAGGGAAGCACACCAGTGAAATACTAAAGTGTTAGTATGTGTTAATAAGAATAAAGCAAAAACTATGTGTTAATAGGTGATACATAGGTGAAAGGTGTAATTAAGATGCTAAGAGAAAAAAAAAATTAAGTAGTATATATATATATATACATATATATATGAGAAAAAATATATATATAATTTGAAGGTGTTAAAGTGCTAAATAAAGTGTTAAAGTGTGCCACTGCCACCCCAGAGCAGCCAAGCCACACCAACCCCGGGGGGAGGGGCACCGCACCCCAAACTCATCCCCAAAACTGAAAACTATATCCAATTTGGGTCATATAATTGCTAAGGATGAGTGGTTTCAATTCCCTGAGAACCAAACCCATCCGAACTTCGGGGATCCGAGGCAGATACGAGTTCACACCAGTGTTAAAAAATAAATATAAAATTTTTATTGTGTGCCGTGTTAGCCATACCTGTCATCGGTGTAGCTGCACTGGGGTCCTGTGCTGCTGTCTGTCAAGGGCTGCTGCTCCAAAATAAATAAACAATATTTTTTGCGTGTGTGTCAGCCACACCTGGCTGTCACTGTCATCCGTGTAGCTGCGCAGGGGTGCTGTTTTGTGGCTGCTGCTCAAAAAAGTAATATATTTTTTTTTTGTGTGCGTGTCAGCCACACCTGGCTGTCACTGTTATTGCCGAAGCTGTGCAGGGGTGCTGTGCTGCTGTCTGTCAAGGGGCTGCATGAATATCTCAATGAAAATGTTTTTTTTTTAAGTTATTGGGTTACAAAAAGTTTTTTTTTATCTTAAACATAGCAGAAATGTTATCCTAACAGTTTATAAAGTTATATGCTCTAAAAAACTAAAGCCTATATTTATTTACAAACCTATATAGAGTGGACATCCTAAATTCTAAAACTGTTCTATTCAAAAATGTAAACAAAAGCAAAGATTATAAGTCTAGTGTGTTATTAGAATGTAGAAGGCCAAAAATTGGGTGGACCACACATGGCTGATTAATCAACCATGGCGACTGGATTAGTGTAATAAGGAAGAGGAAGCTGCAAACTGGGTGGCATGTTATGAGTTTGCCATATGGGGTATGTTGCTGTTAAGGGATCAGGCTGGTTAAGAGTGGACACATTATTATAGTTGTTGTTATTTGGGGTTGCCATCTCCTGAAGGGTGTTTACCAATAGACAGAGACTACCTATCAGCTCAGACATAGACACTTCCTGAGGAAGAGAGCTCTGCTCTCTGGAGGGAAGCCAAATAGGTGGGAGCCCCTGTTCCATCTGAAGCTCTTCTGTCTCCACATAATCTATTATAGATGAAAAAAAAATTTCTTCAGGGACATCTATCTCCTCTTTCTGTACCCTGCTCACCCTTTTTGGACAGGAAGTCCAAGATGGAGGGTTTGGAAGAAGGCCTAGCAACAGATGGGGATGGTCATTATCAAGACCTGGTCCCGCCCGTGGGTGTAGTCTGGGAGGTATTGGTTGGCATGCAGGCAGCGGAATAACAAAGGCCTCCATGTTGTCTGTGCTCACTATTCCGTATTTCAGTTTGCGATTCAGGTAGGAATAAAGGGCCTGATTCAGACGGGTCAATGGTGGCCCAGTGCGCATGCGCACGACGGAGCCGGCTCCGTCATGCGCATGCGCGAGACCCGGATAGCGACGGGCAAACCGTCGCTCTGGGTCTCGTACCAAAGGGGGCGTGCTGTCAATGTTGAGTGACAGCATGCCCCCTTTGGTGGGCAGGCCGGGGGCGTGGCTGCCCAGACGGAGGCGTTCCCATGGGAACGCCTACCATCTGGGGCCTACCCATGGGAATGGCTACCATCTGGGGCCGGCCCCACTGACGTCACAAGTGATGTCAGTGGGAGTGCTTTCAGCTCTGTTAGAGCCGAAAGCACTCTGGGGCTTGCGGCAATGAGACCCTACCACAAGGGCCTCGTCGCAAGCCCGTTGGTCGTGATGGTCTTGACCATCGCGAACCATCTTCCTGGCCGCTCGCTATAGCTGTGGGTGGTCACCTACAGCTATGCGAGTGGCCGGGAGGCCGCTCTAAAAAACCAGAGGGCTGGCGCTGATTCAGAGTGAGCACTCTGTCAGAGCGTCCGGCTCTGAATCAGGGCAAAGTCGGCTACAGAACACAGAATCACTGGATATCTTAGTGCATTTAGGCCAGATACAATCCATGAATTCCCAGACAGATTCTGGACAGGTGAATCCTTTGCTTGTGATAATCTCTGGTAATTCCTGGCAAAGGTGGGTGTTATAGCCAGACACTTTGAAGGCTGTAACTTAGAACTGCTTTATAGAAAACATGTGAATGAAACCTTTCCACACCACAGAACATGATGGAGAAATCCCTTGAAGTTCAGCACCTAGAGCATCTTTTTTCATGTTCTCTGAGGCCTCTCCTGACTGTGAAGAAAGATTCTCCACACTGTAGTCTTCCATTGTGACTTTTTAATTGTGATTTCAATGTTGTCCACTGGCTGAGATCCATCTCATCTGAGGGTTGGGTTTTCCCCATGCAAATGAGAAAATTCACATCCAGAAGGTGACTCTTATGTTTAACCGTGGTGTCAGTCTCTCTTTTGGCAGAATTTGCACAATCTTGGTCTTGGGGGCACCATGATGAATCAGACAGATCCTCCAGGGAAAAAATCTGATCTGGTGTTGTATCTATTTCTATTAAACCTTTGTGTGTGAGTTTAGTCATCTGCCGCTTGTGGTAGAGCTCTTTTTCTGCTTTCTAAATGATCTCCAGACACAACGTAAAACTTAAACTGAAATGTTGCATTTAATGCTCTGTTCCGCTTGTTCACATATCTAAGTAATATGGTTAAGTGGACAGTGGGAACAACGGCAATTTGAAGGCCACTAATTAACTCTGGTTTTTTTAGTGTCCCTGTACAGGTTGGGAAATTCCTTTACAGAACAGAAGGTTTGCAAAGGATTATTTAAGGCAATTGTTTATTTATTTATGGAAAGCATGCTTCCTGTTCAAGAAAGAAACAATGTAAGACATAAACCTTAAATCTGAAATGTTGCATTTAATGCTCTGTTCCGCTTGTTCACATATCTGATATGGTTAAGTGTACAGTGGGAACAACGGCAGTTTGAAGGCCACTAACTAACTCTGTTTTTTTAATGTCCTTGTACAGGTTGGGAAATGCCTTTACAGAAGGTTTGCAAAGGATTATTTAAGTCAATTGTTTTTGGAAGCACTTTTCATGACAGGGGCGTATCTATAATGAGTGCAGGGTGTGCGAGGAACACAGGCACCTGGGTCCAGGGGGGCCTCGCACTGCACACCCTGCACCCATATATTACTTACCTCTCCGCATCAGCGCGGGGGTCCAACGCTGTAAAAATGACTGGAAAATGGCTGCCGTGGCCATTTTCCCATCTTTTGCGCATGCGCAGTACAGGGAAAATGGCCGTGGTGGCCATTTTCCTGGTGACCAGTGCATACTCTATAGACTCTGGGCGCACTCTAGTGCCCAGAGTCTATAACTCCGGCACTGGCCGCGCACAGCTCAGTGTGCTGTCGGAGACTGCACACGGGCCCCCTCCTCTCTAGAAATGCCCCTGCTTCATGGTCCCCTTCTGGGATGAAAATCCACTCCTATCTGCAGAAGCAGGATTCTCATGAAAGACACAAATAAAAGGCCTTAAATCAGGTGTAGCCAACCTTGGCCCTAGAGAGCTCACGTTTTCCAGATGACCTAGCTGGTGCACAGGTGTATTCATTACTCACCAAAACATTTACAAAGATCCACAGGTGGAGTTAATTATTATAGTTGTGATTCTGTGAGGAGACTTGGAAAACATGCACTGTTGGTAGCTCACAAGGACCAGGGTTGGCTACCCTGCCTTAAATCATAGATCTTATGCTTGTCCACATATCTGTGCTGGTTAAGTGGCACTTTGAGGCCACTAACTAACTGTTTTTTTTATGTCCCTGTACAGGTTGGGAAATGCCTTTATAGAAGTTTAGCAAAGGATTATTTAAATCAATTATTTATTTGTTTTTGGAAAGCACTCTTCCTGGTCCCCTTCTGGGATGAGAAAATCAACTCCCAGCAGCAGCGGCCATGCTCAAGGATTCTTCTGTGGCAAGGACTGATGTGAATGTATCACATTATTTTTGTAAATGCCTCCTCCCCTCCCCTTCTCCCTCATACATTTTCTTTGGAATCAAAAAATGAAATAAAATTTACTACCAATCAACCCTTCCTGTCCCTGCCTTGCCTTCAACTACATACATACTCCAACTCCCTCAGGCCTCTCTTGAATAATAAAAGTGTTTCCTGATGTGTCATGTTTGAAGTTGAACTGCCATGTGTTTGTGCCACCCACTGTTCCAGCTTATCTTAGTCAGCCAGCTATCTTGGTGCAAATTTTGGGCCTAAACTAGATGAAAAAAATCAATATTGTGAGCTGTGAGGTGGTCAAAATTGACTGGAAATGAGTGGAAATAAATGTTATTGAGATTAATAATACTGTAGGAACAATAAAAGGCCAATTTTATGTGATTTTAGCATGTTTTTTTGATTTATTAGGAAAAAATCCATATCCAAAACCAAAACCGAAAAACAAAACACGGAGGTGAGGTTTTGGCAAAAGCAATCCAGATCCAAAACCAGGGGAGATCGAGATCCAGGTCCAAAACTAAAACCAAAACACGAGGGTCACATCTCTAATAGTGCACATCTCTAATAATTGCCCAATATAAGGCCACATGATAGTGGCACATACAAATATACCCGAATTGAGTGCCAGCTTACCTTGGAGTCACCCCAAAGTCCTCCTAATGGCACTACAAGAACCAGCAAGGCCTCCAAACACTGGTCCCATCTATGCCTCTCAGTACAGCAATACATTTTGGTAGCTGCTCAGTCACTTCAGTAATATCACTCAGGAGCATGTGAGGAAGGGGTTATTTTATTATTATTATCCTTTATTTATATGGCACCACAAGGGTTCCCAGCTCCTTACAAAGTACATAAACAACTGAGCACACAAGCCAAGTATATAGACAAATGAGCACGCTAGAAAAACAGTTATTAACAGTACAAACAATGCAGGACAATTACACGATTTATACATTGCTGCATAACACTAAATAAGCAGCAGGCATCAGCAACCAAGGGTTAGGTGCTGTTGTAAATTAAAGTAGGAGTAAGTGAAGGAGAAGCACATGAGGGAAGAGTGCCCTGCTCATGAAAGCTTACATTCTAAAGGGGAGGGGGCAGACAAACAGGGGTGACACAGATGGGCTGGATTGTGAGGAAGGAACATGAAGTAGTGGGTTAAGATGAGAGCTTTAATGCTTTGAGGAAGAAAGGGGTCTTGAGAGCCCATTTCAAGGTTAGGAGCCAAGAAGCAAAGTTAACATGGAATTTTGAGTTAAGGCCAGGGGGACGAGGAAAGTTAGCTACTCAAGGAAGTTGGAAAAGGAAACTGATATGAGCATTGAATGCAAATTATGAAGTGGAGAGTTTAGAAGATAAGAGTTGGTGGGAGTGACCAGATAATAGAAATACCCCAACTCCAACACTGTGGCACCCTCTAGGCCAGGGAGTGTGAAAGAATGTGAGGCTCCCAAAGGAGATAGCTGCAGGAGAAGTGGTGTCAGATGGATAAGACCAGGATTTGGTGATGGCTAGGAAATTGAAGGAGTTGAATATGAAGCCATAATGGACAGGGGCCAGTTCATTATAGACAGGACTGGCTCTCTAGAGGAGACAGGAGAGGGACAGAGTTGGGAGGAGATAGAAGGAGATTGTTAGGGTTGCTGTAGTGTGGGGATGAGATTGACTTAGAGCAGGGGGATAAGGAGAGTGTGGGTATGTGGTGGGGTTCTAAGCGAGGAAGGGTAACAGCAGGTGGTGGGTAGGGTGGAGGATTAGTGTGGTGTGGGTTGAGAAGAAGAGGTGTAACTTGGAGAAAAGGGAGGGTGCAGGGCTAATGAGTTATGGGAGATGCGGTGGAGAGTACTAGATGGGATGAAGGGAGATAGAGGAGAGGAGGGAGGGAGAGGAGAAAGTGGAGGAGACTATGGAGGGAGAAAAGAAATGGGAACTGGTGGTAGAGGAAAGTATTATGTAGCTTCTGAGTGAGGGGAGAGTAGAAGAAAAGAGAGACATTGCGTAGATGAGGGTTTAGGGGAGGAAGAAAACAGCAGTAGTAGTGATGAGAGTGAGATACAGGAATAGTACAATTAAAATGTCTAAAATCAGATAAAAGGAAGAACAGTGTTAGTAGATGTAAATGCACAACTACAAGAGTATATAATAAACAAAATGAGTTTAGAGCTGTTAAAGTTTCAGGACTTTAAATTAAGGATAAAGCATTCTTATAGATGAGAAGGTGTTGAAAAATGGTAGATACTACAGTGGTGTAGAGATAAATTGACAGTGGTATAGGAATAATATAAACAGTGTAGGGTCAAAAAACATACATTCAAAAATTAAAATGCAGCAATCCAACTGGTAGTTGCTTGCAAAGCTGAAGCAGGCTGTTGGCAAAAGGTGTGTTCAGGTTATAATGAAAGCTGGTGGTTGAGTTGCAGGGTATCCAGAAGCTCAGAAGATCCTTTTCAATTGTTTTCAAGTTGTAAAGAGTTCTTTTTCAAATGTTGTCCTCCTGTCTTCCTCCTGTTTAACTCTTGTCTAACTCTTTAAATTATGCTGTGCATATAATACCACTTTGAAATAAAAACCTATGCAGCCTTGTAACAGGCCTGCAGCCTGTAACTTACTGGGTATATAGTGAAGCATACATGTGTAGTCACTGATTACACCCCAACCCCCAATAACCTCACCCACACCAGATACAAGTCATAAAATTCTAATACAAACAGACAGACCCTAAACAGCATCCCATGTATCTAGGAGTTAATAAATAGTTACATTGCAAGACCTTAATTCACTCTGGTTTTTGCAGATAATAATTAATAACAAAATACCTATGAAATCAGTATATTCTATACAAGAAACAACAAACAGTAATCCCCCAGCACTCAGAATGAAATCAGCAATAAAATTTGAAAAACTACATGGAGGTATATAATTCAGATCAGGGCCGGCTCTGGGGGTGTTCGACCAGTGCGGTCGAACAGGGGCGCCACCCATAGAGGGCGCATCCCTCCCCAACATCCCAATTTCAGCAAAGTGGCCCGCTGGTGGTCAAATCGGGAGGTTGGGGACCCCCATTGCTGTAGCTGTGCGGCAGTGCCAGACCCCAGAGTCTGAATGGATGCTGCGCGTATGTGTGCGGCTTCCATTCAGTGACAGGAGAGGGCTGGGGAAAGCCCAACTAGTGAGGCTCCCCCCAACCTGATGTTATTTGGAGGCATGCCATGCGGGCATGCCTCCAAATAACATCACATAGGGGGTGTGACCTATGGTAATTAGACCACGCCCCCATTTTTGGTGATGGGGTGCACTGTAGAGAGCTGGCACAGGGTGCACCAACCTCTGGAGCCGGCCCTGATTCAGAGATCTCAGTTGCATATATTTGCAAAAATATGGCTAAGCCTTGTCACGGCTTCTCTGATACTGGAGGTCCCAATCACTTGGTCAGAGACCCAAATTGGATATAGTTATCAGTTTTGGGGATGAGTTTGGCGTGCAGTTCCCCCCGGGGTTTATGTGGTTGGGCTGCTCCGGGGTGGCACACTTTAACACTTTATTTAGCACTTTAACACCTTCAAATTATATATATATATATATATAATTTTATTTTTCTTAGTATATATAGATATATATAACAGACCGCAAGCTGATTCACTGCAAAAAAAAAAAAAAAATAGTAAAAAAAAAAAATTTACTTACCTGACTCCAGGGACTGGTGGTCGGGGCTCCGGGTGATGTCCTCCCTCTGGTCAGCTGGTCTCCCATGCTGCACTGCGGCCTGGTCATCAGGTGATCGGGTCCCAGTGCAGTATGGGATATCACCTGACTGGAGGCATGGAGGACATCACCGGAGGCCCGGATCATGCAGGTAAGTGTAATTAAGGGAGGGGGCTGGTTGCGGGGGTCCGCGATCATGGGGGGCTTAGTGCCGGGGGGGCTTAGTGCCGGGGGGCGGGGCTTAGCGCCGGGGGGTAGCAGCGGCGGCCGGTCGGCGCATGCGCGGGCACTTTGTCACGGTATTTTTGCCAAAAATACTGTGACTAGTGTGTAGATGGGATTCACAGGGACAGAGCTTTATTGCAAGCTCTGTCCCTGCAAGGGATTTGTAGTAAATCCCTGTGATATTGGCTAAATTCGCAATGCGTTAATATCACACTACAATCTGCATTCAATATGCGGATTGTAGTAAATAGAGCCCTGAGAGTTTCCTGGAGTGATTACTCACAGTGAAATTGATCCAACAGATCACCCTTTTTATTGAATGGATGTGTGGAGCAAAGAGCCCGTAACGCGTATCCCCGCCTTGAGGTATACCTCAGCGGCTTCCTCAGACAGAATGCTAAGGTATACCACAAGGCGGGGAAACGCGTTACAGGCTCTTTGCTCCACACATCCATTCAATAAACAGGCACCAACAGCAGCAGCAGCATCTAAGAAACAGCAGCTCATTCAGAGACAGGCATACCGCTGACAACCTTTTAGGAAAACTCAGGGTGGTCATTGCAAAATGGCTCACCCTGCTTAGCCTCTCCTCAGGATTTGTGATTTCTGACAACACCACCAATATTGTGAGAGCATTACAGCTGGTTGAATTCCAATATGTCCTATGTTTTTCTCATGCAATCAACTTGGTGGTGCAATTTTTAAAAAAAAATGACAGGACCGTGCAGGAGATGCTCTCTCCAGTCCTAAAATATTCTGGACATTTTCACCATCCAGCAGGCGCATGTAGAAGATTGCAGCACCTGCAAGAAATGTTGAATTGCCCTGTCACCAGCTGAACCAAGAGGTAGTTACAAGGTGGAACTCCACCCTCTATATGCTTCAGCAGATGGAGGAACAGCAAAAAGCCATCCAAAGCTACACAACGAACTATGACATAGGAAGAGGATGGGGAATGCACCTTACTCAAGCTCAGTGGAAAACATTTTCCGTGTTTTGCAAATTGCTGAAATCCTTCAAAGTAGTCACTTGTGAAGTGAGTTCAGATACTGGCAGCTTGAGTCAGGTAATTCCCCTAATTAGACTGTTGGAAAAGCAACTTGAGAAACTGAAGGAGGAGCTGAAACAAAGCGATTCTGCATAGTATGTTGGACTTGTAGATCAAGTCCTTTATATGCTTCACCAGGAACCAAGAGTTGTCAGGACCTTAAAATCGGATCAGTACATTTTGGCCACCGTACTCGATCCTAGGTTTAAGTCATATGTCGTGTCTTTCTTCCCAATGGACATAGATCTGAAGAGATGCAAAGACCTGTTTGTAAGCAAATTGTCAGCTCAAGTAGCGCATGATGCAGCGATGGCTCATTCAGTTTCTCCAGCAAGTGCGGCTGCCAAGGAAAAACTAAACTTTCCCAAAAGACCCACTGGTGAAGCAGGTGAGTCAACACAACCAAGTTTTGACATCTGGTCGGGTCTAAAAGAATTGTCAACAATTAAATGGATGAGACCTGAATAGTTAAAGAATGGTTAAGGACTATTTTTAATGATAACATCCAAATAGGCATGTCAGACAGTCAGTTTGTCTACTAGCAGGAAAAAAAGGCAATTTGGACACCCTTGCACAAACTGGCTTTGCTTTAGTAGAGCTACCCACCCTCTAGAGTGTACTCTGAAAGAGTTTTCAGCACAGCCTGGAACCTTGTCAACCTTGGCATAGGAGGCTACTTCCTCAAATGTGGAAAAGATGATTTTCATCAAAATTAACTACAAATTCCATGAGGAAGACCTTTACCGCCAATTACATCCAAAAATTGCAGAGGCACCTGTAATGATGGATTCCAGCAGGGACGAATTAATATTGTTTGAAGAAATATGATGTAGACACTGATGAGGGTGAGGAATTAGATGATGATGGTGACAACATCTTGCCTCTGTAAAGCTAGTTTGTGCACATAGAGATCATTGCCAGAAATGTCAGCTGCCCATTGGTAGCTTGTCTTCTGGGGGCGGAAACAAATCAATCGCTTCATGATTGAGGATATAGTTGATGAAGATGTTGGTGGTGAAGATGGCAGGTGCTTGGATCTAGCATAGAGAAGCAGACGCTGGACTGCTTGTTGGTACTTTTTTAGCCAAAGTTTCAGAATTTTTTAAAAACTTTTTTGATGGATGCTCTGCAGATGACGTAACAGGGAGGAGGTTTCTAGATGGTTAAGGTCCCTACCTCTACTTATTCTGGCTTTACAAAGGGTACAGATGACTTGAAATTGTCCGGATTTGGGTAGAAATAATTCCGCACATACAGTAAGAAGTGGATTTTTTTCTCTTATGCCCAGATGGGCTTTTCCTTATCATGGGCAACAACTGTTTCTTCCACTGGTGCCTGATTTACACAAACTACACCCTCATCAACAATATCATCATCATCAACATGATATCATCAATATCAATATATCACTATCATCATCATCATTAGCGTCAGCTACACAAATATCCTCCTCATCCTGGTGCACTTCCACAGACGCATCTTCCATTTTTATGTCAGCATGTTCACTTCTGCTTATGTCATCATAAGAGATAGAACCACCAGTCAAGGGCTTAGTCTTTCCTTGTCACTTTGTGTGGTGAAAGGCATATCGCCAATTTTATGTCTTTCTGCAGCTAACTTTCCCGACTTAAATGGGGTACAGCACACATGTCAATTTGTACCAATTTTAAATATTACACTGCTGTATTAATGACCTACAGTGTTACAATATTTTTTATGAATAAGAAAAGAATAACACACTGCACTACTTGTTACAGTGTCACAAGATTTTTTATGAGTAAAACACTGCGCTACCACTTATAGTCACAATATTTTTTATGAATAAGAAAAGAATAACACACTGCGCTACCACTTACAGGGTCACAATATTTTTTATGAATAAGAAAAGAATAAAACACTGCGCTGCCACTTACAGTGTCACAAGATTTTTTATGAATAAGAAAAGAATAACAAACTGCGCTACCACTTACAGAGATACAAGATTTTTTATGAGTAAAACACTGCACTACCACTTACAGTGTCACAATATTTTTTATAAATAAGAAAAGAATAACAAACTGCGCTACCACTTACAGAGATACAAGATTTTTTATGAGTAAAACACTGCTAACACTTACAGTGTCACAATATTTTTTATGAATAAAAATAACACACTGTGCTATGACTTATAGTGTTATAACACGTGGATAATAAACTGCGGCATGGCCTGCAGTGTCACTGAACAATTATTTTTTTTACACTAGGGAAGAGCACCCCTGGACGAGGCAGCAGCCCCTTGATGAACAACACAGCACCCCTTTATGGACAACAAAGCACACCTGCGGAGTGCAGACAGACCACCTGCAGAGTATACGTGGATGATAAACTGCAGTCTGGCCGGCAGTGTCACCAAACAATAATAGCGTAGCTAGAGCACACAAAAAAAAATCTTTTTATTTTTTTGTGGAATGATAATCATTAATTTTAGCTTTTTATTACACTGGGGAAGAGCACTTCTGTATTTTTAAAAACTGTATTAATGGATGCTCTGCAAATGACGTAACAGGGAGGAGGTTCCTAGATGGTTAAGGTGTCTACCTCTACTTATTCTGGCTTTACAAAGGGTACAGATGGCTTGACAATTGTTGTCCGGATTTGGGTAGAAATAATTCCACATATAAGAAGTGGATTTTTTTCTCTTATGCCCAGACATAACAATGGGCTTTTCCTTATCATGGGCAACAACTGTTTCTTCCACTGGTGCTTGATTTACACAAACTACATCCTCATCAACAATATCATCATCATCAACATCCTCATTAGTGTCAGCTACACAAATATCCTCCTCACCCTGGTGCCCTTCCACAGACACATCTTCGATTTTTATGTCAGCATGTTCACTTGTGCTTAAATCGTCATAAGAGACAGAACCACCAGTCATAATTAAAGGCCAAGGGCTTAGTCTTTCCTTGTCACTTCGTGCGGTGAAAGGCATATCGCCAATTTTATGTCTTTCTGAAGCTAACTTTCCCTTTGATATTTTTTTCTTTATTAATGTAAAAGATTGGTTCTTTGATTTTAGATGCCATAACTTAAACCGTATATGCACTTGGTCATCGACTTTAGTAGATGATGTAGACGGACTAGTATCATCATGATTGGTGGCACTGGTAGCAGCTCTAGCACTAGTATGTGGTTCCTGCTCTCCTCTCAATTGATTGTTCTCCATATCAACAAACACAAATTAAGTGGGGTACAGCACACCCGTCAATTTGTACCAATTTTAAATATTACACTGCATTATCAATGACCTGCAGTGTCACAATATTTTTTATGACGAAAAGAATAACACACTGCGCTACCACTTACAGTATCACAAGATTTTTTATGAGTAAAACACTGTGCTACCAGTTACAGTGTCACAAGATTTTTATGAATAAGCAAAGAATAACACACTGCGCTACCACTTACAGTGTCACAAGATTTTTTTCTGAGTAAAACACTGTGCTAGCACTTAGTGTCACAAGATTTTGTATGAATAAGAATAACACACTCCGCTACGACTTATAGTGTCACAATACGTGGATGTTAAACTGCGGTCTGGCCGGCAGTGTCACCGAACAATAATTTTGTTTACACTGGG
Organism: Taudactylus pleione; assembly: GCA_031769625.1. NCBI lineage: Eukaryota > Metazoa > Chordata > Amphibia > Anura > Myobatrachidae > Taudactylus > Taudactylus pleione. Next base: position 1,279,092 of record JAUIMM010000139.1, on the reverse strand, counting down.
GAAGAGCACCCCTGGACGAGGCAGCAGCCCCTTATGGACAACACAGCACCCCTGCGGAGTGCAGACAGACCACCTGCAGAGTATACGTGGATGATAAACTGCAGTCTGGCCGGCAGTGTCACCAAACAATAATAGCGTAGCTAGCGCACACCAAAAAAAAATCTTTTTATTTTTTATGGAATGATAATCATTAATTTTAACTTTTTTTTTTTACACTGGGGAAGAGCACTTCTGGATTGACAGAGCACCCCTTTATGTACTGCAGCCCCTTGATTGACAGGACAACAGTGACACAGCAGCTCCCCCCACTGTATGTACTGGAGCCCCAGCCCGACAACACTGCACCCTTGAATAACTACTACATTGAACCCTTGAACAACAGAGAAGAACAGAGCACGTCTGTTCTATACACTCACACAACCGGAGTGAAAATGGCGCTGATCACCAGAACCCAAAACCCGAGAGAATCCGACAGCGGGATGGTGACGTTTTGCCTCGTTTTGGATTCTGAGTTAGGTGGGAAAACCCGAGCCGGACTTGGATCCTACTCGGATCCTCTATGTTTGGGTGGGTCCGGTTCTCGGAGAACCGGACCCGCTCATCTCTATTAATCACCACATCATTTCACCTATTTGAGGTGTTTTCTGTGAAGATTTATACTGCAAAGGGAACTACAGTATGATTATCCACATATTGGAGGGTTCGAATTAAAGCTCAATGGCGTATCTCTCCTCCAATCTTTAATTCCCAGATACACTAGGGACTGCACTGTTTGTTTTACATGTTCTTCTATGTCTTATTCTTTGTATACCGGTACTAGCCACTTAATGTCCCTTTTATTTCTACATCTGGACGTTGATACTTTGAATAAAAGTGATTTTTTTTTCATATTAATATATATATATATATGAAATTTTATACTCATTATTTTAATGATGCCTCCAGCATTATCCCTGCCTCTTTCTGTGATTGGCTGACTCTCTCCAGATATGACGTATTATTTTAATGATGCCTCCAGCATTATCCCTGCCTCCTTCTGTGATTGGCTGACTCTCCAGATATGACGTATTATTCTGTCTATTGCCTATATCATTATCTCCGCCTCCTCCTGTAATTGGCTGACACTGTCCAGAGATGACGTATTATTCTATCAATTGCCTCCAGCATTTGCCCCACCTCCTCCTTTGAGGCTGATTTTTTAAAAACTTTATACGTCTCAAAAACTCAACTCCAGTCCTGATCAAACAACGCACTTCGTATAAAGATGTTGATGATAGAGACATGTAAGCAGGGCCGGCCCTAACCCAAATATTTTGGTAAGTGAGTATATTTTTTGGCGCCCCCCTATGCAGTGCCCCCAGTAGTGGTCCCCCCTGTGCAGTGCCCATTGTGCCCCCAGTAGCAAGCCCCTTATATAGTGCCCCCAGTAGTAGTCCCCCTATGCAGTGCCCCGTATAGTGGTACCCCTTATGCAGTGACCTTTAAACAGTGGCCCCAGTTGTAGTTCCCTTCCCACGCAGTACCCCTAGTATTGCCCTTTATATAGTGCCCCCAGTAGTGGTCCCCCCCTTGTAGTGCCCCTAGTAGTAGTCCCCCCCTCTTGTAGTGCCCCTAGTAGTCCCCCCTTGTAGTAGTCACCCTTGTGCCCCCAGTGGAGGTTCCCCCCATGTAGTGCCTCCAGTAGTATTCCCCCTTTGTAGTTCCCCAGTAGTAGTCCCCCCTTGTAGTGCCCCCAGTAGTAATCCCCCCTTGTAATGCCCCCAGTAGTAATCCCCTCTTGTAGTGCCCCCAGTAGTAATCCCCTCTTGTAGTGCCCCCAGTAGTAATCCCCCTTGTAGTGCCCCCAGTAGTAGCCCCCTTTTGTAGTACCCCCAGTAGTAATCCCCCTTGTAGTGCCCCCAGTAGTAGCCTCCTCTTGTAGTGCCCCCAGTAGTAAGCCCCCTTTGTAGTGCCCCCAGTAGTAATCCCCCTTCTAGTGTCCCCAGTAGTAGCCCCCCCTTGTATCCCCCCCCCCAGTAGAGACACATGTAATAAAAAAAACAAAAAACCAGTTACCTAAATCCCCGCTCATGCTCCCGTCGCCGCTATCAGCTCCTCTGTCCGTCCTCCCGGGCTGCTTTGCATTATGGGAGAGACGTCATGACGTCTCTCCCATTACTCACTGCGGGAGCCGGAAGATGGCTCCCGCAGTGGGAGCAGCAGCAGCCAATGAGAGTCTGACAGACTCTCATCGGCTGCTGATTACAACAAACACACAGCTGCCGGCCCCGGCGGCTGTGTGTTTGGCAGTGTGTAGCTGTGTCACAGAGACACAGTCTGCACCGCGGTAAGCAAGAAATCTGCATGGTCGCGGCCGCGGCGCCCTTCACTATGTAATCATAGAACCGGCCCTGCATGTAAGTACTGTATGCAATATCTTTACACACTACTGTATACAGCATTATCAGATGATTACAGACAGAAATGTGTACTTACTATGTGCATGTAATTCTATCATTGATTTGATATGGACTTTTCTTACCATTCTAATATTTATAGAGAAGTTGTACAGTGCTGTGGGTTACTTAGAGATTATATAAAATATACCAGATATGTTATACTCATTATTTTAAAGCCTGTAAGTGAAGTGCCAGAGGTATTATTCTTATTTAGATTTCTATCCAGGGAAGGCGAATCACAGGCAGCAGCCCTAACAGCCCGGATAGGTTTAGTGCAGCCCTCACCCACATTTTACTGTTGTTAACTTTACTGCCAAAATGGAGAATGGAGATTTATTTTTTTACATCAGCCAAGAAATAATTTTTTTTACACTTGTGAACTGTTTTGGGGTACAGAGAATAGGGGTGATACCACTGCACAAAGAATAGTAACATACACTGCATCACTTGTCTCTACACACACTTTTGAAATACACAATATTTTTAAATTCAGGGCCTGATTCAGAGCCGCACGTAAGAGGCCGCTTGTTCGCTCCGAGCGATGTTCACACATCTGCGCATAAATTTAGGTTGTAAAGCACATGCACCAACAAGTCAGTGCGGTCGGAAATTGTTGTGCTCGCAAAATAGCGAGTGCCTGCTAATTTGAGTGACAGGATGAGGCGTTTGTGGGTGGTAACAGGGGAAGGTGCTTGAAAACGGGGAGTGGAGATCCGAACGCAGGCGTACCTAACGGTCAAAACGGGCGTTTTAAGGGTGTGTATAATTAACAAAGCAGCGTCATCGACCACGTCACTTGGTTGTTTTTTAGTCTGAACTGCTCGCATGATTGCGGTAGGAAAATGCAACCACAAGAATAGCGAGCAGTTCATTCGCCTTTCGATGTACTTGATTAATCTAATAAATAGCGGACATGACGTAGGATGCGAGCGGCAGGGGGCGTTTTTTCCCAAAAAACGTCCGCATGTTTTGTTCGCTCGTTCAGACATAGAGGCGTCAACAGACCGCAAAGAGCGAGCGCTTATTTTAAATATCCGGCCCCTTTTTCAGAACGACCGTCTGCAAATAGCGTCCGGCTCTGAATGAGACCCTCAGTTCTGAATTGCTGCATTTGTTTTGTTTTAGAGAAAAGGACATTTTTTTTTTAGCATTTTTTTTAACAGGAAAAAAAGACTTAAAACAAATAAATACAAGCAGCAGCACCACACACCGCAGCCTGTTTGTGTGCACTGCAGTGTGTGAGTGTGCAGTCAGTGTGTGTGACCAACAACAAACACATACACTGACAGTGATACCTGCAGTAACCCTTCCCAGGTGCCTACTCCATCTACCTACTCGTAATACTGCAGTTTTTGTCCTAGTCCTACTCAGACTCCAACTCCAGTTCTAATGACGCCCTTATTGCGCCCTAACAGCGTGCTAATGCTCCAGCCCGCAGTCCCACACCCTCTCCCTCCGCTCTCCCTCCGACGGAGGGACTTTTATATGCAATCCAAAACACGCAACATCCGACGCCGGGAAGACGATGCTTTGTCTTGTTTTGGGATCTGACCTTGGTGGGAAGACCAAAGCCAGGACCTGGATCCACTGGTAACACTTAATTAAAAAAAATTTCGTATGTCAGTAAAGCAAACCCGCACATCTCTATCTATTAGTGCTGACAGCTGCTATCACAGCCCCACTGGCTGTAAGCGGTGTGATCACATAGTCTGTGTCTAACGCAGAATATGGGCAGCAGTGGCAAACGCAGGATTTTGAAAGGGGGGTTTCCAATACTTGGTTACAAAACTAATGGCAAAAAATCTAAACACATACAGGCAGCACTGCTCCTCCTCCTCCTCCTCCTCCTCCTCAAAAATCCAAGCGTGTGAATCCATTACTGTGCAACCTTTCAGATGCCTTGACAAAATATGTAATAAATGCAACTGAAACGTGGCACAGAAATGGATTAATAAGCTTGGATTACTGAGTACCCGAGGAGAGCGCTGCCTGTATCTGATTGTATGAGACTGAGCTATGCTTAGATTTTAGGATTAGCACCCAGTCTGTTGAATATATATATATATTATATAGTGGTCAAAGTGGAAATTTTGAAGTGGGGGTATGGAAATATCAGTGGGGCTTTGCTTAGGCAGGCCCAAATCTTGACCCCCCTGATATTTCCATACCCCCACTTCAAAATAAGGACAGTGACCTGGGCCTAATGCCTAGGGTCACTTACCAAGGGCACGGGCTCTTTGCCTGCTAAACAAGCACCAAAAGCCTGAGGACTGACTAGGCCGACGGGTCTAGTGTCCAACAACTCTGGTGGTCTAGGGAGAATTAAGTGGCGAAGCCACCTACCATGGCGCTGGGAGAGGCTGCAGTGGGGAGCTTCGTTTAGGTCTTTTCCTTTCCACCACTGCAGCACTCTCCGGTCCTCAGCTTCTTTTTCCTCAGATTCTTGCTGCTGGTCCGTCCTGGCCAACGGGCCTCCTATTCTTGGCCGGATCTTCCTTCTTCTTTTCTTCTGGAAGTCTTCTTTCCTCCCTCTCTGCTCCTCTCCCTTTATAGCAGCACACCTCTCCTCACTGCAGCACACACTTCTCCTCACTGCAGCACACACCTCTCCTCACTGCAGCACACACTTCTCACTGCAGCACACACCTCTCCTCACTGCTAAGACCTCCCCTCCCCACACCACTCACCTCTCCTCACACCACCCCTCCCCACAGCACTCACCTCTCCTCACTCCTCCCCTCCTCACAGCATTCACCTCTCCTCACACCTCCCTTCCCCACAGCACTAACCTATCCTCATACCTCCCTTCCCCACAGCACTCACCTCTCCTCACACCTCCCCTCCCCACAGCACTCACCTCTCCTCACTCCTCCCCTCCTAACAGCATTCACCTCTGCTCACACCTCCCCTCCCCATAGCACTAACCTATCCTCATACCTCCCTTCCCCACAGCACTCACCTCTCCTCACACCGCTCCTCATGCTCACACCTCCCTTCCCCACAGCACTCACCTCTCCTCACAACTCTGCTCTCCACAGCACTCACTTCACCTCACACCTCCCCTCCCCACAGCACTCACCCCTCCTCACACCTCCCTTCCCCACAGCACTCACCTCTCCTCACACCTCCCCTCCCCACAGCACTCACCTCTCCTCACACCTCCCCTCTCCACAGCACTCACCTCTCCTCACACCTCCCCTCCCCACAGCACTCACCTCTCCTCACACCTCCCCTCCCCACAGCACTCACCTCTCCTCACACCACCCCTCCCCACAGCACTCACATCTCCTCACACCTCCCCTCCCCACAGCACTCACCTCTCCTCACACCTCCCCTCCCCACAGCACTCACCTCTTCTCACACCCCCCCTCCACACAGCACTCACCTCTCCTCACACCTCCCCTCCCCACAGCACTCACCTCACCTCACACCTCCCCTCCCCACAGCACACACCTCTTCTCACACCTCCCCTCCCCACAGCACTCACTTCTCCTCACACCTCCCCTCCCCACAGCACTCACCTCTTTTCACACCTCCCCTCCCCACAGCACTCACCTCTCCTCACACCTCCCCTCCCCACAGCACTCACCTCACCTCACACCTCCCCTCCCCACAGCACACACCTCTTCTCACACCTCCCCTCCCCACAGCACTCACTTCTCCTCACACCTACCCTCCCCACAGCACTCACTTCTCCTCACACCTCCCCTCTCCACAGCACTCACCTCTCCTCACACCTCCCCTCCCCACAGCACTCACCTCTCCTCACACCTCCCCTCCCCACAGCACTCACCTCTCCTCACACCTCCCCTCCCCACAGCACTCACCTCTCCTCACACCACCCCTCCCCACAGCACTCACATCTCCTCACACCTTCCCTCCCCACAGCACTCACCTCTCCTCACACCTCCCCTCCCCACAGCACTCACCTCTTCTCACACCTCCCCTCCACACAGCACTCACCTCTCCTCACACCTCCCCTCCCCATAGCACACACCTCTTCTCACACCTCCCCTCCCCACAGCACTCACTTCTCATCACACCTACCCTCCCCACAGCACTTACCTCTCCTCACACCTCCCCTCCCCACAGCACTCACCTCTCCTCACACCTCCCCTCCCCACAGCACTCACTTCTCTTCAATCCTCCCCTCCCCACAGCACTCACCTTTCCTCACACCTCCCCTCCCCATAGCACACACCTCTCCTCACACCTCCCCTCCCCACAGCACTCACTTCTCCGCACACCTCTCCTCCCCACAGCACTCATCTCTCTTCCCATCTCCCCTCCCCACAGCACTCACTTCTCTTCACAACTCCCCTCCAAATAGCACTCACCTCTCCTCACACCTCCCCTGCCCACAGCACTCACCTCTCCTCACACCTCCCCTCCCCGCAGCACTCACCTCTCCCCACACCTCCCCTCTCCGCAGCACTTACTTCTCCTCACACCTCTACTCACTGCAGCACTCACCTCTCCTCACACCTCCCCTCCCCACAGCACTCACTTCTCTTCACACCTCCCCTCCCCACAGCACTCACCTATCCTCATACCTCCCTTCCCCACAGCGCTCACCTCTCCTCACACCTCCCTTCCCCACAGCACTCACCTCTCCTCACAACTCCCCTCCCCACAGGACTCACCTTTCCTCACACCTCTGCTCTCCACAGCAATTACTTCTCCTCACACCTCCCCTCCCCACAGCACTCACCCCTCCTCACACCTCCCTTCCCCACAGCACTCACCTCTCCTCACACCTCCCCTCCCCACAGCACTCACCTCTCCTCACACCTTCCCTCCCCACAGCACTCACCTCTCCTCACACCTCCCCTCCCCACAGCATTCACCTCTCCTCACACCTCCCCCCCTCACAGCACTCACCTCTCCTCACACCTCCCCTCCCCACAGCCCTCACCTCTCCACACACCACCCCTCCCCACAGCACTCACATCTCCTCACACCTCCCCTCCCCACAGCACTCACCTCTCCTCACACCTCCCCTACACACAGCACTCACCTCTCCTCACACCTCCCCTCCCCACAGCACTCACCTCTCCTCACACCTCCCCTCCCCACAGCACTCACTTCTCCTCACACCTCCCCTTCCCACGGCACTCACCTGTCCTCACACCTCCCATCCCCACAGCACTCACCTCTCCTCACACCTTCCCTCCCCACTGCACTCACTTCCCTTCAATCCTCCCCTCCCCACAGCACACACCTCTCCTCACACCTCCCCTCCCCACAGCACTCACTTTTCCGCACACCTCTCCTCCCCACAGCACTCACCTCTCTTCACATCTCCCCTCCCCACAGCACTCACTTCTCTTCACAACTCCCCTCCACACAGCACTCACCTCTCCCCACACCTCTCCTCCCCGCAGCACCCACCTCTCTTCACACCTCCCCTCCCCACAGCACTCACCTCTCCTCACACCTCCCCTCCCCACAGCACTCACTTCTCTTCACAACTCCCCTCCACACAGCACTCACCTCTCCCCACACCTCTCCTCCCCACAGCACTCACCTCTCTTCACACCTCCCCTCCCCACAGCACTCACCTCTCCTCACATCTCCCCTCCCCGCAGCACTCACCTCTCCCCACACCTCCCCTCCCCACAGCACTCACCTCTCCTCACATCTCCCCTCCCCACAGCACTCACTTCTCCTCACACCTCCCCTCCCCACAGCACTCACTTCTCCTCACACCACCCCTCCCCACAGCACACACTTCTCTTCACACCTCCCCTCCCCACAGCACTCACCTCTCCTCACACCTCCCCTCCCCACAGCACTCACTTCTCCGCACACCTCTCCTCCCCACAGCACTCACCTCTCCTCACATCTCCCCTCCTCACAGCACTCACTTCTCTTCACACCTCCCCTCCCCACAGCACTCACCTCTCCTCACACCTCCCCTCCCCACAGCACTCACTTCTCCGCACACCTCTCCTCCCCACAGCACTCACCTCTCCTCACATCTCCGCTCCCCACAGCACTCACTTCTCCTCACACCTCCCCTCCCCACAGCACTCACCTCTCCTCACATCTCCCCTCCCCACAGCACTCACTTCTCCTCACACCTCACCTCCCCACAGCACTCACCTCTCCTCACATCTCCCCTCCCCACAGCACTCACTTCTCCTCACACCTCACCTCCCCACAGCACTCACCTCTCCTCACACCTCCCCTCACACAGCACTCACTTCTCCTCACACCTCCCCTCCCCACAGCACTCACTTCTCTTCACACCTCCCCTCCCCACAGCACTCACCTCTCCTCACTCCTCCCCTCCCCACAGCACTCACTTCTCCGCACACCTCTCCTCCCCACAGCACTCACCTCTCCTCACATCTCCCCTCCCCACAGCACTCACTTCTCTTCACACCTACCTTCCCTTCACAGCAACACACCTCTCCTCACACCACTCACCTCACTGCAGCACTCACTTCTCCCCTTACCTCACGCCACTCCTTCCCACAGCAATCGCCACAGCTCTCTTTTCCCCTTATCTATACACACACAGCCCATCATCTGTACACAGACCCTCACCATATGTACACACACAGCCCCTCACAATTTGTACATACAGCCCCTCACCATCTGCCTACACAGTGCACGCAGCCGCTCACTTTCTGATCTGCATACACACAGCACCTTACATCTGCTCTGTGTGTATGCAGATCTGATAATGAGGGGCTGTGTGTACTGTGTGTATGCGGATGATGAAGGAGCTGTGTGTACTGTGTGTGCAGATGATGAAGGGGCTGTGTGTACTGTGTGTATGCAGATGATGAAGGGGCTGTGTGTACTGTGTGTATGCAGATGATGAAGGGGCTGTGTGTATAGTGTGTATGCAGATGATGAAGGGGCTGTGTGTACTGTGTGTATGCAGATGATGAAGGGGCTGTGTGTACTGTGTGTATGCAGATGATGAAGGGGCTGTGTGTACTGTGTGTATGCAGATGATGAAGGAGCTGTGTGTACTGTGTGTATGCAGATGATGAAGGGGCTGTGTGTACTGTGTGTATGCAGATGATGAAGGAGCTGTGTGTATTGTGTATATGCAGATGATGAACGGGCTGTGTGTACTGTGTGTATGCAGATGATGAAGGGGCTGTGTGTACTGTGTATATGCAGATGATGAAGGGGCTGTGTGTACTGTGTATATGTGGATGTTGAAGGGGCTGTGTGTATGTGGATGATGAAGGGGCTGTGTGTACTGTGTATGCGGATGATGAAGGGGCTGTGTGTACTGTGTGTATGCAGATGATGAAGGGGCTGTGTGTACTGTGTGTATGCAGACGATGAAGGGGCTGTGTGTACTGTGTATGCAGACGATGAAGGGGCTGTGTGTACTGTGTGTATGCAGACGATGAAGGGGCTGTGTGTACTGTGTGTATGCGGATGATGAAGGGGCTGTGTGTACTGTGTATGCAGATGATGAAGGGGCTGTGTGTACTGTGTGTATGCGGATGATGAAGAGGCTGTGTGTACTGTGTGTATGCGGATGATGAAGAGGCTATGTGTACTGTGTGTATGCGGATGATGAAGGGGCTGTGTGTACTGTGTGTATGCAGAAGATGAAGGGGCTGTGTGTACTGTGTATGCAGATGATGAAGGGGCTGTGTGTACTGTGTATGCAGATGATGAAGGGGCTGTGTGTACTGTGTGTATGCAGATGATGAAGAGGCTGTGTGTACTGTGTGTATGCAGATGATGAAGGGGCTGTGTGTACAGTGTATGCACATGATGAAGGGGCTGTGTGTACTGTGTGTATGCAGATGATGAAGGGACTGTGTGTACCCAGTGTATGCAGATGATGAAGGGGCTGTGTGTACCCAGTGTATGCAGATGATGAAGGGGCTGTGTGTACAGTGTATGCAGATGATGAAGGGGCTGTGTGTACAGTGTATGCAGATGATGAAGGGGCTGTGTGTACTGTGTGTATGCAGATGATGAAGGGGCTGTGTGTACTGTGTGTATGCAGATGATGATGAAGGGGCTGTGTGTACTGTGTGTATGCAGATGATGATGAAGGGGCTGTGTGTACTGTGTGTATGCAGATGATGAGGAGGCTGTGTGTACTGTGTGTATGCAGATGATGAGGAGGCTGTGTGTACTGTGTGAATGCAGAGGATGAAGGGCTTGTGTGTACTGTGTGTATGCAGATGATGAAGGGGCTGTGTGTACTGTGTGTATGCAGATGATGAAGGGGCTGTGTGTACTGTGTGTATGCAGATGATGAAGGGGCTGTGTGTACTGTGTATACAGATGATGAGGAGGCTGTGTGTACTGTGTGTATGCAGATGATGAGGAGGCTGTGTGTACTGTGTGAATGCAGAGGATGAAGGGCTTGTGTGTACTGTGTGTATGCAGATGATGAAGGGGCTGTGTGTACTGTGTGTATGCAGATGATGAAGGGGCTGTGTGTACTGTGTGTATGCAGATGATGAAGGGGCTGTGTGTACTGTGTATACAGATGATAAAGGGGCTGTGTGTACTGTGTGTATGCAGATGATGAAGGGTCTGTGTGTACAGTGTATGCAGATGATGAAGGGGCTGTGTGTACTGTGTATATGCAGATGATGAAAGGGCTGTGTGTACTGTGTGTACAGTGTATGCAGATCAGATTTGGAGGGGCTGTGTAATACTTTGTATGCAGATGGTGAAGGGGCTGTGTAATACAGCCCCTACACCATCTTCTTACACAGTACACACAGCCCCTTCATCATCTGCATACAGAGAGTACACACAGCCTCTTCATCATATGCATACACTGTACACACAGTACACACAGCCCCTTCATCATCTGCATTCACTGGTTACACACAGCCCCTTCATCATCTGCATACACACAGGGCCTATTTCAGAGCCGGACGCTATTTGCGGACGCTCGTTCAGAAAAAGGGGCTGGCTATTTAAATTGATCGCTCGCTCTTTGCGGTCTGTTGACGCCTCTATGTCTGAGCGAGCGTCCGAAACATGCGCTCGCTATTTTGTAAAGACTCCCCTTGGCCGCTCTCATCATACGTCATCTCCACTATTCATTAGATTAATCGAGTACATCAAAAGGCGTATGAACTGCTCGCTATTCTTGTGGTAGAATTTTCCTACCGCAATCATTCGAGCAGTTCAGGCTAAAAGACAGCCAAGTGACGTGGTCGATGACGCTGCTTTGTTAATTATGCACACCCTTAAAACACCCGTTTTGACCGTTTGGCATGCCTGCGTTCGGATCTCCACTCCCCGTTTTCAAGCACCTTCCCCTGTTACCACCCACAAACGCCTCATTCTGTCACTCAAATTAGCAGGCATTCGCTATTTTGCGAAAACACGATTTCCGACCGCACTGACTGGTTCGTGTATGCGCATTTCAAACCATACGCATGCGCAGATGTGCGAGCATCGCTCGGAGCGAACGAGAGGCCACTTACGTGCGGCTCTAAATCAGGCCCACAGTACACACAGCCCCTTCATACACACAGTACACACAGCCCCTTCATCATCTGCATACACACAGTACACACAGCCCCTTCGTCATCTGCATACACACAGTACACACAGCCTCTTCATCATCTGCATACAGAGAGTACACACTGGCCCTCATTCAGAGCCGCTCGTAAGCGGCGGCTCGTTCGTAGTCAGCCGATGTTGTACAAACACGCATGCTTTGGTGTAACAGTGCGCATGTGCGTACGTCTGATTGCGGTCATTTTTCAGTCGAACGTAGAACAGCGAACAGGAAGTGACATGTCAAATGTGATTGACAGAACTGTCCGTTTTGGGGCGGTGATGGGGGTGGAGATGGGAAAACGCAGGCGTGTCGAGGCGTTTTTTGGGCGTACATAAATTATCTAATGCGAGCGCCAAATGTGAATGGACCAAGTGATACGTCACTGTCTGATCCAATTTCCCTTAAGACTGCTCGCTCAGCTCGTGGTCTGGTATAGTCTACCGCAATGACGATGGTCTCTTCGTCCTAACCTGGGCTCATCGATGGTGTTTCGATTTATCAATTGTGGCCACAAAAACAATCATCTTTTAATTGCTAAACTGCTTGTAAGCTGTTTCGCAAATAGACCTTGTTTAGTAGCTAAAAACCGTACGCAGGTGAAGTACTCAGCTGCTAATTTCTGGGTAATACAATCAATTAGCTAACATTTTTTGGTTTATTTTGTGGGCTTTCGAAATATTTGTAAATGTTTTTTTTTAGGGAAACAATATTGTACGCATGTTTGTATTTTTTGCTATTTTTTTTTGGCCGAAGAAACCAATCGTCCTTTTTTTTGTTTGATAAGTGTTAATTAAAACTCAGAAATTATTTTTAACCCTTGTTTTTAAAAAAAAAAAATTTATGTTTATATTTCCGTTTTTAATTTTGTTTGAGGGATTACCTTTTTTTTTGCATATTTGCAACATAATTTTATTAAATGTTTTTTTTTTGTTTTGTTTTCAGAAACAAATTTTTGGTAATGTAAATTAGGGGTGAGCGGGTTCGGATTTCTGAAATCCGAACCCCCCCGAACCCCCCCGATCCGAGTCTGATCCGAGTCAGGCTCGACTTTTCCCGCCTGACTCGGATCTGAAATCGAGGCAAAACGTCATCATCCCGCCTTCCGAGTCTCGCGGGTTTTGGATCCTATATAAGGTACCCGCGTCGGCGCCATTTTCTCACTCGGCTGTGGACAGTGAAGAGGGAGGGTGGGAGTTAGGGCTGTGTAGTGTAGTGTAGTGTAGTGCTGCTGTTGTCCACTACTTCAAAGTCCATAGGGGCTGGCTGTGTTGTGCTGTGCTGCTGTTGTTAATAGGGGCTGTGTCCACTACTTCAAAGTCCATAGGGGCTGGCTGGACTGTGTTGTGCAGTCAGTTCTCCATAGGGGCTGTGTCCACTCCAAAGTCCTGTGCAGTGTCCCAGTCCTAAAGGAGTGCTGTAGTGTTGTCCAGGGGGTGCTCTGTCCATCAGGGGTGCTCCCCCCAAGTGCTAAAAAAATAATATATTTTCTGTGTTTGTGAATTGTGTGCGCAGTAGCCGCACGTGCATCAACAAAGTAGTGCCAAGCGTGCGCCTGTGTCATAAGTAAAGGGCCGGCTGGCTTGACCGTTAAAGGGTGCTGTAACCCCCGAAAGTACACTCCAGTCCAAACCAAAAAGAAATTATTTTCTGTGTTTGTGAATTGTGTGCGCAGTAGCCGCACGTGCATCAACAAAGTAGTGCCCAGCGTGCGCCTGTGTCATAAGTAAAGGGCCGGCTGGCTTGACCGTTAAGGGTGCTGTAACCCCCGAAAGTACACTCCAGTCCAAACCAAAAAAAAAATTATTTTCTGTGTTTGGGAATTGTGTGCGCAGTAGCCGCACGTGCATCAACAAAGTAGTGCCAAGCGTGCGTCTGTGTCATAAGTAAAGGGCCGGCTGGCTTGACCGTTAAGGGTGCTGTAACCCCCGAAAGTACACTCCAGTCCAAACCAAAAAAAAAATTATTTTCTGTGTTTGTGAATTGTGTGCGCAGTAGCCGCACGTGCATCAACAAAGTAGTGCCAAGCGTGCGCCTGTGTCATAAGTAAAGGGCCGGCTGGCTTGACCGTTAAGGGTGCTGTAACCCCCGAAAGTACACTCCAGTCCAAACCAAAAAAAAAATTATTTTCTGTGTTTGTGAATTGTGTGCGCAGTAGCCGCACGTGCATCAACAAAGTAGTGCCAAGCGTGCGCCTGTGTCATAAGTAAAGGGCCGGCTGGCTTGACCGTTAAGGGTGCTGTAACCCCCGAAAGTACACTCCAGTCCAAACCAAAAAAAAAATTATTTTCTGTGTTTGTGAATTGTGTGCGCAGTAGCCGCACGTGCATCAACAAAGTAGTGCCAAGCGTGCGCCTGTGTCATAAGTAAAGGGCCGGCTGGCTTGACCGTTAAGGGTGCTGTAACCCCCGAAAGTACACTCCAGTCCAAACCAAAAAAAAAATTATTTTCTGTGTTTGTGAATTGTGTGCGCAGTAGCCGCACGTGCATCAACAAAGTAGTGCCAAGCGTGCGCCTGTGTCATAAGTAAAGGGCCGGCTGGCTTGACCGTTAAGGGTGCTGTAACCCCCGAAAGTACACTCCAGTCCAAACCAAAAAAAAAATTATTTTCTGTGTTTGTGAATTGTGTGCGCAGTAGCCGCACGTGCATCAACAAAGTAGTGCCAAGCGTGCGCCTGTGTCATAAGTAAAGGGCCGGCTGGCTTGACCGTTAAGGGTGCTGTAACCCCCGAAAGTACACTCCAGTCCAAACCAAAAAAAAAATTATTTTCTGTGTTTGTGAATTGTGTGCGCAGTAGCCGCACGTGCATCAACAAAGTAGTGCCAAGCGTGCGCCTGTGTCATAAGTAAAGGGCCGGCTGGCTTGACCGTTAAGGGTGCTGTAACCCCCGAAAGTACACTCCAGTCCAAACCAAAAAAAAAATTATTTTCTGTGTTTGTGAATTGTGTGCGCAGTAGCCGCACGTGCATCAACAAAGTAGTGCCAAGCGTGCGCCTGTGTCATAAGTAAAGGGCCGGCTGGCTTGACCGTTAAGGGTGCTGTAACCCCCGAAAGTACACTCCAGTCCAAACCAAAAAAAAAATTATTTTCTGTGTTTGTGAATTGTGTGCGCAGTAGCCGCACGTGCATCAACAAAGTAGTGCCAAGCGTGCGCCTGTGTCATAAGTAAAGGGCCGGCTGGCTTGACCGTTAAGGGTGCTGTAACCCCCGAAAGTACACTCCAGTCCAAACCAAAAAAAAAATTATTTTCTGTGTTTGTGAATTGTGTGCGCAGTAGCCGCACGTGCATCAACAAAGTAGTGCCAAGCGTGCGCCTGTGTCATAAGTAAAGGGCCGGCTGGCTTGACCGTTAAGGGTGCTGTAACCCCCGAAAGTACACTCCAGTCCAAACCAAAAAAAAAAATATTTTCTGTGTTTGTGAATTGTGTGCGCAGTAGCCGCACGTGCATCAACAAAGTAGTGCCAAGCGTGCGCCTGTGTCATAAGTAAAGGGCCGGCTGGCTTGACCGTTAAGGGTGCTGTAACCCCCGAAAGTACACTCCAGTCCAAACCAAAAAAAAAATTATTTTCTGTGTTTGTGAATTGTGTGCGCAGTAGCCGCACGTGCATCAACAAAGTAGTGCCAAGCGTGCGCCTGTGTCATAAGTAAAGGGCCGGCTGGCTTGACCGTTAAAGGGTGCTGTAACCCCCAAAGTACACTCCAGTCCAAACCAAAAAAAAAATTATTTTCTGTGTTTGTGAATTGTGTGCGCAGTAGCCGCACGTGCATCAACAAAGTAGTGCCAAGCGTGCGCCTGTGTCATAAGTAAAGGGCCGGCTGGCTTGACCGTTAAAGGGTGCTGTAACCCCCGAAAGTACACTCCAGTCCAAACCAAAAAAAAATTATTTTCTGTGTTTGTGAATTGTGTGCGCAGTAGCCGCACGTGCATCAACAAAGTAGTGCCAAGCGTGCGCCTGTGTCATAAGTAAAGGGCCGGCTGGCTTGACCGTTAAGGGTGCTGTAACCCCCGAAAGTACACTCCAGTCCAAACCAAAAAAAAAATTATTTTCTGTGTTTGTGAATTGTGTGCGCAGTAGCCGCACGTGCATCAACAAAGTAGTGCCAAGCGTGCGCCTGTGTCATAAGTAAAGGGCCGGCTGGCTTGACCGTTAAAGGGTGCTGTAACCCCCGAAAGTACACTCCAGTCCAAACCAAAAAAAAAATTATTTTCTGTGTTTGTGAATTGTGTGCGCAGTAGCCGCACGTGCATCAACAAAGTAGTGCCAAGCGTGCGCCTGTGTCATAAGTAAAGGGCCGGCTGGCTTGACCGTTAAGGGTGCTGTAACCCCCGAAAGTACACTCCAGTCCAAACCAAAAAAAAAATTATTTTCTGTGTTTGTGAATTGTGTGCGCAGTAGCCGCACGTGCATCAACAAAGTAGTGCCAAGCGTGCGCCTGTGTCATAAGTAAAGGGCCGGCTGGCTTGACCGTTAAGGGTGCTGTAACCCCCGAAAGTACACTCCAGTCCAAACCAAAAAAAAAATTATTTTCTGTGTTTGTGAATTGTGTGCGCAGTAGCCGCACGTGCATCAACAAAGTAGTGCCAAGCGTGCGCCTGTGTCATAAGTAAAGGGCCGGCTGGCTTGACCGTTAAGGGTGCTGTAACCCCCGAAAGTACACTCCAGTCCAAACCAAAAAAAAAATTATTTTCTGTGTTTGTGAATTGTGTGCGCAGTAGCCGCACGTGCATCAACAAAGTAGTGCCAAGCGTGCGCCTGTGTCATAAGTAAAGGGCCGGCTGGCTTGACCGTTAAAGGGTGCTGTAACCCCCAAACTACACTCCAGTCCAAACCAAAAAAAAAATTATTTTCTGTGTTTGTGAATTGTGTGCGCAGTAGCCGCACGTGCATCAACAAAGTAGTGCCAAGCGTGCGCCTGTGTCATAAGTAAAGGGCCGGCTGGCTTGACCGTTAAAGGGTGCTGTAACCCCCGAAAGTACACTCCAGTCCAAACCAAAAAAAAATTATTTTCTGTGTTTGTGAATTGTGTGCGCAGTAGCCGCACGTGCATCAACAAAGTAGTGCCAAGCGTGCGCCTGTGTCATAAGTAAAGGGCCGGCTGGCTTGACCGTTAAGGGTGCTGTAACCCCCGAAAGTACACTCCAGTCCAAACCAAAAAAAAAATTATTTTCTGTGTTTGTGAATTGTGTGCGCAGTAGCCGCACGTGCATCAACAAAGTAGTGCCAAGCGTGCGCCTGTGTCATAAGTAAAGGGCCGGCTGGCTTGACCGTTAAAGGGTGCTGTAACCCCCAAAGTACACTCCAGTCCAAACCAAAAAAAAAATTATTTTCTGTGTTTGTGAATTGTGTGCGCAGTAGCCGCACGTGCATCAACAAAGTAGTGCCAAGCGTGCGCCTGTGTCATAAGTAAAGGGCCGGCTGGCTTGACCGTTAAAGGGTGCTGTAACCCCCGAAAGTACACTCCAGTCCAAACCAAAAAAAAATTATTTTCTGTGTTTGTGAATTGTGTGCGCAGTAGCCGCACGTGCATCAACAAAGTAGTGCCAAGAGTGCGCCTGTGTCATAAGTAAAGGGCCGGCTGGCTTGACCGTTAAAGGGTGCTGTAACCCCCAAAGTACACTCCAGTCCAAACCAAAAAAAAAATTATTTTCTGTGTTTGTGAATTGTGTGCGCAGTAGCCGCACGTGCATCAACAAAGTAGTGCCAAGCTTGCGCCTGTGTCATAAGTAAAGGGCCGGCTGGCTTGACCGTTAAAGCGTGCTGTAACCCCCGAAAGTACACTCCAGTCCAAACCAAAAAAAAAATTATTTTCTGTGTTTGTGAATTGTGTGCGCAGTAGCCGCACGTGCATCAACAAAGTAGTGCCAAGCGTGCGCCTGTGTCATAAGTAAAGGGCCGGCTGGCTTGACCGTTAAGGGTGCTGTAACCCCCGAAAGTACACTCCAGTCCAAACCAAAAAAAAAATTATTTTCTGTGTTTGTGAATTGTGTGCGCAGTAGCCGCACGTGCATCAACAAAGTAGTGCCAAGCGTGCGCCTGTGTCATAAGTAAAGGGCCGGCTGGCTTGACCGTTAAAGCGTGCTGTAACCCCCGAAAGTACACTCCAGTCCAAACCAAAAAAAAAATTATTTTCTGTGTTTGTGAATTGTGTGCGCAGTAGCCGCACGTGCATCAACAAAGTAGTGCCAAGCGTGCGCCTGTGTCATAAGTAAAGGGCCGGCTGGCTTGACCGTTAAAGGGTGCTGTAACCCCTGAAAGTACACTCCAGTCCAAACCAA
Organism: Taudactylus pleione; assembly: GCA_031769625.1. Classification (NCBI taxonomy): domain Eukaryota; kingdom Metazoa; phylum Chordata; class Amphibia; order Anura; family Myobatrachidae; genus Taudactylus; species Taudactylus pleione. The sequence goes on along the minus strand of JAUIMM010000139.1, from coordinate 1,260,861 downwards.
AAAAAAAATTATTTTCTGTGTTTAGCCGCACGTATATATCAAATCGATATAACATAAATGGAGGACCAAACTTTCTCCGATAAAAATAAAATAGAGAAAGATCAAGAACCACTTCCTCCTAGTGCTGAAGCTGCTGCCACTAGTCATGACATAGACGATAACATGCCATCAACGTCGTCTGCCAAGGCCGATGCCCAATGTCATAGTAGAGGGCACATACAATCCCAAATGGCAAAGTTCAGGAAAATGACCTTGAAAAAGACATTTAAATCAGCTGAAGAGAAACGTAAACTTGCCAATATGCCATTTACGACACGGAGTGGCAAGGAACGGTTAAGGTCGATCCCTAGTATGTTCATGACTAGTGGTTCAGCTTCACATGACGATGGAAGCCCTCCTCCCACTAAAAAAATCAAAAGAGTTAAGCTGGCAAAAGCACAGCGAAGAACTGTGCTTTCTAAGAAGATATCACAAATCCCCAAGGAGAGTCCGTGTGGTGGTGGTTGCGATGCCTGACCTTCCCAGCACTGGACGGGAAGAGGTGGCTCTTTCCACCATTTGCACGCCCCCTGCAAGTGCTGAAAGGAGCACCCACAGTCCACTTGCTGATATGCAAATTGAAGATGTCACTGTTGAAGTACAACAGGATGAGGATACTGGTGTAGCTGGCGCTGAGGAGGAAGTTGGCGAGGAGGATTCCGATGGTGATGTGGTTTGTTTAAATCAGGCTCCGGGGGAGACAGTTGTTGTCCGTGGGATGAAAAAGCCCATCACGGTCATGCCTGGGCAGAAGACCAAACATTCCACCTCTTTGGTCTGGCAATATTTCTATCCAAATCCGGACAACAACTGTCTTGCCATATGTACCATATGTAAAGGTGAAATAAGTAGGGGTAGGGACATCCTCCCTTATACGGCACCTGCAGCGCGTTCATAAAAAGTTACTGTCAAGTTCAGAAACTTTGGCTAAGACCGTAAGCAGTCCAGGGACACCTAAATCCCGTTGTCCTGTTGTATCCAAGCGCCTGCAAACCACACCGTCAACTCCCTCCTCGTCAATTTCCTCCTTAGTCAGGATCGGAAGTAGTCCTGCAGGCCATGTCACTGGCATGACTGACTCTCCTATCCGGGATTCCTCTGGAGGATCCTGCATTGCTACGCCTACTGCTGCCGCTGCTGCTGTTGCTGCTGCTGGGAGTCGTTCATCATCCCAGAGAGGAAGTAGGAACACCACTACTTTTACTAAACAATTGACCCTCCAACAGTCCTTAGCGAGGAGGATGAAGTACGACAGCAGTCATCCTGAAGCAAAACGTATAACTGAGGCCTTGACTGCTATGTTGGTGTTAGACGTGCGTCCGGTATCCGCCATTAGTGCAGTGGGATTTAGACAATTGATGGAGGTAGTGTGTCCCCGGTTCCAAATCCCGTCTAGATTCCACTTCACTAGGCAGGCGATACCGAGACTGTACAGAAACGTCAGAAAAAGTGTCCTCAGTGTCCTGAAAAATGCCGTTGTACACAATGTCCACTTAACCACGGACATGTGGACAAGTGGAACAGGGCAGACTAAGGACTATATGACTGTGACAGCCCACTGGATAGATGTATCACCTTACGCAGCAACAGCAGCAGCGTCACCAGTAGCAGCATCTCAGAAACGCCAGCTCGTTACAAGGCAGGCTACGCTGTGTATCACCGGTTTCAGTAAGAGGCACACCGCCGACAACCTCTTAGAGAAACTGAGGGAAATCATCGCCCAGTGGCTTACCCCACTTAGACTCTCCTGGGGATTTGTGATATCTGACAACGCCACCAATATTGTGCGGGCATTACATCTGGGCAAATTCCAGCACGTCCCATGTTTTGCTCACACAATAAACTTGGTGGTGCAGAATTTTCTGAAAAGCGACAGGGGCGTGCAGGAGACACTTTGGGTGGCCCGAAAAATTTCTGGCCACTTTCGCCATTCAGCGACTGCGTGCCGAAGACTGGAGCGCCAGCAAACACTCTTGAACCTACCCCGCCATCACCTGAAGCAAGAGGTTGTGACGCGGTGGAACTCAACCCTCTATATGCTTCAGAGGATGGAGGAGCAGCAAAAGGCCATACAAGCCTATACATCCACCTATGACATAGGCAAAGGAGGGGGTATGCACCTGACTCAAGCGCAGTGGAGAATGATTTCCGTGTTGTGCAAGGTTCTCCAGCCCTTCGAACTTGCCACACGTGAAGTCAGTTCAGACACAGCCAGCTTGAGTCAGGTCATTCCCCTCATCAGGCTTTTGCAGAAGCAGTTGGAGAAAGTGAAGGAGGAGCTAAGACGGAGCGATTCCGCTCGGCATGTGGGACTTGTGGATGAAGCCCTTCATTCGCTTTGCCAGGATTCCAGGGTGGTCAATCTGTTGAAATCAGACCACTACATTTTGGCCACCGTGCTTGATCCTAGGTTTAAAGCCTATGTGGTGTCTCTCTTTCCGGCCGACACAAGCCTGCAGAGGTGCAAAGACCTGCTGGTGAACACACTGTCAGCTGAAGCGGAACGTGACACGTCAACGGCTCCTTCTTCATTTTCTCCCGCAACTGGGGCTGCCAGGAAAAAACTTAGGTATCCTAAGCAACCCGCTGGCGGTGATGCAGGGCAGGCAGGACCAAGTTTGGACATCTGGTCCGGACTGAAGGACCTGGCAACAATTTCTGACATGTCTACTGTCACTGCATATGATACTGTCACCATTGACAGAATGGTGGAGGATTACATCGGTGACAGCATCCAAGTAGGCATGTCAGACAGTCCATACCTGTACTGGCAGGAAAAAGAGGCAATTTGGAGGCCCCTGTACAAGCTGGCTCTATTTTACCTGAGTTGCCCCCCCTCCAGTGTGTACTCCGAAAGAGTGTTTAGTGCAGCCGGGAACCTTGTCAGCGAAAGGCGTAGGAGGTTGCTTCCACAGAATGTGGAGAAGATGATGTTCATCAAAATGAATTATCAGCTCTTCCAGGGAGACCAGCCTCCAGAAGGTACAGAGGGACCTGTGGTGGTGGATTCAAGTGGGGACGAGTTAATACTTTGTGAGGATGAGGATGTACACACTGAAGAGGGTGAGGAATCGGTGGATGAGGAGGATGAGGATGACATCTTGCCTCCGTAGAGCCAGTTTGTGCAGGGACACATTAATTGCCAGCTTGTTTTGTGGGGGCCCAAACGAACCAATCATTTCAGCCACAGTTGTGTGGCAGACCCTGGCGCTGAAATGATTGATTTGTTAAAGTGTGCATGTCCAGTTTATACAACATAAGGGTGGGTGGGAGGGCCCAAGGACAATTCCATCTTGCACTTCTTTTTTTTCTTTGCATTATGTACAGTTTGGGGCCTAGTTTTTCTAACTGCCATCCTGTCTGCCACTGCAGTGTCACTCCTAGATGGGTCACGTGTTTGTGCCGCCCACTCGTGTCGCTTAGCATAGTCATCCAGCTACCTCGGTGCAACCTTTTGGACATGAAAACACTATTGTGAGGTGTGAGGTGTTCAGAATAGACTGGAAATGAGTGGAAATTAAGGTTATTGAGGTTAATAATAGCATAGGAGCAGAGAAACCAACAAATTCTGTGATTTTAGCTGTTTTTATGCTTTTTTTAAAAAAAATACAGATCCAAAACACAAAACCCAGAACCCAAAACACGGAAGGGTGGTTTTGGCAAAACCAATCCAGATCCAAAACACGAAGAAAGATCCAGATCCAAAACCAAAACACAAAACACGAAAAGTGGCCGGTGCACACCCCTAATGTAAATACAAATAAATGATTTGGGCCACAAAAACAAAATAAGTGGCACTTGCAATCAAAATAATATACAAAATTAAAAACAATTCACAAGAAAGGAGAGGGAGGTTTTGGGCATTAAGGAATATGGGGCAAACACAGAGATGGATTGTGGGGAAATTAGCCAGTGCTGTCATCGCCTTTTAGGCTGTTTGGCTGGGGGTTGGAGTGAGCCTGAACGGGTCCTGGAGGTCCTTCGGCTGGCCTGTCCAGTGGCAGATGTTGTGGCCTCTGGACTAGGCATAGGGCTATGCACATTTGGAGGGATGGCTGTTGTTGTGCCAGAGATGGAGGGTCCTGATGTTCCGGCAGGAAGGGAGGCCAGCTCCAACATGTGCTGGCGAATGAGCTGCTCCAGGGCATTTGCAATTCTTACGTTGGCCGCAGCATTTTCCTCCAGGGCATCCGCCACCCGTAACAAATTGGCGTCCATCCTCAGCAGAATCTCGGTGTGCTGATCCATTTTAACATTGAGATCAGTGAGGAGGGCCACTGCCTGCAAGGGGGAAGGCCTTGGACTGTCTTCCACAGGGTCCCCAGCCGGATCTACTGCTTCCTCCCCTGCAGAGCCAGAAGAAATTCTGCGGCCAAAGCTCACCTCTGGAGCAGACTCATCCGCCTGTGTCTCTGAGAGAAAAAAGAGAAAAGATTAAAATTAAAATATAGATATTTTCCAAAACACATTTCAGAGTTGTTAACATTACAATATTTACCTGGGTCATCATGAGGAGCCACAAAGTCTGGCATTTCGGTATCCATGTTCGACACGCCAAACACCTCCTCATCTTGCACATACCCCTGTGCCAGCTCCTCCAAATCCGTGAGCTCAAGTGACAGAGGGGTGGGACCCCCACTGTCTCCCTTGCATGCCTAGCCCTATCAGCAAGTTTTTGTTTCAGCCGATATTTGAAGTCGCTCCATCTGTTGGTTAAAAAGTTGGTATTATTACTGCAGTATTTTGACCTGTAAACACTTTTTAGTCAAATGTAGTTTTTACGTACCGGCGTTTGACCTCCCTGGTTGAATGTTCCAACTCACTCACCCCATTGACAGCACTGGCTATGTCGTCCCACATTTTCCATCTCTGGCTTGCACCCATATTCCTTGGTGCCTGTGGCAGGGTGTCATTGCACATTTGCACCAAAACCTCCATCTCCTTCCTTGTGAATTGTGGCTGCCTTTTTTTGTTGTTGCTTAGTTGGCCTACTAGGCCCAGCAGCCTCTTCCATGGCATCCTCAACACCTTTTTTTAAAATGAAAATAACATTTTTAATGTAAAATGTTTACAAAATTATTGTTAAACATAATCATTTTCCACAAAAAACACAAATACTTACCTGGCGCCTCTTGGCCAGTGTTTTGCTGCTCTGTAGTCATTTTGGACTTCTCAGTTCTCACTACAGTAGACCGATTTGGGATTTCAGTGACGTTTTTATACATGCGTAAGCATTATTCGGCCGCATCATTCATTGTGCGCTCCTATTGTCCATCTTTAATTTGAGTGGGAAAATAAAGACTATTTATGGCTTGGTGTGACTCCATTCGAGGTGGTATTTTTGGATTGTTGGAGGTATTTTGGTGTGGTTTGTTCTTTGGTTGGTGGATCGTGAAGGAGTTGTTTGTATTTTTTTGAAGGAGCGTTTTTTTATTACTTTCTTTGTTTAAGTTAGCATTTTTGTGTTTTTTTTATCATATTTTGATTTATATTTTTGAGTTAGTATTTCAATAATTCCCATAAACATTTATTATAAAATTTTTGTAAAATTTTTATAATTTTTTTTTAAACAGTTATTTTGGCTGGAACCCAAGTGACCTTTTCAAACTTTGGGATATTTGTCTGTTTTTGGTAAGTGTTTTTGGTTTTATTAACAAATTAGATGTGTTGGTCTTAGCATATGTTTCGCTAAGTAATATGTGCTTCTTCTGTGTAAAATCATGTGTTAACTCTAAATGTAGCGTACTATTTTGCGAACTAATATGTGCTTCTTCTGTGTAAAATCATGTGTTAACTCTAAATGTAGCGTACTATTTTGCGAACTAATATGTGCTTCTTCTGTGTAAAATCATGTGTTAACTCTAAATGTAGCATACTATTTTGCGAACTTCTCTAAATTTTAGACAACTATATTTGGTTTAATTCCTAGTTTATTAAATTAATCTTAAAAATATTTTCTATTTTTGCAATGTAGGTGGATTTTCACATGACACGACCCAGACCTGTAAGAATTTTTGGTTATCTTGGAAAAGATAAGTATATTTTTCTTAACACATTTGTCTAAAACAATAACTACCTGGCTTAACATTTCAGGTTGATGTTGGTCATATTATATTGGCCATGGTTCCAGAACCCGACCAACCTCAACTTCGTCCCAGGCGTAGGCCTCGTAGGCATGCAAGGCCCCAGATATATAGAACACGTGTCACCCTTTTGGAATGCTAGATGATGAGGTGTTAAGGCGCTACCGTCTTCCGCCACAAATCATCATAGACACTCTCTCATTAATATAGAGTGATCTTGAACGGCAAATTGACAGTCCTACAGCAATACCACCACTTACGCAATTAATGTCGGTGTTACATTTTTGTGCCTCAGGATCCTTTCAAACCACGGTGGGAATAGTGGCAGGAATATCCCAATCCTCCTTTTCAAGGATCCTGAGGGCAGTGATGGATGCACTTTTTAAACACCTCCATTATTTTATTAAAATGCCATTGGATATGGGTTCCCTTAATGTGTTGAAGGCTAATTTTTACCAAATTGCTGGCTTCCCACACATCATAGGGGTTGTGGATGGTGCTCACATACCACTTCAGCCTCCAGCAAGTCTGGAGGCAATATATCGGAACAGCAAGCATTTTCATTCGATGAATGTAATGGTGGAATGTGATGCCTCCCTCCAGATCCTGTCCCTGAATGCCAAATTCCCAGGCAGTGCACATGATTCCTTCGTCATCTGGCAATCAGGGATTTGGCACAAATTAACCAACCTACAAGCTGGTGATGCGTGGCTTCTGGGTAAGTTGACCTCTTCTGTTGAAACCAATGCAAAGCTTGGTACCCAATGGTCCTGATGTTGTTTTTTATATTTTCACAGGAGACAGTGATTACACTTGCATGCCCTGGCTGCTCACTCCTTATTTGGTTCCCACACCAGGGCCACAAAGTCAGCATAATTCTGTACTTACAGCCACCAGGCAGGTGGTGGAGTGCTGTATCGGCCTTTTAAAAGGCCGATTCAGATGCCTCCACCGCTCTGGTGGTGACCTCATGTATTTGCCGGCTATGGTTTAAAAAATTGTGGTCCTGTGTGGGATATTTCACAACATCACCATAAGGAGTGGTGTCCCAATGCAGCCAGAGAATGCCTTGCCTGAGGACGGCCCCCCCGAGGTTGGTCAGAGGTCAGTATGTGGGGGGGCCATACGCAATGACGTTGTTGCAAGATTTTTTAGGTAATTATTTCCACAAATGAATTTAATTGACACAATGTAGACATGTAATATTTTAATGTACACTTTTAACTTTTTTTTTTTGTTTTGTTCCCTAAAATGACCATAAAAAAACATGCATACTACCTGATCAACACAAATGACTTTATGTGGACACATTGGATATAACTTCGTGAACAATGATATCTTCTCCTCAATTGTGGATTGATGATGGCATGCTACATCTTCAAACAGTTCCTGATTTTTTTTTTTGGTGGGGAATTTGTTGTTGTTTGGACTTTTGTGTGTGATTACAATGTGTGAATTTATTGTGTCAATTCACTTGGTGTTTATTATTTGTGTGCATTAAATTTATTTGTTATGTTACACAACCATTTCCTTCATAAATTACAACCAAGTGTAACCTGTTCTAAAAAATGCAAAGTTGCTCAATGCCTAATACTGTAATTTCTTACTTTGTAAACTTTAGTACCCTGCTTTGTGGCTAAAAACAAATCCCAAAGGTATTATGGTGAATCAGTATGTTTTCAATTCGAGGCCTAAGCAGGTAGCTTTAATTTTTAGTTTACCCCATTAAAAAATTATTTAATTTTTAACGTTAATTGTACAAACCTATTGGTATTGTTATGTGTTTAATGTGCAAGCTTACATACTTACTTGAGTTTTCTACAATCAAATTTACATTACTTAAAAACTCTGGTAAAAATAGTAGACTTATGTAAGGTTCAACAATCTAAGATTTACAGACAAGGAATGAGACTTAAATAAATCAAAATAAATTTTGTTTTATTAATTTTTTTAAGAAAAAAGAAAAAACTTAGTGGCACAGGAGCGCCATAAGATGGTCCAATGCCACCAGCATGGCAAGGACATGGCCCCTTACAATCACCAATCCAGCAGCAATTGCCTCGTTACGCCTCTGGTCCTCTGTGGGTTCAAAAAATGTGCAGATTACTAAAATGACACCTTAATTTAGATTTTAAAAAACCAATAAAAAATCAGACTATACAAAAAAAAAAAAAACATGACCAAAACAAAAGTAATGCAAAATGAAAAGATTGTAAAAAAATAAGGGCCAAAAAATAAGAAACAAAAGAAAAAAAATAGATTTACAACTACGCAAAACTACAACATTTGTTGGTACCGTAAACAAGAAAGACACAAGTATGAGTGTTTGGACATGTGTCATACTGTATGTGTAAGGGGAAAACATCCTGGACATTGTTTCACAAAGATATATATAAAAAACATTTGAAATACTTTACTATTTTGAACTGCACAGGCAAAAGGACAACATCAACCAAAATTAAATTTTAGAAAAATCAACAATAGTTTAAACAATAGTTTAAAATGGAAACATACCGGTCAAAATGCTGACTGGGCCTGGAGCCCCAAATTCCTCCTCATCTGAGGTGGGCCAGTGGATCATGGAAGGAGGAGGGGTAATTTGGGATGAAGTTGAGGGTGAGGAAAAGAGAGGGGGGGTTGGAGGGGAGGGGGAAGTTGGAGGGATGTGAATGTGAGGAGAGGGAGGGGACTCACGGTCGGCCAGGTCTGGGGTGGAGGGGGATTTGGGGAAGAGTGGTCAGAGGATGTTTGGGTGGGAGTGGGGGATAGGGGACGAGACACACGTCTGCGCCGTCTTAGTCTCCGCTCTGCCCCTAAATGATGGTGAAAAACTTTTTTTATTACAATTTTCCTTTTTTTTTCAAATATTTTATCCAAATTTTTTTTTTAAATAAACAATCAGGGCTATACGGTAAACATGCACACGCAGGTATGTCCAAAATAAACAAACAGGGCTATACGGTAAACATGCACACGCAGGTATGTCCAAAATAAACAAACAGGGCTATACGGTAAACATGCACATGCAGGTATATCCAAAATAAACATACAGGGCTATACGGTAAACATGCACATGCAGGTATGTCCAAAATAAACAAACAGGGCTATACGGTAAACATGCACATGCAGGTATGTCCAAAATAAACAAACAGGGCTATACAGTAAACATGCACAAGCAGGTATGCTAAACTTTAAACAAAATTAAAACACAGAAACACTTACTTTGCTGTATCTGGAGACGCAAATTGGCCAACAGGCGAGGGGATCTGCGCCTCAGATCCGACCACCTGCGTTCCAGTTGGCCGATATTTTGGCGATAGCCGATGGAATGCAGGCAGCGACGCACCTCCGCGTAGGCCATACGCTTGCGGAGGTTGGTGATGGGGGGCAGATGGTCGGTTATTCTCTGGTCCATCGCCTCAGTGAGGAGCAGTAGCTCACGCCTACAAAAAGCTGAGGCTCTCATGATGGCAATGATTTTTTTTACACAAAACAGTTTTAATAAAGGTCCTAGAAAAAATTTGATTGGCTAATGTACTTTGTAAATTAACAGGAACCATTCTATTGGTTATTGTATGAGTCATGTAACCTACACCCTCACAAATATAGTGTGAGTTATGATAGGCTTGATGTAGTGACATGCGTAAGCTAATTTAAATATAAAAAATAAAGTAGTAAAATCTGCCTATAAAAAAAACGCAAAACAATAGTAGCATTCAAACAAACTTTCAATTTTGAACAAACATCCCCTTGGTCAAACCGTACGTATTCTGCGGAAGAAATGACACACACTAACAAGAATAAAGTTTATTGACATTGAAAAAAAAAAGGAATACAAACATGTGAATAACAATTAAGCTAATTAATATAGTGATTGCCATTAATCGATTCAAGTATGTTTGCAGAATGAAATAGCAGGCAATCGAAAACTGACAGGGCCACTTCCGAAATAGACTTGTGCGAGCGTTCACTGCAACCAAAGAGGAGACGGACGGTCGCTATTTTGAACGTTTGCTAGCTAGAGGAGGGGTTGGGAGAATATGGGGCCGAAGGTTAGCTACGAGCGAACATACGAGCGAACGCTTGAATTAAAATTTTTTCGCTCGTACGGCGCACGAGCGAACGGCCACTTGCGTCTGGGTCTGAATCAGGGCCACATCTCCTTCATCATCTGCATACACTGGGTACACACAGCCCCTTCATCATCTGCCTACACACAGTACACACAGCCCCTTCATCATCTGCATACACAGTACACACAGCCCCTTCATCATCTGCATACACACAGTACACACAGCCCCTTTATCATCTGCATATACACAGTACACACAGCCCCTTCATCATCTGCATACACACAGTACACACAGCCCCTTCATCATCTGCATAAACAGTACACACAGCCCCTTCATCATCTGGATACACACAACACAGTACACACAGCCCCTTCATCATCTGCATACACAGTACACACAGCCCCTTCATCATCTGCATACACACAGTACACACAGCCCCTTCATCATCTGCATACACACTGTACACACAGCCCCTTCATCATCTGCATACACACAGTACACACAGCCCCTTCATCATCTGCATACACACAGTACACACAGTCCCTTCATTATCTGCATACACACAGTACACACAGCCCCTTCATCATCTGCATACACACAGCACACACAGCCCCTTCATCATCTGCATACACACAGTACACACAGCCCCTTCATCATCTGCATACACACTGTACACACAGCCCCTTCATCATCTGCATACACACAGTACACACAGCTCCTTCATCATCTGCATACACACTGTACACACAGCCCCTTCATCATCTGCATACACAGTACACACAGCCCCTTCATCATCTGCATACACACAGTACACACAGCCCCTTCATCATCTGCATACACAGTACACACAGCCTCTTCATCATCTGCATACACAGTACACACAGCCCCTTCATCATCTGCATACACACAGTACACACAGCCCCTTCATCATCTGCATACACACAGTACACACAGCCCCTTCATCATCTGCATACACACAGTACACACAGCCCCTTCATCATCTGCATACACACAGTACACACAGCCCCTTCATCATCTGCATACACTGTACACACAGCCCCTTCATCATCTGCATACACACAGTACACACAGCCCCTTCATCATCTGCATACACACAGTACACACAGCTCCTTCATCATCTGCATACACAGTACACACAGCCCCTTCATCATCTGCATACACAGTACACACAGCCCCTTCATCATCTGCATACACACAGTACACACAGCCCCTTCATCATCTGCATACACACTGTACACACAGCCCTTTCATCATCTGCATACATACAGTACACACAGCCCCTTCATCATCTGCATATACACAGTACACACAGCCCCTTCATCATCTGCATACACACAGTACACACAGCCTCTTCATCATCTGCATACACTGTACACACAGCCCCTTCATCATTTGCATACACACAGTACACACAGCCAAACAATATCCAGGAGGCACTCGGAGACTGGTGAAAAAGTACCCTTAATGGAGGGAGTTTATTGGTGCTTTGTTCGCTCGTTCAGACATAGAGGCGTCAACAGACCGCAATGAGCGAGCGCTTAATTTAAATATCCGGCCCCTTTTTAAGAACGACCGTCCGCAAATAGCGTTCGGCTCTGAATCAGGCCCACAGCCCCTTCATCATCTGCATACACACAGTACACACAGCCCCTCCATCATCTGCATATACACAGTACACACAGCCCCTCCATCATCTGCATAGACACAGTACACACAGCCCCTCCATCATCTGCATACACACAGTACACACAGCTCCTTCATCATCTGCATACACACAGTACACACAGCCCCTTCATCATCTGCATACACACAGTACACACAGCCCCTTCATACACACAGTACACACAGCCCCTTCATCATCTGCATACACAGTACACACAGCCCCTTCATCATCTGCATACACACAGTACACACAGCCCCTTCATCATCTGCATATACACAGTACACACAGCCCCTTCATCATCTGCATACACACAGTACACACAGCCCCTTCATCATCTTCATACACAGTACACACAGCCCCTTCATCATCTGCATACACACAGTACACAAAGCCTCTTCATCATCTGCATACACACTGTACACACAGCCCCTTCATCATCTGCATACACAGTACACACAGCCCCTTCATCATCTGCATACACTGGGTACACGCAGCCCCTTCATCATCTGCATACAGACAGTACACGCAGCCCCTTCATCTTCTGCATACACACAGTACACGCAGCCCCTTCATCATCTGCATACACACAGTACACACAGCCCCTTCATCATCTGCATATACACACAGTACACACAGCCCCTTCATCATCTGCATACACACAGTACACACAGCCCCTTCATCATCTGCATACACACAGTACACACAGCCCCTTCATCATCTGCATACACACAGTACACACAGCCCCTTCATCATCTGCATACACACAGTACACACAGCCCCTTCATCATCTGTATACACTGTACACACAGCCCCTTCATCATCTGCATACACACTGTACACACAGCCCCTTCATCATCTGCATACACACAGTACACACAGCCCCTTCATCATCTGCATACACAGTACACACAGCCCCTTCATCATCTGCATACACACAGTACACACAGCCCCTTCTTCATCTGCATACACACTGTACACGCAGCCCCTTCATCATCGGCATACACAAAGTACACGCAGCCCCTTTATCATCGGCATACACACAGTACACGCAGCCCCTTCATCATCGGCATACACACAGTATACGCAGCCCCTTCATCATCTGCATACACTGTACACGCAGCCCCTTCATCATCTGCATACACAGTAGACGCAGCCCCTTCATCATCTGCATACACACAGTACACACAGCCCCTTCATCATCTGCATACACACAGCTGCTTCATCATCTGCATAGACACAGTACACACAGCTCCTTCATCATCTGCATACACAGTACACACAGCCCCTTTATCATCCGCATATACATAGTACACACAGCCCCTTCCTCATCTGCATACACACAATACACACAGCCCCTTCATCATCTCCATACACACTGTACACATAGCCCCTTCATCATCTGCATACAAACTGTACACACAGCCCCTTCATCATCTGCATACACACAGTATACACAGCCTCTTCATCATCTGCATACACACAGTATACACAGCCCCTTCATCATCTGCATACACTGGGTACACACAGCCCCTTCATCATCTGCATACACACAGCCCCTTCATCATCTGCATACACTGTACACACAGCCCCTTCATCATCTGCATACACAGTACACACAGCCCCTTCATCATCTGCATACACACAGTACACACAGCCCCTTCTTCATCTGCATACACACAGTACACACAGCCCCTCCATCATCTGCATACACACAGTACACACAGCCCCTTCATCATCTGCATACACAGTACACACAGCCCCTTCATCATCTGCATACACACAGTACACACAGCCCCTTCATCATCTGCATACACACTGTACACACAGTCCCTCATTATCTGTTCTGCATACACGGAGCCCCTTCATCATCTGCATACACTGTGCACACAACTCCTTCATCATCTGCATACACAGTACACACAGCCCCTTCATCATCTGCATACACACAGTACACACAGCCCCTTCATCATCTGCATACATACAGTACACACAGCCCCTTCCTCATCTGCATGCACAGTACACACAGCCCCTTCCTCATCCGCATATACACAGTACACACAGTCCCTTCATCATCTGCATACACAGTACACACAGCCCCTTCATCATCCGCATACACACAGTACACACAGCCCCTTCATCATCTGCATACACACAGTACACACAGCCCCTTCATCCTCTGCATACACACAGTACACACAGCCCCTCCATCCTCTGCATACACACAGTACACACAGCCCCTTCATCATCTGCATACACAGTACACACAGCCCCTTCATCATCTGCATACACAGTACACACAGCCCCTTCATCATCTGCATACACACAGTACACACTGCCCCTTCATCATCTGCATACACACAGTACACACAGCCCCTTCATCATCTGCATACACACTGTACACACAGCCCCTTCATCATCTGCATACGCAGTACACACAGCCCCTTCATCATCCGCATATACACAGTACACACAGCCGCTTCATCATCTGCATACACACAGTACACACAGCCCCTTCATCATCTGCATACACACTGTACACACAGTCCCTCATTATCTGATCTGCATACACGGAGCCCCTTCATCATCTGCATACACTGTGCACACAGCCCCTTCATCATCTGCATACATAGTACACACAGCCCCTTCATCATCTGCATACACACAGTACACACAGCCCCTTCATCATCTGCATACACACAGTACACACAGCCCCTTCATCATCTGCATACACAGTACACACAGCCCCTTCATCTTCCGCATATACACAGTACACACAGTCCCATCATCATCTGCATACACAGTACACACAGCCCCTTCATCATCCGCATATACACAGTACACACAGCCCCTTCATCATCTGCATACACTGTACACACAAGCTCTTCATCATCTGCATACACTGTACACACAGCCCCTTCATCATCTGCATACACAGCACACACAACTCCTTCATCATCTGCATACACACAGTACACACAGCCCCTTCATCATCTGCATACACACAGTACACACAGCCCCTTCATCATCTGCATACACAGTACACACAGCCCCTTCATCATCTGCATACACACAGTACACACAGCCCCTTCATCATCCGCATACACACAGTACACACAGCCCCTTCATCATCCGCATATACACAGTACACACAGCCCCTTCATCATCTGCATACACACAGTACACACAGCAACTTCATCATCTGCATACACAGTAGTATTATTATTATTATTATCCTTTATTTATATGGCGCCACAAGTGTTCTGCAGCACCTTACAAAGTTCATAAACAAATAATTTGACAACTGACTTACAGTACAAAATAGGACAAGGACATGGATAATATACATTGATACATAAGTGACCATAACACCTAGATATGCAACAGAGCATAAGCAAACAAGTGTTAGGTGCCCTGGAGGGGGGTAAGAAGTAGGCAAAAGTAAAGTTAGGAGAAGCACAAGAGGGTAGAGGCCCTGCTCGTAAGAGCTTATATTCTAAAGGGTAGGGGCAGACAAACAGGGGTGACACAGGTGGGTTAAACGGAGGAAGGAGCATGTTGCAGCAAGTTAGGATGGGAGCTGGAAGGCTTTGATGAAGTAGTGGATCTTGAGAGCCCGTTTGAAGGATTGTAAAGAGGAGGAGAGTCTGATAGGGAGATGGTGAGAGCTCCAAAGGTCGGGAGCAGCACTTGCAAAATCTTGGAGGCGGGAGTGGGAGGAAGTAATCAGTTGGCATGAGAGGCAGTGTGCATTGGTTGATCGAAGAGGGCGGCCAGGAGAGTGGAGGGAGATGAGGTCAGAGATGTAAATGGGAGAGGAATGGGTGAGGGCTTTGTAAGTGTGAGAACCTTGAATTGGGTTCTAAAAGGGAAGGGGAGCCAGTGGAGGACTTGTAGGAGAGGGCAGATCTAGAGCGTTTGGAGAGGAAGATGAGTCGAGCAGCAGCATTGAGGATAGACTGGAGAGGTGAGAGATGGGAGTTGGGGAGGCCAGATAGGAGAAGGTTACAGTAGTCCAATCTGGATATGACCAGTGAGTGTATGAGGGTTTTGGTGGCATCCTGGGTGAGAAAGGGTCTAATCTTGGAAATATTTTTGAGATGGAAGCGACAGGACTGTGAGAGTCTCTGGATATGAGGTTTGTAGGAGAGGGAGGAGTCCAGGATAACTCCAAGACAGCGCACTTTGGGGCTAGAAGAGATAGTTGTGCCATCAATTGTTAAAGAAATAGTGGGAAGTGAGGTTATGTTGGAGGGTGGAAAAATGATCAGCTCAGTCTTAGACATATTAAGTTTAAGAAATCGCTGGGACATCCAGGAAGAAATAGCAGAGAGACAGTTGGAGATACAAGTGAGGAGAGAGGGGGACAGGTCAGGGGAGGAAAGGTAGATCTGAGTATCATCAGCATAGAGATGATAATGGAGGTCAAATGAGCTGATGAGTTCACCTAGGAGGACATATAGAGGGAGAATAGTAGAGGTCCAAGAACGGAACCTTGGGAAACACCTACTGTAAGAGGCTGTGGTGGGGAAGAGACAGAGAAGGACCGGTCTGAGAGGTAGGACGACAGCCAGGAGAGAGCAGTGTCATGGAAACCAAGGGAGTAAAGGATTTGCAACAGGAGAGGGTGGTCAACAGTGTCGAAGGCAGCAGAGAGGTCAAGGAGAATAAGCAGAGAGTAGTGGCCCTTGGATTTGGCAGCAAGGAGGTCGTCGCTGACTTTTGTGAGGGCAGTTTCAGTGGAGTGGAGAGAATGGAAGCCAGACTGAAAAGGATCAAGGAGGGAGTGGGAGGAAAGAAAAGCGGTAAGGCCTTTGTAAACAACACGCTCAAGGATCTTGGAGGCAAAAGGGAGGAGAGAGATGGGACGGTAGTTGGAGAGAGTGTTGGGATCAAGGGTAGGTTTTTTAAGAATGGGGGAGACTATCACATGTTTGAATGCAGAAGAGACAGTGCCAGATGAGAGGGAGAGATTGAAGAGGTGGGCAAGATGGGAACAGGCACAAGGAGAGAGGTAGCGGAGGAGACGTGAAGGGATAGGGTCAAGGGGGAGGTAGAAAGGGGGGAGGACCAGATGAGAGCCATGATTTCCTCTCCAGATACAGGGGAGAAGGTTGTCAGAGTCGGTAAAATGGATGTTGATGGGTGATCAGGGAAAGAAGAAGGTGTAGAGCAGGGGGACTGGTGGGATGTGATGTCCTGATGTATGGAATCGATTTTGGATGTAAAGTAGGTAGCAAAGTCAATGGCAGTGAGTGAGGAGGGGAGGCGGGGAGGGGGTGGACAGAGGAGGGAGTTGAAGGTGGTGAAGAGACGCTGGGGATTTGAGGACTGGGAGGAAATGAGGTTTTTGAAATAGGACTGTTTAGATAGGGAAAGGGCAACACTGTAGGATGAGAGCATAAATTTGAAGTGGAGAAAAACTGCCTTAGAGCGTGATCTTCTCCACTGTCGCTCGGCAGTTCTTGAACACTTTTGCAGATATCTGGTGCATTTGGAATGCCAGGGTTGTAGTGTGGATCTGCGAGGATGAGTAGTGATTGTCGGTGCAACAGAGTCCAGAGCAGAAGTAAGGGAGGCATGGTATAGGGAAGCAGCTTGTTCAGGGCAGGAGAGAGAGAGGATAGATGAGAGAAGAGAGTCAAGCAGGGAAGATAGACAAACAGCATTGATAGCCTCAATGTTACGCTTAGTGATGGTGGCCTTCGGAGGTAGGGGAGAGGAGGGAGAGAGAGAGAGGTTAAAAGAGAGAAGGTGATGATCAGAGAGAGGGAATGGGGAGTTGGAAAAATTAGAAATATTACAGCAGTGAGTGAAGACTAAATCAAATGAGTGCCCACTCACATGTGAGGGTGAGGAGGTCCATTGTGAGAGACCAAATGAAGATGTGAGGGTAAGGAGTTTGGAGGCAGAGGATTCTGTGGGGATATCAATTGGAATATTGAAGTCACCAAGGATAATGGAGGGGAGGTCAGAGGAGAGAAAGTGAGGGAGCCAGGAAGCAAAGTTGTCAAGGAACTTAGAGGGAGGGCCAGGGGGATGGTAAATGACAGCTACTCACAGGTGAATAGCATGAACCTCAAATGTAGAGAATGTAAGAGATGGTTCAGTGGGTAGGAGTTGGTAGGAGTAACCTGGGGATAGAAGGACCCCCACACCACCACCATGGCGACCCCCGGGGCGATGGGTGTGAGAGAAGATGAGGCCCCCAGAAGAGAGAGCTGCAGGGGAAGTGGTGTCAGAGGGTGAAATCCAGGTTTTAGTAATAGCTAGGAGATGCAAGTTTTTGGAAATGAAATGGTCATGGGTGGGAACCAGTTTATTACAGACTAATCTGGCATTCCAGAGGGCACAAGATAGAGGGACAGTGTTTATGGGAGAGATGTGAATAAGATTATCAGGGTTGCTGTGACGAGAAGGTGAGATTAATTTGGGTGATCGAAATGAATGTAGTGGAGAGATTGTGTGTGTTGGGAAGAGAACCTGCAGGAGGTGGGCAGTGAGGGAGTTTAATGAGATGTGGGTGGAGGTGGGGTGGCATGGCATGGAGAGGAGGCTTGGAAGAGGGATTAGCGGTGGGGTAGTAGGACCCAGGTGGGGTAGAAGAGAACAAATGTGGAGTAATGGAAGAGGAGAGGGAGGAAGGCAGACAGAGGAGGGGAGATAAAGGAAGGAGGAGGTGGAGGATATAAGTGGGAAATTATAAAGGTGGAAGAAGGGGGCAAAGCAGTGGGTCGGGTATACACTGAGTGGAGGAGGAATTGGATGAAAACATGGTCATGGTGTGGCTGGGTAGAGTTTGGGGGGGCTATGTAGATGTAGGAATAGAGTATATATGTAAGAGAAAGTGCAGGAGATTTGCAGAGAATCAAGTAAAAGTACAGTGGAAGAAGGTGTATTTTTGTATTGAAAAAAGGATATAATTGAGGGAAGGAAAAATGGAGATTTAGCAGGGAAACAATGGATTATTAAAGTAAACTGTGTTAGAAGACAGATGACAGGCTTGGCAAATAATTAAGGTAGAGATAAGCTGAATTGGCACAGATACAGTACATTATGCTGTAAAATATTTGTGAAATCAGAGAGCCAGCCCAAATATTAGCAAGTAAAGTTCTTAGACTGAGCAAACAGAGTCCAGTGATTATTGTCCAGGTTGAGCAGACAGCAGTTGCTTGTAGAGAAGAGATTGTGAAGTTACATATCTTGTTTATACTTTGTCCAGATGGTCAGGTTTTTTGGTTGGGTTCAGGTTAGAGAAGTCTCCTTCTGTTTGACTTCGGTTTAACGCTGGTCTAGTAATCAGTAGATAACTGCAAACATCAGTATATACTTCCAGCAATGTTTGGTTTTAGATATACCTGCAGATGGAGGAGAAAGGCGGGGTCAGTTCACAATCGATAACAGCAGAAGATAAAATCTAATAAATTCCAGTCTAACGCCAAAATATGGATACAGTGCACTTGTAAAATTATGCACTTATTAATATTATGCACCAGCAGCCTGCGACCTGCAGCCTCTCAAACAGTACACACAGCCCCTTCATCATCCGCATACACACAGTACACACAGCCTCTTCATCATCCGCATACACACAGTACACACAGCCTCTTCATCATCTGCATACACACAGTACACACAGCCCCTTCATCATCTGCATACACACAGTACACACAGCCCCTTCATCATCCGCATACACAGTACACACAGCCCCTTCATCATCCGCATACACACAGTACACACAGCCCCTTCAACATCCGCATATACACAGTACACACAGCCCCTTCATCATCCGCATACACAGTACACACAGCCCCTTCATCATCCGCATACACAGTACACACAGCCCCTTCATCATCCGCATACACAGTACACACAGCCCCTTCATCATCCGCATACACACAGTACACACAGCCCCTTCATCATCCGCATACACACAGCACACACAGCCCCTTCATCATCGGCATACACACAGTACACACAGCCCCTTCATCATCCGCATATACACAGTACACACAGCCCCTTCATCATCCGCATACACAGTACACACAGCCCCTTCATCATCCGCATACACACAGTACACACAGCCCCTTCAACATCCGCATACACACAGTACACACAGGCCCTTCATCATCTGCATACACACAGTACACACAGCCTCTTCATCATCTGCATACACAGTACACACAGCTCCTTCATCATCTGCATACACAGTACACACAGCCCCTTCATCATCTGCATACACACAGTACACACAGCCTCTTCATCATCTGCATACACACTGTACACACAGCCCCTTCATCATCTGCATACACACAGTACGCACAGCCTCTTCATCATCTGCATACACAGTACGCACAGCCCCTTCATCATCTGCATACACACAGTACACACAGCCACTTCATCATCTGCATACACAGTACACACAGCTCCTTCATCATCTGCATACACACAGTAAACACAGCCTCTTCATCATCTGCATACACAGTACACACAGCCCCTTCATCATCTGCATACACACAGTACACACAGCCCCTTCATCATCTGCATACACAGTACACACAGCCCCTTCATCATCTGCATACACACAGTACACACAGCCTCTTCATCATCCGCATACACAGTACACACAGCTCCTTCATCATCCGCATACACAGTACACACAGCTCCTTCATCATCCGCATACACAGTACACACAGCCCCTTCATCATCCGCATACACACAGTACACACAGCCCCTTCAACATCCGCATACACACAGTACACACAGCCCCTTCATCATCCGCATACACAGTACACACAGCCCCTCCATCATCCGCATGCACACAGACCCTTCATCATACGCATACACACAGTACGCACAGCCCCTTCATCATCTGCATACACACAGTACGCACAGCCTCTTCATCATCTGCATACACAGTACACACAGCCCCTTCATCATCTGCATACACACAGTACACACAGCCTCTTCATCATCTGCATACACACTACACACAGCTCCTTCATCATCTGCATACACACAGTACACACAGCCTCTTCATCATCTGCATACACAGTACACACAGCTCCTTCATCATCTGCATACACAGTACACACAGCCCCTTCATCATCTGCATACACAGTACACACAGCCCCTTCATCATCTGCATACACACAGTACACACAGCATCTTCATCATCTGCATACACAGGGCCTGATTCAGAACCGGACGCAATTAGCGCTCGCTCGTCCAGAAAAAAGGGGTGGCTATTCAAATGAACCGTTCGCTGTTTGCGGTCTGTTCACGCCTCTAGGTCTGAATGAGCGTACAAAACTTGCGGTTGTTTTTTAGGAAACTACACCCCCTGGCCACTCGCATCCTACATCATGTCCGCTATTTATTAGATTAATCGAGTACATCGAACAGGGTATGAACTGCTCGCTATTCTTGTGGTTGGTTTTTGCTACCACAATTTTGCGAGCAGGTCTGGCTATAAAATAACCCAGTGACGTGGTCAATGACGCTGCTGTTTTAATTATGCACACCCATAAAACGCCCGTTTTGACCTTTAAGCACGCCTGCGATCGGATCTCCACTCCCCATTTTCAAGCACCTTCCCCTGTTACCACCCACATACGCCTCTTTCTATCACTCAAATTAGCAGGCATTCCCTATTTTGCAAGTACATGAATTTCGGCCACACTGACTGGTTCGCGCATGCGTATAACGATCCGTACGCATGCGCAGTTGGGCAAACATCGCTCAGAGCGAACGAGCTGCAGCTTACGAGTGGCTCTGAATCAGGCCCACAGTACACACAGCTCCTTCATCATCTGCATACACAGTACACACAGCCCCTTCATCATCTGCATACACAGTACACACAGCCCCTTTATCATCTGCATACACACAGTACACACAGCCCCTTCATCATCTGCATACACACAGTACACACAGCCCCTCCATCATCTGCATACACAGTACACACAGCTCTTTCATCATCTGCATACACACAGTACACACAGCCCCTTCATCATCTGCATACATATATATATATATATATATATATATATATATATATATATACAGTCAGGTGCATAAATATTGGGACATTGACAGAACTTTCATATTTTGGCCTCTATTCACCACCACAATGGCTTTGAAATGAAACAAACAAAATGTGCTTTAACTGCAGACTTTCAGATTTAATTTGAGGGTGATTACATCCAAATCAGGTGAACGGTGTAGGAATTACAACGGTTTCTATATGTGCCTCCCAATTTTTAAGGGGCCAAAAGTATTTCATGGACAGGTGTGGGCTATTCCCTCATTATTTCATTATCAATTAAGCAGGTAAAAGGTCTTGAGTTGATTCTAGGTGTGACATTTGCATTTGGAATCAGTTGCTGTCAACTCTTAATATGAGATCCAAAGAGCTGTCACTATTAGTGAAGCAAGCCATCATTAGGCTGAAAAGTCAAAACAAACCCATCAGAGAGATAGCAAAAACATTAGGTGTGGCCAAATCAAGTGTTTGGAACATTCTTAAAAAGAAAGAACGCACAGGAGAGCTCAGCAACACCAAAAGACCAGGAAGACCACAACTGTGGTGGATGACAGAAGAATTATTTCCCTGGTGAAGAAAAACCCCTTCACAACAGTTGGCCAAATCAAGAACACTCTCCAGGAGGTAGGTGTATATGTGTTAAAGTCAACAATCAAGAGAAGACTTCACAAGAGTGAATATAGAGGCTTCACCGCAAGATGTAAACCATTGGTGAGCCACAAAAACAGGAAGACCAGATTAGAGTTTGCCAAACAACATCTAAAAAAGCCATTACAGTTCTGGAACAACATCCTATGGACAGATGAGACAAAGATCAACTTGTACCAGAGTGATGGGAAGAGAAGAGTATGGAGAAGGAAAGGAACTGCTCATGATCCAAAACATACCACCTCATCAGTAAAAGCATGGTGGTGGTAGTGTCATGGCGTGGGCATGTATGGCTGCCAATGGAACTGGTTCCCTTGTATTTATTGATGATGTGACTGCTGACAAAAGCAGCAGAATGAATTCTGAAGTGTTTCGGGCAATATTATATGCTCATATTCAGTCATGCTTCAGAACTCATTGGACGGCGCTTCACAGTGCAGATTGACAATGACCCGAAGCATACTGCAAAATCAACCAAAGAGTTTTTTAAGGCTAAAAAGTGGAATGTTATGCAATGGCCAAGTCAATCCCCTGACCTGAATCTGATTGAGCATGCATTTAACTTGATGAAGACAAAACTGAAGGGAAAATGCCCCAAGAACAAGCAGGAACTGAAGGCATTTGCAGTAGAGGCCTGGCAGAGCATCACCAGGGATGAAACCC
Organism: Taudactylus pleione; assembly: GCA_031769625.1. Taxonomy (NCBI): domain Eukaryota; kingdom Metazoa; phylum Chordata; class Amphibia; order Anura; family Myobatrachidae; genus Taudactylus; species Taudactylus pleione. Next base: position 1,237,629 of record JAUIMM010000139.1, on the reverse strand, counting down.
AGCGTCTGGTGATGTCTATGCATTCCAGACTTCAGGCTGTAATTGCCTGCCAACAATTTGCAACAAAGTATTAAAAAGTGAAAGTTAGATTTAGGATTGTTTAGTTTGTCCCATTACTTTTGGCCCCTTAAAAAGTGGGAGGCACATATAGAAACCATTGTAATTCCTACACCGTTCACCTGATTTGGATGTAATTACCCACAAATTAAATCTGAAAGTCTGCAGTTAAAGCACATTTTGTTTGTTTCATTTCAAAGCCATTGTGGTGGTGAATAGAGGCCAAAATATGAAAATTCTGTAATTGTCCCAATATTTATGCACCTGACTGTATATATTGTCTCCCTATTTTTACAGGCGTGTAAGTTGAATTACCCCCAGTGTAAGTACTAATAAGTTTATTTTTTTCTCAGTATGGGGAATTGACCATGATCTTTATAGGTTGTGGATACTCTGGTGTCAGGATTAAGACATGATCCCTATGGACTGTTTTTATCATTGTGTGTGAGATTGCAATGGACCCATGTGGGCTGCTTTACCAGTGAATAATTATATGGCAGAGTTAAAAAGCATAATGCAGTGTAGACAGTCCAATTTAAATATATGTAAATGATTTTACCCATAGTGCATGTTTGTTTTTGATGCTATGTTTTCAAGCTTTTCCTGTGTATTTTGGCATTAATAAATAGTGGTTTGCAAAAGAGTAAGTTCTGTAAAAGATATATATATACATATATATATATATATATATATATATATATTAAAAATAGAAATTAAAAAAAATATTCTCCCTATTTCTACAGGTGTCTGAATTAAACTACCCCCAGTGTATGGTATTTTATTTTTTCAAGTAGAAGCAGTCATTGGAGGGGGCGCCAGTCCCTTAGTTTGCCAGGGGCGCTCGGACCCCAAGATACACCCCTGAGTTAGGGTTAGGCTACGGGAGGGGAGGGTTAGGGTTGGGCTGCGGGAGGGGAGGTTAGGGTTGGGCTGCAGGAGGGGAGGGCTAGGGTTAGGCTGTGGGAGGAGAGGTTGGGGTTGGGCTGCGGGAGGGGAGGGTTAGGCTTCGAGAGGGGAGGTTAGGGTTTGGCACCAGTGGGAGGGTTCGGAGTTAGGCAAATTCACAGCTGCATGTCAATATCAGCTGATCGCCGGACCTGAAAGACATCGCTGCAGCCACCGGACCCACCGTACCAGCTAAGTCACAGCTAGACAATCAGGGACATTTTTTTGGCCTTCATCAGTATCGACATGGTGAATGTTGACATGGTCATGAACATTGCAAGCATATCGACATTATGACCAAGTCGACATTCTCATGTCGACATTATGAAGGTTGACAAAATAAACCACATCCACTAAACAGGGAGGAATAGAGAGAGCTGAATACTGTCAAGTATTGTTTTTTAATAACCGTATATCACAAAGAAGATTAGTCTTGACATAGGTAATAAAAGGAAGGTCTAAATTAAATTCTACCTAACCAATCATGTGTTGTCTCATTTCCATACTAAAAGTTTATCCATTGTTTTACTGTCTATTCTGTGCAGGATGATCCTTCGTATCAGCACTGATGATAAGGAATCAATTAGTTGTCTCAGCAAAAAGTTTGGTGCCCCCATAGAGATGTGTGAGCGCCTCCTGAAGGTCGCAAAGAGCCTAAATCTGCTGGTCACTGGAGTCAGGTAATATGTAACAGATTGCTTGTGCGCCATTGTTTTGATTGTTGCGAGGCGAGCAATGGGATTATCTGATGCCATGAGAAGAGCTACATGAATATTCTGAATGTCTTCATGTTGATAAGAGACTGATTTAGGGTAGAGCAAAATACATTATTCCTGCCATAGGGCCTGATTCAGCTTGGATCACAGTTGCAAATATACACGCAATTTCCCGATTGTTGTGTACTGTGCATACATATGCATTGTAGTGCGAGTGCGCAAACCGACCACTGCGATCGGGACTGAGATCGCAGTGACTACGCAGACCCATCGCAGAGTGATTGACAGGAAGTGCCATTTGGGGTGGTGAAGAAGGGATGGTCGGCGAAATGCATCAAGTCCTTTGTTCGCTTCCTCAGGATCCAAGGGTTGCCAATATCTTGAAATCGGATCACTACATTTTGGCGACTGTGCTTGATCCTATATTTAAGTCATACATTGTGTCTTTCTTTCCAACTGACCCGGATCTTAAGTGATGCAAAGAGCTCCAGGTGGGCAAGTTGGCAGCTCAAGTGGTACACGACACAACAACATCTCCTTCGTCAGTTTCAATAACAGCAGCCAGGAAAAAAATCAGCTTTCCCAAAAGACCCAGTGGTGATGCAGAGGAATCAACACACCATCGTGACAACTGGTTGGATCTAAAAGAATTGCCAAAAATGAGTGGCACCGCTACCACGACTCCATCTGATACGGTCACCATTCAAAGAATGGTGGAGGATTATTATAATGACACCGTACACATAGGCATGTCACAGAATCCCTTTGACTATTGGAAAGACAAAAAGGCAAATGCTTTGCATTACTTAAGCTGCCCACTCTCCAGTTTGTACTCAGAAAGAGTTTCTAGCACAACCGGGAACCTTATCGGTGATCGGCGTAGGAGGCTACTTCCTCAAAATGTGGAAAAGATGATGTTCATTAAAATGAACGGGAAATTCCATGAGGAAGAGCTTTACTGCTAATTACATAAACAAGATACAGAGGTACCTGTAATAGTGTATACAGCGGGGATGAATTAATATTATGTGAGGATAATATGCACACTGATGAGGGTGAGAAATCAGATGAGGAGAATGAACTGCCTTATGCCCATTGGTAGCTTGTTTTGTGGGGGTCCAAACTAACCAATCACTTCAGCCATAAGTGGCAGTCCCTGTCGATGAAGTGATTGGTTTGTTAAACTGTGCATGTCCTGTTTAATATATACAACAGAAGGGTTGGTGGAAGGGCCCAAGGACACCTCTTTTCTTTGCATTATGCACTGATTGGGGGATTGCTGTCTTTTTGCGTAGATGACAAACATTTTTATAGTTTATTAAACTGCCATCCTGTCTGCAGTGCCACTCATGTTTCCTAGATGTGCCATGTTGGAAGTTGAACTGCCACAGCCGATGAAATCTTTGACATGCGGTTGTAAATGCCAAAAGTGTCCAGAAATGTTTATTGCCACAGACAACATCACCTGCATGCCCCTTTCATTTTTAAAACAAATTCTGAACCACCAAGTTTATTGGGTGGGCAAAACATGGGACATCTTCACCCAGTTGTAATTATTTATTCATTTCTGCCCTGGTATTTTAGTGTGAGCTCTCCTTCTGGTGGTCCTGTGTGAAATTGTGCCCAAATCACTGCAAAAGAGACTTCATATCAAATATAAAACCCATGAAATTTAATGCAGGGTTGATGACATTTTGCCTCCATTTTGAATCCAAGCCTGGCGGGAAAACCCCAGTCGGGGCACGGGTCTCATCAGATACCCCTCGTCCCTCATAAATTTTCTTCAGAATCAAAATATTCAATTAAATTTACCAACGAATCAATCCCTTCTTTCCCTGCCTTCCACTACATATATACTATACCTCCCTCTGGCCACTGATCTAGTTCTTTATTAATGAAAATGTACTGCCACTCTGTTTCCTAGAGTACCATGTTGGCAGTTGAACTACCACAGCCACTGAAATCTTCTACATGTGGTTGATGAATGGCAAAAATGTTCAGAATATTTTATAAGCACAGACTGCATCTCCTGCATGCCTCTTTGATTTTTTTTTTTAAATTCTGAACCACCGAAGAGCTCCACTGGTGAAAGGACTGATGTGAATGGATACATTTTCTTTGTAAATGCCTCCCCGCCTCCCTCATAAATTTGCATTGGGATCCAAAACTTAAATTGACTACAAATCAACCCTTCCTTTTCCTGCCTTCAACTACATACACGCTCCAACTATCTCAGGCCTCTTGATTAATAAAAATATTTGTTTCCTGATGTGCCATGTTGTAAGTTGGACTGCCACAGCCACTGAAATCTTCAACTTGCAGTTGCTGAGTGCCGAATATGTCCAGAAATGTTTATGGCCACAGACATCATCTCCTGCATGCCCCTTTAATTTAAGAAAAAAATTCTGAACCACCCAGTTGATGGGACATATTGTTCACCCATGCTCTCCCCTCCTCTCACATAAAATGGCTTCGGAATCAAAATTTTTAATTAAATTTACAAACTAATCAATCCTTCCTTCCTTTCCCTGCCTTCAACTACATAAATTCCATCTCCCTCAGGCCTCTTGATTGATGAAAACATTTGTTTCCTGATGTGCCATATTGGAAGTTGAACTGCCACGAGTTTGTGCCACCCACTGCTGTCACTTAACTTAGTCAGCCAGCTAGCTCGGTGCAAACTTTTTTGGCTAAATTGGATTATAAAAATATTGTGAGGTGGTCAAAATTGACTGGAAATGAGTGGAAATTAATGTTATTGAAGATAATAATACTCTAGGAACAAAAAAAGGCTCAAATTATGTGATTCTATATTTTTTTTTGCCAATTTTGGGGAAAAAAATCCAAAACCAGTCACGACAGTTTGGCAAAACCAAAACTATCTGATGAATTAGAACCAAAAACAAAGCCAGCAAAAAATGGTCCGGCACACATCTCTAGTTTCCAGTGACCAAATCCGTGACCTTGCGTATAATACTCAACATGGCAACTAGTAGGCATTTATCAGACTACTGTACATCCATCTTCTTTCCTCAGCTTCCATATTGGTTCTGGCTCCAGTAACCCCCAGAGTTTTCACCAGGCTATTGCAGACGCCAGACATCTGTTTGAAATTGGAAATAAACTGGGACACCAGATGAGAGTCTTGGATATTGGAGGGGGGTTTCCTGGTTACCCTGATTTCCAGCCAAAATTTGAGGAGGTGAGATTAGAAGAGATTTTAATCACCGTAAACTGACGGAAAAGAGATGGGGGGCAAATAAAGCTTCTTCATTCGACACGTGCAGGATATTTTGTTTTTAATGGCGCCTTCTGTAACTAATTTGTGCCTTTACCGCAGTGATTTATGCTTTCCTATTCCAAAATGTTTCTCAGGCCTCAGATGGGCATTTTTGATAATAAAATGTAAAACTTTTCAAAATGTATCTTTTTAAAGTTATAACTTTTCAGGAAGTTTCCTTCGATTTTTCTATTTCAGAATTGCCCCCTGACCACCTATGCTTGAGCCCTAACACTATAAATATATATTTAATGGTATGTACTGTACATCAAAATAGGCATTGCCATGCTACAAATACATGTTACACATATGATTATACATTACATATACTATGCAGGAATAATGTATATGGCGGCTTAGTAGCACACTGTTACGGTCACACTACCTTTCTTGTTCCCAGTTTGCTGCTGTGATAGTTGAATCCCTGAATCAGTATTTTCCTAGTACGGAGGATGTAGAAGTCATCGCAGAGCCCGGGAGATATTATGTCTCCTCTGCTTTTGTCCTTGCTACCAATATTATAGCCAAGAAAAAGAATTACGTGAAAGGTGAGTAATTAGAATTACTGTATATATACATAGGAGTTTTCTCGGAAGCGATACCGTTATCCTTCACCTAAAATGCACTTTGGTATTTGTTTTTTCGTTTTTTTAATTGTCCTGATTTCTTGGAACAAGAGTAATTTCTGGCAAATAAATTAATTTCCAGCATAAAACGTACTTGATCATGGGCATAAATGGTTTCTGTACATTAAAATATTTACATTGCAATTTCAGAATACTTATTTTATTTAGTGTACCAACTTTAAAGTTTAAATGTATCAAGAACAGAGAAACTACATAAAGGGGCATATACAATTGGGCGCGTCCCTCGCACCCAATTTTGGATGACCGCGGGTATGCGCGCTCCCGATACCCGTGGTATCCAATAAAGAAAAAGTGGTCGTGGGGTTTTCAGCTCTGAAAAACCCGCGGCGCGAGAAAAAAAAAAATACTTCACTTACCTGGCCGGGGGTCTCCAGTGGTCTCCGCGGCTCCCGGTGGCCTCCTCTCCATTTTCTCACTGGAGAGGGGGCTGCTGGGAGCCCCGGGGGTTGCTGGTAGGCTCCAGGAGCTGGTGGGAGGAGCAAGGGCTGCTGGGAGATGTAGTTCTCCCAGCAACCATTCCCGGGGGGGGGGCACACAGACACTGGGGGGGGGGAAAAACACATAACAATAATATACATTTTTTTTTTAAAAAAAATGGACAGGCGATATATCGGAAAATAGATAATCGCGACATTGCGATTCTCTGCAGCTGCTGGGTATACACTGGGGCCCTGAGAACTGCTGGATTTACCATTTCCCGGTAGCCGCTTCTCTCTTCAGCCGCTGGGTGGTCCTGGCAGGCTGACCGATCAGCAGTAGTTGGCTGTACGGCAGACAATGGGGGGGGGGCAAGGAAGCGGTGACGTGCGGTGAGGTCAATTGGCTGGGGAGGCACACATGTACTGTATAAAACACAGTTTTTATATCAAAACTCTGAAGCATGACAGGGAGGATGATAGGGGAGGGAGGATGATAGGGGAGGGAGTATGATAGGGGAGGGAGGATGATAGGGGAGGGAGTATGATAAGGGAGGGAGTATGATAGGGGAGGGAGTATGACAGGGAGTATGATAGGGGAGGGAGTATGATAGGGGAGGATGAAAGGGGAGGGAGTATGATAAGGGAGGGAGTATGACAGGGGAGGGAGTATGATAGGGGAGGGAATATGACAGGGGAGGGAGTATGACAGGGGAGGGAGTATGAAAGGGGAGGGAGTATGACAGGGGAGGGAGTATGACAGGCAGTATGATAGGGGAGGGAGTATGACAGGGGAGGGAGTATGATAGGGGACGGAGTATGACAGGGGAGGGAGTATGATAGGGGAGAGAGTATGATAGGGGAGGGAGTATGACGGGACGGAGTATGATAGGGGAGGGAGTATGATAGGGGAGGGAGTATGACAGGGGAGGGAGTATGACAGGGGAGGGAGTATGATAGGGGAGGGAGTATGACAGGGGACGGAGTATGACAGGGGAGGGAGTATGACAGGGGAGGGAGTATGACGGGGAGTATGATAGGGGAGGGAGTATGACAGGGGAGGGAGTATGACGGGAGGGAGTATGATAGGGGAGGGAATATGACAGGGGAGGGAGTATGACAGGGGAGGGAGTATGATAGGGGAGGGAGTATGACAGGGGACGGAGTATGATAGGGAAGGGAATATGACAGGGGAGGGAGTATGACAGGGGAGGGAGTATGAAAGGGGAGGGAGTATGACAGGGGAGGGAGTATGATGGGGAGGGAGTATGATAGGGGAGGCTCTGCCTCACCTGACTGCACATCCCTGCAAGGAAGCAGAGAGGCCGGGAGGTCCCCCTGAGATTAGCGGCTGATGGAAGATTCTCTTCCAGCAGCCGCCCCATTGGGCATTTCTGACTGGTCACATTGTTTGTGACTATGTCAGGGAACTGGCAGCCTGCCTGGGTCGCAAATGATGCCAGGCAAGCGGTTAGGGCTGGACCTCAGCTGTTAATCTGCTAGGACATTCTAGAAGCCTGTGAGCCAGACTGGAAAGAAGGAACCCGCGACCAAGGCAGGAGATCCTCACGGACACCCAAGGGCCAAATGACATAAGAGCAGGTGCTGGCAGGGGAAGTCAGTCATGCCTGAGGTGGCTGTCAGCAGAGGGGCTTGCTGGCGAGAGCGGAGACCAGCATCAGAGGGGAGGAGCAGGAACTGCAGCAGCGCTTGGCAGGTGCAGCGTCGGAATGGAGCCAAGGCTGTAGGAAAAAGAGGCGGAGAGAAGACCAGCATCACAGCAGATGAGTGACAAAGGGTCTGATCTCATCACAGCGGGAGGAGTCGGGACAGTCATCCGCCCTCTTGCTGTAGCCTGCGCTGAGGAGTCGTCCTGAAGCCTGTCACACTTGTAGGTGCAGGGCTGAGGTGATCACTGCATGGATGAGAGGTTGGTGCTGACTTACTGTACTGTACTTACACAGCCCCACATCTTACCTCCAGGCTCCACTTTATTTGGGAAAATTATATAACTGATTTGTCTAAACCTGCAAGAATCACTTTTAAAGTGCCCCATTCACAAGGAGAATTACAGGTCAGTTGAGCTCAGCAAAACAAAACAAATAAAGGGGCAATAATACAACTAACTGATAGCTGTGGCAATTAACAGCCCAATTAGGGAGAGGTCTGTCTATACGGAGTGGATTACCTAATCTGGTTTTAGGTAGAGATGTGCGGGTCCGGTTCTCTGAGAATTTCGGGGATCCTTGTGATCCCGTTGTCAGATTGCGAGATTTTGCATTGAGCGTGCTTAACGCTTAGTGGCTGAGAGAGCCGTCTGTCACGGCTCTCAGCCAATCAGCATTAAGCCCACAGGTAGTTAGGTTTTAGCAAGATGCCGCCCTTGCCTGACACCGCTGGCACCCGCGCTGCCGACACAGCCAGCACCCCCGCTGCCCACCCCTTACTGGCAGCAACCCCCGCAGGCTGACACCCCCGCTGCTGACACTGCTGACACCCTGCATTGAGGACACCACTGACACCCATGCACTGCCAACACCATCAGGACCCACACACTGAGGACACCGTTGGCACCCCCACTGGAACCCCCGCTCTGCTGACGCAGCCGGCAATCTGCACTGAGGACACTGCCAGCACCCCTGCACTGCTGCCCCACATATTGAGGATGCCATCGGCGACCCCGCACTGCCGCTACTCCCACACCGAGGGCATCCCCGCACAGCCGACACTGTCAGCACTCCTGCACTGAGGACAAGGTTGGCACCCCTGCTCTGCCGACACTGCTGTTACAGTAAGTGCACTACCGGTGTATCCAGCCCACACTGTATAACTCACTGTATCAGTGTTGGAACTTGGAAGCTGAACTGTCACATGTTAGTGCCGCTCACTGTGTCACTTATCTTAGGGCCTGATTCAGAGCCGTTCGCAGTTTGCGGACGTTCGTTCAGGAAAAGGGGGTGACTATTCAAATGAACCGTTCGCTCTTTGCGGTCTGTTGACGCCTCTAGGTCTGAACGAGCGAACAAAACCTGCGGCCGCTATTTTGTAAAAAACACCCCCTGGCCGCTCACATCCTACGTCATGTCCGCTATTTAATAGATTAATCGAGTACATCGAACAGCATATGAACTGCTCGCTATTCTTGTGGCTGGTTTTTGCTACCACAATATTGCGAGCAGTTCTGGCTATAAAATAACCCAGTGACGTGGTCGATGACGCTGCTGTTTTAATTATGCACACCCATAAAACGCCCGTTTTTACCTTTAAGCACGCCTGCGTTCGGATCTCCACTCCCCGTTTTCAAGCACCTTCCCCTGTTACCACCCACATACGCCTCATCCTGTCACTCAAAATAGCAGGCATTCGCTATATAGCGAACAAATGATTTCTGGCCGCACTGACTGGTTCGCGCATGCATATTAAAACCCGTACGCATGCGCAGATGTGAAAACATCGCTCCGAATGAGCGAACGGCCGCTTACGAGCGGCTCTGAATCAGGCCTTTAGTCAGCCAGCTAGCTGGATGCAACCTTTTGGCCCTAGACTAGAGGAAAAAAAATCAATATTGCGAGGTGGTCAAAATTGATTGTAAATGACTGGAGAGAAATGTTATTGAGGTTAACAATACTGTAGGAACAAAAACAGGCCTAAAATTATGTGATTATGTGATTTTAGCTGTTTTTATAACTTTTTTTTTAGAAAAAATACAGATTTAAAAACAAATAAAGAAAACACTCAAGGGCTGTTTTGGCAAAACCAATCCAGATCCAAAACCAAAACCAAAACACGGGGGTCGGCGCACATCTCTAGTTTTAGGTAGGTGTGAGCGGGTTCGGATTTCTGAAATCCGAACCCCCCCGAGCCGAGGCCGATCCGAGTCAGGCTCGACTTTTTCCGCCTGACTCGGATCTGAAATCGAGGCAAAACGTCATCATCCCGCCTTCCGGGTCTCGCAGGTTTTGGATCCTATATAAGGTACCCGCGTCGGCGCTATTTTCTCACTCGGCTGTGGACAGTGAAGAGGGAGGGTGGGAGTTAGGGCTGGCTGGGCTGTGTAGTGTAGAGTTGTAGTGTACTGTAGTGCAGTGCAGTGTAGTGTTGTGCTGTGCTGCGCTGTGCTGCTGTTGTCCATAGGGGCTGTGTCCACTACTTCAAAGTCCATAGGGGCTGGCTGGACTGTGTTGTGCAGTCAGTTGTCCATAGGGGCTGTGTCCACTCCAAAGTCCTGTGCAGTGTCCCAGTCCTAAAGGGGTGCTGTAGTGTTGTCCAGGGGGTGCTCTGTCCGTCAGGGGTGCACCCCCCAAGTGCTAAAAAAAAAAAAATGTTTTCTGTGTTTGTGAGTTGTGTGCGCAGTAGCCGCACGTGCATCAACAAAGGAGCAGCGCCAAGCGTGCGCCTGTGTCCCATAAGTAAAAGGCCGGCTGGCTTGTCCATTAAAGGGTGCTGTAACCCCCAAAGGGCACTCCAAACAAAATAAAAAAATATATTTTTTTGTGTTTGTGAATTGTGTGCGCAGTAGCCGCACGTGCATCAACAAAGTAGTGCCAAGCGTGCGCCTGTGACCCATAAATAAAGGGCCAGCTGGATTGACCGCTAAAGGGTGCTGTAACCCCCAAAGGACACTCCAAACAAAATAAAAAAATATATATTTTTGTGTTTGTGAATTGTGTGCACAGTAGCCGCACGTGCATCAACAAAGTAGTGCCAAGCGTGCGCCTGTGTCCCATAAGTAAAAGGCCGGCTGGCTTGTCCATTAAAGGGTGCTGTAACCCCCAAAGGGCACTCCAAACAAAATAAAATAAAAAATTCTGTGTTTGTGAATTGTGTGCACTGTGGCTGCATGTGCATCAACGAAGGAGCAGCGCCAAGCGTGCGCCTGTGTCCCATAAGTAAAAGACCAGCTGGCTTGTCCATTACAGGGTGCTGTAACCCCCAAAGGGCACTCCAAACAAAATAAAAAAATATTTTTTTGTGTTTGTGAATTGTGTGCGCAGTAGCACGTGCATCAACAAAGTAGTGCCAAGCGTGCGCCTGTGTCCCATAAATAAAGGGCCGGCTGGATTGACCGCTAAAGGGTGCTGTAACCCCCAAAGGGCACTCCAAACAAAATAAAAAAAAAATTTCTGTGTTTGTGAATTGTGTGCACTGTGGCTGCACGTGCATCAACAAAGGAGCAGCGCCAAGCGTGCACCTGTGTCCCATAAGTAAAGGGCCGGCTGGCTCATTTCTTAAAGGGTGGTGTAACCCACAAAGTGCACTAGTCTCCAACAAAAATAAAAAATTATTTTCTGTGTTTGTGTGCGCCTTAGCCGCATGTATATATCAATATAACATAAATGGAGGACCAAACTTTCTCCGATAAAAATAAAATAGGGAAAGATCAAGAACCACTTCCTCCTAGTGCTGAAGCTGCTGCCACTAGTCATGACATAGACGATAACATGCCTTCAACGATGCCGATGCCCAATGTCATAGTAGAGGGCACATACAATCCCAAATGACAAAGTTCAGGAAAATTACCTTGAAAAAAACATTTAAATCATCTGAAGAGAAACGTAAACTTGCCAATATGCCATTTATGACACGGAGTGGCAAGGAATGGCTAAGGTCTTTCCCTATGTTCATGACTAGTGGTTCAGCTTCACATGACGATGGAAGCCCTCCTCCCACTAAAAAGATCAAACGAGTTAAGCTGGCAAAAGCACAGCGAAGAATTGTGCGTTCTAAGAAGATATCACAAATCCCCAAGGAGAGTCCAAGTGTGGTGGTGGTTGTGATGCCTGACCTTCCCAGCACTGGACGGGAAGAGGTGGCTCTTTCCACCATTTGCACGCCCCCTGCAAGTGCTGAAAGGAGCACCCACAGTCCACTTGCTGATATGCAAATTGAAGATGTCACTGTTGAAGTACAACAGGATGAGGATACTGGTGTAGCTGGCACTGAGGAGGAAGTTGGCGAGGAGGATTCTGATAGTGATGTGGTTTGTTTAAATCAGGCTCCGGGGGAGACAGTTGTTGTCCGTGGGATGAAAAAGCCCATCACGGTCATGCCTGGGCAGAAGACCAAACATTCCACCTCTTTGGTCTGGCAATATTTCTATCCAAATCCGGACAACACCTGTCTTGCCATATGTACCATATGTAAAGGTGAAATAAGTAGGGGTAGGTACGTTAACCACCTAGGAACATCCTCCCTTATACGGCACCTGCAGCGCATTCATAAAAAGTTACTGTCAAGTTCAGAAACTTTGGCTAAGACCGTAAGCAGTCCAGGGACACCTAAATCCCGTTGTCCACACCGTCAACTCCCTCCTCGTCAATTTCCTCCTTAGTCAGGATCGGAAGTAGTCCTGCAGGCCATGTCACTATCATGACTGACTCTCCTATCCGGGTTTCCTCCAGAGGATCCTGCATTGCTACGCCTCCTGCTGCCGCTACTGCTGTTGCTGCTGCTGGGAGTCATTCATCATCCCAGAGAGGAAGTAGGAATACCACTACTTTTACTAAACAATTGACCCTCCAACAGTCCTTAGCGAGGAGGATGAAGTACGACAGCAGTCATCCTGAAGCAAAACGTATAACTGAGGCCTTGACAGCTATGTTGGTGTTAGACGTGCGTCCGGTATCCGCCATTAGTGCAGTGGGATTTAGACAATTGATGGAGGTAGTGTGTCCCCGGTTCCAAATCCCGTCTAGATTCCACTTCACTAGGCAGTCGATACCGAGACTGTACAGAAACGTCAGAAAAAGTGTCCTCAGTGTCCTGAAAAATGCCGTTGTACCCAATGTCCACTTAACCACGGACATGTGGACAAGTGGGACAGGGCAGACTAAGGACTATATGACTGTGACAGCCCACTGGGTAGATGTATCACCTTACGCAGCAACAGCAGCAGTGTCACCAGTAGCAGCATCTCAGAAACGCCAGCTCGTTCCAAGGCAGGCTACACTGTGTATCACCGGTTTCAGTAAGAGGCACACCGCCGACAACCTCTTAGAGAAACTGAGGGAAATCATCGCCCAGTGGCTTACCCCACTTAGACTCTCCTGGGGATTTGTGATATCTGACAATGCCACCAATATTGTGTGGGCATTACATCTGGGCAAATTCCAGCACATCCCATGTTTTGCTCACACAATAAACTTGGTGGTGCAGAATTTTCTGAAAAGCGACAGGGGTGTGCAGGAGACGCTTTGGGTGGCCCGAAAAATTTCTGTCCACTTTCGCCATTCAGCGACTGCGTGCCGAAGACTGGAGCGCCAGCAAACACTCTTGAACCTGCCCCGCCATCACCTGAAGCAAGAGGTTGTGACGCGGTGGAACAACCCTCTATATGCTTCAGAGGATGGAGGAGCAGCAAAAGGCCATTCAAACCTATACATCCACCTATGACATAGGCACAGGTGGATGTAAGGTGGATGACTCAAGCGCAGTGGAGAATGATTTCCGTGTTGTGCAAGGTTCTCCAGCCCTTCGAACTTGCCACATGTGAAGTCAGTTCAGACACTGCCAGCTTGAGTCAGGTCATTCCCCTCATCAGGCTTTTGCAGAAGCAGCTGGAGAAAGTGAAGGAGGAGCTAAGATGGAGCGATTCCGCTCGGCATGTGGGACATGTGGATGAAGCCCTTCATTCGCTTTGCCAGGATTCCAGGGTGGTCAATCTGTTGAAATCAGACCACTACATTTTGGCCACCGTGCTCGATCCTAGGTTTAAAGCCTATGTGGTGTCTCTCTTTCCGGCCGACACAAGCCTGCAGAGGTGCAAAGACCTGCTGGTGAACACACTGTCAGCTGAAGCGGAACGTGACACGTCAACAGCTCCTTCTTCATTTTCTCCGGCAACTGGGGCTGCCAGGAAAAAACTTAGGTATCCTAAGCAACCCGCTGGCGGTGATACAGGGCAGGCAGGACCAAGTTTGGACATCTGGTCCGGACTGAAGGACCTGGCAACAATTTCTGACATGTCTACTGTCACTACATATGATACTGTCACCATTGACAGAATGATGGAGGATTACATCGGTGACAGCATCCAAGTAGGCATGTCAGACAGTCCATACCTATACTGGCAGGAAAAAGAGGCAATTTGGAGGCCCCTGTACAAACTGGCTCTATTTTACCTGAGTTGCCCCCCCTCCAGTGTGTACTCCGAAAGAGTGTTTAGTGCAGCCGGGAACCTTGTCAGCGAAAGGCGTAGGAGGTTGCTTCCACAAAATGTGGAGAAGATGATGTTCATAAAAATGAATTATCAACTCTTCCAGGGAGACCAGCCTCCAGAACGTACAGAGGGACCTGTGGTGGTGGATTCCAGTGGGGACGAGTTAATACTCTGTGAGGATGAGGATGTACACAACACTGAAGAGGGTGAGGAATCGGTGGATGAGGAGGATGAGGACGACATCTTGCCGCCGTAGAGCCAGTTTGTGCAGGGACAGATTAATTTCCAGCTTGTTTTGTGGGGGCCCAAACGAACCAATCATTTCAGCCACAGTTGTGTGGCAGACCCTGGCGCTGAAATGATTGCTTTGTTAAAGTGTGCATGTCCTGTTTATACAACATAAGGGTGGGTGGGAGGGCCCAAAGACAATTCCATCTTGCACCTCTTTTTTTTCTTTGCATTATGTACAGTTTGGGGCCTAGTTTTTCAAACTGCCATCCTGTCTGCCACTGCAGTATCACTCCTAGATGGGTCACGTGTTTGTGCCGCCCACTCGTGTCGCTTAGCATAGTCATCCAGCTACCTCGGTGCAACCTTTTGGACATAAAAACACTATTGTGAGGTGTGGGGTGTTCAGAATAGACTGGAAATTAGTGGAAATTAAGGTTATTGAGGTTAATAATAGCATAGGAGCAGAAAAACCAACACATTCTGTGATTTTAGCTGTTTTTATGCTTTTTTAAAAAAAAAATACAAATCCAAAACACAAAACCCAGAACCCAAAACACGGAAGTGTGGTTTTGGCAAAACCAATCCAGATCCAAAACACGAAGAAAGATCCAGATCCAAAACCAAAACACAAAACACAAAAAGTGGCCGGTGCACACCCCTAGTTTTAGGACAACCTAAAGACTTAGGGGCTGATTCAGAGCCGCTCGTAAGCGGCAGTACGCTCGTTCCGAGCGATGTTCGCACATCTGCGCATGTGTACGGTTTTTAGTACGCATGCGCGAACCAGTCAGTGTGGCCGAAAATCGTTTGTTCGCTATATAGCGAATTCCTGCAACTTTGACTGACAGAATGAGGCGTATGTGGGTGGTAACAGGGGAAGGTGCTTGAAAACAGGGAGTGGAGATCAGAACGCAGGCGTGCTTAAAGGTCAAAGCGGGCGTTTTATGGGTGTGCATAATTACAACAGCAGCGTCATTGACCACGTCACTTGGTTGATTTATAGTCAGAACTGCTCGTAAAACTGTGGTAGCAAAAACCAACCCCAAGAATAGCGAGCAGTTCATACGCTGTTCGATGAACTTGATTAATCTAATAAATAGCGGACATGACGTATGATGCGAACGGCCAGGGGACGTTTTTATCAAAATTTCGAGCGCAAGTTTTGCTCGCTCGTTCAGACTTAGAGGCGTGAACAGACCGCAAAGAGCGAACGGTTCATTTGAATAGCCACCCCTTTTTTTAAAACGAACGACCGCAAATAGCGAGCGCCTCTGAATGAGGTCCTTAATTTAATGTCCATGTGGAACTAAAGTAAAGCTAACCTATTGTTCTCCATACGTCTTGAGGGAGCATAGATTCAATAACAAATAAACTAAAAAAGTATATTACCAGGACCTGAACCGTGAAGCTATAATTCAGCCATTGCTAAACTTCCCAACATTATTGAAAAACAAAGGGCTCCATTTACCAACGATGCATAACCAGTTTAGCGCTCGCTAAAGGGGTTATGTCACCCTTTCTTTATTCAACAAAACAGTGGTAATCTAAGATTACCGCTGTTTTTCACAGCATCACTGTCGCCATCTTTAGATGATGAGAGCGATGTGGTCTCCATTGCCCATTATCATTCTATACCACAGTGCCTTATTGTACATGTTATACTGTATGTACAGAGCAGTAAGCCAAACTAATACTCTTCTCTTTACAGGAGCAGACGGGAAAGTCAGCAGACAACTGGCCTATTATCTCAATGAGGGGCTGTTTGGGTCATTCATGAATTTTAAATTATGCAAAGAAGATAAAAGCCTAAAACTAACATTGGAAAAGGTAAGTGCCCATAGGTGTTCCTGATCAATGTGGGAAGAAGAGGGGACAGCACACACATAAATGGAATAACATTATTATACAAGGAGCATCCTGTTCAAATATAATGTGTATTTTTACTAGGGGTGTGCACCGGCCACTTTTCGTGTTTTGGTTTTGGATCTGGATCTTTCTTCGTGTTTTGGATCTGGATTGGTTTTGCCAAAACCACCCTTCCGTGTTTTGGGTTCTGGGTTTTGTGTTTTGGATCTGTATTTTTTTTTAAAAAAGCATAAAAACAGCTAAAATCACAGAATTTGTAGGTTTTTCTGCTCCTATGCTATTATTAACCTCAATAACCTTAATTTCCACTCATTTCCAGTCTATTCTGAACACCTCACACCTCACAATAGTGTTTTTATGTCCAAAACGTTGCACCGAGGTAGCTGGATGACTATGCTAAGCGACACGAGTGGGCGGCACAAACACGTGACCCATCTAGGCGTGAAACTGCAGTGGCAGACAGGATGGCAGTTTGAAAAACTAGGCCCCAAACTGTACATAATGCAAAGAAAAAAAAGAGGTGCAAGATGGAATTGTCCTTGGGCCCTCCCACCCACCCTTATGTTGTATAAACAGGACATGCACACTTTAACAAACCAATCATTTCAGCGCCAGGGTCTGCCACACAACTGTGGCTGAAATGATTGGTTCGTTTGGGCCCCCACAAAACAAGCTGGCAATTAATGTGTCCCTGCACAAACTGGCTCTATGGAGGCAAGATGTCATCCTCATCCTCCTCATCCACCGATTCCTCACCCTCTTCAGTGTGTACATCCTCATCCTCACAAAGTATTAACTCGTCCCCACTTGAATCCACCACCACAGGTCCCTCTGTACCTTCTGGAGGCTGGTCTCCCTGGAAGAGCTGATAATTCATTTTGATGAACATCATCTTCTCCACATTCTGTGGAAGCAACCTCCTACGCCTTTCGCTGACAAGGTTCCCGGCTGCACTAAACACTCTTTCGGAGTACACACTGGAGGGGGGGCAACTCAGGTAAAATAGAGCCAGTTTGTACAGGGGCCTCCAAATTGCCTCTTTTTCCTGCCAGTACAGGTATGGACTGTCTGCCATGCCTACTTGGATGCTGTCACCGATGTAATCCTCCACCATTCTGTCAATGGTGACAGTATCATATGCAGTGACAGTAGACATGTCAGAAATTGTTGCCAGGTCCTTCAGTCCGGACCAGATGTCCAAACTTGGTCCTGCCTGCCCTGCATCACCGCCAGCGGGTTGCTTAGGATACCTAAGTTTTTTCCTGGCAGCCCCAGTTGCAGGAGAAAATGAAGAAGGAGCCGTTGACGTGTCACGTTCCGCTTCAGCTGATAGTGTGTTCACCAGCAGGTCTTTGCACCTCTGCAGGCTTGTGTCGGCCGGAAAGAGAGACACCACATAGGCTTTAAACCTAGGATCGAGCACGGTGGCCAAAACGTAGTGGTCTGATTTCAACAGATTGACCACCCTGGAATCCTGGCAAAGCGAATGAAGGGCTTCATCCACAAGTCCCACATGCCGAGCGGAATCGCTCCGTCTTAGCTCCTCCTTCACTTTCTCCAGCTGCTTCTGCAAAAGCCTGATGAGGGGAATGACCTGACTCAAGCTGGCAGTGTCTGAACTGACTTCACGTGTGGCAAGTTCGAAGGGCTGGAGAACCTTGCACAACACGGAAATCATTCTCCACTGCACTTGAGTCAGGTGCATACCCCCTCCTTTGCCTATGTCATAGGTGGATGTATAGGCTTGTATGGCCTTTTGCTGCTCCTCCATCCTCTGAAGCATATAGAGGGTTGAGTTCCACCGCGTCACAACCTCTTGCTTCAGGTGATGGCGGGGCAGGTTCAAGAGTGTTTGCTGGCGCTCCAGTCTTCGGCACGCAGTCGCTGAATGGCGAAAGTGGCCAGAAATTTTTCGGGCCACCCAAAGCGTCTCCTGCACGCCCCTGTCGCTTTTCAGAAAATTCTGCACCACCAAGTTTATTGTGTGAGCAAAACATGGGACGTGCTGGAATTTGCCCAGATGTAATGCCCGCACAATATTGGTGGCGTTGTCAGATATCACAAATCCCCAGGAGAGTCTAAGTGGGGTAAGCCACTGGGCGATGATTTCCCTCAGTTTCTCTAAGAGGTTGTCGGCGGTGTGCCTCTTACTGAAACCGGTGATACACAGCGTAGCCTGCCTTGTAACGAGCTGGCATTTCTGAGATGCTGCTACTGGTGACGCTGCTGCTGTTGCTGCGTAAGGTGATACATCTACCCAGTGGGCTGTCACAGTCATATAGTCCTTAGTCTGCCCTGTTCCACTTGTCCACATGTCCGTGGTTAAGTGGACATTGTGTACAACGGCATTTTTCAGGACACTGAGGACACTTTTTCTGACGTTTCTGTACAGTCTCGGTATCGCCTGCCTAGTGAAGTGGAATCTAGACGGGATTTGGAACCGGGGACACACTACCTCCATCAATTGTCTAAATCCCACTGCACTAATGGCGGATACCGGACGCACGTCTAACACCAACATAGCAGTCAAGGCCTCAGTTATACGTTTTGCTTCAGGATGACTGCTGTCGTACTTCATCCTCCTCGCTAAGGACTGTTGGAGGGTCAATTGTTTAGTAAAAGTAGTGGTGTTCCTACTTCCTCTCTGGGATGATGAACGACTCCCAGCAGCAGCAACAGCAGCAGCGGCAGCAGTAGGCGTAGCAATGCAGGATCCTCCAGAGGAATCCCGGATAGGAGAGTCAGTCATGCCAGTGACATGGCCTGCAGGACTACTTCCGATCCTGACTAAGGAGGAAATTGACGAGGAGGGAGTTGACGGTGTGGTTTGCAGGCGCTTGGATACAACAGGACAACGGGATTTAGGTGTCCCTGGACTGCTTACGGTCTTAGCCAAAGTTTCTGAACTTGACAGTAACTTTTTATGAACGCGCTGCAGGTGCCGTATAAGGGAGGATGTTCCTAGGTGGTTGACGTCCCTACCCCTACTTATTTCACCTTTACATATGGTACATATGGCAAGACAGTTGTTGTCCGGATTTGGATAGAAATATTGCCAGACCAAAGAGGTGGAATGTTTGGTCTTCTGCCCAGGCATGACCGTGATGGGCTTTTTCATCCCACGGACAACAACTGTCTCCCCCGGAGCCTGATTTAAACAAACCACATCACCATCAGAATCCTCCTCGCCAACTTCCTCCTCAGCGCCAGCTACACCAGTATCCTCATCCTGTTGTACTTCAACAGTGACATCTTCAATTTGCATATCAGCAAGTGGACTGTGGGTGCTCCTTTCAGCACTTGCAGGGGGCGTGCAAATGGTGGAAAGAGCCACCTCTTCCCGTCCAGTGCTGGGAAGGTCAGGCATCGCAACCACCACCACACTTGGACTCTCCTTGGGGATTTGTGATATCTTCTTAGAAAGCACAGTTCTTCGCTGTGCTTTTGCCAGCTTAACTCTTTTGATTTTTTTAGTGGGAGGAGGGCTTCCATCGTCATGTGAAGCTGAACCACTAGTCATGAACATACTAGGGATCGACCTTAGCCGTTCCTTGCCACTCCGTGTCGTAAATGGCATATTGGCAAGTTTACGTTTCTCTTCAGCTGATTTAAATGTCTTTTTCAAGGTCATTTTCCTGAACTTTGCCATTTGGGATTGTATGTGCCCTCTACTATGACATTGGGCATCGGCCTTGGCAGACGACGTTGATGGCATGTTATCGTCTATGTCATGACTAGTGGCAGCAGCTTCAGCACTAGGAGGAAGTGGTTCTTGATCTTTCTCTATTTTATTTTTATCGGAGAAAGTTTGGTCCTCCATTTATGTTATATCGATTTGATATATACGTGCGGCTAAACACAGAAAATAATTTTTTTTTTGGTTTGGACTGGAGTGTACTTTGTGGGTTACAGCACCCTTTAACGGTCAAGCCAGCCGGCCCTTTACTTATGACACAGGCGCACGCTTGGCACTACTTTGTTGATGCACGTGCGGCTACTGCGCACACAATTCACAAACACAGAAAATAATTTTTTTTTGGTTTGGACTGGAGTGTACTTTCGGGGGTTACAGCACCCTTTAACGGTCAAGCCAGCCGGCCCTTTACTTATGACACAGGCGCACGCTTGGCACTACTTTGTTGATGCACGTGCGGCTACTGCGCACACAATTCACAAACACAGAAAATAATTTTTTTTTGGTTTGGACTGGAGTGTACTTTCGGGGGTTACAGCACCCTTTAACGGTCAAGCCAGCCGGCCCTTTACTTATGACACAGGCGCACGCTTGGCACTACTTTGTTGATGCACGTGCGGCTACTGCGCACACAATTCACAAACACAGAAAATAATTTTTTTTTTGGTTTGGACTGGAGTGTACTTTCGGGGGTTACAGCACCCTTAACGGTCAAGCCAGCTGGCCCTTTACTTATGACACAGGTGCACGCTTGGCACTACTTTGTTGATGCACGTGCGGCTACTGCGCACACAATTCACAAACACAGAAAATAATTTTTTTTTTGGTTTGGACTGGAGTGTACTTTCGGGGGTTACAGCACCCTTAACGGTCAAGCCAGCCGGCCCTTTACTTATGACACAGGCGCACGCTTGGCACTACTTTGTTGATGCACGTGCGGCTACTGCGCACACAATTCACAAACACAGAAAATAATTTTTTTTTGGGTTTGGACTGGAGTGTACTTTCGGGGGTTACAGCACCCTTAACGGTCAAGCCAGCCGGCCCTTTACTTATGACACAGGCGCACGCTTGGCACTACTTTGTTGATGCACGTGCGGCTACTGCGCACACAATTCACAAACACAGAAAATAATTTTTTTTTTGGTTTGGACTGGAGTGTACTTTCGGGGGTTACAGCACCCTTAACGGTCAAGCCAGCCGGCTCTTTACTTATGACACAGGCGCACGCTTGGCACTACTTTGTTGATGCACGTGCGGCTACTGCGCACACAATTCACAAACACAGAAAATAATTTTTTTTTGGCTTGGACTGGAGTGTACTTTCGGGGGTTACAGCACCCTTTAACGGTCAAGCCAGCTGGCCCTTTACTTATGACACAGGCGCACGCTTGGCACTACTTTGTTGATGCACGTGCGGCTACTGCGCACACAATTCACAAACACAGAAAAAATTTTTTTTTTTGCTTTGGACTGGAGTGTACTTTCGGGGGTTACAGCACCCTTAACGGTCAAGCCAGCCGGCCCTTTACTTATGACACAGGCGCACGCTTGGCACTACTTTGTTGATGCACGTGCGGCTACTGCGCACACAATTCACAAACACAGAAAATAATTTTTTTTTGGTTTGGACTGGAGTGTACTTTCGGGGGTTACAGCACCCTTAACGGTCAAGCCAGCCGGCCCTTTACTTATGACACAGGCGCACGCTTGGCACTACTTTGTTGATGCACGTGCGGCTACTGCGCACACAATTCACAAACACAGAAAATATTTTTTTTTTTGGTTTGGACTGGAGTGTACTTTCGGGGGTTACAGCACCCTTAACGGTCAAGCCAGCCGGCCCTTTACTTATGACACAGGCGCACGCTTGGCACTACTTTGTTGATGCACGTGCCGCTACTGCGCACACAATTCACAAACACAGAAAATAATTTTTTTTTTGGTTTGGACTGGAGTGTACTTTCGGGGGTTACAGCACCCTTAACGGTCAAGCCAGCCGGCCCTTTACTTATGACACAGGCGCACGCTTGGCACTACTTTGTTGATGCACGTGCGGCTACTGCGCACACAATTCACAAACACAGAAAATAATTTTTTTTTTGGTTTGGACTGGAGTGTACTTTCGGGGGTTACAGCACCCTTAACGGTCAAGCCAGCCGGCCCTTTACTTATGACACAGGCGCACGCTTGGCACTACTTTGTTGATGCACGTGCGGCTACTGCGCACACAATTCACAAACACAGAAAATAATTTTTTTTTTGGTTTGGACTGGAGTGTACTTTCGGGGGTTACAGCACCCTTAACGGTCAAGCCAGCCGGCCCTTTACTTATGACACAGGCGCACGCTTGGCACTACTTTGTTGATGCACGTGCGGCTACTGCGCACACAATTCACAAACACAGAAAATAATTTTTTTTTTGGTTTGGACTGGAGTGTACTTTCGGGGGTTACAGCACCCTTAACGGTCAAGCCAGCCGGCCCTTTACTTATGACACAGGCGCACGCTTGGCACTACTTTGTTGATGCACGTGCGGCTACTGCGCACACAATTCACAAACACAGAAAATAATTTTTTTTTTGGTTTGGACTGGAGTGTACTTTCGGGGGTTACAGCACCCTTAACGGTCAAGCCAGCCGGCCATTTACTTATGACACAGGCGCACGCTTGGCACTACTTTGTTGATGCACGTGCGGCTACTGCGCACACAATTCACAAACACAGAAAATAATTTTTTTTTTGGTTTGGACTGGAGTGTACTTTCAGGGGTTACAGCACCCTTAACGGTCAAGCCAGCCGGCCCTTTACTTATGACACAGGCGCACGCTTGGCACTACTTTGTTGATGCACGTGCGGCTACTGCGCACACAATTCACAAACACAGAAAATAATTTTTTTTTGGTTTGGACTGGAGTGTACTTTCGGGGGTTACAGCACCCTTTAACGGTCAAGCCAGCCGGCCCTTTACTTATGACACAGGCGCACGCTTGGCACTACTTTGTTGATGCACGTGCGGCTACTGCGCACACAATTCACAAACACAGAAAATATATTATTTTTTTAGCACTTGGGGGGAGCACCCCTGATGGACAGAGCACCCCCTGGACAACACTACAGCACCCCTTTAGGTCTGGGACACTGCACAGGACTTTGGAGTGGACACAGCCCCTATGGAGAACTGACTGCACAACACAGTCCAGCCAGCCCCTATGGACTTTGAAGTAGTGGACACAGCCCCTATTAACAACAGCAGCACAGCACAACACAGCCAGCCCCTATGGACTTTGAAGTAGTGGACAACAGCAGCACTACACTACACTACACTACACTACACAGCCCTAACTCCCACCCTCCCTCTTCACTGTCCACAGCCGAGTGAGAAAATGGCGCCGACGCGGGTACCTTATATAGGATCCAAAACCCGCGAGACTCGGAAGGCGGGATGATGACGTTTTGCCTCGATTTCAGATCCGAGTCAGGCGGGAAAAGTCGAGCCTGACTCGGATCGGACTCGGATCGGGGGGGCTCGGGGGGGTTCGGATTTCAGAAATCCGAACCCGCTCACCCCTAATACACACAGTACACACAGCCCCTTCATCATCCTCATACACAGTACACACAGCCCCTTCATCATCTGTATATCCACAGTACACACAGCTCCTTCATCATCTGCATACACAGTACACACAGCCCCTCCATCATCTGCATACACACTATACACACAGCCCCTTCATCATCTGCATACACTATACACACAGCCCCTTCATCATCTGCATACACACAGTACACACAGCCCCTTCATCATCTGCATACACACAGTACACACAGCCCCTTCATCATCTGCATACACACAGTACACAGCTCCTTCATCATCTGCATACACACAGTACACACAGCCCCTTCATCATCTGCATACACACAGTACACACAGCTCCTTCATCATCTGCATACACACAGTACACACAGCCCCTTCATCATCTGCATACACAGTACACACAGCTCCTTCATCATCTGCATACACAGTACACACAGCCCCTTCATCATCCGCATACACAGTACACACAGCCCCTTCATCATCCGCATACACACAGTATACACAGCTCCTTCATCATCCGCATACACAGTACACACAGCCCCTTCATCATCCGCATACACACAGTACACACAGCCCCTTCATCATCTGCATACACACAGTACACACAGCCCCTTCATCATCTGCATACACACAGTACACAAAGCCCCTTCATCATCTGCATACACACTGTACACACAGCCCCTTCATCATCTGCATACACACAGCCCCTTCATCATCTGCATACACTGTACACACAGCCCCTTCATCTTCTGCATACACACAGTACACACAGCCCCTCCTTCATCTGCATACACACAGTACACACAGCCCCTTCATCATCTGCATACACAGTACACACAGCCCCTTCATCATCTGCATACACACAGTACACACAGCCCCTTCATCATCTGCATACACACAGTACACACAGCCCCTTCATCATCTGCATACACACAGTACACACAGACCCTTCATCATCTGCATACACACAGTACACACAGCCCCTTCATCATCTTCATACACACAGTACACACAGCCCCTTCACATAGCTCCGCCCTCTCAGCACTCGCTTCGCCGCAGTGGGTGGAGTGCACCTTTCCCTTCAGGATCCCCGGTGGCACTTCATAATAATGCGCCGGCAGTGCGGACCAACAGCCAATTAGGAGCAGCCTCATGGTCGCTCATGATTGGTTACTGGCTGCGCGGACCGACTGCCAATTAGGAGCGGGTACGTAGCCGCTCATGATTGGTTACCGGCCGCGCGGACCAACAGCCAATTAGGAGCGGCCACGTGGCTTCTCCTGATAGGATGCCGGTCCGCGAGCCATGATTGGCTCGAGTGACCGGCGTTAGTGGCCAATTTTGCTGCCAGGTGCCCTATTAATTAAGCTGCTGTCACGCCCTTGCCCACATGACACTGGAGGGGCTTGCCCAGCACTCAGGGAGTTGCTGGGATGACCCCTGCTTCCCTCAACACAGTGTGATTGACGCACGTATCATTCATCACCGGTGCGGCACTGCTTGGTGACACCATCCAAGGGGGTGACAACATAATAGCAGAGCAGCTATGCTATTTTGGTGTCATCCTCTTTAATGGTATCATCCGGTGCTGCCTGCACCCCCCTAGTGACGCCATTGGCTATATGATTTTAATGCACTTGTGTTAATAAATAGTCTAAGTGTGTCAATAAGAAACTTGAACAAATATTAGAAATCACACCTGACCAGATCGGAGATATTGCATGGTTTATAGCCTCCAGCATTATCCCTGCCTCCTTCTGTGATTGGCTGACTCTCTCCAGATATGAATTATTATTCTGTCTATTGCCTCCAGCATTATCGCCGCCTCCTCCTGTGATTGGCTGACACTGTCCAGAGATGACATATTATTCTATCTATTGCCTCCAGCATTTGCCCCGTCTCCTCCTTTGAGGCTGATTTATATTTAAACTTTATACGCCTCAAAAACTCAATTCCAGTCCTGATCACTTGCAAACAACGCACTTCGTATAAAGATGTTGATGACTGAGATGTGTAAGTACTGTATGCTAATATCTTTACATACTATATAGCATTATAGGATGATTACAGATAGCAATATTTACTTACTATGTGCTTGCAATTCTATCATTGATGTGGACTTTTCTTATTATTCTAATATTTATAGAGAAGCTGTACAGATCTGTGGGGTACATAGAGATTATGGGGGATATGTATCAACAGTATTTTGCATGAAAAAAAGTGATAAAAATGGTTTTCCAGTGTTTTTCGCTAGAGATAAGTTTCGAGGAAATGTATCAATGTTTTTTGCATATTTTTTAAAAGTTTTTTTCGCCAAAATATGCTTTTCATTTTTTTATGTTATCGTTATTTTTGTTGTAATTGAAATCAATGAGAGCCTTATGTATCATCATTTTATCGTTTTTTTTAAGTGAAAATTATCGTGTTTTATCCTGTGCTGTATCCTGTGTTGCTGCCATCTACCCAGACTGTGGGAAGGTATTGCTCAAATAGGGGGAGCAGATAATTTACCCCTATGTGCTTAAAACTGTGCCTTTCTGAAAAGGTTTTGGATGGTACGCGACCATTTTTATCAATTTTGTTGTTGAATAAATGTTTTATGGTTTTACACTATGTATTCTCCCCTCTTTTTGTCTTATATGGCCTTTTGATGCTGAGGGGTATTAGTGTGAAAAACCAAGTGGAGAAACCAGGTTGCTGACTCTAAAGAAAATAAGGATGTACAACAGTTGAACTATAAACGAGTGACTATTTGTGTCAATTGGACAACATTATAATTTTCACCGTACTTGCACCTTTACTTGAGCGCTTTTAACGTCCTTTATTTTTGACTATATATACATCTGTGATTGGTGAAAATCACATTGTAATTAGCTGCCAGGTGCAGCGTGGAGCGCGAACATCTATTTCTCTGTTTTGAGTGGACACAGCCCCTATGGACAACAGCAGCACAACACAGCCCAGCCAGCGCTAGCTCCCACCCTCCGTCGTCACTGTCCACAGCCGGAGTGAGAAATGGCTCCGACGCGGGGACCTATTATAGAATCCAAAACCTGCGAGATCCGGAAGGCGGGATGATGACGTTTTGCCTCGATTTCAGTTCCGAGTCAGGCGGGAAAACCCGAGCCGGACTCGGTTCCCGGCTCGGATCGGGGGGGGCTCGGGGGGGGGTTCGGATTTCAGAAATCAGAACCCGCTCATCCCTACTATCTATCTATCTATCTATCTATCTATCTATCTATCTATCTATCTATCTCATATCTATCTATCTGTCTATCTCATATCTATCTATCTCATATCTATCTATCTATCTATCTCATATCTATCTATCTATCTATCTATCTATCTATCTCATATCTATCTATCTGTCTATCTCATATCTATCTATCTCATATCTATCTATCTATCTCATATCTATCTATCTATCTAGCAATCAATCTATTCATCTGAAGTAAAAAATGTGATGGGTTGCAACAAGACTGCGAAACACAAAACAGCCACACAGGATCTCCTAGTCCTAGAAAGGATATCACCACATCCCTACGCATAAATCAAATCACACAAAAAATTGGAACAGGAGATGCACCAATAGGCGCTCTATCATGAGAGAATACTTATATATATGGTAAAGGCACGTTCCTTGAATCGGAAAAGAATCCTCATGTACTTCTTTCTTAGGGACTCCTTGGGTAAAAGTTCATAGTAGTCTCCCTCCATGTATATTGGAAATGAAAAAGACAAAGATAACATGTGTTGTATCACTGTTTTTCAATCATCCCTTGATTTATCATACATGGCAGGGAAATTTCGACTATAGGGTTTCAATGGAGCGTACCCTACTCGCAAAGAAAAACACAGTGGTAATCGCACAAAGGTATCTTTAACATAGACCATCCCACACCACACTTGTTCTGAACAATATGAGGTACAGCGTACCATTCACTCACTCTAGCACAGAATTTTGAAGTCACATCAAGGTATCTTTAATTCTGTGAATATATCAATACAGGTTGAGTCTCCCATATCCAAATATTCTGAAATACGGAATATTCCGAAATACAGAATTTTTTTAGCATGACTGAGATAATGAAACCTTTGTTTTTTGATGGTGCAATGTACACAAACTTTGTTTAAAGCACAAAATTATTAAAACTATTGTATAAAATTACCTTTAGGCTTTGTGTATAAGGTGTACTGTATATGAAACATAAATGAACATAAATGAATTTCATGTATGTACACAAACTGTGTTTGAGCCACAAAATTATTGAAAAAATTGTATAAAATTAACTGCAGGCTGTGTATATAAGGTGTATATAGAACATAAATGCATTCTGTGTTTAGATTTGGGTCCCATTCCCAAGATATCTCATTATGGTATGCAAATATTCCAAAATACGGAATATTCCGATATCCAAAATACCCCTGGTCCCAAGCATTTTGGATATGGGAGACTCAACCTGTATGCGTACCGAACTTACAGTTTCAATGTTGTAAATTCCACACATCAAGGTATCTTTTGAACTGTTTCTTCAATCATTATCATTCCAGTCCGAGAGATACACCAAAAAGTTGATTTATTGTTACAAAATACATCCAGCGGTTTTTTTTTAAATACAAAAAGTGTATTAAAATGTTTCAAATAATAAAAGAATCCAAATCCAAAAGGCAGTCCAAACAAACAATATAGGACATGTATTGCATATAAATTCAAAAACCATCCAATGTCATCAAATAGAAATAAAGTTCAAAATAATGCAGGGCATACCTCTGGAAATAATAAAAGCAGCACACTTCCATAGAATCGGATCAACGCGTTTCAGCTCTCTAGGGAGCCTCTATCAGCTATCTATCTATATCCTATCTAGCTATCTCATATCTATCAATCTATTTATCTATCTAGCAATCAATCTATTCATCTATCAGCTATCTATATATATATCAATCTATCTCCAATATATCTATCTATTTATTATTTTTATATTTATCTATCTCATGTATATCTATCTGTCACTTATCTATCTTTAAATAAATCAATCTATTTATCTATCAGTTATCTATCTATCTGTCTATCTATCGATCTATCTGCTTTCTATCTAATTATCTATCTATCATATCTATCTATCTATTTGCTTTCTATCTAATTATCTATCTATCTATCTATCTATCTATCTACCTGTATATCTATCTCATGTTTATCTATCTGTCATCTATCTATCTCATCTATCTGTCGTATCTATATATTAGCTATCCTTTTATTTCATATCTATCAATCATTCAATCAATATATATATTGTTCTATCTGTCAGCTATCTATCTATCTCATATCTATCTATCTATCTATCTATCTATCTATCTATCTATCTATCTATCTATCTATCTATCTATCTGCCTTCTATCTCATATCTATCTATCTATCTATCTCATATCTATCTATCTATCTCATATCTATCTATCTATCTATCTATCTATCTATCTATCTATCTATCTATCTATCTATCTATCTATCTCATATCTATCTATCTATCTCATATCTATCTATCTATCTATCTATCTATCTCATATCTATCTATCTATCTATCTATCTATCTATCTATCTATCTCATATCTATCTATCTATCTCATATCTATCTCATATCTATCTATCTATCTATCTATCTATCTCATATCTATCTATCTATCTATCTATCTATCTATCTATCTCATATCTATCTCTAATATATCTATCTATCTCATATCTAATATCTATCTATCTATCTCATATCTATCTATCTATCTATCTATCTATCTATCTCATATCTATCTATCTATCTATCTATCTCATATCTATCTATCTATCTATCTATCTATCTATCTAATATCTATCTATCTCTAATCTATCTATCTATCTCATATCTATCTATCTATCTATCTATCTATCTATCTAACTATCTATCTATCTCATATCTATCTATCTCATATCTATCTATCTATCTATCTATCCATCCATCCATCCATGCCCCCAGTAGTCATGCCCCCTGTGGTAGTGGCCCAGTAATAATGCCCCACCTCCAAGTAGTAGAGCCTCCAATAGTAATGCCCCCTGAGTAATGCTCCCAGAAGTGGTGCCCCAATAGTAATGCCCCCCGAGTAATGCCCCCCCCCCGAGTAATGCCCCCAGTAGTAATCCCCTCTGAGTAATGCCCCCAGTAGTAATCCCCCCTGAGTAATGCCCCCCCCGAGTAATGCCCCCAGTAGTAATCCCCTCTGAGTAATGCCCCCAGTAGTAATCCCCCCTGAGTAATGCCCCCAGTAGTAATCCCCTCTGAGTAATGCCCCCAGTAGTAATCCCCCCTGAGTAATGCCCCCAGTAGAAAAGCCGCTTGCACTAAAAAAGAAAAAGCTAATACTTACCTTAAGCCCCGTTCCCGCTCACGTCCATTCCGCCCGGCTGCTCCTCTGTACTATGTGCACTGTGTGAGCCAGAAGCTGAGGCTCACAAATGAGCTCCAGTCTCCGGCTGCCACTGCGGGGAGGGAGCCGGGTGCTCGCTGGTTACAATCTCAGCGGGCGCCTGGCAAATGGTGCCTCCCTGCGGCGCCGGGGTTAGGTTGGCCGGAGGAGGCGGAACTGGTTCCATCTCCTACGGTTCACGTTAACCCCGATGGATGTGGGGGCCCTTCAGGTGTGGGGGCCCAGGGATGATCACCCCTGTTGCCCCCCCCTATTAATACGGATCTGTATATACTTCTGTACTAACCGTACCATGTGTCACCTGGTGGAGAGAGGCCACTGATTACACCCTTCCACTAAATCGTATTTCCTACTTGTCTGTTATCCATCAGCATCTTTTTTGTTTCTTATCTTTTATTTTTACCAACCTACTTTTTTATTCATCAGCCACCTTCTTAATGTTCTTTATTTGTGCATATTCATATGAATATGCCTTCCATTTATTTCTTTTTTAATGGTTTGTAATTATATGTGTATTATGTAACAATATGGTTTGATTGTATCATTGATTGATACATTTTGTGAATGTGACCTTGAAACTTGTAACACTGATTGAGCAATTGCTCAAAGTGAAGATCACAGCTGTGCTGTGTTACCAATGGATTAAATCAGTAGATATCCTATTTAAACGGACTACTGAGAATACCAAGCCAGCCCTCTGACAAAGTCGAGACGCATAGGGCCGTGGCTTGACTTACGGACTACCCGATGTGTAGTAGCTGCCTGCCGGTGGTGATTGATTTCGTGCTTCACAAACTGGTGGTAGTCGGCCCTCAGACTTAGATCCCTAATACGGTTGCTGGTGTGCTCAGGATTGGAGCAGACGTAAAACGTAGTCGACAAGCCAGGTCAGAACCAAACGGACTATTCGGAACCAGGGAGCAGATGTATGCAGGTAAGCAGGTCACGGAGGATAGCCAAAGGTCAAAACCGGAATACCAAATGCAGTACCAGGGAGGAGATGGAATCAGGTCACAAAAAAAAACAATGTCAAGAACGAGCAGTCGATTACAGGTCAGAATGTTGGAGTAATGCTTGGGAGCCTATACTCCTTATATAGGAAGAGACTTGTATTTGGCGCTCATGTGACGTCACCTAGGGTTCGCCAGGTCCTTTAAAACTATTGCTGAGCAACCCTATCGGAGCCGCAGCCGCTGTCAGGAGGTGGAGAGACCAGCCTCTGGGACTGCACCATAGCATGCCCGAGCGACTGCAGAGAGGGAGAGTCAGCCGGACCCTGAAGCAGTGGCCGCCGGGGACCTTCTGCTCGCTGAGTCGCAGAACACCTGCATTGCCGGACCAGGTAAGTCAATGCCAGGATCTGGCATACTGTGACATTAACCATCCTCTAGGGGTGGGCACCCAACACCCCAGAAATGGTTTTTTAGGAAATTTCTGTCGATAGGAGGAGTTGTGATGCATGAATATCCGAGGCCTTAACCCAACAACGTTCCTAAGGACCATACCCCTTCCAATCTACCAGGAACTGAACTGTGCTTAGTGCTTTTCTGGAATCCAAATTTGTTTTACTTCGTATTCCTCTTGGTGGTTTACTGAAACAGCCAAAGATAATGTAACGGGTGTCGAAAACTGGTTGATTACCAGAGGTATAAGGAGGGAAGTGTGAAACACATTTGGTATCCTGAGTGTTCCAGGAAGTTTCAGTTGATATGCCACCGGATTCATTATTTGGATAATTTGGAAGGGACCAATTAATCTACTGTAGGTGCGAACTTCATTGTAGATACCTTCAAGCGTAGATGTCTGGTTGATAACCAGACTATTACCATGGTTCACGAAGGAACCCTTTTCCGCTTTTTATCGGCAAACAGCTTATAGTGTGGTGAAGCTTTACAAAAGTTATTTTTTTACCTCCTTCGGGATCTTTAGAAAATCATCCACAGTACCACGGAGGGCTGGAAGTGATACTGACCAGTAGACTGGAAATTCAGTAGACTGGAAATTCTGGCCATACAGAATGGAGACCGTATTGAATGAACAATAGAGAGTGACCAGATGCCTCATGAAACGGGTTATTGTGAGTGAATTCAGCCCATGATAATAGCGAGATCCAGTCGTCTTGATTGGCAGATAAGTAAATCCGAATAAATTCCTCCAAATCTTGAATCATTCGTTCTGTCTGATCATTACTTTGAAGATGATATGCTGAGGAGTAACTCAAATTGATATCAAAACACTTACACAGTGCTCTCCATAACTTGGAAGTGAATTGTACCCCTCGATCAGAGACTATGGGTTAACTTTACTAAGAATCATGTCCTGTCTTGTCTGTCCATTTTTAAACACGGGTAGGAACAATCAGAATCTGGATTTTCAAAGCATAATCAGCCTCGGGCCTGAGCCAGTCCTGGTTCTAAAAATACGGGGGGGGGGGAAATGTGTAGGGTTCCCCCGTATTTTAGGATCCAGCACTGGGCTTTGTAAACCAGTCCTGGTTTTAAAAAGATGGAAAATGGTGTGGGGTTCCCCCTATTTTGAAAACCAGTACTGGACTCAAACCTAGCTGGGGTGTAATGCCACAGCCAGGGGACCCTTTCACTGGGTCAACCTGGCCAAAGCATTAACACCCGAAGCTAGACAGCCCAGGCTGGGGATGTCAGGGGAGATGGGGACCCCCAATAAAGGGGTCCCACTCTCCTGAGCACCCCAGGTTTAGGCTGAAGCCTGAGACTTCTGGAGACTCAACTGGAGTTGTAAAATGCGGGGCAAGTTTGAAGCTGAAGCATCAAGACTGCTCCCTCTCTCATGCTCTCTCTCTCTCTCTCTCTCTGTGGCGAAGGTCTACTCAGATACACAAAGATATCAGGTCATCCAGAGATGTTGCCAATTACCTGGACACCAGTACATCCTTGATTTGTTCTGACAGACCATGCATAAATGCAGCAAGCAAGGCTTCGTTTTTCCACCCTAATTCTGAAGCAAGGGTTCGGAATTGAACAGCATATTGTCCTGCAGCTTGGTTGCCTTGCTTTAACTGCAGAATAACCGACCTTGTGGAGGGTACTCGTGCGGGCTCATCGAAAACCTTCTGGAAAGCTGCTAGAAAACTTGTGCTGTTATTTACCAGAGGGTCATTTCTTTCCCATAACGGAGAAGCCCATGCCAACACCTGTCTGGATAGAGTGAGATAACATAACTCACCTTTATTCTCTTGGTACGAAAATTTCTCACCTGGTCCTCAAACTAAATGGAACACTGATTCAGGTATCCTCGACAGCCTTTGGGGTCCCCATCATACTTTGAGGGATTCGGAATCTTGCCCAGGCAGTGGTGATGATTGTACTATGTCTTGGCGTGCAATCGCGGTGTGTATGCAGACGCCCACCAGCCTGTCTTAAGATGCCCACTAATGCATGTAATTTCCAGGATGTGTATGCAACCATCGGTAACATCAAGTACCATCGAAAGCGAACGCAGCACTTGTTGAAACGGCGTTGAAATGCTTAGGCACGCCTGCGTTACCATCACCACTCCCCGTTTCTATCGATCATCCCCTGTTACCACCCACAAACAGCTTCTCCTGTCACTCATGCTAGGGAGCGAACATTTCCCGATCTCATGGACTAGTTCACGCGCGTACACTGCAATGCATGCGTAGATTGCAAACATTGTCAGGCTGCGTGCGAACACAGCCTAGCGAGCGGGTCTGAATCGGGCCCTCTGTGCGGTGAACCCAATGGCTGGTGGGTTATTGTGCAATCCACTCCTTACTGGTCCACGATTGTACATCCAATTCAAGTCCTTGTACATCAAATGTAAGCCCTATTGCAAAGATAAAAACACCTCCATAATGTGTCCTCTTCTGCAAATGAAAATCACTTTTACCATATGGGCATGTAAGTAGGGCTTATTTATGCATCAAATCTGCCCCTGATCCTCCCAACTCTTTACATCAGCAGATGCCACCCACACATCAAAGCTTTTCCCTGTATGTTTGCATATAAATAGCATTTGCACTTTAATAATATCACCTTTCAGTGTCTTGTGGTTACATTGACAGGCAAAGTGGACAGCAACGGAGAACATGAGGACAGCAGGTTGGAGAGACTGAAGGACGGCAGTGTGACCCTAGTGGAAGAGGGGGTCTCTGCTCTACAGTTCATAAAGAAGAGAATCAGAGGTCTTTCTTTAAATGTAGGTGTCACATAGGGCTCTCTGTCTTTGTTATTAAATAGCTGTAACCGCTGGTAGAAAAGGACAGCGGAATAGTGAAATGGAGTTTAGGCCACACAGTGGGCCTGTTTCAGACCCGGTCGCAAGCACAGAGCGCCCGCAAACGGGTCGATGGTGGCCCACAGCGCATGCGCACGATGGAGCTGGCTCCGTTGTGCGCATGCGCGAGACTTGGCTAGCGACGGGCAACCCGTCGCTCTGGGTCTCGCACCAAAGGGGGCGAGCTGTCGATGTTGAGTGACATGAGAACGCCTACCATTTGGGGGCGGCCCCACTGACATCACTAGTGATGTCAGTGGGAGCGCTCTCGGCTCTGTCAGAGCCGAAATCTCTCGGGCTTTCAGCCATGAGACCCTACCACAAGGGTCTCGTCGCAAGCCCGATGATCGCGATGGTCTTGACCATCGCGACTATCATCATGGCCGCTCGCAATAGCTGTGGGTGATCACCCACAGCTATGCGAGTGGCCAGGAGGCCATTCAAAATAAACAAAAGCCCGGCTCTGATTCAGAGCGAGCGCTCTGTCAGAGCGTCCGGCTCTGAATCAGGCCCAGTGACCCTTGACCAGGCTAGCAGGTGTATTAGGGTGTAATAGACATACAGCTGTGGTGATGTTCGTGGCATATATGATGGTACAGCACATATATACTGCATATAGTCTCACCTCTATGGGAGCGCTGCAACACTCAACAAAGTAATAGTGCAGAGTCGCGCATGCGCACTAGTGTACCGGTGGCCATCTTGGTGACGGTGCCCAGTCGGAGTCACTGTAGGGAGAAAGGGAGACAATGCAGGAAAGGAATCCTCTCCAACAAATGAATGTAATTTATAATACCAAACTTGCCAATGTTCTGGCTGAGGGGGCAGCCAGGTCAGCACATTGGGGGGGGCATGGTGGGGACTTGAGCGGGAGGCATGATCGCATAATCATGGCCCTATCCCCGCTACACAATGTAAAGAGTACCGGCATTGTGAAGTTGGTGGACGGTGCCACAATGGCGCGATTCAGTACTAATTGCTTCATCCCCCTCCCCGCTGCAGGGGTATGTGCATGTGTGTGTGGGAAAAGGGGGTGTGCGGGTTGTACAGAGGTTTGCAGGGGGCTGGTAGACTTGCCCACTTTTCTGGGCGGCCAGGGGTGCCATACAATTTTTGAGAGATTCCTTGCCATTCAAGGGGGAGCAGGTAGGTATGTATAATACCAAGGGAAGGGTGGGATTTACCATAGTACATATAATATTTGTTATAAGCCCCACCCACAAAACTGGTGCTTAAATTACTTTGATAATTCCTGACTCAAATAAACTCCTCAGATTTAAAAGTTTAATTATTTTTTTTTTCAGATATAAGTGACCTGTGCTTCTTTCTGTGACAGGGAGACGAGGACGCTTTCTACGTGGCTGATCTAAACGACGTGATACGGAAACATCGGAGATTTCGCCAGCAGCTGCCCCGGGTGAGGCCGTTCTATGCTGTGAAGTGTAACAGTAGTATTGAGGTTCTCCAGGTGCTTGCAGCCCTGGGTACAGGATTTGACTGTGCCAGTAAGGTAATCACCAAGAATTGTAATGAGTAGAACAGATAGAAAAAGTTTGTTGATGTTGCAACACATCCCAATGAGAAGATATTGGCTGATTGGGCAGGAGAGGGAAGGGGTATTCACCAACATCAACTCTGTTATGTAATTGACAGTTTAAATACCTTTCAAAGTACTATGGGCCTCATTCAGAGGCGGTCGGAGGATGCAAGCGGTCGCTCAGAAACTGGGCGGCCACTTGCATCCTGACCGCCCACCTCTGTTGCGGTCGTTAGGCTGTGGGTTAACACCTACAGCTCTAACAACCGCTCCGGTGATGGTCGCGATGGTCAGAGACCATCGCGACCATCGGGGGCTTACGACGAGACCCTAGGGTAGGGTCTCACTTGTCGTAAGCCCCGGAGAGCTTCTGGCTCTGTCACAGCCGGAAGCTCTCCACTGACATCACTAGTGATGTCAGTGGGGCCTCCCCCAAACGGTAGGTGTTCCCATGGGAACACCTCAGTTTGGGCTGCCACCCCCCCCGGCCCACCTTCCAAACGGGGCAAGCTGTCAATCAACATCAACAGCTCGCCCCCTTTGGAAAGAAACCCACTACGACCAGCGCTGTCGGTCGTAGCAGGTCTCACGAATGCGCACTGGCAAAACATCGAGGCGGCCGTGCGGCCGCAGACCGTACGGCCGCCTCTGAATAAGGTCCTATGTCTCTGCTTTTTCCACTAGTTTTCTAACCACTGTAACCTAGGATGAATTTCTTTAACTACCAATAAGCCAATCATTTGCAGGTTATTGCAATAAAGAAAAATGAATCTATTTAAAATAATGTAAATAGATTTGAGCTATTTGGGTTTGCAGAAATCCGAACACACCCAAACTCGGGGTTTCCGAGGACGATAGAGTGACGATTCAGGTCTTCCTGCCAAGCTCGGATCTCTGAACAAAGAAATACATCATTTTCCCGGAAGTGTTTTGTTTTTAAGACAACTGTGGGAGCACGATTCTTCAAACAAACTGTCGTAGATAACTGCTTCTGTCTAATGTGTTTAATGTGCGATTTGCACGCTCACTTACACCATTCTGTTCTGGTGTGTATGCGATGGTCAATTGATGTTCAATGCCATGCTTCTTTAGGAAGATTTCCTCATATTTGTTGAGATATTCTCCTCCATTGTCAGACTTGAAGACTCTTAGTCTGTGACTAGTTTAATTTTATATTTATCTCTTGCAGTCTGCACTTTTCTTCATCACTTCACTCTTTCCTGTAATGAAATGTGTGTCATTCTTGTGAAATCATCTATGAATGTTATGAAGTATATGTATCCACTTATTGATATAACTTCTACTGGACCACACACATCTGTATACGCTCAGTTCTGCTTGCTGATTCTGGAAATGGACAAAAGCTTTGTTTGCCTGTTATACTTTTCTCACACATGGGCCTTTCTGTATCAGTCAACTGATATTCCTGTAACCATCCCATTTTTAAGTTTCTAGGCATTATCATACCTAAGGTGATCAAACCTTCTGTGTCAGAGTTCCATAGATAGTGAGACAAAGGTCATCATCGCATAACACTGTGTGTCAAGGACATACAATTGACAGCACCAGGTACCTGTTGCTATTGCAGTTCCTATTTAATGTACTTTCCTCTTGTGAACTGGAATCTGTAACCTCTTTGCTGTAAGACACTGATGGCTTTGAGGTTTTCCCCATATCTGGTATATAAAGCACATCTTGGATTTGTGTGACTTTGGTTTTAGTCCTTATTTTCTAATAAGTAGTGAATGTCCCAACTTTT